>OX336392.1:409416491-410047881 GCA_946902985.2 Meconema thalassinum
GATAATTCAGACAATCCTGGCGTTTTCATGGGCCGTCTAGCAGATTTAATTTCTAGTATAGACAGTTCAGTAAAGGAGCACATTGAATCTAATAGAGTTTTCAAAGGGACCTCAAAAACCATCCAGAACGAGCTGTTGGACTGCATGCTTGAAACCTTCAGAGAAGTGATAGCAGAAGAAATGCAGCAAGCAAATTTTGTTAGTGTGATGCCGATGAAACTGCCGATGTTTCAGAGCAGACACAGTTAGTGTTGGTATTTCGGTATGAGGAAGATGGTATTCCATACGAACGATTTTGGGGCTTCTTTAAACCGGAAGGTCAGAATGCGGATTCCCTTGCATCATGTATTTTAAGTGTAATGGACAACATGTTAAACGCTACACCACACAAAGTTATTGCGCAGACCTACGGCGGGGCATCAGTAATGAGTGGTGGTAAAGGTGAAGTGCAAGCAAAGATAAAAGCCTGTTATCCCAACGCACATTACATCCACTGCTATTCACACCAACTGAATTTAACAATGGAACATGCAGCTTCGCAGAATCAGTCGGCTAGGATGTTCTTCGCTCACCTGTCAGCATTCCCTGCTTCCTTATCAAGGTCGCCGCAACGGACGTCTGCTTTAGAAGCAGTGGCAGCTCGAAGAATTCCAACAGGACCAGCGACTAGATGGAATTTCAGGTCGCGCACCGTAAATGTGGTGTACGAGCAAAGGGTATCCATAAGAGAGTGTTTATTAATGCTAGAGCCTGAGAGGTGTTTCTCATCGCTGAAGAGGATCAAGAGCTTTCTGCGGAACACCATGGCACAAGAAAGACTAAGTGCCCTCGCTATGCTCTCCATTTAGAAGAAGATGGTCTCCAGTATTGGGGGGGGGGAGGTTCAATGCCAGGGTGATTGACAAGTTCTGCAATAAGAAGGAGCGACGTATGGACTTCATTTTTCGACACTGAGTGAGTGTTTCTATATGTTTATATATAAAAAAAATTGGAGGGAGGGTTAGGCCTACAGCACACAACTAATTTTCTACACCAGCCGCCACTGGATTGAAATGCACTTAAAATCTAAAAAATATTAAAATAAGTTAATGACAAATTAAAATTATTCTCTTAAGATGTTTCTGGAAGGATTAGTAAGTCTTGCTGCATTGTTATTCCATAAACAACTTGCCACGGTGGGTGAGTGGATAGCGTGTCGGTCTACTAACCCCAAGATTGCAGGTTCGCTCCTAGCCGTGGTAAGTGATTTTTGAAAGGCGGCAGAAATACGACATGCATGTCAAAGAACCCATTTGTATTCAGTAGGCCGTGTTCATAATGGCAAAATTAATCTCGGGAGGTTCCGCCAACACAAAGTTCCTCATTTCTCTATTTTGGAAATATCTGTTCCCGGAGGAAACAGGATGTAAAATTGTCCTATTGAGCTATGTTATTATTATTATTATTATCTTGATTGGTCACATTGGACCACTTGAGTCGTTCCACAATCACTTCTTCATTGAAGGTAGTACTGCTTGGTTCTTGCGCTCTTTCCAGTACTTTTTCATTCTTTCAGATCGGGATTTTCTCAACTCATCTGAAATCTCGATAGGCTAGGCTTTCTATGTGTCATTTCTGCAGAAAATTTGTGAGTTTTAAGAATGGTGTTAATTTTATTTTTCTCCTCGGCATCTGTTATCTTAAGTCCAACTGCTTTGAGATCTTGTTGGATTTCTTGGATCCATTTTCCTCCAGTTTTCTTTCCTACATTTCTCATCACCAGTTGGCGTACAATTCTGTTTTCTGGAAGCCGTAAGATGTGAAAAAAATATGAAATTATTTTCTTCTTCATTGTGCTGGCGATTGGATCAATCTCACGATAGACAGTTTCATTTGGGAGAATCCTCCAGACTCCCTCAACCTGATACGTTTTATTTATGCACGTTCTAATGATTCTTCTTTCCGTTTTGAGGAGCTGATCAGTTATTTGTTCATTTTTAATTTGGAACAGTGTTTCACAAGCATAAGTGGCTTCTGGGAGAGTTACCGTTTTATAATGTTGGATCTTAGTAGCTATTTATAGGCATTTTTTATTATATGTTGACCAGGTTAGAGATTGTGCCTTTTTCATTTTATTTGTTCTATTTATCCACGTTACTTTTTCGTTTAAGTTATGTGTTATAACTTCCCCAAGATACTTAAATTGAGGAACTAGGTTAATTTTATGATCATATATATAGACTTCATTTATATCTAAAGGTTTCATAGGCATTATCTCAGTTGTTTCAAAGGATATCTGTAATCCTATCCCTTGAGCAATTTCTTGGAGACTAGTGATCTGAGTACAAACCTCTTCCTTGTCTAGTGCTAAAAGAGCCAAGTCATCTGCGAATCCTAAGCAGTTTATTTTTATTGATGGTTTTGTTCCAACCTTCATGATATAATCAAGAGCCACATTGAAAAGCAGAGGGGATAATCCATCACCTTGTCTGAGACCAGTTTTTACTGTGAAAGCTGTTGATATTTCTTCCCTAAATTTAACTTTCGAATTTGTGTTTGTTAATGTTAATTGAATGATTTTTATCAATTTAGGATGGAGACCATATGATCTGAGGATTTTTAGCAGTGTCAGTCTATGAATACTATCATAGGCTTTCTTGAAATCTATAAAAGAGATAAAGAGTTGCTTATTTCTGTTTTTGTAATATTCCATTATTAATTTCAGGCTAAGGATTTGGTCTGGACAACTTCTGTAAGGGCGAAATCTTCCTTGATATTCTCCAAGTTGTGGTTCCAGAATGTTTTTGATCCTGTTGTAAATTATGCGAGAGAAAATTTTATATGTGCAGTCCAGAAGGGTAATTCCTCTGTAGTTATCTGGGTTCGTTTTGTCTCCTTTCTTAAATAATGGATGGATTATTCCTATGGTCCAGTGTGCAGGAATTTCTTCAGTAATCCACATTTTAACTAGATGTTGATGAAGATTTATAATCGCAGGTTTACCAGCATTTTTCCAGATTTCAGCAAAGACTAAGTCTTCGCCACAAGTTTTGTAATTTTCTTGTTCTTTAATTGCGAGTTCTACTTCATTAATGTTTGGAGTATTTATTAAAGCAGGTGAAGTTAAAATAGGTGTATCAGTGTTTACTTGCAGGGTTTCCAGTGGATCATCACAATTTAACAGTTTCTCGAATGCTTCTGCAAGGATCTCTGTATTTTCTTGGTTAGAATGTGCTAACTTTCCTGTTTGATTTTTCAACATTAATGTAGTAGCTTCAATTATTTTTAGATATTTACCAAATGTTTTGTAATAATCTCGAGATTGCTTTTTCTTGAAATCGTCTTCTAAAATTTTCCAGTGTATTTTTAAGATGATTACGTTTCATTTGTCTGATGATTTTATGGGTTAATTTTCTTTGTATAGTTAGTTCTAAATTTTAGTTCTAAATTTGAGCTATGTACATTAACAAATTCACAAAGAAATTTTATAACTCCATTTCATTTGTGTGAGTGTAATGGCTAAACATGCAATGAATAGATTGTGCGCCAATGATGATGGGACAATTTTACATCCTGTTTCCTCCGGGAACAGATATTTCCAATATGGATTAGCAAGGTAAGCTAACATTATTTTTGAAAGGAAGTTTTGACTTCCGTAGTACATTGGCGCTGCTCGTGGCAGCATTTGTGCCTTGCAGCGGCCTTCACAGTATGTATTAGCCACGCGTCTTGGTGAGGCGTACCATAACCAACTGAAGAGCCCATTGGTACTGCGCCCGAATTCACCAATCAGTACCTATATCCGCTGCACTGTAAAGGATTGCAGACACGTAGCTACCCAGCTCACAAAACTTACCATTGTCTGCTAAGTAAAAATTGGGAATTGCAGGAACACACAGGGTAGATCTATAAAAGAAGATAGTACTACCAGCGTAGGTACAAATTTCTACTAGCATTTACATTTAAGCAAATCGAGAAACTCCAATCTCGAGGGGTGATAAGGTCTGTCTATAGTGAGCGCCTGTATCTTACCTAGCAGTACTATTTTCGGCGATGACAAAATGAAAACGATGTCAGCTAAGATAAAAATTGGCTAATTCGCTAAAGAGCGCCAGCCATTTATTGTGCTAAGAAAATACACACATATACTGGCTGCATATCTATCATTAGTGTCTACTTGACACTGCAAGAAATAAAAACTAAAAATAAACAACAACAAAACGTGGCACTAATACAACATGTCCTGAAAATAAAGATTGGAGAATTCGGTACTCCACTGAAATATGAGAAAATTATGAAACGGCGTGATTTCAAACATTACCCTATATTATACATTGCGTTTCATATTTGAACCGTAGTTCCACATCTAAATATGTAAGATCAAAATTTACTCAGTATTAAATATATCCATATGTACAATGATTCGTGATTCGCACAAATATTCACTTAATTGCGTTGAAGTGATTTAATTACCTATAATACAAACGAGTCTTTACAACTCAAACTTCCGTAACAAACACCGTAACTCTATCGGTTGAAAGTATAAATACTAGTCTGAATCAAGAGAACATAGGTGACAAACATTTAAGTTCAGCGCTGTTCTTACTTTGTCTTCTCCCATTTGATCAATAAATCTCGAAAAATTCCTGAAATTCTTTGCTCGGCTTACATTTTCTTTGATAAACGTGAATATTCGAAGTGCATGGCATTTGACCTTCATTCCACACTTCTAATCCTAAATTATACAACAATCACATTATTTCTTAAACACCCTGCACAGAACTTTCCTCAAATACAATTAAACAATGTCACATTCGCTGTGATCAAAACTAGGAAACGTGACTCCTCAGTCTCCTTTCGTGAAAATACGTAACTCATTTACGTCTACGATTCCTTTCTTGCACGGTATTCCAAATCTAAACTCCCATTTCAGTGCATTTTCTCAATCAATGCAAAGAAAATTAGTAACTTTATTAAATATCCACGTCCATTGTGAATATTGTTCAAGAAACAAACTTTAACAATCTCCTCTATCCTTACACAAAATTTCATCGTGCCTATAACTTCAATTCTGTAATTACTTTCTGTACAGTTACTTTTATATCACCCTGTGATTTAACTTTCTTAACTCCTTTTCACGTATTTAAATTCAGTTATTACATTATTGCAACTTTCAAAGAATTGTCAGCAAGAATTCATATTTAACAAATGATATAAGTGTGTCCTCCTTGTTTCTGAATATACTTAAGCCTTAACTATCTGCGTGGAATATTTGTTTAACAAATTTATCTAGGATTTTTAATGCTCTAAATGTTTTATTGGACATATATATAAAGGTTCTTGAAATACCTTTGTTACTAGGAAATATGGTTTATTACGTTACAGCATAGTTCTACATATCTATCTGTTTCATTACAGTGAATTTGGTATTCATTGATTTAATTATCTATCAAGTATTTGGACTATTTTGTGTCGTGTAATAATCCATTTTTGTTCACAGTTGGTTTAAAATAAAATTCTGACACTCGATTCAACATCTTGAGTTGTCGAAATATTTGACACTTCGTGACATAGCTTTTTGAATATACGGTACTTAAATTGTTCAATATACGTTCCATCGCTGCGCATAAAACAGACTTATTTAATTTAACGCAAGTATCTATAATTCTAAACGATTTTATATTGAAATGATTTAACGTTAACAACTGCAATACGCAAATAAAATTTCGTCCAAATGACGGAAATTTTCAATGAAAATGACTCCTAAGAAAATACGGAAATACTGGATTAAAATCTACACAATTTTAAATACATTGACAAAATTATACCATTGGTCAATTAGAATAAACACAGAACATGACTACAATTCTACCAAATATAAATCAATCTCTTCTCTACCTTGAGTTGAAGACGGTCTCTGATGTATCATGTCTCGTCTGGCAAGCCAAATGTGTGTGTGAGCGCAACGCCCACAGCTGTGCGAACCGGTTGTCACGGGGCCTGCTGGACAGCTCTCACAGTGGGACAAGGTCGGTGACATAACTGGGTTAGCGACCTCTCCGTGTAACAGCAAGTCTCTTCTTCACTCCTTCGCTCGTCTCTCGCAAGTTGTCCGGATCTTCTGACGATACCCCTTCACTGCGCCGACATCGCTTCTCAAGGTTGAAATTCGGTTGTTCTATAAGAGTCTTTGAGAGTATACTGGATGTATATGAACTCGTGTTAAGAAGTAGAGATTTGTTCTGCATTTCTGCGCATCGCGTAGATGTTCAACTGCGCCGTCCATGTTGTGGAATTCTGGATTCAACTCTTCATTTCAGTAGTTTCTACTTCCCTATAATGTGCATCTTAGCACGTAGTCATAATCAGTTTAATGATTACACCTGCACAACTTCCCCGTTGCCAATTCACGAACTGCATTCTGTATAATTCCCAAGTATGAGCTGAATTGTAGGAATAATGAAGCTCTTCTGCTGAAGTGAATCGTTTGCATCTATCTGCGTACGATGTATAATAGCTTCGTATTGAAATACCGAAGTATCAAGCTGTGTTTCAAAATCACTGGTCTATATGCTGTGCTGGTCTGAGTTAGAATGTCCCTTGCTCCGCAAGTCACAGCCTTCTGACTTCATACTCGTCCTCTCCACTTTCGAGATGCGTGGCACTGTTCTACAAACTACTTGTTTCTACACTCGCGGTCTTGTCTCGTCTCTCTATGAATTTGGAAAGAACTGCTCGTCCTTGCCCTCCGAGTACGGAAAGTTCCTCGCTTTTCCTCCCCTCTCGCGGTGTGACGTAGCTCTATAAACTTCTCCTCACTCTGTGTGTCATCAACCTTGATCACTTCGCCCCCTGCACGACGTTTCTCTTACTTCTCGTGGTGTGACGCACTCTTACAATGTAGGCCTCCCTACATTCAGATAATAAATACCCAACCATATTTAATAGTTCCTTCTTGCCTTCCGTAATTGTTTAATTATTAATGATGCATAGTATTACACTCTATTTCAACTTATGTTTTCCATATCTCACAAATTTTGAGGAATAAAAGATTTTAATTCGTTCTTTTATTTTTCCTGGGTCCCGATTCATATCCCGTCTGGATCTTTAGTATTGGCCTTAAATAAATTCGGGCGCAATTCCCCGTTGCCAATTTAAAGTAAAGTATAGCCTGTACTTTCTTTAATAACAGTTGGTTTTTCTGTTCTTGGGACTGAATTTATTTATTTACTGAATCTTTGGGTAAAATCTCTTTAATTTGGAGTGGTTAAATTTTCCAATGGATCTGTTGTCTTCAATCCTCACGATCTTGTAGCAATTGTTACCGTAGACTGTATCTACTTTGAAAGGTCCTCTAAAAAGACTTCTGAATTTGATGTAAACCTTCTTCAATACGTCAGCTTTCACAGGAATCCTGACTAACACAAGGTCACCTTCTCGTAGCGGACCGCTAAATCTCTTCCCTTGTAAGCTTTTTAATCTCTTCTCGGCCGCTTTGTTTAGCTGTACTCGCGCTGCTTCGATTCTCTGGTCCATCGGTGGTCCGTTATCTTCCTGAATGTTGAAGATTCCGTTCCAGGGTCGTATGGGTTTCTCCTCAAAGTGTAACATTACTGGAATTTCGTTGGTGCTCTCGTGTCTTGTATTATTGATGCAAAATTCTACTAGGGGTACAATCTTCACCCAATTCGCATGATTATCTGCACTATACAAGCGAATGTACTTAGAAAATTCAAGCATTGTTCTTTCAATGGGATTTGTCTCTGGGCTGCGAACTGATGAGAATAGGTGAACAATATCCAACCTATCCATCGCTCCTTGAAATTCTGCAGAGGGGAATTGCGTTCCGTGGTCCGTTAGAAGTCTTTCTGGTTTTCCCAACTTAGGAATAATGTTTCTCTCCAAGTGGTACAAGACAGTTTTCGTTGTGGCTTTTTGCATTGGATTAAGCATTACAACTTTGGAAAAAACATCCATCGTGACTAGCACATATTGGTTTCCCCTTTCTCCTTTAGGTGCAGGCCCAAAAATATCCTGGCTAAACAGTTCCAGTGGTTTAGTAGGAATAATTGCCTTAGGTCGTTCCTTCAATAGTTCAGAGTTGTACTTGTTTTTCTGACACATTTCACAAGATCTGACCACTATGGTAATGGACTCTCCCATGTTAACCCAATAGAACTTTTCTAACATGGTATAGTATGTTTTATCAACTCCACCGTGACCTATGCTTTTGTGCACTAACCAAATTAGTGGCACAATAAGTTCAGGTGGAATAGCAACTCGCACCTTCGTGTGTCAAGCATCTATGTATTTGCATACGATTTCTCCCACGAGAATGTAATGTCTAGCTTTCCTTCTAGTTTCGAAATATGTGGCGTGCCTCATTGTCATTCGGGCCGATAACCTAGATGTTAGGCCCCTTAAAACAACAATTATCATCATTATTATTATTTATTATCATTGTCATTCTCCCTGACAAGAATCTATAAATGTTCCTAAATGGTGCATGCTTCTTTTGAAAGAGAGGAATCCTTCTTAGTTTGTCCAACGTTTCCTGATCTTCTGCGTCCGTTTGGATAACGTTAATTCTTACATTATTTTCAGGAGTCGGATGTCTGGAAAGAATATCTGCCAGTAGGTTGTCTTTTCCAGGAACATGGACTATCGTGGCATCAAATTGTTGTAGAAACATAGTCCACCTGGTCATCCGATCACTTGACAAGTCGGACTTTAACATGAACTCCAGTGCTTTGTGATCCGTTCTGATTACAATCTTGTGTCCCAGCAATAACTTTTTCCATTGTTGTAGGGCATTTATGACGGCTAAAGCTTCAAGCTACGTCGTGAAATAATTTAACTCGTGCGTGCGTAACTTCCTGCTGCTGAAGGAAATGTAGTGGTGGTTGACGTCTTGATTCTTCTGATACAAGACTGCGCTAATACCAATTCGTGAGGCGTCAGTTTCTACTATGAATGATCTTTCGAAGTCTGGGTATTCTAATTTGATGTTGTTTTTGAGCATTTCCTTTGCTTGAATAAAGGCATTCTCGGCAGTTGCATCCCATTTCCATCTATTGTTTTTCTTCAGGAGCTCATGTAGTGGAGCCATAATTTCTGAATAACGTGGGCAATGACTACTGACGAACTGGCAAAGACCCGCAAAAGCTCGGATGTCTCTGATCTTCTTGGGTTTGGGAAACTTTAATATTGCTTCTATCTTGTCTTCATTCGGGTGGTAACCGAATCTGCCTATCGTATGTCCAAGAAAGTTGATCTTTTCTTGAAAGAAATGGCATTTATTTAATTTTACCTTGATGTTCGCACTTTTAAGGTTTTCAAATAGCTTTTTCAAATGCATGAAATGTTGCTCTGGCGTTTCTGAAGATATGATAATGTCGTCCACGTAGCAAATGGCAAATTGTTTTACTTCATCACTTAACTTATCATCCAAGGCTCTAATGAGTGCTGGGCTTGAATTTACCAACCCGTATGGTACTCTCTGATACACGTAACAGGTTTGGTTAAACATGAACCCCGTGTAACATTTGCTGTCTTCTGTAAGCTCTATTTGATGAAATGCGGCAGTTAAATCAATCACTGAGAAACAGGTTTTATTCTTGAATCTCCTCAGTAGTTCCCTGATTTTTGGTGGCCTGTCATATTCTTTTAACAAAAGAGTATTAATGCCTCTGGCATCTAAGCATAGTCTCAGATTTCCATCTGCTTTCATTACGACTGTAAGAGGGTTTAAATAAGGAGTGGCTTGCTTTCTTATTATACCGTCCTTTTCCATGCCTTTTATTAGCTCCGTCACTTCTGATTGATATTTCTCCGGTATCGGATACAATTTCTTTTGAAAGGGTGTGTTATCTGCGAGCTTGATCTGATATTTATATCCTCTGATAATGCTTGGTTTATCATTAAATACATCTGCAAAGGTCGTGACCAATTCTTCTAATCTCTCTCTCTGATCTTCGAAGTTCTCAATTTTCCTACCATATTGAGGTATCCCTTCTGCTTCGACTTCCATGACTATTCTTACTAGATTTTCTTCTGTAGTTTCGTCAATCAGACTACACTCATTCTCCTCCTTCTTCGAGTTCTCTGGCTGATATTGGCCTTCATTAAATTTTATGACTCCGTCACGCAAGTCAATCACGACTCCCGTCTTCGTTATAAAAGCAATACATAGAATAGCATCGAAATTTATCTGGTTCAAGACTATGAATATCTGCTCGTATTTATATTCATTGATGGAGAATTCCATTAATGCCTGGACTTTACACTTCATGGTCTTATCATTGAATACACCCCTGACCTTGATAGTTGAAACGGGCATTGCTGTGAGTGAATTACCGTCTTTTAATCTGTGAAAACAGTTTCCCGACAAAATTGACGCTGTCGCACCCGTATCTAGGAGTGTTCTCAGGCATTCACCTTCTGATACTATTTCTATGATGGGTAGCCTCGCTACTCTTCCTGTTTTCGGCTCTTCTCGCTCATACAGGAGATCTTCGTTCGTGGCCTGATATAACTCATTTATCTCGATTACGTGTCTAGTTACGGTGATGTTCTCGTCCTCCTTTACTTTTTGGAATTTGAAGTTTTTTTTGTACCCCTCCTGGGTACGCTGTCCCTGATTTTGGTTTCTTGCATTTCCTTCTTCCCTTTCTCTAAGGTTCCTCAGGTATTCTTGACTTTCTCTCTCTCTATCATCGTAATACCTCCTCACGTTATTGTTGTTTCTCCATCCTCGGTTTTGTTGATTCTGCTGTTGTTGCGGTCTCGAATAGTTGTTTGTGTTCCTCCAGTTTTGATATCCTCGATATCCGTAATTATTCGTCGGGTTATCTCTATTGTAGTGTCCCTCTCGGCGATAATCATTGTTCCTTTGGTGGTAGCTGTTTCTCCACTGATTTTCGTTCCATCGCTGATTCTGGTATGGTCTCCCTTCTCTAGGTCTCTGATAACCAGGTTGAAAGTGATTTTGTCCATAAATTCTCGATCTAGTTGGTCCTACTCCATTTTTATTGTCTTCCGTCTGTTGCGTTTGATCAACATGGATGGTGTGGATCTCTCTATGTTCCGGATTTCTGCTTCTTTGGTTATGGTTTCCGGTTGAGTTGTTGGACACATTGGACGTGTGATCCAACCTCCTCAAAATTTCTGCCATCCCCATTAATGTTCTGACGTTTGCCGAAATGAGGTGTCTTCTAACTTCAGTTGGTAACTGGCATGAAATAGCATGTACTAGGTCTTCTTCTGCCAATGGAGTTTGAAGATATTGCAAGCGTGCTAATTGCTTTGTAAAGAAGCTTGCGTACTTCATCGGACTAGAGTAAGCATTTTTTTTTCGAATAAATTTCGGCGCGTATGTCTTGTTGAAGTTCTTTGCTCCATAATCGCTTCTGTAGAGCAATAGCGAATTCCTCGAATGTATGGTAAGTATACCTGAAAGCTCTGTGCCAAACTAATGCCTCTGAGTCCAAATATTTCTCTACTACCCTCATGTGTCGTTCACGAGGTATTCTATTATCCTCTAGATACGATCTCATGTCTAAGAAATTCCACAGCAGTGATATTTCCAACCCCGCTGAATTTATTGGGCTTTTCGTCGTTACTCTTGATGACGATAATTTTCGCATTTGACCTACTCTGGAAAGGTTCAAAGTCTCCTCCAAGTTCCTCTGTTTCTGTTCGAAATGGCTCTCGAATGAAGTTAAAGCTGGATTTCGGAAGCTGCTGACTATCCACGCTTTCCTTATCCTCTTCTATCTTGTCTGTCCTAGCCTCTAATTTCCTGATTTCTTCCTTCAATTTCTCATCTCTTGCTTCAAAGAATCTAGTTAAGTCCTTCCTGATGTCCTCCCTGACTTCAGCTCTTAACGTAGATGAAAATGTAGCGTCCCCAATTGTTAGTGACTTTAATTGTTGTTCCAATTCGCTGGTTTCCTTTTCCTGCCTCGACCTAATTTTCGCCAGTTCTATGTTTATGTCATCGACTGTACGTTTAACCCTGCCAAGTTCGCCTGAATTACTTAAATCTGCTTTATTTACAATATCGGTCAGCGTGGCTACGTTATTGATTTGAAGCGCATCTACCCGCTTGGATAGATCTTCACGTACTCTACTAACATTTATGTTTGAACTTAATTCTATGGCCTTAATATCATTAGATAATTTATTATGGATTTCAGATACAATTTTAGTAGTAACTGTTACGACCTCCTCCTTCATGTCCGTAACAGCCTTTACAATAGAATCATTTATGTCCACATTAATGCCATCCTCAATCAATTTCCTTTGACCTTCCAACTTGACCTGTAATTCACCAACAGGATCATTTAGACTGTCAAGTTGCTCCTTGAGTCTGTTCTGGGCCCCTGAAATGTGTACATGATGTGTAGTGTTTTCCTCCTTAATGGAGCTAATACTAGCCTGTAATTTTTCCTCTAGCTCTATTATGTGGTTACTGTTAGCTAATTTCACTTCTAATACTTTGCCTATCATGTCGGATCTTAAAATTCCTACTTCTGTTTTAGTAAGACTAATGTCCTGTTTGACTTGGTCAAATGAGGATTTTAATTCTTCCTGTGCCTTTCCTGCCTTTTCTAAAATTTTCTGAGCCTTTTCCTGATTTTTCCTAACCTCTTCATGAATTTTCCTGCGCTTTTTCCTGATTCAATCGGTCCTCTTCGCGAGCTTTTTCTTGAGCTAATCACATCTCCGCTCTTATCCTTTTAGCCTCTTCTACCTTTCTGTCTTCCTCTCGTGCTTTTTCTAATGTTAGCCTAATTTCCTCCTGTGCCTTCTCTTGAGCTAACCTGATTACTTCACGTTCCTGTCTATCATCTTCTCTAGCTAACCTAGTTTCTTCCTGGGCTCTTTCTAGTGCTAACCTAGTTTCTTCCCATTCCTTTTCTCTATCTAACCTAGTTTCTTCCCTTTCCTTTTCTCTAGCTAGTCTATCTTCCTTTCTGGCCTTTTCTAAAGCTAACTTGGCTTCCTCCTTTGCTAACGTTATACTAGCCTTGGTAAGTGTTTGAGCAACCGACAACTCGGCCTTGACTTCGGATTTCACAACAGCTACAGATTTCTGAATCTCGGCTTTCATTTGTTTAGTGTTAGAGTGTGTTAATTGGTGGAGGGCTTCAATGTCTTTGGTCAATACACTTTGACCTTCTTTCATATTTTCCAACATCGTTCTTATGAACGTCATGTCGTTCGCTGACATAATTTCTTCTTTCTTGAGACTAAGGGAAGTATCAACTACAAAAACTACAAGTGGATATCCAGAATTGACCAACATATACATTTTATACAAGTGATGGAATGCATTGAACATCTTAATACTACTTAAGTCTATTTAAATCGCGAGTTATTACATATATTTTATTATTGTCCCATTTTACTGAACCGACATCATTACATTTTATCATCCGACTTAACTTATGTCTAACAACGTGAATTTACTCTTTAATTTAATATTACATGGCAAATTGTCGTTAGCTGGTTCTAGAAATATGCCTCACAACTGTAATGTACTCCACTAATCTGCTGATGTTGCGTTCACCTCAACGATCATTAAATTTGGGATCGGCATTTCTTTTATTTCAAAACGTATATGGCCTCACTCTCGAGTGTTTCCAACTGCCTCTCTCGAGTGCCTCTTTCGATCGCCCCACGTATGGCCGGCCATTTAAATCTACTATCTATACGCGCCCGAATTCACCAATCAGTACCTATATCCGCTGCACTGAAAAGGATTGCAGACACGTGGCTACTCAGCTCACAAACTTACCATTGTCTGCTAAGTAAAAATTGGGAATTCCAGGAACACACAGGGTAGATCTTTAAAGAAAATAGTACTACCAGCGTAGGTACAAATTTCTACTAGCATTTACATTTAAGCAAATCGAGAAACTCCAATCTCGAGGGGTGATAAGGTCTGTCTATAGTGAGCGCCTGTATCTTACCTAGCAGTACTATTTTCGGCGATGACAAAATGAAAACGATGTCAGCTAAGATAAAAATTAGCTAATTCGCTAAAGAGCGCCAGCCGTTTATTGTGCTAAGAAAATACACACATATACTGGCTGCATATCTATCATTAGTGTCTACTTGACACTGCAAGAAATAAAAACTAAAAATAAACAACAACAAAACGTGGCACTAATACAACATGTCCTGAAAATAAAGATTGGAGAATTCGGTACTCCACTGAAATATGAGAAAATTATGAAACGGCGTGATTTCAAACATTACCCTATATTATACATTGCGTTTCATATTTGAACCGTAGTTCCACATCTAAATATGTAAGATCAAAATTTACTCAGTATTAAATATATCCATATGTACAATGATTCGTGATTCGCACAAATATTCACTTAATTGCGTTGAAGTGATTTAATTACCTATAATACAAACGAGTCTTTACAACTCAAACTTCCGTAACAAACACCGTAACTCTATCGGTTGAAAGTATAAATACTAGTCTGAATCAAGAGAACATAGGTGACAAACATTTAAGTTCAGCGCTGTTCTTACTTTGTCTTCTCCCATTTGATCAATAAATCTCGAAAAATTCCTGAAATTCTTTGCTCGGCTTACATTTTCTTTGATAAACGTGAATATTCGAAGTGCATGGCATTTGACCTTCATTCCACACTTCTAATCCTAAATTATACAACAATCACATTATTTCTTAAACACCCTGCACAGAACTTTCCTCAAATACAATTAAACAATGTCACATTCGCTGTGATCAAAACTAGGAAACGTGACTCCTCAGTCTCCTTTCGTGAAAATACGTAACTCATTTACGTCTACGATTCCTTTCTTGCACGGTATTCCAAATCTAAACTCCCATTTCAGTGCATTTTCTCAATCAATGCAAAGAAAATTAGTAACTTTATTAAATATCCACGTCCATTGTGAATATTGTTCAAGAAACAAACTTTAACAATCTCCTCTATCCTTACACAAAATTTCATCGTGCCTATAACTTCAATTCTGTAATTACTTTCTGTACAGTTACTTTTATATCACCCTGTGATTTAACTTTCTTAACTCCCTTTCACGTATTTAAATTCAGTTATTACATTATTGCAACTTTCAAAGAATTGTCAGCAAGAATTCATATTTAACAAATGATATAAGTGTGTCCTCCTTGTTTCTGAATATACTTAAGCCTTAACTATCTGCGTGGAATATTTGTTTAACAAATTTATCTAGGCTTTTTAATGCTCTAAATGTTTTATTGGACATATATATAAAGGTTCTTGAAATACCTTTGTTACTAGGAAATATGGTTTATTACGTTACAGCATAGTTCTACATATCTATCTGTTTCATTACAGTGAATTTGGTATTCATTGATTTAATTATCTATCAAGTGATGGTATTCATTGATTTAATTATCTATCAAGTATTTGGACTATTTTGTGTCGTGTAATAATCCATTTTTGTTCACAGTTGGTTTAAAATAAATTTCTGACACTCGAATCAACATCTTGAGTTGTCGAAATATTTGACACTTCGTGACATAGCTTTTTGAATATACGGTACTTAAATTGTTCAATATACGTTCCACAGTGGGACAAGGTCGGTGACATAACTGGGTTAGCGACCTCTCCGTGTAACAGCAAGTCTCTTCTTCACTCCTTCGCTCGTCTCTCGCAAGTTGTCCGGATCTTCTGACGATACCCCTTCACTGCGCCGACATCGCTTCTCAAGGTTGAAATTCGGTTGTTCTATAAGAGTCTTTGAGAGTATACTGGATGTATATGAACTCGTGTTAAGAAGTAGAGATTTGTTCTGCATTTCTGCGCATCGCGTAGATGTTCAACTGCGCCGTCCATGTTGTGGAATTCTGGATTCAACTCTTCATTTCAGTAGTTTCTACTTCCCTATAATGTGCATCTTAGCACGTAGTCATAATCAGTTTAATGATTACACCTGTACAACTTCCCCGTTGCCAATTCACGAACTGCATTCTGTATAATTCCCAAGTATGAACTGAATTGTAGGAATAATGAAGCTCTTCTGCTGAAGTGAATCGTTTGCATCTATCTGCGTGCGATGTATAATAGCTTCGTATTGAAATACCGAAGTATCAAGCTGTGTTTCAAAATCACTGGTCTATATGCTGTGCTGGTCTGAGTTAGAATGTCCCTTGCTCCGCAAGTCACAGCCTTCTGACTTCATACTCGTCCTCTCCACTTTCGTGATGCGTGGCACAGTTATAGAAGCTACTTGTTTCTACACTCGCGGTCTTTTCTCGTCTCTCTATGAATTTGGAAAGAACTGCTCGTCCTTGCCCTCCGAGTACGGCAAGTTCCTCGCTTTTCCTCCCCTCTCGCGGTGTGACGTAGCTCCATAAACTTCTCCTCACTCAGTGTGTCATCAACCTTGATCACTTCTCCCCCTGCACGACGTTTCTCTCACTTCTCGTGGTGTGACGCACTCTTACAATGTAGGCCTCCCTACATTCAGATAATAAATACCCAACCATATTTAAATAGTTCCTTCTTGCCTTCCGTAATTGTTTAATTATTAATGATGCATAGTGTTACACTCTATTTCAACTTATGTTTTACATATCTCACGAATTTTGAGGAATAAAAGATTTTAATTCGTTCTTTTATTTTTCCTGGGTCCCGGTTCATATCCCGTCTGGATCTTTAGTATTGGCCTTAAATAAATTCGGGCGCAGTACACTGGGGCGAAACGCTGGCAACTGTTTTGAGCTAGCCGGACCATTGTATCAAATTTCTTTGTGAATTTGTTAATCCTCATTTCTCAATTAGAAAGCGCTATAGTGTTCATGGAGCTTAGATATCTAACCTCCTTGACTTTCATAGTGATTCAAGGAACAACGAAATTTGACATGCAAGCTACCCTCTGGGTGTCAAATTACAAAGCTTGCACCCGGCACCCGAGGCCATACGATATTATTATTATTATTATTATTATTATTATTATTATTATTATTATTATTATTATTATTATTATTATTATTCCATAAACGTGTTTCTATTTGGCGAAAGGACAATTAATCAGTGTAAGTGTCGGCTGGCATGACTTTGGTTCTAGTGCATACATGCTATGGAAATATTAAAAGTTTGATACATAAAATTGTGCACTTAAAACATTGATTGGAGAACTCGTCTTGTTATATTCTTGTTCACTAAGATGTGTTACTAGATTGGCGGAAAAGTGTGCATACTGTGGCCATAAGCATCGGATATTAATTTGTTATGGGGCGTTCCATGCTGCATTAGATTGCATACGAGCGTGAAAGGTTTGCATGACCTGTGAAAAAGGAAAATTTGGTCTTAGAAAAAACGAAATATTGCGTTCAGGATTCACGGTCACGTAAAACTACAATCTTCCTTTACTAAACAAATGCATTGTGTGCAGCAAAATAGATGGAGGCCCAGTAAAAAGGTCACGAACTGTGTGTTCCTAGTTGACGACTTGTTGTGTACATGCCTGGGAAGGTTTTCGACTTAGTAAATCCATTTTAAAATAGGTAGCGTACAATAGGCCTTCATGTTATCTGCATCAGGTATCACAAGTGCTAAAAGTGAACCAGCATAAAATGTGAAATATGTACAGTGCATGGTGAATTAAACTATTTTTTAAATTAGAAATTATAGTGCCTAAGATATTGAAACTTTCCAGAGAGTAAACCAACAACATGTGACTGCAGACAATAACAACCGTTAGTGTGTAATTTTAATTTTGAATTGTGTTCCTTTCATTTAATTTTGACTTTCTCTTTTTTTGTCACAGTAATAAAACAAATATTTTTATATGTTATAGTTTTATCATAACGAATAGAATAAGAAGTGATATCACTGGCCTAGTACGCCTGGTCCGCCGCAACGCAGCGCTGGCTCCGATCTGTGATGTAAGTTAGCATTGGCGCTTACGAGACTTTTAAAACCTTGTGACCTGTTTTACATGTTAAAACACCGCAAGATATCCTCATAGGCGCTAATAAGTTCGACATATCCACTTACTTTACTGTGCCCAATTATAATTTAATAAGTCGTCTCCTGTAATAGTCCAGTTTCGAAAATAAGCGAAGTTCAAAATGCAATTAGTTTTGCCAGCTATCGGTAAATTTAAAAAAAAAAAAAAAAAACGGAAAAATTAACCTTGCTATCAGAAAGGATTTCTTCACATTGTTACACATTTTACATTCCCTTAACAGACTTGCAACACAGCAAAAAAAAAACGTACGAACACAACTTTCAACTTTACCGTAGATTACTATAAAATTCAATAATAACCATAAATTTCACTCCACAAACACCAAAATCAGTAAACTACCATCATTTCAGAAGAACTTAACATTAAACAGACATAGAAGGCATAGTCATGACCCCTTCATAGAGTAGGCTATTGCCTAAACCCGATCACGGCTCCTTCAACTTTACCGTAGAATATTACAAGAAACAATTATACCCATAAATGTCACTCCACAAACACCAACCTCAATAAACTACCATCATTTTAGAAGCACTTAACATTTAACAGACATAGAAGGCACAGTCATGACCCCTTCTTAGAGTAGGCTATTGCCTAAAACTGATCACGCCTCCTTCAGCAATACGGTAGATATATGCTTTTAAACTCATTGTCGTTTTATTCTCATCCCTTTCTTCACAGAAGTACCGGTAATCTTTAATGGCATCAAGAGCATTCTTATTTACACCATACTGGACAAATAGTTAGACAAATTAGGAAATATATATGGAACAGAATAGTCTTTCAATCGCCAGTTGGTTCTTGGGAGAAGTACTACTTCCTATCACAAATTTGTCAAATTTAACAATTAAATCTTCTGAAAAGTGAGCATCACAGATGTAGGACTTTTCAGTAAGTTCCCTATCCTTCCCTGGTATGGCCCCTTTGCACTTGATAAAACGTTCCTTAGCTTTAGGAGGTTTGAAAAACCGTCTGACCTCTTTACAGTCCCCATAGCCAGATCTGCATCCTGGTACAAAACAGCAAGGCATCTTCATTACTCACATTAAGCACTCATGAAAATGTAAGGGCTAAACTGCTGTTTACTTACATTAAATAACAATAAAATTAACACACGAAGATAACATCAACACACGACAAGAAATTAAATTCCATATCAGTTAATGCTTCCTACAATAGCATTTCAGGTATTAATACTATGAAGTAATAGTGTAAGCACTAGTATATCAATACACGTTTGCACAGAACACCACCAAAACACTCCGACCGATTAAATACTTAATATATAGCACATAAACACATAAACATATGTGGAAATCAACAATCTCAAATCGACTGTAGCGCTGCGTAGCGGCGAGTGCCAACCCGATCCGTATTCATTACATGCTATTGAGGGAGAAGAGTTCACACTTTTTATTCTATTCGTTATGGTTTTATTTTGACATAGTAAGTTACTTAGTAGATTGGTAAAGCAACTCATTATCAATGATCAGTAAAACGTTTGGAGGTATATCTTCAAAAATTCGAAAGTTATAATGATTTTAGTTCAACATTGCAATTTCTTGAAAAGAAGCCTGATATTCTTCATATATACCACCTGTAAATGACTTGGTACTAAAAGGGTTATAATGTCTAAATATCCTGGCTCTAGTAAATACAGAGCAGATAACAAAAAACACTCATTTCAGCCGCGGAAAAAAAACATTACAGAGAAGCGAAATATTGCACACACTAGCCGAATTAGAGCGGTGAACTGAGTGGTGTGCACAAATGTTGCGCACTAGAGACTGAACTGGGCGCTTCTTTGTTTAACATAGTACCATAAGGGCGAGGTTGGCAGTACTGTCATAATACTGTTTTGATGATTGATTTGAACAATGGCGCTCACAGCTGTAATTTTTGCTATACAAGTCTTGATCCTATTTGGGATGGCTGGGCGGGTCACGGACAGCGGAGGAGGAAACATCTATTAAAACATCACTCCCTTATTTATTTCTCATCGTTTCATAAGGCATTTTGGCAAATAATTCATGTATTATAGAGAATGTTATCAATCGTTCTATGTCCATTCAGCACTACCGAAATGACCTTGGCAAGAGGCAAGCCTAACCTAACCACACTATCCTTAACTGATACCATAGGACATGCAGATATGCTTCTGATATACTTGTACTGCTCAAAAGGTTGCTTTTCCTCAGCCACACTAGTATCCAGAACACCTATGCCAGGAATGTATGTTCTGAAAGATGATACAAATTTCTTTAATAACAGAGCACAAGAATGGGAATATATTGCTCAATTAAGTAGCCTACATAGTATATATTACCATCCCATTAGAGGTTGTCACATATGAACCACCATAACACAGAAGTAATCCAGTGAAGCCTTACAGAATTGTCTACCAGTATATTTAAATGGGAGCTGATAATATGAATTCTGTATTATACCAATAGCTTACTAAAGAGTATTAGCACAAACTTAGTTAGTTATTGTACATACATACATACATACATGGTTTATTTGCAAATGTGGACACTGTCCATGGTGGAAAATTACAATAAATACACAACAATTCACAACCACAAAAATTTTAGAAAATTAGGACTAATTAGAAAATAAGTTTTAGTTGCTAAGAGAAAAAACCTGTAATCGTAAAAATAATCATTCTAATAACAGAAATAAACATAAAATACTAAACATTTACACTTTCTTTCATTGCTTCAACTTATGCACAGTTCATCACCGCCTCTTGATCTGGTGCTTTTTCACCAACTCCTTAAATTTACCAACATCAGAAGGCAAAGGGCTGAAAATGCCCCCTGGCAAACTGTTCCATTCTACTTCCCCCCTCCCAATGAACGAATATTTGCCCCAGTCACTTTTCCACTGACTTAATTTCAATTTACAACAATGACTGTATCTGCCCATATATGAACTTTCCTTTCCCAATCTCTCATGAATATCTTCCCATGCAATGTCCCCCTTGTAAGCTAAGAAAATACTCCCTAGTCTTGCTCTTGAACGTCTATCAGCCAGACTTTCCCATCCCAAATCCTGTATCATCCTACTCACACTACTCGTCGATCTGTGGTCCTCCATTACATACCTGACGGCCTTCCTTTGCACTCCTTCCAATTCCTTTATTAAATACATTTGGTATGGATCCCACACTCCCCCAGCATATTCCAGCAGAGGACGGACTAGGGACATGTATGCCCTTTCCCTAATCTCTCTGCCAGCGCCTTTAAAAACTCGCATAACCATATATAGTGACTTGTATGCTTTCTTTACTATTTCCCTTATGTGCTCACCCCAGTGAAAATTCCCACTCCCCACAGTTACACCTAAATACCTACATTCGTCCCCAAATACAACTTTGTTTTCCCCCACTGAATATTCAAAATCAATATGATTCCTTTTGTTAACAAATCTCACTGCCTGACATTTCTTTGAATGTATCATCATATCGCGTTTATCCGCCCAGCTTTGTATGTCCGTCAAGTCCCTCTGCAATATGCCGCAGTCATCCGGGTGGTTTATCCTCCTGTATACTACTATATCATCAGCAAATAATCTTATCTGGGATGATATTTTAACTCCTATGTCGTTTATGTAAATGAGAAATAGTAAAGGACCCAATTTACTCCCCTGAGGTACACCCCTCCCCACCCTAGACTGTTCTGACACTGACCCACCAACCCTTACCCTCTGACTTCTCCCCTCCAAAAATGATCTCACCCATTGAACTACTCTCCTGTCCAAACTTATAGCCTCCATTTTCCTTAACAGAATACCATGATTGACCCTATCAAAAGCCTTTGATAGGTCAACTGCAATGCAGTCAACTTGACCTCTGTTATTCAAGGCCTCACTGATATCCTGCTGAAAGCCTGCTAGCTGCGATTCACACGAAAATCCCTCTCTGAAACCATGCTGTTTATTTCCCAACCACCTACTACTCCCTAAGCATTCCCTTATGTATTCATTCATAATTCCCTCAAAAATTTTGCATATAATACATGTTAGACTGACAGGTCTGTAGCTATCACTATCCCCCTTCCCCCTCTCCCTTTATATACCGGAACTACAAGAACCTGTTTCCAGTCCTCAGGCACTAAGAGGCACTACGGGCGGAACTACGAGGTCATCTGCCGCAAACTTACTTGCAGTATGGTATGTCCAATGTATTTTATGCCAACGGGAATAACACTGATGATGATATGTGACTAGTCCTGGGTTAGATGCCTTCATACGAACTCAGAATCAAACCTGCATCCTAGAGTTCTGACCAATTACACCAATGAACCAATATTAGAAGAGAATACTTACCTAGGTTGAGAGTTGGGTCTTGTTCTGCCATCTCCTTGTCAACACGAAAGCCATCAAGCCTAACCATCCCCTCATCTGTGAGGCCCCTTCCACAAAATATAGTGGGCACAGCATTTCTGTGCAATCTCTTTCAAATTTGTTCCAGAAATGCTGTGGCTCGAAGTAGTCAAAGCACAGAAAACAGCTCCGAGACAACTTCTCTACAGGCAGTGACAGCAGATTGGGATTGCCACAATTCTGGACCCAAACACGGTGCCTAGGAGAATAATAGTAAATAGATATTATGAGACTTCCATAAACCTTAATCCATATACTGACATTTTGCCAACCACCAAGTTGGTAGGCTATTGTCATTGCTTTTGATTGGAGACACTTACTGTATATATGTATAAAAACTTATATAAACCAAATTTTCAAGAACATTACCAGTACTAAATATGCAGAGCAACTGAAATAAGAGTATGGAAAGAATTCTAGCGAAATATGGGAAGGTTCTGAAACAGTTATTTACTTTGCCACTTTTGTACTTACTGTGCAGGATCCTTTGGGAATATGAAAACTGCCATATTGTTCTTAATATCATTATAATTCTTACATTCCTGTGCTTGGCATTTCTTCTTCCCTTGTTGTGGCATGATTGATTCTCAATTCAATTCAAATAAATAATCAATACCGGCGAACAAAATAACCAACAACACGGGGAAAATGAATCGAAACAGACCAACTATGGAGTGCCAATTACGGAACCTTAGTACTAAAATTAATTCTTCATTGGTTGGCAGAACATCTGGAGCAGAGCTTTACCGCGACCCATGCGCTCTCTATGATCTGTCATCCCCCTGTATCAGCCCGTATTAATAAGGCCTTGGAGAAAATCTTGCAAGTTACCGGGACGAGGGAAATCCCATAGTAATTATTTAAATCAGAAAAATCGCCTTTCTTGTGGAGGGGATGAATGAGAGCTGGTGCCCATTTCTTTCATTAGTATATTAAATGAAATTAGTTTTCGGGGAATATCTCAGAAACTGTTGGTTTTAGAGCCTTAAAATGTAGTTTTGGGGGACTCTTATAGGACCCTTGAGTTTTGTTTCTGACACCAAGGGGCTGAAAATGAGCTTTGTCTCGTCGTTGTATGTCATAATATAATAAATAATATAGGGATATAATAAACCACCAAGCAGGAGGCCCAAACGGATCATTTCCGAGGAGGAGAGAAAACAAAGAAGTGACAGGATGAAGAAGTTCTGGGAAGAGAAGAGAAAGAAAGCCAATAAGTCTTGAGTTCCTTGCGGTCAATAGTTGGCCAACTTCGATAATAAAAAAATAGACCTTCCGTACCTTCCGTATGTTTAAATTGCGTGAAAGAATTCTAGAGTACCCTTTGACCCCCTTAATCGCATTATATTTATTGATGATTTTTACAGCTTAATTTGGTTCCATGATAACCTTATAGCCGTTTGCAAACTTTCACAGTAATGTAATAAATGGAATTGCATTGCATCTTACAGAAATAGATGGACCTCTGAGATTCTGTTGACATGGTTACCGTCTTGCATTCTTTCATTAGTTTGAAAAAAGGAAGGAAGCTTGTAGTTTTATGTGACCGTTAATCATGCGATCATGAGCCACGGGACCTTCTTTTACGTGGAATCCGAACCACAGGACATGGCATTTCACTTCGAAAATCTCACATGCATTGACCGGGAATCGAACTCGGTCCACCTTGGTGAGCGGCAAATAGCTTGACCGCTGCACCACCACGCCCCCTTTCATTAGTTTATTAAATTAAATCAGTTTTCTGGGAATATCTCAAAAACTGATGGTTTTACGGCTTTAAAATGTGGTTTTAGGGATCCCTTCAGGGCCCCTGAGTTTTGTTTCTCACATTTGAGGGGCTGAAAATGAGCTTTGTCTCACCCTTCTATGCGTATTTCAGCATGTATTTAAAGGGGGAAAGCCCCCTTTTATGAGAGGTACGGAGAAGAGTTACATCAATGATTGGTGTAGTGCCTGCGATGGATATTTGTACCAAATTTTACGTTGATCCACCCAGTCGTTCTTGAGTTATAAGGGAACAAAGTTGTCCACAGACTGACAAAAAATTTATTTTCGTGCTCATCCGTCATAATGTAACGTGTTTTTCGAGGGGTTTTTATGCCACTGGCATAAGTCAGTAGGAAACCATTCTATATTTATTTACGCGGCAAATTGTTCAGCCAAGAGAATTTTTCATGTTAATTTATTATTATCAATTTATTATAATAATTATTAAGATATTTTTCGGAGCATTTTATAAAAAATTATAAGCATACAGATAGGTTTTCTATGTCTTAGAAAACACTATCAAGCAAATTATTACGAACGACAATATCATAGAAAATTATGTGATTACGGAATTTTACGGAGTTTCGTCAGTTAGGATATTATGAGAGACATGACTCACTGGAAATTCAGATACAGGCTGATTATTGTCAAGAAGTATTACGCAAGGCTGGGTCGCAGCGTCAAGAAAAGGCGGATAGTTGGAACGGAAATCGACTTCATCAACCGCGCGCCGTGTGTAATGAGCCAGAGAAGGGGAAGTAGCGCGTGGGGAGCAGCCAATCAGTGGAGACCACGTAAGCTGGAAGTCGGTACCGAGGTGGGGAGCCGACGGGTGCATATATCGTACGGCGCGCCGTGGAGCGAGGACAATCTGTGAAAGACTTGACTAGTTCGGTTGCAAGTGTGTGTCGCTCCGATGTTCCGTGGAGTGGAGAACTATCTGTTTAAAACTTAACCAGTGTGGGTGTACGAGTGTATGGCTCCGATGTTAGGACCATAAAGTCACCAAATCTACAAGTATATCATCAAATATCGACGGAGATGACGACGTCCAGGAGACTGTGGGAAGCTCACAGCATCATCCAGTACGAGGGAAATGCCCCGGCAATTTCCAGTGGTAAGCGCGAATGACGCAGAAATACGCAATCTCTCATTTCTCTTTGTTTTATATTCAATATTTCAGTAACTTCATAGCTTGGGAATAAGAGTAAAATCAATAATTTATCAGACTCCGTTTTCACGTAATTTTCTATCGGTAATATTAAAATCACAACGCTCCAATTTAATTTTTAAACTTATTATTAATATTAATTTTGCTATACTTGTTTTATATAATAAATTCATTTCTTTTACAATGCAATCTTTGCTTTCAGTAGGTAGCATTAGATATAGATCAATTCCTTCTCCTGATACAATTGTTTGTTGGGTTAATGATCAAATCATACCACGATCTGAGTGAATAGATTATTGAAGGTGTTCTACCAGAGCTAGACGTTGTTAAATACAAATTTAGATTTCAACATTGCGTTGAGGTCTTGGCGCCCATTAAAACAACATAGCTTAGGCAAAGGTAAACAGTTACATTTATCACCCAACAGTTAGGGACGGCCAACCCGATACACTTGTACGCTCAACGTGGAGCAAAGCGAAACCGTTACACTTGTCGCTCAACGTGTACACTAGGCAAAACCGTTACAATAAGGCAGTCTGAAACGTGTTATCGCAAATTTCCATATAAATTCAGAAAAAAGAGACAAACTTTCATTTTTATATATATAGGGATTTAAATCCAACTCAATTCACCTTTCGGCTTCATCATGGGACGTATGGTAACTGATATAATATTGCAGTTTCCAAACAGTAAATGAATGTTTTTGTCTCTTGAAACATTTCAACATTATTTCACAGTTTCACAACATACAAGTTATTTTTGGAGACTTCAAGTTCTCAGGATATTACATTTTATTCTCGGGCAACTCTTGCTAAATAAAGCTCATCACAAAATCTGAGGGTTCCAATGAAATCTCTTTTTGGGAAATGGTAGTATGCCACAGAGACTGCAATAGCTTTTGACAACACATTACAGCTTCCTTTAAGCAAGAAGTTGGAGATCTCAACTTCCTTTTGTACTGATATTCAGAGAACTTGCTAGATTGAATCCCAAAGCAGTCTGGCTAAACTAAGACATTTCCCCACTGAATACTTGTGGCCAGCTGTGTAGCACAATGAATTCAACATATCATTGTACCTGAAAGGGCAGGATTATATCCTGGTGCAGTCGGTCAACATTCAACAGACAAATGTAAATTTACTGGCATTGGAGAAAAACAGGGAAAAAAATAAATCTAATGGCAAGATTCTGTAAACAACAGTAGTTTAAAGGGACAATAAATGCTTGTTATAATTACAATTCATTTTCAAGCCTCAGATGAAGACACAGCAGGGTGACAATGGATATGGATGAGGTACCCATGATCTCTAATTAATGCTGTACCGATGCCATAGTTGGAACCTGATTTAAGATTATTTCGAATGAAAGAAATAACTGGAGGATAGCTCCCCATAGAGCAGTCATAATGGTTTAGTAAAACATGAAAAGGAAACAGCCATCTCTGTGTTGGGTTCTTTAGCGCAAGTGGTTAAAGCAACCACTCTGGAGAACTAAGAGCGTCTGTTATGGATCTCTTGCTATTTTTAGCCTACTTTTCGCATTTTGCAAAATGAGGAAAAAGTAGACTTATGAGATCGATCCGGGAAAATGTGTGTCTGTCTGGCTGGCTGGCTGTGTGTGTCCCCCCCCCCCTATCAACTCCTAAACGGCTGCAGCAATCGGAACCAAATTTAGTATGAGTAAAGATGTATACCGGAATATCTCAAGCCCATATTTGAAAATAATATCAGTGCTACCAACTGCTGAAAAAACACACTAGAAATTTGAGCTCCAAGTTGGATATCTTGGAAGGTATGCATGGAAGCTATTTCAAAATTGGCACACATGTAGATAATACTATTTTAGTTTAATTTCCAGGAGGCCAAACATGACAGTGTTGACAAAATTATATTAAGCCTTCTGATAGGTCCAATTTTAAATGCATATAACTTCTACACTACCAATTGTATTTCAACCAAATTTTGTATGTAATATGTGTACATAAACACATATGACTTAGCGTATTCTTAAGAGCCACCAGGGCTGCCAACTGTTAATAATCGCTCTCTCTATTTTTTTTTATCCAAATATCAATATATCAGAAAGTATGCAAGCCGACAGCTTTAAACTATGCACGCGTATAGTGCCTGACATTTTAGATTAATTAGGAGTAATTCATATAAGTCAGTGCTGCCATCATGATTCTATGCCTGTTGATATGTCCAATTTTAAAATATATGTAACTTCTATACTAAAAAATGGATTTCATTCAAAATTGGCACAACAAGATATCATAATATTTCAGATTATTTCTGACCACCACACGCATGACATTGTTGCCGACATGTTTTTACGCGTGCTGATAGATCCAATGTCTAACTGTATGTAACGACCATTGGACTTCAACCAAATTCTGTATTCTGTACCTTAAGAGATGGAACTAAGAATATATTCAGTCACCAAGGCTGCCAACTGTAGTGCTCTATTAGGCTACATTATACCAGGTATATTTCTAACTAATTTAACATTTCGATATTACCAACTTAATTTCGTCATTATTCTAGATAGGTTCATATACTGTAGATTAATCATTGGCATGAATCTTAATTTTAAGAAAAGTAGGCTCTTTAGTTCGTCACGGAACTTCTTGTTCTTCGTATAAACTTCTGCATATGAAAACCTTAAAAGTTGGGCAATACAACATGAATAATAATTGTTCTCCATATCTTAACCTTTATTAAATTGATTAATTTCTGGTGAATTTTAGCCTAATTTAATTCCCTTTCTCATATACCTTATTGAAATTTCCTTTGAACTCTTAGGATTCCCTGTCTGTTGTTTCTCCCTTTAAAAATAAATAATCAGAGTAGATGGTGTCTCCTTTGGACTGACTCTGTGCATTTGGACTGGAGTCCTTCTTTATACCATTGTATAAATTCTCAAAATATAATTTCCTAATTTCTCTTATTTCTGTGTCTTCCCTAGTGATGCTCCCATGTGGCTTCTGTAAAACTGTTATTTGCTCATAATTACTCCTGGTATTTTTAATAACACTGTACAGCAATTTGGAATTTGCTTTACTATCGACATTAGGTTATATTATCATAATTCGAGATGCACTATTTGTGTAACGCGTCGAAAATATGTTCATCGGCTGTATAGCAAGCACCCCCAGGGGCTCACATCTTGTGGGCGTGGGTTGGCGACCAGGGACCCCAGCTGAGTCCGGCATTGCTTCCACTTACTTGTGCCGGGCTCCTCTCTGTCTTCTTTCCTGTCGACCTCACTTGGTCAACTCTTGTTCTCTTCTGACCCCGACGGTATTAGGGTATCCGAGGCCTAGGGAGTCTCTTCCTTTCCCGCCTTAATTGGCCCTTGTCTCATCTTTTCTGATACCCTCCTTCTGCGAGGGGTCAGCCTTCTTTTTCTCTTCCTTTTACCTCCTGCCTTGTGCTCTAGGCCTTAAGGAGGCAGGGTGTATGTAGCCCCACCACTTCTGGTGCACCCTAGATAATGCTACACCCTCAGGGGCTCACGGCTGGTGAGTTCGAGAGTTGGCGACCCCGAGGGATTCCTGAGCTGGGTCCGTTTTCCCCTTTTGTCCCTTACCTTTGGGGCGGACCCTCTCCTCTTTCACTTTCCTATATGCCTTTCATGGCTCTCCTTCCTTCCAAGTCCCTCAATCCGCCTTCTCCGAGGGTTGAGGGCATTTCTTTTCCTTCTGTCCTTTTATTTGCCTTATTCTCCTTTAGTTTTCCATTTCTTCTTCTAGTATGTAGGTTAGTAGTTAGTTTTAGTTTTAAGTTTGCTTTTCATTTTCATCTTCACGATCACCCAAACCATCAGGGACCGATAACCTAGATGTTAGGCCCCTTAAAACAACAATTATCATCATCATCATCATCATGTATAGCAAGCTCGTACTTCTTTAAGGGCCAGTAAACGATCAGAAGGAAAAGTTCATGGTCACGTGTGACGTATTTATACTGCCGATGTTTTTAAGATGACTTACATATGATAAGAATACAAAAAAAAGTCAACCCCTGGCACTATACAGCCCATGACGGGCTAAGGCTGACCAAGCGACCTCTGCCCAGCCATTCGGCCTGCAGATATTGGGGTGACGCGTGATCAGCGCGTCGGGTCCCCTCGGCCGTTAATCTTGGTTTTCGTGATCGGGGCGCTGTCTCACTGTCAGACAGCTATTCAATTGTCCTCACGAGGCTGAGTGCACCCCGTTCCAACCCTCACGTCAGTTTTAAAATCCCTGACGGAGCTGGGGATCGAACACGGGGCCTCCGGGTGAGAGGCAGGCGCGCTACCCCAACACCACGGGACCGGCTTGATAAGAATACCATTCAAAATATGTTTAAAATGCAATTTCTGTGTGTCAAAAAATTAATATATTTTATGTCGAATTTGTCAAGTGTTTTGGGATATTGAAAATTATTCATAAGCACGAGGACAGATACGAAAGGTACATCAAATATATGCCGAGATTTTGTAAGAAATAAACAAAACCACCATGGCATTTCGGTTTAACTATAGAACTTGTTAAAGGCAAGTGCCTGAGTCATTGTTTAAAGCAGTATACCTAGCTATTCTTGAAAGGCTAATGCAGGTAGACAGTTGCATAATTTATGTTGATTACATTTCTTTTTTATATATGTATTGTTGTTCTCCCTAATATCCATGGAATGCTAAGGCAGAGATTACTAAATGGAAATTACATCACTTGGAGCTTCATGCTTTTTTTTTTAATCTACCGTACTCTCTCTCTTGAAACCCAATGGCTTGAGCCTTACATACTGTATGAAGCTGTTATTAGGGTAATACAGTTAATATATAATAGCAATCTGAGCAGTAATACAGCATAAACTTGATCGCAGACTATGCAGAATATGGCTAGCGCTTCGCTGCTTGGTCTTATAGTGATGGAGGAAGCAGCCTTGTCGCTGCAACATGGGCCGCAAAGGCACTCGCTACTCCTTGTCATCTCTACTATGTACTCATTGAGATGACCTCTATTCCACCCCTTAAAATAACTAACTACCTGTTATTATTTGCAAGTGACAATCATTGGTTGCTGTTGTTGACTGTGAGTGAGAACAATACATTGCTATGCTGTACAACATCAACAAGGGCATCGCCATTCGGCAGGGTCGTTCCAAGGAAATATTCTCATCAGAAGTATTGGAATCAAGTTTAGTTAAAAAGAAAGTGTTATATTCCTCGAGATGTAAATCATATTCCTATAAATTCCATTATTTTGCTGCTAACACCTATAATATTAGGGGTTACCCATGTAAAACTTTCACCTTCTATATGGGTTATGACATGACCATCACATTTAGTGGAAAACAAGCTTACATTGGCAATTCTGCCTCATAATTTATGATCCTATAAACTACTAGCACAACAAACCTGACCACTTCGTGGTGTAGCAACTAGCATTCTTGGCTGTCTTCTTGGAGGACCGGGATTGATTCCTAGTTCTACCAATAAATGAATTTCTGGTTTGAGGGCTGGAACTAGGTACACTAAGCCTCGTGAGACGAAACTGAGAAGAGGTGAGTTTGATTCCCACCAACCATCCAGGAAGTGATTTTCTGTGCTTTCCCATTCCTACTTCAGGCAAATGCCAGGATGGTTCGTAACTTAAAGCCACAGCCACCTCGTTCCCAATCCCCACCTAAATTACAAATGCACACACTACTACTGTACAGTCACCATAATAACACAGGTTATCGGACAAATTCTACACGTGGCTAAATGACCACGATGTCCAAGCCCCTCTAATGAAACCACAACAAACCAGTAATTGATGCCATAGTGCTGCCTTGAAATATTTCAGAACCGTTCCTTTCAAAATTGAAAAAACAAGTGGGAGAATAAACAAACATGTAAGAAAATTTTATCTTCTCTGCTAGTAAGATGATTGCTTTCCCCTCATTTGCAAATGATCGACATGAAAAAGGGGAAAACAACGTTGGTTTTTCAGTGAAACTAAAAATACGTACACAACTTTGTCTTCCTGCCCCTTAATATTCTCATTTCTATGGGGATGAGTTTTTATCTGGCAGTGGGTTTTATGATTGGATGCTCTTCCTGGCACTAACTTATGAGAGGATTTGATGAGAAATTAAGTGAATGAAATAGGTCAAGTTCAAAGGACATAACTGTGGCATAATAAAAGGTACCAGCCTGGCATTTTGCCTGGGGTTGAATAAGAGAAACCATTTCCAAATCGGCTGGCAGAGATGGGGATTTATTGTTGAGGTTGATTCTTTAGGAACTTTGCAACATCATGTTCATGTATCACCGTGTACTTGAGTATGTGTAGAATTTGTCTGATAATTCATGTTACTGTGGTGCCTGTACTAGTGTGTGTATTTGATATTGTAACTTTCAGTCGGTCTACACAAAGTAATTCCAATTACTGGAATATGCAAAAAAATAATCTGAAGAAAATTACATGTGATTAAGAGATAATATCTTTGTTATGTACTATTGAAGAAGGAGAAAAACTGAGGGATGTCATGCATTTTAAAAAATATTTTGAATGGTATTCTTGTTCAGCCCCTTGAGTTTAGATGTGCATTGAATTTGTCTGATAATCTGTGGATGTTATAGTTCTAGTACGGTAGTATACCTATATAATTTAATGTCGTAGGTGTACCATCCTGGCATTTGTGTAAAGATCCAGTTTTATATTCGCGAACTCAATCGAATGTAGGTGGCAGGTCGGTCGCGACAAAATGGTGGACACAATGGTGATAGATTTGATTGATGTATTGAATGTTGTTGGGGATTCTACAGTTGTATTATCCAGAGTTGGAATCTGACATTTCGGCGCCACTATGCAAAACAGTTGACGGCTAGATCACACGCAAGGCTTGTTGCCATGGAAACCATACAGCGCTGCCAATTTGAATGATGCTCTTTGGCCACGTGCTTGTCGTTTGACCAGTCGCTTGTTTGGTTGCTTCCAGAGTGCACACACTGACCTTGGTGCGTTAAAATTGTTTTGAATTAATTAGTTAATTACTTTTTCGTGTAGGATTTATACTTATTTATACTTATATTTATAATTCATTAGTGTCAGTTTAAGCTTAGGTTCGTGTGAATTAGATCAAGGTTAGCTTTGTTTTTGTTTGCGAGTGGTGACGTTTTTAAGGATGACTTCTCGTAAAGGAAGACCAAGGATACATCCAGTTCTGCTCTTGGAATTAGTAAGACCAGTGACAGAGAGGACCGGGATGATGATGATGACATGGATGGGATAGAGCCTCTTCCCAGTAATTAGCTTCTGTCTTCAAAAGGGTGAGTTAATAGCCTATACAATGAACGTAGGCCTATATTTTGTAATACATTTGTGTGTTTCTTGTGCCTTGAAACTTATTCTACAGGAGATATAAATTGCTAAATAACACGGAAACAATCACGTGTTGTCGTTTCGCTTGGAACATTTTTGCTCTATGATAGTAAGCTATTCGTAATATTGCTATTGCTATTCATTACAATATTTTAGGCCTCTCCTCAATTTGACGTGCTATTATTTTATTTTACAGTGTGAACCGAACAGTTTTAAGCATTGCTTTGTTTAAGATTTTTGAAAAACATCTGATTAATAAAATTGTAATAAATGTAATAACGGTGCTAATGATATTATGAGCATGAGGAAAAGAACGGGATGGTGAAAGTACGCACGTGGTGGCGAGTAGCATACGTGGCAACGCTGCCTTTAGTTCAACGGTTGTCCGCCGAACTGTCAGATTCCAACTCTGGAAAGCGGCTTCGGTGGCGTAGTCGGTAGCATGCTGAGCTTCTATGCCCAAGATAGCGGGTTCAAACCCGGCCGAAGCCGTCAGATTTTTTAAGAGCGTTAAAAATCCCTCAGTATGCCTTCCTTCGGAGGGGAAGTAAAGCCGGTGGTCCCATGTCATAGATTTATGGCATGTTAAAGATCCTTCCACTAATTGCACCTGTTTGAAGCTAAATTGGATAGGTTAAGAATGTAAACAACGCTCTTAGGTTTCTACGTTCGTTGCCAAGCGCCGACTGCGGTGGCGTCTAGTAGCTAAGTTCTGAATTAGACCTAGTAGTCGTTGACGGTGGCGCTTGGCGGCAAAAGTAGGAACTATTTGAAAAATTATAAGTTGCAGTACTTAAAATTTAAAAAAAAACAGATACACACACTAATACAGTCATCACAATTAACACCGGTTATCAGACAGATTCTACACACACCCAAAGTACACGGGGCTACATGACCGCGTTGTCGCAGCCCCTAAACTTAAGAACCAACCAACCAACCAACTCTGGAAAATACACCTGTAGGCGGCCTCTCGTTGAAGGACAGGCAATTTTAGATGCCAAACACATAATTATGTTTGGGAGAGTAGCCGAAAGAGAAGATTTAGTGAGACTTGAAGCTTTATGCTTACAAACCAGTAATTTGAAGGGAGTTCCTCACCAGATTAAAATTGAGATTCGATCACCAGTTGCCGAGAAAAAGCTAATTTGTTCGTGTAGCTGTAAGGCTGGAAGTTCAGGAAAGTGTAAGCATGTAGTCGGTACATTGCTTTACATATTTCGGTAAGTAGATGCATTTAAATTTAGAAGATATAATACTGTTGAAGCCGATAAATCGAAGAGTGTACAAGTTGACTGTATTTGAAAACTTGGAAGACCTGAGCTCCACAGATTTGAAGCAGCAATGGGGCAAGTTAAAGAAAGACAACTATATGTACGACAAAGCGATTCCTATAAATAAATTCTGCCACATGGGAAGATCAACTGTCAAATCGACCCTCCGAAGTCGCCTAGTTGGTAGTGCAGGCGAGAATAATATACTGGATATTCTACTTTCTGGGGCACAGGGATCCGAGCTGGATCTTACTTTGCGCTTAAGGGAGACTACTGCTACTACTAATACTATTCAAGTCTCGAGTGGTGATGATTTGCTACAATTATCCCTATGCCATAAACTTTTAGGCAACAACAACTTGTTGCCACAATTTAGTGCTATGGTTGATTTTGATGCAGAACTTCATGGTGACATTGCTCAATTTTTTAATGAGAAGGTAGCTCTCACATATGAATACAGTGTAAAATTATGTTTGACAACTCTTACCCAATCTGGAGAAATTTGGAAGAATGCAAGAAAAGTAAGATTAACTGGTACTACTTGTCACAGTGTTTTTACTTACAGCAAAAATAAAAGCCCTGACTGGAATTTAAAAGTGAGTAGGCTGTTCAAAACTGATTTCAAGGGACACATGGCAACTGTGCATGGGAAAAAATTTGAACTAGTAGCCTTAGAAGCTTATGAAATTGCTTTTAAAAATAAAGTGGAACCGGTGGGCATTATTGTTCCTCCAAGTGCCCCATGGTTAGGTGTAAGTCTGGATGGTGTGGTTAGTTCACTCTGTTGTGTAGAGGTTAAGTGCCCTCTAGCAGGTAAAACGCAGACTGCAATTGATGTAGTGCAGGGCCTAAAATATTTAAATGGGTCTATTGAGGAAAATACTTAATCCTTAAAGACAAATCATCAATATTATGGTCAGGTGCAGCTGCAAGCATTGTTTTTTTTTAAGATTTTTGAAAACCATGAGGAAAGGAGTCGGAGAGTAGAAGTACACACGTGGTGGCCCGCTGCGGTCGGTCTGGGTAAGTAGGGTAAAAATACTCAATAACACGCGTTTGATATGGAACACTTTTTATTTTTCGGTTATAATTGGTAAATGTGGACCCTAAAATAATGACAGTGTTATTTTTAATTGTATATATGTATAACTGTGCGATACACGTGATCTAATTTGTGTGTTCCACTAGATTTTATGTGTCAATTGCATACTATCAAGCATCGGTTGTCTGCTGGTATTTGTTTTTGAGCAGTTTGAGTCCTGGCGCTGTTACGTTTAAAAGCTATATTTGAGTTTGCTCACTGTACCATAGACTCTAGAAATTATTTGCTGCTTGGTAGGGCAAAGGGATGAGTTTAACTTGTATTAAAACTCTGGGGAGACAGGAATTGCTTGATTTGTTGGATGGTTAGCAGGTAGGTTAGGTATTGAATATCGGACTGGTAGCAGGTTCTTGCAGAGTAGATATTTACCCTGCGAAGTCAAATTAGGCCTATATGACTCGTAGTGGAATGGCTCGGATATCGCAGAGCGAGGTGATGGTTGTTGGTAGGGAAATGAACTAGGGAGCGAGGAAGGATACCTGACTGATGAAGCTTGGCTGTCGTGGTACGGCTTGGTTCAGCGAGACTGTACTTGGCTGTCTAGGGGCGGCTTGGCTCGGCGTAACAGTGAACAACCCGTCCTGTCGTCAGTGTGTTAAGTGGTGAGTGGTCCAACCCGCTCCTGTTGACCGTATTTATTTGGTATCGTCCCCTTTCAGCTATTGCTATTTGCATCTTTTGGAAAGTGATGAAAACTTATATCCGCAGCCCTCTTATACATCGACTTACAGCCGTGAACTGAGCAATATAGGCCTACTTTGCTTTTACTCATTTTGCACTCTATCAACGAGTAAAACTTATTACATATGTATAAAGACACGAAGAATTTACCTTGATACAAGGAACCATAATACAAACAGTCACTACGTGACAAATGTACCCTACATGGTAAGTTTCTCATTATTACCACTAGATGTCATAATCAGATAGCTGGAGTTGCCGATAACAATTGATGTTTTTTCATGTAAATAGCATTTTACTAGCTTTTCTTATAGGATAGTAGTAGGGAGGCTGGGGGGGTTTTGACTCAAATACCGTTATTTATGCAAATTAGGGGGGCGTGGCAAGGTCAATGACCTTGAGGTAGGTCATGATCAATGACCTTGAGGTAGGTCATTGACCCCCAAGGTCGCCGGGACCCCGGAAGGTAAACAAACCTTGGAGGGTCCAGGAACCGGTTTGAGGGGGGTGTGGGTGGAGGGGTGGGGGAGGGGGGAGGGGGAGGGGGGAGGGGGGGTGGTGGCGAGGGTGGGGGATGAGGGGGAAGGATGGAAGAGGCTCTGCACGAGACCCTCCTCGACCCAGTCTCTCTGTTGGACTGAGCGCCTTCTCTGTTATTATCCTGGGCTATATAGCTTTGCTTTGAGCCCGATGAGATCCGAGTGTTGCCGAAGGTTTCCGAATCCTTGGTTGTGAATGAATTGTCAGAGAATTGAACGGTCAACTGGTGTGTGTGTGTGTGACGTCACAGCAGATTACGGGATGTGAGGTAGGTCATGAACGGGAGTGTTTTGAATGGAAAACATTAGTGTAACTGGTGTGTGTGACGTCACAGCAGATTACGGGATGTGAGGTAGGTCATGAATGGGAGAGTGTTTCGAATGGAAAACATTAGTGTAACTGGTGTGTGTGACGTCACAGCAGATTACGGGATGTGAGGTAGGTCATGAACGGGAGTGTTTTGAATGGAAAACATGAATGGCGGTGGATGGCGGTGGTTGATGAACCCTGACGTGGTAGGTTGGTTAGGTGTGAATGGGTCTGAGAGACAAACAAGATGGGGTTGAAAGCGCTCAATGGTAAACAAACATCGATGCGTGGGTGGATGTTTAATGAACATAGGTGTTTGTGTGAATGAATAAACAGATTTGAACGGTTAATCTGTGTGTGACGTCACATGGGATGACTAATCCTGAGATTGACAACGGGTTGTATGGTAGGTCATGTCTGGGAATGACCTTACGGTGATTGAGAGGGTGCGGGACAAATGATGAGCTAAACGTGTCTGAATCATGAATGGAGATGGATGGTGGGTGTTGAACTCTGGCTTGTTTGGTAGGGTGAATGTAAAAACAAATAAAACCAGAAGCAAAAAAAGTAAAATTATGTTTTATTTTGACTCTTCATCTTCCTCTTCATCATCATCATCATCTTCTTCTTCTTCATCTTCTTCTTCTCTCCCACGCCCTTCCATCGCTAACATTAACTCCGTAAAAAACTCCACCAAAACTGGATCATTTCCAAAACTATAAAAAAAAAATGTATACAATAAAGAGTACAACAAAATTGTTTTATAACGCTTGTTTATCTAAATATTGTATTGTGAATTGCTGGGAGTGTGTGACAGCAAGTACAGTTCACCTAAGTCTGTAGCAGCTTCCAGCGGACGCCCTTAGGGTGAGCTACAAGTTCTGTTCATTTTAAGTAGTTTCAAAATTTTGCTACTAGATATTAATGATACCTAGTGGTGAATGTTGGAACTTGAGTATGGGTTTCAGTGCTGGCAGTGTTCACGAACATGTGTGACTCACTTGAGTATGTAGCTGCTTCCAGCGAACGCCTTTAGGGTGAGCTACAAGTTCCAAGTTTTTTTTTGCTACCAGATAATAATGCCATCTAGTGGTAAATGTTGGAACTTGTTTTGACAAAATCTAACCTGTCAATTTAGCTTCACACAAGTTTAGTCTGTGGACGGATCTTTTACATGTCATAAAGTAAGAACATGTAACCACTGGCTTTACTCCCCCTCCAAAGGAAGGCATACTGAAGGATTTTAACACACTTAAAAAAATCTGACTTCCTTCCCAATCCTTTTTTTTATTCATCGCAATAACACGGGTTATCAGACAAATTCTACTCACACCCAAGTAAACATGGGCTACAAAGGCGGTAACTACGCTCAGTATTTCTAATCATTTTGAAGAAGAAAAAAAAACACCGCTTGCTTCCAGTATTTGACCAGATCAGGAATGGAATGAATTAAACTCCATCTAGCGGCGAGAAAGATCTGTGTTGGCTGCCAAAGCCTGTCTCACTTTTTAGAGTCAATGTTTAAATGAATGACAGATAAAAAGAAATGATAGTGGAGGGTGTTGTCGGAAGAAAATTTTGACAGGGAAAACTGGTGTTCCCAGAGAAAAACCTGTCTGCTTTTGGTTTGCCCAGCACAGATCTAACATAAAGTGACTGGAATTGAACCACGCACCCAGCCGTGAGAGACTGGCGTGCTGCTACATAAGGCTTTAGTAAATAAATAATACTTACATTAACAGATCAAGCGTCAACTCCTCATGGTTTTCTTCTTCTTCCAGCCCCATACTGCCATCGTTCTTGTTGCCAGACATTGCAGCGAATGATATGTTGTGAAAAGGAACATTCTCTTTATATACTGTGTGTTTTCTGGTGGAAGGCGGATTAATTAGGAGTGTTTAAGGTAGTTGTACAGGGTTATACAGAGTGGAGCTATTTCTGGTGAAAGGAAGGTCAGTAACGATTCCTGTATTAATGCAGGGTAATGCCGTATGGAGGTCATGTTTGTGTGAAAAGAACGGTAATCCATGGGCGTTTCCTGTATTCGGAGGGGTATAAATAGTCGAGCAGAATTGAAATGAAAGTAGAGTTAACTACGAGCTTACAGCATTCACACCAGATTACAATTGGATCCTTGTCTATCAGGTAATATTCAACATACTTAAGTATATAACTTTAAAGTATATCCTAGTGTATATATTTGACTATGTGCTACTGGGAGACTAACTCAGCCAAATGGTTTACAAAATAAGTGATTGTACTGTACAGAAAAGAGGAGAATTGAAGCATTTGAAATGTGGTGTTACAGGAGAATGATAAAGATCAGATGGGTAGAGAGAGTAACAAATAAAGAGGTATTAAGACGAGTGGGAGAGGAGAGATGTTTCTGGCGACTGCTAATGAAGAGAAGAGATAGATTGGTAGGACACATATTAAGACACCAGGAATAGCAAGCTAAGTTATGGAAGGAAGGGTCGAGGACAAAAACTGTAGGGGTAGACCAAGGTTAGAATATGTTAAACAGATTGTGTCGGGTGTAGGGTGTCGGAGCTATGTAGAGATTTAATGATTAGCTCAGGACAGGGAGGCATGGAGAGCTGCATCAAACCAGTCAAAAGACTGAAGACTCAAACAACAACTGTACATTACAGTACTTGTAAATGCTGAGATGGTAGGTTTAAATCCACATGAAGATGTTTAGAATTTTAATAGTATAATGGCCTATTGACAAAGCTGGTTTAAAAGTTATACGGTATGAATCAGACAAGCAATAATTACTTCAAGTATGAAACGAGCAGAATACATAGCATGTAATAAGATTGGTTTTAACGTGACTTGCATCTTAAACCACTAGCTGCCTGGGATATATAAAATGAATGCAGCTCAATTATATATAATTACTGTTATTATCCAATTAAATGTTGCCGATTTCACTGCATTGCCCGCGAGATAATTACAGTGCTCGAGGCAGTCATGAAATAGATAATGATCTCTTATGTATTGCAAAGGTGAAGGATTTATGTAACATTAGCACCGAGACATGCATTCACTTCTATACATCAGTTCCAGGTCAAGTAACCTATTTAGTTAAGGACATTTAAATCATCACCTCCCGACCAATGTAGCCCCCATGCACTTGGGATGTATTGAACAGATAAATTATTTAAGCAACCTGCCCCGGCTTCACCCGGGAACAGATATAATATACAAACAACCCGACCCGGCTTCGCCCGGGAACAGTTATGTTATACCAGAAACCCAACCCGACTTCGCCCGGGAACAGTTATATTATACCAAAAGCATGCACCGACTTCGCTCGAGAACAGTTAAATTATACAAGCAATCTGCCCCGGCTTTGTCCGGGAACAGTTAAATTATACAAACAATCCGCCCCGGCTTCGCCCGGGAACAGTTATATATTATACTAGAAACCCGCTCCGGCTTCGCCAGGGGGATAGTTAAATTATACAAGCAATCCACTCCGGCTTCACCCGGGATCAGATATATATTATACTAGAAACCCTCTCCAGCTTCACCCGTGAGACAGTTAAATTATACAAGCAATCTGCCATGGCTTCACCCAAGTACAGTTATATATTATACTAGAAACCCGCTCCGGCTTCGCCCGGGAGACAGTTAAATGATATAAGTAATCTTCCCTGGCTTCGCCCGTAAACAGTTATATATTATACTAAAAACCCGCTCCGGCTTCGTCTGGGAACAGTTAAATTATACAAGCAATCTGCCCGGCTTCACCCGGGAACATTTATATATTATACTAGAAACCCGCTCCGGCTTCACCCGGTGGGCAGTTAAACTATACAAGCAATCCGCCCTGGCTTCGCCCGGGAACAGTTAAATTATACAGGCAATCTGCCACGGCTTCACCCGGGAACAGTCATATATTATACTAGAAACCCGCTCCGGCTTCGCCCGGGAACAGTTAAATTATACAAGAAATTCACCCCGGCTTCACCCGGGAACAGTTATATATTATACTAGTAACCCGCTCCGGCTTCGCCCGGGGGGACAGTTAAATTACACAAGCAGTTTGCCCCGGCTTTGCCCGGGAACAGTTAAATAATACAAGCAATCTGACCCGACTTCACCAAAGTACAGTCATGGCCAGCTCCTGACCATGTAGCACCTGGGTGTATAACTTGTTTGATAACCTGTGTTCTTGTAATGGATTGAGGAGAAGTAGGAAAATGGTGAACGCAAGCTGCTGACAATTAAATTAGTGGCTAGCGATAATGGGTGTGTAGAAGGGTTTTGATAACTTTTGTGTGTATATACATATTTGCTAATGGCTTAGGTATACTAAACACTATTATAGATATCAAATTCGATTTCAGAATGTCGGCAATAAAAAATGCGAATTCCATAGGGAAAGATGCTGGACCAGAGACTAAACGACTACAGGATCTGCAGGTAAACGAGTCTTATTTGGTAACTGCTGTTCGTCGAGTCAAGACGAAATTTGGGGAACGTATTCTTTGTGAACTGGAGGACTTTACAGTATTTCTACCGTCGAGATTCAAGGAACTCAGCGAGGGAGATGTAGCCGATCTCAACAAAGGGACCATCTATTTAAAATACATGGGACTGGAAAACAAAAGATGTCTTGTGGAATTCATAGAAGAAAAAAATAAAATTTAAAATTAGTTTATGTAAAAACGGAATTTGCAGGGAAAATAAACTTTGGTTCACTCTCTCTGCAAACCGTTCAGTTTTTGTAATTGTTAAGTACTAAGGGACATCATGTCGCCACCGATACAAAGTTGGCAAGATGTGGATAGTTGTTTCAATAACAATATCTGTTGCACTAAAGTCAATAATGATGCAAACATTTTAAATCTCAATGAATATATAAACACTAGTTACAACATTTTTCAAAACAAAATACAAGACTGTTTAAGAGAACATGTAGCGTTAAAGGTTAACGCTGAATTATTATGTGACTTTGCTATTTTGAAACAAGGTGTCGAAATCATTCAGCCAATCTATTTACACACACACATGACTAAATTATACCGCACTGATAATATACACAGTTGGTATAGTAAAAACATTGTTGATAAACTCACAACACGCTTTGCTGAGTTTCAAGAATTAGAAAGCGGTAAATCGCTGGAAGCTATTAATCATCTTAAAATTAATGTATGCACCTTTGATCCCATAAATAGTGGGTCATCTCATGTTAATTTGCCTAAACAGTTGGAAAACCGTCACGCAGTTATCAATGTGGATAATAATGATGTTTTCTGCTTTATTTGGTCCCTGGCTGCTGGGCTATGTTCTGCAAGTAAAAATGTTCACAGAATGGGCAAATATCACCAGAAATTTATGGAATTAATGATCAGTCTAAATTTAGCAGACATAGAATTCCCAATGGACCTCAACGCCATTTCTCGTTTTGAATCTAAAAATCCGCTTTACTCCATTAATGTATACGGAGTTGAAGGGGACAAAGTTATTGGGCCACTCTATGTGACAAAGGAAAAAAAAGAAAAGCATTTTAATTTATTGTACATTGAAGGGGAATTGTGCAACCATTATTGTTATATCAAAGATCTTTCCAGACTAGTTCGTTCACAAGTTACAAAGAGTAAAAATAGGGTATATATATGTGATCGCTGTTTGCAATATTTTACTAGCAATCAAAAGTTGACAGCCCATACTATTGATTGCATTACACAACCAGCTGTAAAAATTACATTCCCAGAAAAGGATAAAGCCAGTATGAAATTTCAAAATGTGTCTCGTCAAGAACCGCTTCCATTTACAGTATATGCAGATTTTGAATGTTTAACCACACCCATTGACACATGTAACCCGGATCCAGCACGCCCGTACACTCAACAAGTACAGCAACATGTGCCATTCAGTTGTGCTCTAAACGTGATTTGCTCATATGACCCTTCGCTTTCTTACTTCAAATCTTATCGCGATGCAAATGCTGCTGCTTGGTTTTTAAATGAATTGGACGCCTTGGCAGATCGGGTGTACAATATCCTGGAAAACCCAATTCCGCTTCAAATGTTGGATGCAGACGAGGTGGCTTTTGCAACAGCAACCACTTGCCACATTTGTCAAAAACCAATAGCAACTTGTGACACGCCAGTGAGAGACCATAATCGGTACACTGGCAAATTTAGAGGAGCGGCTCATAGTGCATGTAATTTGGCCTATAAAAGAGCACGCTATATTTCTTGTTTCTTGCACAACATGTCTCGGTATGACAGTCATCTAATTATTAAGGAATTTGTTAACCTTGAAAACCAAAAGTTTTCTTTAATTCCACAAAATCATGAAAATTTTATTTCGTTTACAAAATGGCGAAATGGAATTAGTATACGATTTTTAGATTCGTATAGATTCCTCGCATCATCATTGGATGCGCTGGTTCAAGGGCTTCACCCAAACAATTTGAATTCTGTACGTCAAAACTTTACTGGTGACGATCAATTTGAATTATGCATTCGAAAAGGGGTGTTTCCCTATAATCATGTAAACAATTGGGCATGTTTGGAGGAAACTGCACTCCCTTCAAAGGATAAATTTTACAATGACTTAACAAAAAGTCATATTTCTGAAGAAGACTATTTACACGCCCAAAAAGTATGGGACGTGTTCAAGATATCAACTTTGGGCGAGTATGCTGATTTATACCTCAAAATTGATACACTACTTTTGACAGACGTGTTTGAACACTTTCGCAAACTGTGTCTTGAAATCTACAATCTAGATCCAGCCCATTACTACACCCTTGCCGGATACAGTTGGGACTGTATGTTGAAGGTGACTGAAATAGAACTGGAACTATTAACTGACATCGACATGTTGCTCTTTTTTGAACGCGGGATACGTGGCGGGCTTGTATCGCTTGTGCAAAAGCATGCCAAAGCAAATAATCCATATATGGATACATACAAACCAAAGCAACCTACAACATACCTCACCTACCTGGATTGTAACAATTTATACGGATATGCTATGAAAAAACCGCTTCCGTATCAAAATTTTCGATGGCTGACTTCAGATGAAGTTTCAAATTTTAATTTACAGGACGTGTTGAGCAATAACACACGTGGCTATGTTCTAGAAGTTGACATATTATATCCCCGCGAGATACACAATGACCATTCTGATCTACCATTTTGTGTTGAAAATCTACAACCTCCCAGTTCACGTTCCAACAATAAAAAGTTGCTGGCAACGTTAAATCCGAAAAATCGGTACGTCATACACATCGAAAATTTAATGCAATGTTTGAAACACGGTTTGAAGCTACAAACCATTCACCGCATTATTTGTTTTGACCAGAAACCATGGTTACAACCGTACATGCAATTAAATACTCATTATCGGCAGCACGCCAAGACTACATTCGAGTCAAATTTTTATAAATTAATGAACAATGCATGCTACGGTAAATCTATGGAAAATATTAGAAAGCAAAGAACTATTCATTTGGTAAACCACTGGGATGGTCGATATGGCGCACGAAAATATATTGCTATGCCCAATTTCCATTCAGTACGAGTTATTGAAACTGATTTAGTAACCATTGAATTGTCAAAGACAGAAATCATGTATAACAAACCAATTTACTTAGGAATGGTAATACTTGACTATTCGAAATTTGTAATGTATCAATTTCATTATGAGTTTGCCAAACAAAAGTTTGGAGATGTAAAATTACTGTATATGGATACAGACAGTCTTATTTATCAAACCAATAAGACGGATATTTACTCTGTGATGAGAGAACATCCAAGTTACTTTGATACCTCAAACTATGAAGTTAACAATATGTTTGGCATAATTCCCATGAATAAAAAACACATTGGCCTATTTAAGGATGAGTGTGCTGGTGATGTTATGACGGAATTTGTGGCTTTGGCGCCGAAAATGTACGCATTTTCAACACAAAAGAATAAAGGTCAATGCAAAGCGAAGGGTGTTCTTCGTAGCGTCACACAATTCCTCAATGTTGAGGAATATCGATGTGTACTCTACACAAACACCTCTCGCTTGTACCAGCAAACACGCATTCTTTCAAAGAACCATAATATATTTACAGTAAATCAAAATAAAACATCGCTGTCTACATATGACAATAAACGGCTGTGGGATGGTGTAAATAGCTTGCCTTTTGGACATTTCCACACCTAGTAAATAAGAACACACTTTAATTTTTCAATTCTTTTTTATTACAATTGTATGTTTTTACAAGAAGAAACCAAAACATCTTTTGTGAATGCTGTAATCTGGTGGACTGACTCTCAAATAAATACTTAACAATATTTGATTCATGGTTATTTCTTTGTCCTTTTCCTCGCTAATCCACAACCACCACCAATCATTAGCTTTGACTTCATAGCTCCTGCCACGATCAAGGCTGCAATCTTTTCACCAATGGAAGCAGTAGATGATGTCACGCGCTGCACAGCCTTTCTCAGAAGAATGTGGTCTGCAACTCGACGTACTTCTGCATTCTTGTCGCTGTAAGCAATGTCATGATCTCTACACGCAGCATCCAATTTGTTGATTCCAGAATTACCTTGTGCTAGACGTTGGTTTAGTTTAGTCCCAGGTCCACAAAATTGATAGCCGGGAATATGCAGTTCAATGGGAAGTACATCAATGGCCTTGTTAACTAGACCATGACCAGCAAAGGTCCGATATATCTTTTTCAATCGTTGTCTTACTTTTTGGTGCTGGCGATACTGCCGCTGCTGTCTCTTCTTCCTCTTCTTCATCGCAACCATGGAATGATGAAGCAAAGTCTTTACAGGACGGTATATTTGTATGGCCGTGGTACAATTTGATGAGCTGACACGTTCCACACTGTCTAATGGATGGCATTTTAGTAATAGACACTTGCTGGTGATGACTAAAGTCAGTGCATGGTTGTAGTTCACGCAGACCAGGATCTCTGCTCCATTCACTAGGTACACTGTGCCAAATATTTTTCACCGCGTTTGAAGCAACATAAAAAAGGAACGCCTTGGGCAAAGCGTTCAATTCCTCATCTGTGAAACTGTCAAGCTTTTTTTTACAGGCAAAAAACTTGACAATAGCTCGCTCTGTGGGGTTTGCGTCCAAACCTTCAATTGCTGCCATATTACTACACGTCCACACTGATCACTGGTATGTCTCACACTGAAGCTGACGTTACAACGCTTTGCACTCAACATGCAAGTTTTGACATGCTCTGCGAGCTAGCCAATCAAAAAGCTTCCAAACATTTTGAAGTGTTTTTTTTTGTAGAGGTTCATCAGGCACGGACAGGTTGTACAGTGCAGGACATCCCAGATCATGAAGGTCAACAAGTTGACATGTTGAATTAACATACTGACGCAACCATTCCTTTTTTTCACTTCCCTTTACAAATACAAGGTCAGCACCAAACAAGTGAGCTTTCAGAACAAGTGATAGATGCTGGTAAGGAATGTCGCCTTCTTTCCAGACTAGTCCCAAATTGCGTTGCAACCACTCTGTTTGTCTTCTGTCCTCGTCTGACTGCAAATGCAATGGAAACGGTGGTTCAAAGACAAAACTGGTTACTCTTGGTGCCCACATGGTTGTGCAGTCAATAATTCCTACTTCTTTAAATACAAACTTGTTTCCGTTCACCTTGAAACCCTGCACGTCGACAATCAATGTTTTCGGCATGGCGACGGATATCACACCTTCCACCACCGCTGCTTCTTAACAACTAACTGATTGGATAGGAGCGGGAAAATAATATACACGCAAAGAATCAATTACACAATTTTATTCATAAAGTTATCAGTACATCGCTTACAATTTTTTATCATAGGATTTGGACCATCCCAATCACAGTGAGAATCTCCTCGATGCATAAAGTGTCTACGACAAGGACGGCAGGCTGCAACATCCGCCGACATACGGAGGTGTAATGGTAGCTTATCCCAATTAAGGTCAATGTCGTGTGCACCGTACGCGGTCAGAAATCCAGCTGGTAAATAGGCAATCAGATGCTGCGGCATTTCACGAAGAAATTGTGCTTTATGGTAGGCGCGTATTGCTAAACTCACCAGGGTGCGATAAATCTCAAATGCTGCATCAGCGTCTCGACTTGTTGAGCAACGATCGCATTTGCAGTCCATGCAATCTACCCGCTCTCCAACATGACAAGATGAAGCTTTGGCAACGCCATCGTCCACATTATTTGTTTGATTAGCGATGGGCTTGTTGTTGTAGCCCCTGTCATGAATACCAAACGTAGACATGAATCCATCTGGTAAATAGTGAACCAGATGCGGCGGCATTCTAAGCACAGTATGATTCTTGTGATAGGCAGTTATAGCTTCACTCACTAGGGCGCGATAAATGGTAAACCTTGAATCTTCATCTGAGCCTGGTGAATCACTTTCACATTTGCAGACCCACCTCGCAGAGGGGGTTGTGACTTCATCGTAGCTTTCCATGACTGTGAAGGGCAATACAGGAAGACATGCTATTTATACTCTGGTCACCATATTGGACAGCGGTTGATAAAACACTTGTGCCTCGTGAACAATAAGGCAATAGGCTGTTGTTTTTTCTGGAATAACTGTCGATGTTTCAAATTCTAGTCTGATATCAATTGTTGTTTCCTTCATCGACTCCTCCAAATACGAACAGTCCATCACCACCAGAGGCGCCTTGGACTTGAAGTCTTGTGGTGATAATAGCGGACATGCCTCTTTCTGATAATAGGAAGACTGAAAGTTTACAAACATGTCATAGAGCTTACCATATTTGTTCTTGTTAAAGTTTAAATCCATTCCCTCATAGGGAAAGGTAACTCCATTCAAAAAGAGTCGTATATTTCGTAATTGGATGTGGTCAAATTTTGATGCATCTTTATTCTGTTGATATTTGCGATCTGTTTGAAATCCAACCAGGATGTAGAGTGGCCGCTCTGTATACCGTGAGGTTTTTATAGACCAAGTATGTGTATCGGAGAGTGGTAATACCGGGTATTCATGCAGCTCCCAGCTTCTAAATTGAATGGGTAAAGCTGTATCCTTCTCCACAATCTTGAGCAGACTCAATTTTTTCTGATCTGATAGAGTAACGTGCGGTACTTTCCATAGAATTCGTTGCAGTAGAATTTTTGTATCTATTGGCGCTGTATCAGCTCCCTTTAGCGCATTATAATCACTCCTGTCTCGTACAAGAATCAGATCCTGTCTTGCGTTCACAACAATGCGCTTATGATCCTCTGCAAAGCCTAGTATTAATTTTAGAGGTAAATGTCCAGTAAATGTACCATCATCGTTAATCATCCAGTCGTTGGTTGAGTTGGGACACCAACCAGCCATACAAAAAGCTTTACTCTCTTCGCTTCCGTACGAGGGATAAAGTTTCATGACACTTGTTATGCCAACATTTCGAGTAGTATCCACTTCAATACCGTTGATCACGTAGCGAACCTCAGAAAACAAAAAGGCCAAAGCATTGTTGGCCAACTTTGACGTTGTTGGAATGGTACCATCCAATTTGGTGAGTTGCCCTTCAATCTGGATGTAACTTTCATGTGGAAGCGTGTAGATATCTTGTTGGTTAATAGTAATTCGAATCTCATCATTATTATTTAGTCCCTGAGTATACGGTTGGTAGGAATGGTGTTCAATTCTTACAATACCCTCCTGTACTTCGACAGGGTTTGTCACGTCTAGAATCGAATTCATGACGTAAGATGTAACCAAGTTGTTGTAGGATCTGCTTGTTGACACGTGTTAACCTGTACACGTGTTGAGCACAACTAACACCTGCTCTTGACAGCGTTGCCGCTTTATACACTTGTTTCATGCTGGCTTCAGATACAGTTTGTAGGTCACAGGTGTATGAGGGTCTAACCGGATGAGACGTTGATTTCTATTCACCAGTCTTAAGGTAATATTCCTGATGTTGGTCACACTCACAGGATGATAGAGCACCACCGACGGGTTTTCGCGGATGATATAACCACCAGGTGAAGTAACAATAAAATCATAAAGCGAATGCGAGGGATCTTGATTGGTGTAGACGTCTGTAATAATATTACACGTGACAGATACGTGATGATCTTCAATTATTTTCACCGGTTGGTCAGACTTGTGTATCACGTTTGGTACTAACACTTGTGGTGAATAGCCTAACAATGACCCAATCGAATCTGGTTGAGATTTAAAATCAATCCTAAAAGAAGAAAGAATACTGCAGCGATGTGTCACGTTGTTGGCTATGAGTTCAAACTTGCGTGTCCCGTCCAGAAATGCTTTCAGACTAAATTCCTTGGTGAGAGTTGTGTAGATGTGATCGTGAATATCATCTACGGTGTAGCTGCCAGACGGTAGAGTTAACACATAGTCATCGTAGTAGAACTTATCATTGACGTCTTCAATTATGTTGCAGATTCTATTATAGCCTTCAAACGAAACAAGTCCCAGCACGTAGGGTCGTCGTCCCAATTCAATAGGAGGATAAAAGTCAACAGTTACTTCCGCACCTTGTCCGTGCACTATAAACGTTCTACTTTCTGTTGTCATAATGACCACGTCACCCACCGTGCTCGGTCTTATATAGAAAAGTCAAACATAGACGACCGCACTGTTGCGTGTTAAAATTTTGCACTCGTTTCACATTATAGTGTATTGTTGCACTGCTTCCAAAATAGCGAACAAGCTCTGTCGGAGGAGGAAGATTTCCAAAACTGTCAAAGTACCACACGGTTCGCCCATGCTTTATGTAGGCCACATAATGCGTTCCCGGTCCATGACTGTCATCCAAATTGACAACTGCACTTTCATGGCTCCGTGGTCGAGACGGTAGCTGGTTGCGCATAAACACGCCTCGAAAGTGGGAGATCTTAAGCTGTTTTGCATATCTTATAACTTCCTCATGCGTCATGGCTCGTCGTGGCAGTGCATCGATTAACCGTTTTTTGGCGACATGTAAATGCCGAGTCCTTTCTTGTAGGGTGCTAGCTTCATGTTCACACCTTTGCCGCGCAGTGCTATGGCCTCCATAGTTTTATTATGCCTTTCACTTTCCTTCAACTGTTGCTTCGCCCCTCAACAGCTTTCACCGTTCGTGCTACCGCACTTGCTCCTCCAAGAAGTGAACCCAGGGCTGCTAGTCCAGCAAACAGTGCAGGTAAAAATCCACCACGTTTCGGCACAGGAATAACTCGGGCACGTTTTCTAAAACGTAGTTTACTTTTGGGATTCGCGTGCAATCGTGCTGCTCGGAGTGCTTTCTTAATAGCCAACTCACTATTTGTTTCTCCGCGCGAAGCTTGACGTGCCGCATGAAGAATAGCTTTAAAACCTCCCTTTCTGGACAACTTCTTCCTCTTCTTCACCACATATCTCTGTTTCACCATCGCGACCAAAGAACAAGACAACCTCACACCGCAAAGTATAGAACACAACTAACGCTCCTCAGGAAGGGAACCTGTAGTTATTTATTCAATGGTGGCTGTATATTCAAGTTCTATATACAGAGGAAAATCGTTCATCGTTTTCCCCGCCTCTTTTTCTTCAGACGAGAGTTTCAAGTGAAAGAATAATTTGTCTCCGGCTTTCACCGGTTGATCAATAAGTGGTTGAACACTACCGTTTAATCGTACCTCTAAATGTTTCAAATCTGGTGCATACTCAATTACACGAATGGCACCATCATACATTAAACGGTAATTGTCATACCCCGAACGTAGTATGTAGGCGAGGTTATTGGGATCTTTTACCGGTTGTTGGTTTACAATGTGAAGCAGAAATATAGAGGGTATTGATTTAATAAAAAGCGATAACCGTTGTTCCAAGAATCGTTTGGTCGTCACGTCGTGAGGTTGCACAGGATCAGCAACTTCGGCTATTCGTCTTCGCTTCATCTGTAGAGCGTTCTCCTTAATTTCCCACACCTTTTCCATTTCAGAGTTTAAAAACCGTTTTGTACAAACATCTTGATCATCTTCAGGATCGGCCACATGCACAAGGCGTGCATTATTTGCTGTATAGCCCTTTGCAGTTAGGGTGGGCACAATACTGAGCACCTGTTTCACCTTGTTATCTACATAGTCCTTTCGAGCAGCGTCCGTGTTGTTTGTTGGAAGAGCCAGCTGAGTGATTCGACGTTGGTGTACGTCATAGTCCTTTGCTTCTGTTAACACCACAGCATTGGTTAACATATAGGCTTTGGTGCACACATCTTGATCGTTCACAGGATCTGCAACGCCTGTAATACGTTTATTCTGAGCCTCATAATCTCCTTTGATACGTCGTAATCGGTAATAATCTACATACTTTTTTGAACATGCGTCCGAGGGTAATACGGGTTCTGTTATATTGGTCAATCGCTTTCCATTAAAGTCGTAATTGCCATCTGTAGTGCGTGACAATACATTAGCATCGACATATCGTTTAGTAGCCGGATCTGTATCATGTTTTGGATCGTTTGTCAAAGCAAATCGTTCATTTGTTTTGAGAGTTCTTCCAAAGGCGTCCATGGTTACACTGGAACTGAAACACCCGTTTGCCTCATGTATATAGAGACCAGCTCTTCCCCTTTCACATTTAGTTGATATGCAGATTATTAAGCAACAACATTCACTTCCGGTGGGAGACTTGGTTTCACACCTCTTCTCAACATCGTCCGAACAACGTCATGGATCACTCTTCCCATCCTCCATTCGCTGTCTCATCGCCGGCCCGTCGGGATGTGGAAAAACCAATCTTCTGCTTACCCTCATCACCTCCTTAAACGGAGTGCGCTTTCAAAATATCTATATTTTTGCCAAATCGCTGTATCAACCGCTGTATGTGTTCTTGGAACAGGTCATGTCAGGTCTGCGCAACATGGGCTACTTCACATTCGCAGCGCACGAAGATGTCATTTCTCCAGACAATGTTCGCCCCCATTCGCTTATGATTTTTGACGATGTGGCCACAGAACGACAGGGCATTATTCAGGCTTACTTTAGCATGGGACGTCATAAATATATTGATTGTTTTTATCTCGCTCAAACCTATTCGCGAATACCAAAACAGTTGATTCGTGACAATGCCAACGTGATTGTTCTCTTCCGTCAGGATGATCGCAACATGCATCACGTCTACGATGATCACGTGAACCCAGACATGACCTTTCAAGCCTTTACACAGTTGTGTGCCATGTGTTGGAACGCTCATCACCACAGTTGTCTTGTTATTGATAAGCAGAGCAACATCAACAATGGACGCTACCGCATGGGATTTGATCATTTCATTCGTATTTAAGTAGCTGCATCGCTTTTCTAAACATCATTAGTTCAGATGTCATGGCGACAACAGGGAGTCAATTAAAAAAGCACATAATCCGTGCGCGAAATAGCATTCGACAAAAGTTTCGCTATCTAAAACGTGCACATGCCGACAGTGAACTGTTTGTCGAAAAACATTTGAAATCACCTCTGGAAGCTGTGTTGAAAGGAACAACAAAGCCTAGTACACGCTCAAAAGAAACACAAACAATTGAAGAGGAGGAGGAGGAAGAAAATGATGAAGAACCTGAGGATGTTTTTTCTCCATTGCTTCCGTCTTCTAGCTCCAAAGAATCACCGCTGCCCCAGTTTTTGAAAACATCAATAATTGCTGAAACACCCACTAGAGCCAAAGAAAAGCAGCCTACTCTTAAAGAAATATTGAATACGCCCGAACAATATGTGCGGTTAAAATCCATTTTACTACAAAATTATGGTGCGTTGGTTACTCCCTTCCTTGAAGATCTTTTTACTAAGAAAACTGATACTACCTATGGTGTTCGCTATGAAAACAATAGATTTCGAATTGGCGATTCACCAATCAAGATAAGTGACAATGTTTTGATTGTTAAAACAGTTCGTTACAAATTGACGCCAGGTCTTTTAGAACTGTTATTTTCACGTACACCTTCTACCGAGGACTATGATAAAGAAGATCTTGAAAAGTATAAAGACATCTTGATGGTTACAAATGGTTTTAGACGTAATTATAAACGTTCTGAAGCAATAAATGCTAATAAGGGCTTCAAATATAAAACCATCATATCAAAATTGTTTCCCACCTATGCAAGTGTTCGCCGTGCAAATTCAGCGTCCGGTATCACGTTTAATACTTTGAAACCATTCATCGATTTCGCCTATTGGAACAATCCAAATAAGTTGGTTAAACGTCTGCAACTGTTGCGTGCATCGGAACAGGCCGGTCATACCGGACACGAGGCGGAAGTTTTAGAAATAGAAGAGGAGCTTCGTCATGCTGGCATTATTGTCTAATGAGTCAACGTGTTCATACACCCTCGCCTGTTAAGGCTGCCATTGCTCGCGAGTTGCATATACCAGCTCGTCGTCTCTACCATCGTCGTCGTGTCATCACACGGGGCGTTGACGATCTTTGGCAAGCTGATCTGGTTGAAATGATTCCCTATGCAAAAGCTAACAACGGGGTCAACTATCTGCTCACCGTCATCGACGTTTATTCCAAAATGGCCTTTGTTGAACCTGTTCGGAATAAATCTGCACAACTGGTCACCGCTGCATTCAAGACCATCGTTCAGCGGTCAAGACGACAACCTCGTTTGCTTCAAACAGATCAGGGCAAAGAATTTTTCAACAAGACTTTTTCCGCTTATCTCAAATCACTTGACATCCATCACTATTCCACTTTTAGCAATCTAAAGGCAAGTGTTGTAGAACGTTTCAACCGCACACTCAAGACGCGCATGTGGGAACAATTTACAGCAAGAGGATCCTATCGCTGGCTTGAACTTGTAGGCGACCTGGTGACACGTTACAACAACACTAAACATAGAACCATCAAAATGAAACCACGCCTTGTAACCAAGAACATTGCGCAATTGGATCGCATTCATCACAAAATCAAAACAGTAGATCCACGACGTCATCAATTACGTATTGGTGATTATGTGCGCATCAGTAAACATAAAACAATCTTCGCCAAAGGATACACACCAAACTGGAGCACAGAAATATTTCGTATTCGCAAGGTAAAACTTTCTAATCCAGTTGTTTATTTACTTGATGACCTCAACAAGCAGCCAATCCAAGGAGGATTCTACATGGAGGAACTGCAATGGACGCAATATCCCAAGCATTATCTTGTTGAAAAAATTGTACAAAAACGTGGCAATAAACTTTTTGTTAAGTAGCTAGGTTTTAATGCCACATATAATTCATGGATTAATAAATCAGATCTGGTGTACACCTTCTTGTTTTTATTTCATGTCGAGCTGGCCGACTCACCATGCCATGCGATTTGTATCCTACCCCCACCCTACCATTTACAGGAAATACTACTCCAGATTCATTGATGTTTGTTTACCATTGAGCACATTCAACAACCAGTTCATTCCCCTCTCTCTCAATTCCATTCACTACTCCCGATACCATTGATGTTTGTTTACCATTGAGCGCTTTCAACCCCATCTTGTTTGTCTCTCAGACCCATTCACACCTAACCAACCTACCACGTCAGGGTTCATCAACCACCGCCATCCACCGCCATTCATGTTTTCCATTCAAAACACTCCCGTTCATGACCTACCTCACATCCCGTAATCTGCTGTGACGTCACACACACCAGTTACACTAATGTTTTCCATTCAAAACACTCTCCCGTTCATGACCTACCTCACATCCCGTAATCTGCTGTGACGTCACACACACCAGTTACACTAATGTTTTCCATTCAAAACACTCCCGTTCATGACCTACCTCACATCCCGTAATCTGCTGTGACGTCACACACACACACACCAGTTGACCGTTCAATTCTCTGACAATTCATTCACAACCAAGGATTCGGAAACCTTCGGCAACACTCGGATCTCATCGGGCTCAAAGCAAAGCTATATAGCCCAGGATAATAACAGAGAAGGCGCTCAGTCCAACAGAGAGACTGGGTCGAGGAGGGTCTCGTGCAGAGCCTCTTCCATCCTTCCCCCTCATCCCCCACCCTCGCCACCACCCCCCCCCCCCCCTCCACCCACACCCCCCCTCAAACCGGTTCCTGGACCCTCCAAGGTTTGTTTACCTTCCGGGGTCCCGGCGACCTTGGGGGTCAATGACCTACCTCAAGGTCATTGATCATGACCTACCTCAAGGTCATTGACCTTGCCACGCCCCCCTAATTTGCATAAATAACGGTATTTGAGTCAAACCCCCCCCCCCAGCCTCCCTACTGATAGTTGATGTAAAAAGTAACTTAGAGTAATTATTTCTACATTGTATCCATAAATAGGCTAATTTATAAAATAATAAAAAAGTGATATTGTTTCAAATGCTTTATTTATCATAGAAGTACAATGTGAATGTAATAATATCATCATGTAGGTCATACCACAGAGCATCCCCATCCCCAACATTTTAGCTTAAGATGAGTCATCATGCAGCGTGGTTTCACTTCGCTGCACGTTTGATACATTGAAAAATGGCTGCGGTCATAACAAGATAAACTCTTGTTTTCATCTGAATTTTCTTGAAGGCGTTGTTGTATACGAGTGTACGACTGAATATCAATTATGAACTCGTGTAATATACGTTGCCCGGTGCCATTAAAATCCGAAAAATTTACTATAGAAATAGCCAATGTTACTAATATACAGGAGTTGAATATTTTATCGATAGAGTGTTACTGTATTTTTTCAGAGTGCCAACATTGTTTCCAGACCAATGGTTTTCGCCTAGACCAATAAAGGTTAGGTAGCGCGGCCGTGCGCGTTAGGCTAATATAAACACCCCTGGTTTTTGTTACGCATAGTGGGGGTAGTCATGCATCAATACTATTTATCCAGGCCAATGGTTTTGCCTAGCAGCACAATCAGTAAGTTGGCAGCAAACATGACGACTAGCTTTTTGATAAGTTTATAACTTGAAAGTTAATGTTGACAATTTCCTTATTTTGGAAGTGTTTATGCGGTGTTTGTTAATGGCAAATGGCTTTAATAATGTGGCAGAGTAATTACAAACCATTTTCAGAGCGCTACTAAGTAAAATAACGCACTTTCGAAACGGGCAACGGATGCTACACGAGAGCCATCCAGGAAGATAAGTAGGATCAAGCCTAGAAAGGCTTAGCATTGCTTTGAAGTTCATAATCATACGAGTATTCAATTGATGATTAAATTTCTTTTGTTATGGACTATGGAGGAAAACCCATTCTCCATAAGAAGACTCAGATTTGTGAAAATAATTTACATATAGTACGTAGTTATGAACAAAATACCACATTTTTTCTTAGGTCTACAAACATTACTATAATTTTGTTGTTGTACATACCCCAGCATGGTTACATATCTGTACTTGGCAGAGTGACAGAAAATTCTATTAGGTTTCTCATGAAAAATAATAGGCTACGGGTACCAGCCTATTTTCTTTCACTCGGGTGCATTCTAACTAGGTACGCAAATTGTATACTGTATATGAACTAGTAGGCTAATGTATGTTAGAGAGAACTTGTTGATTATAATCTACTGTATACTTGGGGGCGTGGTGGCGCAGGGATCAAGCTGTTGGCCTCTCACCAAGGTGGACCAGGTTCGATTCCTGGTCAATGCATGCAAGATATTTTTAAGTGCAATGGTGTGTCCTGTGGTTCGGATTCAATGTAAAAAGTAGGTCCCGTGGCTCATGATTGCGAGATTAATGGTCACGTAAAACTACAAGCTTCCTTCCTTTACTATACATTATTTTACTAGTGATTTGGTTCTTCTGGTCTAATTTCTGCAATTGGCACAGTCTAGGCCCAGGGAGGGACAAGGGGGGCAAATGCATAGGGGTCCATAAGCAATGAGGGCCCATTAGTGGTGCACGTTAGTTTCAGTTTATTGTAGCTACTTTTGTATTATGTAAGATGTTAAAAGTTTAAATTAAACTTTTAATTCATCTATCAATACGGATATCTACAAGCATTTGTACTATCAATGGCAAATGTATTTAAAGTCTAATAACAATGACCGCTGCGCCACTACGCCCCAGTCTAATAACACTTTGCATCATTAGGACGGGGGGTGGTGGTGGTGGGGACCAACGTTTTAAGGAGTGTAATATTAAGGTCACCTACACCTGTTGACATACAGTTATGCTATACTGTAGAAGGAAGAGTTTAGACTCCTCAAAAAATTAGGGTAGAGGGCAGGGCTGTGCAATGGATGAGGCTAAGTAGTGCTAGCGAGAAATTCACTTGTGCCTATTGGAACCATGCATGTGGCAGTAACAGGGGCAAGAATAGAATCAGGAGAGTTAAAATACATTAAATTTGTTGACGTAATGTCACAAACCAGCAAACTCATGTTAACGTGTGCATGCACATTCTACTCCGATATCATTAGCGACATGCTCTGGCTACTGGTGTAGCCTATGAGACTACATGACTATAGGCCTACATTTCCACCAGCAGCATATCAGTAGGTTAATTAAGAATTATTTGTAAGTCGAGAGCTTGTTCATCCTATTTTTAGATCCAATTTAACCTGTCACATAAACGTTATGGTGAATATTATAGATATGGTAACCTTAAGTTCAGGAAATTTTTTCCATATGCTGCTACATTCATGAAACGATCATGCAACTTTAGTGGCTAAAGCAAGGGCATTAATTCGTAGAAGGTAACTCGAATGGCCTAGGCCTAACCTAAAAATTAGTTACTTATTGAGGTTTTAAGGTGCGGAAAACCTAAAAATTACAAGCAACGTGAAATTAACAAAGTTGTTCATTGAGCGACACCACTATGCATTCATCATCAGTTTAGTCTCCCAGTGGATCCATTGTTATATTAAGTTGTATTAAATTTATTTTGAAATAATGAACGAAACACGTTTAAACGACTGTCATTTCGTGCCATCTATCCGTTTCTATTTACAGCTAGTTTATATGTAGCGCTTTACTTCGCTGCTGATACAGCGCTCAAATTCTGCTTTAGAAAAAACATACCCACAAACTGGGTACTAGGTACTGTACCCGTTCGTCCTGGGGATGCGATGACCCATCTGCTATAACATCGCATTCCTGGAGTTCCAGGACAGAGCGGAGTTAAATGAACCTCTAGTCAAATAAGGAATGTGTCGGAAATTCAGCTGAGTTCTCGAAAAAGCAGTGAGTATCACGAGACAAAGTATCTCTAGGGCCGTTACGGGCTTAAGTTTAATAGAAATAATGCAAATATAAATGGGCGCCATCAACTGAATTCCTAGCAAACCACTTCCTTTCCGGATAAGCCTTACTCAAGACAAGGAAAGAAAAAGGAACATCACACCATCATCAGATCACAACTAAGATAAAAACAAATTTATTTTACTTTGATAGTCAGACAGACATTTTAAATATAATTCCTACCTAAGAGTATGGTCGAATGCCAAAGTTAAATTGTCATTGTCCAAAAATCGAACCATCTCTTTTCTAATCCAAAATTATTTTTATCCACATAACAAGAAAAATTTATAAAGTTCTCTTGGGTTCTCAGGATCACTGTAGCACTATGTCTTTCGTCACTGACATTTGTGAAACCTGAGACCTAATTTCTCTTTAATTTAACATCATCATAGTGGATTTAAATAAGTTATTAATCTGTCTAAACATACACATATAATAATCACACATATTAAATATCACGTAAATTATGGTTTGCATGGCATAATTTGAATGTTGAACATGTTAATCAAATGCTCCTAAACATCGAATAATTAATTTACACTATTTACATCGTCATTAACAATCTCTTATCTGTGAATTACAAAAAATTCAAATTCTCATTGGTCATCATCAAAATTAAACATTCCTCACATTAATTCTCACTTCAAAATTCTATATATTCCTGTCAGAATCCTTAATTCATCACCATTACATCATTTAAATTCTCAACTCAAGTTGCAATTCCTTCAAATTATATCTCAATTAAATTTATTTAATTCCATATAAATTCATTAATCATCAGCTTCTTTAGTTAATTATCACCTTCTAATTCAGTTATTCATCATCATTACAATCGTCTATTAATTTATTTCAATCAGCTTATTTATTCAATCTTTAATTCATCCATTTATTTAATTCATCGATTTATTTCAAAATTTAATTTATCAACTTATTTAAATTTCAATCATCTGGTTATTTAGTTTTTCATTATTTCATCTAGTCATTCTGATTTTTATTTCATTAGGTCAGATCGTTAATATGCTTAAATCTCAGATTATTATTTCGTTAATGATTATTTTCAGAAAATCTTGTATTATCAACTTTATTTATTTGTTTAATTTCCTAACAAATTGTTTAATATGGTTTATAGAACGTTGTCTTACAGTTTTATCACTTCCAAGTTATATCTCGTATTTAATTTATCATGCCAAAAAATATTATTGCCTCCACGACATCACGTTGGATCAAACTATCCACAACGACATTACATTTCTTCAATACTTCAAATATCACATTTGAATACAACAATTACTCCACAAAACTCCATCAATATTCAGCACATACAGCATGAATCTCAACAATTACGCTAGACTGGGTACGACGACCTCATGTCTGCTTCAAAATACATTATCAACGTTGCAACTATCGCATGGCAAATTCCACAAAATGCCTATCACAAACTCCACTTAACCATGTTGCATGATTTACAAAAAAATATATAACTGGCTTCAAATTATCAACGCACACAATCTCCAATAACTGTAATTACTCTGATCACATCTAGACAACTTCTTAAACAATTGGAAAAATATTACTTCAGTAATTTAATATCTGCTTTCAAATAGCATAAATTCTTTTACAAGTTTCATAACTCACATCGCAGAAAAACACCAATGTGTTATAATCTCATATCAAAATCTGCAATACTGATCTGCCTTAAAATAAATCTGACCATTAATGATTAATCTTACAAGATTCAATTACTTTAAATCCTTCTCAAAAGGTATCAAACACAATTATAAAACTCATCAAAAGCATCAGCTGTAACAGCTGTTAAACTGAAATTACTCTCAAAAGAGTATAGCAACAAAATATTGGATTGGCAAACAAGAATTACTAAATGCAATCCTGTTGACATTTATCGTTACTTTATTTAACAAAATTTCGACTGATATGTGACTAGTAGTTCCTTGTTTGATTCACTTACATCTCGTGTACACTCGGATGATAAAAATGAGTCCCTCAATGGCGAGTAAGATGTGTAACCACCGTACAGTCGTATAAATACGAAAGACCTCGCCCCGTCGACTTGGATGATAGTTCCCTGAACGATGGGTAAGATGAGTAGCCACCATACAATCGTATAAATACGAAGGACCCCATCTCGTAGGCTATATGAGTGAATGTACCAGATAGGAATCAACAAGTTTCTAGTTGTCATATAAAAGCGATGTTCATTCACTAAAGTGAATAACTTCTTAATATCTCCAAACAATCCAATGGAAAAAATCCCTACTGATGAATAATACACACTCGCTAGTATGCAATGAACTGACGAAGTAATTTTTGATAATCAATTGCAGATCACGAGTTCGAAATACTCGTTACACAAAAAAAACTATTCATGAAAAATATCCTAGCTGGAAAAATGTCTAAAAGACCAAACATCTGCTTAATAAAGCCAAACAATGGTGAGAATATCGTATAATGATGCCTGCCATATCATATGGTCACTCCATATTCTAGCAAATTCGAAGTATATAAAGTCAAACCATGTCTTAATAATCGTATCACTCCTATTAGAAAAATATACATGTGTGCCCAGTATTCATGAAAATAATCGTATCAGGTAGTTATGACTCTTACAGTACCTTTCATAATCAGCTGTAATTAAACTTCCAAGATCGTCGATTTTCCCTACATAAAGAATTTCTCGAAAGATCGGCGTGAATATCATTCCATCCATGAAATGACGATTGCCTTCGAAATCCCAAGTGAATCAGCTGTTGGACTCCTCTCGTCAGGAATCGAATCCATCGCTCTGCGGTGCCATCTTGTCTCTATCAGCGTCTACTCGGACATGTTGAACCTCGGATTACCCATAGCGGATATTGTCCAACTCCTTCTCGGAAATGTTCATGGAAACAGCGGACCCCCTACTCCTCTTCTAAGATACGCCACTGTTCCGTTAAATGTTCAGTTTGAGTATTGCAAGTTCAATCTCAAATGACTGCTAAGTCTCACTTCCGTAAAATAAAATTTTACTTGAGAGTGTTCAAGTTTACGAAACACCCTGTAGTTGTCTGTATTAGGTAATTCATGAAAACGGCATAAGAAATAAATCTTATTAATGCACGATCTAATGTTCATCAGTGCCTATGCTAACAACATTCCCGTTTACTTGAAATAGTTAAAGTAACTTTGAATGCGTTATATAAAAGCATAGTCATAAAGTTATTCGTAAAACCTATGTTCCAACTATGTTGAAATGTCGCTTGTAATAAAGCCTTCAACTACTTGTAGTGCGGTTCTGACATATCCCGGCCGTCTGTAATCGCTTCCTCGGCCAGCCCGCCTGGATCAATGACCCGCCTGGCCTTCGCTGCTCGGCGATGCAGGAACTGTCGCCTACACTTTTGCCGTGACAGTTTCTGTATGTTACGTGACCTTCACTGTGCGTCTCGCTTGCGCTATAGAGCTGCTCCTACCTGCTCGTCTGACTGAGCTCTACTGAACTTGCTGATACTCTCTTCTTGCTTATGTGCTTGGCGCAGGCACGTGGTATAGTCCCCCACCACTGTGCTCTCACGTCACGACCATAGTCTCGAACCCGTATCATCTCGGCTGTTCCGTTATAAAATAACTTAAGGGTTATCAGACTTCCATAAAATTATTTCCACATATAATGCATATTATATATCCTCTTCTAAGATGTTTAATTGCTATAATTCCATAAATATCTCAATAAAGCTTCACATCTCTATCCATAATTCTATCTTCTTACAGAAATCAATGCCTCCTTGATTCTAGACCTCCTACGTCATCTTGACATGCTTCTTGACGCGATCGGTGCGCTATCTTTTAAGAGCTCTTCCCAAAACCTCAACTACAGCTTAATGTCAGCTGGCGTAGCCGATAGCCTAAACTAGGTATCGGGTACAGTACCAGTAGCAAAAGTCTCCTTAGTCATACTTATCAACACTAAGAATAGGAGCTGAAAGGTTCACTACTCCTGCAATAATAGTCATTACAGAATCCATGTATGGAACCATATATAAATTGACTCTCCCTTTTAATACTTTAAATATTTTCATCCTCTGAATTGTTCTTTCTACATGCACTCTAGCTGCAGCTATGTCAGCAGTCCTGAGTGCATCCTCTGTTGACAATTGCTGATTCTTACCAAGAAAGGGTGGCCTGATCAATTGTATATTCCTTTAAATGCACTCACTGTCTATCAAAAATCCTTTATCTACCATTACGGCATCCTGATAAGGTAATAACATGCCTAATAAATTGGATTGCAAAAAGATTTATTTGTTTGTAACCCTTCCACCATACACTTGACTTACAAAAGTTACTAAACCTGATGGTGCAACACCAACAAGTACTTTCAATGTGTAATCGCCTTTGTAATGAGATTAGGACATCACACGACACTTTAAACACTTATTTTTCTCCACGGGAATTTCTGTACAATCCAAAATAACTCTAGTATTCTGAAAATGTTGAAAACATATAGGCATCCTCTTCTTAATCAGATCTTTCTCCAGCCATGGAACAGCTGTTTTTAGTGCCTCGTGTAATAACTCTACTGTTAAATGGAAATAATTCTTACATGTATTAGCTGTGACCCCAAATAGAACAGCTAAACACCTAAAAGAAAGATTAATTTTCAATTTCACGAACACTAAAATGATACGTTGTCTTAATGACAAGGTTAGTGGTTTGGCACTCTGTCTTTCTAATTTTCCTGTAGCAACACATATATTATCTAATAATGTAACCGATGGGATACCAGTAAATGCATTAATTTCTCTATTTGTTTTCATCATGTCCTCTAAAGTTATTTTTCTACAATCATCAATTACACTTGGCGTTACTTGTATCCCTTTATCTTCTACACATTTCCTTCGAGTGGGATCTTCCACCAGAGCTGCAAACATCTCCTCTGCCACAGTCTCTGTGTCTTCAGTTACCACTTCACTGTCTTCAGTTGGAGATGGTGGTGCCACAGCTTCATGTCTATGTTGCACACGTGCATCCCTGGCCTCTGCCTGTAGTTTCAGGGGAGAAGATATCTTCTTATCCAATGATCTCAGTGGCAATTTCTGAGAGGGGATGGCGCCCTTCTTCAGGTATCTTTTACATGCTCTCACATCTGAAAGAAAAATATATTTATAATTCTACTGCAATATTATAACAATCTTATGCTTATTGATAATCCTACCCCACTGGAAGTAGCTTGTGTAGTCCACTTTAAGAAGAATAGATATAAATAATGTAGCCTAATCCAGTGTATGAAGGTTATCTTTCCACAACTGGGACGTAATTAATATGTATGAAAGAAATAAACAGGTCATCTACAGTACACGTACAAAGGAATGTTTACTAACCTGGATAAATAATCCTCCTTTGTGAAATGCAAACCGCATACAATCATATATTTAGAAATCGGCTTTGCGATGCGAAGTACTCGACTCCATTCCTTCTTTAAACCTTTCTCTTTAGGAAAGTAATGCATTGATATGCCTCTTGTTGCATTTGAAGAGCACTGTGGAACTGAACAATAACTACTACTCATTTTTCAGCCTCAGTTATTATGCAAAAGCTGAAAAATTGAGAGAAGATAACACACGTCAACAAAAATCGCAGGTTAAACAGCTGTTTGTTAATATTTCTATCACCATTCCTCTAGTTCCAGCTAAGCGGTTTCTTTCTGTTTTCGGCAGGAGCGAGGCTCCAACATGGCTCCGAGCTAGAGATGGGCAGCAGTCGACTGAAAACAGTCGAATTAGTCGATAGTTAAAACAATCGACTTATTCGACTGCTTTTAAAAAACAGTCGAATGAATTCAACGACTACTCACCGTATCATAAACAAGTCGTTTGCAAACGACTGATCCCAAAGCAATCGTTGGAAATCATTCGAATGAAACAAGTCGTTGGCAAACGACTACTTCCAAGCGAATGAAATCATTCGAATAAAAGTAGTCGTTGTAAACGACTGATCCCAAAGCAATCGTTGGAAATCATTCGAATGAAACAAGTCGTTGGCAAACGACTAATTCCAAGCGAATGGAATCATTCGAATTTAAGTAGTCGTTCTAATCAAACGACTTCTTCAGGATAACTTCATGCTACAATTCATTGTGCTGTATGTTTATTGTAGAGCTTTAATTAATAAGTTAAGTATACCTGTAGGTGCCTATAGTTTTATACAGTTCGTTGATTCTTTCAATGAAATAGCCTAAATCCAATTGTCCAAGTTATTGGACAATTCAATATTGTCATTCAATATTTAGGTTATGTTTGAACTCCAGATACCGGTTTTGTGGCACATCATCCCAGGCAAGCTGGTAAATACCTTTGACTCCCAGTCAGATGGATCATTTAGCCGTAATTTTGAATTAGAGTAAGGTTGTAGTATGCGTGGTCAGATTTAGACAAGAGCCTACTCCATGAAGGGGTCATGGCTACGCCTTCTATGTTTGTTTAATGAATAGAGTAACTGAAATGAGGGATGTATACTGATTTTAAGATTTGTGGAATGAGTTTATGATTTTTTTAAATAGAATTTAATGAAATCTTCAGTAAAGTTGAAGGAGACATGATCGTGTTTAGACAATAGCCTACTCCATGAAGGGGTCATGACTATGCCTTCTATATCTGTTTAAGGTGTAGTGTGGCTGAAATGAGGGAGGTTTACTGATTTTGGTGTTTGGGGAGTAGTCTTTTCGTTTATCATTTAGGTTTTTGTGAAGCTTGTTGCGGAGTTGTTTTATGGATTTTATTGCTCTGCAAATGAAGTGTATTAGGGAGTTCTGGGTTTGGTTTAGCAGTAGTTTACAGGGTTATGGCTGAGAGTTGTTGTAGCAGGCCTAACAACTGTGTCAGAGCAGTGGCGTGCTGTGTGGGAGGGGGGAAGGGGTTAGAGGCAAAGACATGAGGGCAGGGATGGAAGAGTTGTAGCGTTGTCTGTGGTTAAACTGCCGTTGCCTTATGGCTGATTTTATGTACTGAAATCCATCATAAGAGAGTGGTGATGTGAATCTCTACATCTATTGCAGCGGGTACTGTGAGGACAGCTTGACCGTACGCACAAATTGATTCTGGTCGTCAATTGTTTGGAGATGGGCAGCACCGCAGCAGTCGACTGAAAAATGTTAAATCCATCGACTTGTTTGGCTGCTTAAAAAAAACAGTCGAATGAATACAACGACTACTCACCGCAACATAAACAAGTTGTTTGCAAACGACATATCCCAATTGTGTTTTAACTTTTAACATGTAGAACGCGCTCGGATAGTTTTACGTTCTGGTCGTCAATTGTTTCAGCACATGGATAGCGCGCGCATTAAAAAACTTAGTATTTACATTGTTGCCAACATCTCCACTAAAAGTTCGCCCTCGTTGCTGTTCTAAGTGTTCTAGTTTCGTGTGTATTTACTGTAGGCCGTAATTTTCTTGTTCAAGTCGTATTTCAGCTCTACGTTCTTAGTACTTCAGAGAGGATTAAATTAGTGAACACATAGCCTAACTTGTTTATAACTCTATGGACATATTTTACATTTACTATTTTTTGGCATTAAAATATGAAGTGTGATTATTTCAATGTTGGCTATGGAATTGTTCCCGGTACTTAAGAACTCCCTCTCAGTAATAGTGATTTAATTTACTCTTAGGTTAATTAAGTATTGGTCTATTACTTCACTTATCCACAGTACATACAGGTAATGTGCCCTGTATCAATACCGGTATCGGGGAACATTTACTCACACATTTTGCATTAAATGAAATGTGCAACATTGCAAATAATGGCTGCACTATACACGACGTAAACCACCATTTCGAAGCACAGTAAAAATAAATAAATAACTTTGACCAATTGCATGTTACCGAGCGTCGAGTAGTCCAAACTAACGTCTGCAAAAATAGGTGGGTTAAGGAGAAGATTGATTTTATCTGTTGGTACGCCTCAACTCAGCGGGTTTATAGTTTACATGATCCTTGCAGCGGGTAATGGCTTGCCGTGCTTTGTACGCTGCCTAGAAGCGACTACTTTCAGTCGAATACATGGAACAACACGCTAGGAGCAAGACCAACTACAATACTCAGACCTTAATGTAGAAAAAACATGGCGGCGATGGTTGCCCTACCAATAGCTAAGATCATGTCATCGGGGTTGTCACAGTTCGTGTAAATTATTATTTTTACTCACCTAAGAGCATAAAAGTTATCACAAGACGAGACTAGGTTCCGAAGAAATATGCATCAATAATTTAGACTTACCTGAATTAATTTATCTATATAGTACTGGCCTCGAATTATAGGTTTCTTCGTCTTCACCCAAGGGGCAGCTACAATAGTCTCACTGTTTCTGTGGTTGAATAAGAAGCTTCTTGGCGAGTTATCACGATTTGCATTTAAGTTCAGTAATTATAGATTAATATTATTAGCATAAAATCAAACAGATTCTGAAGTAGGAGAGAACAAAGTACCCGGTTACTGAAGTGCTGTCCCAGCACATGCAGAGTATTTGTGTACACAATCGGAATGAGAATAGTTGCCTGAAATAATCGAACCAACGCTATAGAGATACAATTCAATTAAGACCTCTCATAGAATTGCCTAAAATCTCGGCTAAAACATCACACGGAATTAGTTGATTGAAATATGCATAGAAGTCGTCGTGTGGATATCTGAACATAATTATGGAGATTACCACACACAAAGGACACGATTACCATCTAAACTATTAAACAATCGCTGTTACCGTTTGGAATAGTTGTACGCTGGAAATAGTAGATTTAGTAAAGTAATGTAGGTAGGAAAGCACCATCTCCCTCTTACGGAATTATCGCGGCACACCATCTCGCAATATAAGTACATAATTGGCAAGTTACTCACAACACTTTATTACACACATCATAATAAAAAAATAACTTGCACGCTGTAAGAATCACAAAAGTATGAATAATGATGGAACACAATGAGTTCACTGTTTGGCACAGGGGAAACATCTTCCTTAACCTATAAAACAGAAGTTTACTGTAATATTTGGCGTGTATACAAGGCATAATATTTGGCGTGTATACAAGGCGGTGTAGAACATCTGCTAGACTGGTAAGGATTTACGGAGGCACATGAAGCTGAACGTTCAATATAACGTCAACGGTTTGATCTTGCCGTAGATGCTCATTGCGTTTTCCCTTTACGTACTGAAGTTCGACACTACCGGTACTGAAGTGTACTAAGCTATTATTATATTGTCACTAACTAGCAAATCATTGCGGTGTATATTCTTGAGACTCTTCTATTAATGATTTAGTCTTAGGTACCGAACTTCAACATCTGCAGTAAATGACACAATGCCATCGGTCGACTGAACAATCATCACACAACCGAACCAGTCCATAATAAGCGTATTATCACATATTTACACACGATTGCAGTACATTAACGCGAACTGGATTTATCAGACATACTGAAGACACTAAAAATTACAGATGAGCAATAGTTTATCCCAACTTTCACCAAACGAAGCTAATCAAAGATAATATTGTATCCCAGCAACGAATGTAAACAAACAATATCTCGGGCTTCCGCATACGCCATTTTCACACTTTCGATACCTGCATTAAGGTCTGAGTATTGTAGTTGGTCTTGCTAGGAGCAATGCGAATTCAGGTAACCATTCGACTGAAAGTAGTCGACTATCTAGTCGATAGTTTCTTCCAATGAATGACTAGTCAGTCGATGGTTAAAAGTAGTCGATAGTCCCATCTCTACTCCGAGCTATTAATTCTTTCAAGACCAACTACAATACTCAGACCTTAATGCAGGTCTCGAAAGTGTGAAAATGGCGTATGCTGAAGCCCCGGCATATTGTTTGTTTACATTCGTTGCTGGGATACACTATTTAGCTTTGATTAGCTTCGTTTGATGAAAGTTGGGATAAACTGTCGCTCATCTGTAATTCTTAGTGTCTTCAGTATGTCTGTAAAGTCCAGTTCGCGTTAATGTACTGCAATCGTATGTAAATATGTGATAATACGCTTAATATTGACTGGTTGGTTTGTGTGATGATTGTCCAGTCAACCGATGGCATTGTGTCATTTACTTCGGATGTTGAAGTAACTATGACTAAAGCATAATAGAAGTGTCTCAAGAATATACTCCGCAATGATTTGCTAGTTAGTGACAATATAATAATAGCTTACTACACTTCAGTAGTATCGAACTTAAGTACGTAAAGGGAAAACGCAATGAGCATCTACGGATAGACCAAATCGTTGGCGTTATCTTGAACGCTCAGCAATATGTGCCTCTGTAAATCCTTACCAGTCTGGCAGATGTTCTACACTGCCTTGTATACACGCCAAATAATACAGTGAACTTTTGTTTTATTGATTAAGAAAGATGTTTCCCCTGTGCCAAACAGTGAACTCATTGTGTTACGTCATTATTCATACTTTTGTGATTCTTACAGCTTGCAAGTTATTTTTTATTTTGATGTGTGTAATAAAGTGTTGTGAGTACCTTGCCAATTATGTACTTATATTGCGAGATGGTGTGCCGCGATAATTCCGTAAGAGGGAGATGGTGCTTTCCAACCTATAGTGCTTTACTAAATCAATTAATTCCAGCGTACAACTATTCCAAACGGTAACAGCGAATGTTTAATAGGTTAGATGGTAACATATTATCGTGTCCCTTGTGTGTAGTATTCTCCATAATTATTTTCTGATATCTACACGACGACTTCTTTGCATATTTCAATCAACTAATTCGGTGTGATGTTTTACCCGAGATTTTAGACAATTCCACGAGAGGTCTTAATTGAATGTTTTTTTTTTTTTGTCGTGTGGCCTCCTGAGAGGCCGAGTGCAGGTCTTTCTATTCGACGCCAGTGGGCGACCTGCGCGTCGGGATGAGAGATGGAATGGATGAAGATGAATGAAACTGGGCAAGGATGTGGAAGGAAGCGGCCGTGGCCTGTCAGAAGGTACTGTCCCAGCATTTGCCTGGTGTTGAAAATGGGAAACCACGGAAAACCATTTCAATTGAATGGTATCTCTATGGCGTTGGTTCGATTATTTCAGGCAACTATTCTCATTCCGATTGTGTACACAAATACTCTGCATGTGCAGGGACAGCACTTCATTAACCGGGTACTTTCTTCTCTCCTACTTCAGAATGTTTGATTTTTTGCTAATAATATTAATCTATAATTACTGAACTTAAATACAAATCGTGATAACCCGCCAAAAAGCTTCTTATTCAACCACAGAAACAATGAGACAGTTGTAGCTGCCCCTTGGGTGAAGACGAAGAAACCTATAATTCGAGGCCAGCACTGTATAGATAAATTAATTCAGGTAAGTCTAAATTATTGATGCATATTTCTTCGGAACCTAGTCCCGTCTTGTGATATCTTTTATGCTCTTAGGTGAGTAAAAATAATAATTTACATGAACCGTGACAAGCCCGATGACATGATCTTAGCTATTGGTAGGGCAACCATCGCCGCCATGTTTTTTTCTACATTAAGGTCTGAGGATTGTAGTTGGTCTTGATTCTTTGGCCTTATATTCTTTGCTTTGGCTGCGAAAAAAGAAAGTGGCGCTCATCTTCTAATTGATGGGTTTGTTCAGGTCCTTTTTATAAAAGCAAGGTGTTCTATGGTGGTGGCCAAGGATGATGTGGCATTAGGTGGAAAATAGAACCTTCCATAAATTGTATACGAAAAGACCGGCGACCGACGTTTAGTTGATAAATTACATCAACTATAAAATGGAACATATGTGTTGCTGCGGTTCAGGATTTATGCAAATTGAAGCATAGTTTTTTTTTTTTTAAGAGGGGGTGAGAATCCAACCTGTGATATATTTTCAAAGTTACCTGATGTGTCATGATGGTCGTAGTGTGCCCAGATTTTTCAAAAGACTGGCTGGTGTTTGCATCTTTGGCATTTGGCAGCATTCCGGCCTTATTTCGCAAGCATTTAATATGGCTCTGTGAGGTTATGTAGTGTGTGTTGTAGGGTCTGTTTGGAAGGGATAATACTTGAAACCACAGTTAAAAGCCCAAAATTTGTAGATACACTGGCTGTTATTTCCATTAAGAGACGCACGACCAAACCATATGGATTCTTTTTAAGAATTCGTGATTGAGAACTTGTCGGTAGGCCTATCATGTGTAAGTTAATTACTGGAATCTCTTTTATCGGAATTGTAACTTCAATGTATTGTAGGTTAGGCTTGTTTGTGCCCATCTTCAACGGTTAATTTAATGCATAAGGAGGTTAGTTTGGGACCACTGTCACTCCCCATATTCTTTGAACTGTCAGGTGTATAATTAAATGTCAAGCAGTTCGGTTTATAATTTGATTGCTTTTCAGTAATTTATACTAAATCACTGAAAAATGTCTTCCAGCATGTTAAAAGGATTCAATAACTCTTATCATTCTGCACAACTTGTGCGCATTTCTCTCTTTAAAAGGATTCAATTTTCGTGTGAGTAGGAGGAACTAATGTTCAGGATGGTGGTAGTGATGTAAAATACCCAGGTATTTATAAATTGGGGTAAATACCCAGGGTATATACCCTGGTAAATACCCGGGTATTTTAGATGTTTCATTAAAAATCCTGTGTCGTGGTAAGTTGAACCTTAAAAATGGGTACCAGTATGCAAACTATTCTACATTAACTTTTTAGAATTTTTTTTTTTTTATATTTAAAATTGAATGATAAATAACTTAAAGCACTTTTACTGAGCATTTTTTCTCAAATTTCCTTTCTATTGTATATGTTTTATTACCTTTTGATTAGCTTACCCACATTTCACGCATATAGCCTGCTCTTATTACTACAAAAGTAGCTTTTCCTTCCCACATCTTCGCTGCTCATTTCCAGTACCGTAATAAAACTAGACCTTTATTAAAAATTTAAAACACAAAACAAACAAAAGGTTTTATCCAATATTGTAGTTAAGTTTAAGGAAAGAACACACTTCAAGACAAGGTTACAGTGCCAAAACATATAAATACCAAAAAATGCCTGGACGTTCAGTTTGCTTTTTTGTTTTGTTTTGAAGGATCAATTTCAATTTAAGGCATCAAATACCTGTGTTTCAGTCCTTGTTTGTCCAACACTTCATCATCACATCAAAAAGTGTTGTACAAAGCTCAAAAAAATGAAAATACCCTCATTGTGGGTATTAAAATGACCACTGGGTATATACCCGGGTAAATACCCAATTTATATTTACCTTCCTGCTGGGTATTTACCCGGCCCACATCGCTAGATGGTGGAGATTGTAGGTACCGGTATTTAAGTTAACAAATATTTTGGGGGGAGATGATCATTGGGGAAAGTAGGCTACATAGGAGGGCATGATTGCACATGATTATGCAGGTGTTTAAAGGTGCTGGTAAGGAAATTAGCGAGAGGGCTTATAGGGTTTATGTCTAGGAAGCTCTCGGTTGGAATACAGGGTCTTTCATATAAAATAAGAGCGCCAAGCAGTGGCTTTGTTAACAGCAGCTGCGGTCATCTTGGCCGAGCTTGTGGCGCGCCAAGGCCCCCTGCTTTAAGCGTGTGTACAATCCTATATGATGCAGTGGCCTTGCTAGCGTGTGTACAATGCTGAAATCTTACTTTAGTTAGTTATTGTTGATGAAACCGAAACCCCTACTTGTGCTAATTTTGTGAGTGATTTATTCGGAGACCTTCAAGATTCTCGCCAATGTCATCTAGCTCATCCTCTGTTAAAACTGTTCGTGTGTGGGCATGTTTTTTTATTGAGCACTTATTTGCAATTACGTGAATCTGTGCTAGTGAAGGTGGCACTTCATCAGGAAATTTGTGAACAAATGCATCACGTACCCGCCAAGCCGACTCTTACTTAAAATAAGTTTTACATAAAACATACAATGTTGCAATGATAACTGTCTCACCATGTTAGCACTTGAGGTTTAGACTGGTGACTGAGCACCTACACGCTCATTACAAGGTCAAGTTTGGTAATGTCAATCTGTTATTTTTATACAGTCCATCGGAACTTGAAAACAAACAAAAAAAACAGCCCTTGTATGTACTATGCGCACGCTTTCAATACTACAGCAGGGGGCCGTGGCGCGCCACAAGCTCGGCCAAGGTGACCGCAGCTGCGGTTAACAAATCCGCCACTTGGTGTTCTTATTTTATGTGAAAGACCCTGTATATGCTGTGAGTGTATGCGATCCGTATCTGTCATACTAGGTAAACGAGTCTGAAGGTGTGCAAAGGAAAGCTGTCAAGTACTGGTGGACCATAGGTGGACAAGTACAGTAGTGTGAGTGAAATGATTCAGAATTCGGGCTTGGAAAGTTTGGCTGATGATGTTCTAGAGTTAGATGCAGAGTATGTTCTTAGCTTAAAAGGGGGAGAATGGTAGGGGTAGGCTTGTATATGGACTGATTGATAAAAGTTAATGTAAGCCAGTGGAATAATAACTGGAGCAAATGGTTGTTTTGTGGGGAGAGGAGAAATACAATTTAATTGTTTGCCAGAGAGCATTTTCAGCTCTGTGCAAATGGGACAGTTTGCCAGAGCGTATTTTCAGCCTTGTACCTCCAAATGTTCAGCGTTTTAAGAAGCCAGTAAGGCATTATCAACTTAACAAGGAGCTGTGATTAGATTAGTGGGTAGCAGTGAATTTATTGTGTGTTTGAGGGAAGGGATGGAATTAGTAAGAAAGTGTTCATTATTACTGTTTTTGTTCCTTTCTGCAGAATGGTCCTCACCATTAGGGGCAGATGGCCTAGATGTTATGCCCCTTACAGCAATCGCTGCCACTGTTCCTTGTGCATGGATACATAGGCTAATTATCTAGGAAATATTATTTTAAATGCAGGGAGATGAAATAGGTAAAATTATGCAAACAAAGTAGATCAAGTTACAATATGTGTATACTGAATGCTATTTTCTTGGATGGTCAATACGGTAGATACAAAAAGGCAGAAGCATTCCTTAAAAAATAAAAAATAAATTATGATTTTCAAAGTAAGAATTGTGTAACAGAAATAAATGGATGCCCATGTAAGATTTCCTTTGGGGAGTAGTATAGATCGCAATATATTAACTTATACTGAAAAATTCCCGTAGACACAAAATGGCCTATGTAGCCTACTTGAACCCTCCCTTACATATCCTTAATGAATGTGTCTGCCATTTGGCAATGTTTTGTTCGTGGCAAGATAGTCGTAATGAAAGAATAATACTGTAATTAGTTAAACATCCCTTTCTAGCCTTGTTACTAGAGAAATGAAAAGATGGCCCTACCAGCCAATTTGGAATAGGTTGCTTGTTTGAGTCTGCTTAGAAGATGGGCGAGTGTGATGTGAATCAATGAGAATAGATCGCCTAGGAGACCAATAAAGCTGGCTGTAGAGGATAAGAGTAGAATAGGTAGACCCAATGAATAGGCTCTGTCCTAATTAGATTTACATGACTATATTGATAAATGGAGGCGTTCACTCTCGGTTCACTAAGTGCACAAATAGTACAATTAGAAAAGTTATAGACTGTTGTAGTTCTCTTCCTTGATATAGAGAAAGCGTATAACCATATCCCTGGCCATCACATTTGGGAGGTACTGCTAAAGAAGGGTGTTCCAGAAGGCTTAGTAGCCTGAGTAAAACATTTGTATGCAGACAAGAAGTGTTGCGTCCAAGTTCAAGACAGAAGATCGGGCTGGTTTGAAAATAGAAGTGGGGTTCAGCAAGGGAGTTGCTTGTCTCCTCTTCTTTTCATAAGCATTATGGATGAAGTCCTTAAGTTGGTCAAGGCGAGAGATATGACATCCAATGAAATGGTGTTTGCATGATCTGGGGAGAAAAAGGTATGACATCCAACAACGACTAAATTGGTGGAAGGCAGGTTTTGACAAGTTTGGATTACAGATCAGCCAAACAAAAACCGTATATTTGGTGATGAGCAGGGAAAGTAAACCTATCAAGCTGAAATTGGGACAACATGACATCGAAATAGTTCAACATTTTATATACCTTGACAGCATTTTGTCGACAGACAATGGGTTATCTTTTTGACTCATAAAGTCACCCATTTTTCCGTACTGACTTACTATAATAAACAATTTCCTAGTTCCGCCTAGTCAATACTTTATTGACTAGGCAGAACTAGGAAATCGTTTGATTATTATTAGATAACAGGTTAACCCAAGAAACCAGCAGTAGGGTTCAAGCAGCTGCGAACTTTAACAACTCTGTTTCACAGCTTCTGTTGGACGAAAACTTACCTCAGGAAGCTAAAATATCACTGTACAAATCCTACTTACTTCCCATATTGACCTATGGTCTAGAAGCTGCTACAATGACTCCCCGGGACAACAGCCGGATACAATCAATTGAGATGAAATTTCTAAGATCAAGTATTTAGAAGACCAGATGAGACAAAATTAGAAATGAGTCAGTCCACCTAAAGCTAGGGCCGAAGAGAAGTGTGCTTGACATTCTTGAGGAGTCGAGATTGAAATGGTTTGGTCATCTGATGAGGATGCCCTCTTATAGAACACCTAAAGCCAATTTTGAAACTGAGAAAATTGGCCGGAGACCAAGAGGTAGACCTCGAGATGGGTGGATGAAGCAGGTCCACAGAGTTTTGATTAAGAGGAGCATAGAATGGAGGACAGTGGTGGAAGAGGAATGGTGGCAGGTCAGACAGCTGTGGAAGGGGCTTGTTCATTCCCACACCTGGCCTGCTGGAGTGGAGAATCGATGAGTCATTACAACAAAGGGTAAACAATTAATTTATTATGTGTTTCAAGCTGTCAAGAGCTCGTCTTCAGCTAAAGTTTAAAATGCTTGAAGCAAAAGTGCAAATAAAAATTTGAATTTAGCCTACATAAGTTTTGAACAAACACATTAAAAAAGAAACACAAATTCTTAGATCGATGATGCTTGAGAAAAAATGTCCTTAGGTAGATTAATGTATTCAAAAAACGATGAAAAAGTGATAGCGTTTGTAGTCTCTGTTGAAAACAAAACAGTTTTTGGTGATGCAGATGAACTGTTTAAAATATATGTAACATTAAGAAAACAACACATTTTTTGGTTAAATCACTTGATTGTTCGATTATAAAGTAGATAACAGGTTGTGAAACTTAGGCCCGTACTCTAGCTGGATAGGGTCAGTCTCTTTTGATGGTTTTATGTTTTATATAGGTTGTGCATATTGTACTTCGTAACCACTTGCTGTAATTGACAGCATTTTTAGAATTGAATGTAGCGGCTTCGGTGGCGTAGTTGGTAGCATGCTGAGCTTCTATGCCCAAGATAGCGGGTTCAAACCCGGCCAAAGCCATCGGATTTTTTAAGAGCGTTAAAAATCCCTCAGTATGCCTTCCTTCGGAGGGGAAGTAAAGCTGGCGGTCCCATGTCATAGATTTATGGCATGTTATAGAACCTTCTGCTAATTACACCTGTGTGAAACTAAATTGGATAGGTTAAGAATGTAAACAACGCTCTTAGGTTTCTACGTTCGTTGCCAAGAGCCGACTGGGGTGGTGTCTAGTAGCTAAGTTCTGAACTAGGCCTAGTAGTCGTTGACGGTGGCGTTTGGTGGCAAAAGTAGGAACTATTTGAAAAATTCTGAGCTGCAGTCTGTACTTAAATTAAAAAAACAGATACACACACTAATACAGCCATCACAATTAACACCGATTATCAGACAGATTCTACACACACCCAAAGTACACGGGGCTACATGACCGCGTTGTCGCAGCCCCTAAACTGAGGAACCAACCAACAGAATCGAATGCCATATGGAGATTGATTTATCTTCAGAACACAGATGTAGTATTGTTGTACGGTAGTCAAATTTTTCAGAAAAATCGCAATATATATATAATATATATTTTTTTGAAGTTTAGTGGTTTGAGAACCTTGGTGTTCAAAATGAAAAACAAGAAAGAAAAATGTTTTAATTATAGAGCATCCAACGTTGAGAAAAGACTATGGGTCTTACAGGCTTTTACTTTTAATGTAACCCCCCCTCTACATTGGTTTTGTTACCTCATCTTTTGTCATGAAGGAACTCTGAACTTACACATTTTTCGTCATAATAGCTTCTTACATGTATCTGCCAATTGATTACCTTTGTTATTGCATACCAGTATCGTTTATATTACGTCTTAGTAATTTAAACATTTTCGAGGTTAGTACGCTGAAAAGAAGAGCCTTGTCCTGTGCTGCATGCTCGCCCGGAGTGGAGCACGTGCTCAGTTCCGCCGGCAACATAAGTTCTGAAGCACTATCCGTCATTGGTGTTACTGTTGTGTGTCTGTAATATTTTCTGTTCGATCGAATCAGGGCTGCCGACAGTGGGGTTCGAACCCACTGTCTACCGAATGCAAGCTCATAGCTGCGCACCCCTAACCGCACGGCTAACTCGCTAAAATATTACAAATATTAATCTAAACAAAATTAACACAACAAGAATAAAATTGAAGGAAACTAAATTATACCCTAACTAATAACAACAACAAAAAAGTGATTATCAACAGTATTGCAACATCGTCAGCATACATCCAAGACGGAAGGAAGGGTTGTGCTCTCGACATCTGTCATTCATTAATGCATCATATCACAACGAAATGAATGTCGTTATTGGTTCTCTTCGGGTATCCTTAATACTAGTCCAATCCGATAACACCTGCAAAATGCTCCTACCTGGCATGTTCTATTTCAGGTAGCTGCTGGGGTTGTGTTGTCTCGCTAACTTATGAAAGCGCAGTACTCGAAGCGGGTGAACATAACGTATCACGTCAGCGCTACCTCTGCCCAGAGTTTCCAACACTGTCACCATAAGGATCCATTGTCTTTTCTCAACGCTGGATGCTCTATAGAATAGAGCTTGTAGAAAAACATGAGATATCAAGGTGACTTACCTAGAGAGTTGTGGGCGGTACCTCAGGTCCAGTGGCATGCATTGGGATGAAGCAAGGGAAGCAAACTTGGTTCCTCAGTTTAGGGGCTGCGACAACGTGGTCATGTAGCCCCGTGTACTTTGGGTGTAGAATCTGTCTGATAACCGGTGTTAATTGTGATGGCTGTATTAGTGTGTGATATGTTGCTTCACGTCCATAGGTGAAACCTAAAATACCCTACACGTGTCCCCTGGGTAGTGCTAAGAAAGCAACAATGACTCAGATGCCGCCGTACTGTCCTTCAGGGCCTCACGGCCTCAATTCGGAATAAAGTAATAGTCCTTTTCAGGACGTACAGTTCCAAACGCGGACAATGGATTCACAACTAACGATATGTCAATTAAACATTGAAGGCATCAGTAGAGCTAAGAGCGAATATCTTGCTAAGATCTTGGAGGAAAATACAGTTGATGTTGTGACACTGCAGGGAACGCACACCGAAAGCGCCGAAGAACTGGTGGCTTGAGGAAAAATACCTGGTTATAAATTGATAGCATCACACCACCATGCTCAGCATGGCCTTGCCATGTACATTAAGAGTGATATGCCAGTACACTGTCCTTCCAATCAGAGAGTTTAATACCTTCTTCTCCTTGTCTGTACAATTGGAGAATACAGTATTGTGATTACTAATGTCTACAAACCTCCAGCCACATCTTGGCCTGACCCTATACCCATAGTCCCCATAATTGATAATATTATCATAGGGGACTTCAACAGTCATCATACGTCCTGAGGATACAATCAGAGTGACGAGAACGTTACCAAACTGACTGAATGGGCTGAAGTTTATAACCTAACTCAGTTGTATAACCCTAAGGATAGGGGCACCTTTCACTCAACTCGTTGGAATAGAGACTACACTCGAGATCTCTGCTTTGTCTCCCCAGGCTTAGTAACGCCTTGCTCTTGTATTCGGAGGCAAGTGCTCCAAGACTTTTCTCATTGTCAACATAGGCCAATAATCTACAAAATTGGAATGCAGATCCCAGTTATCCACTCCACATCTAGGCCGCGCTGGAATTTTCAGAAAGCAGACTGGACAACATATGCAATTTACTCTGATACTAATATTAGATGGATTAAACCAAAACCGCAAAACTATTTGCGGCTCATAGGACTAATAAAGGCAGCAGCCAAACAAGCTATTCCAGGAGGTTTTAGAAATGTGTATATACCAGGCTGGAATGGGGAATCCAACAGACTGAAAGAAGAATATGATGCAAATAGTAGTAGGGAGAAAGCTACTGAACTATTACAATCTCTTGACAGAGATAGGTGGATAAATACGGTCGAAGGTTTAAACTTCCAACATTCTAGCAGACAGGCATGGTCTCTGTTAGGGAAGCTAGATTCTGCTTCCATACCACCTAGAAAACCTTCATCTACTAATGTAAATGAGATTTATTTATTTATTTATTTACTTATTTACATAGGTCCCAATGAGCCTGAGCTCGAGTTAGGGACAATCAAGTAACATAGTTACAGCATGGCATATATATAATTTTCGTAACATTATTGTTTAGTTTAATAGTAGCCTAACTTATATTAGATTGCTAGTGACTAACTTTACAGAGATAATTCGGTATGATACATTGCATTGCTTAAGGCTATTGTACATGGGCTATTCATTCCTAAATAGGAAGTCTTTTGTTTTCCTCTTAAATGTTTTTATAGAGAAACTTTCCCTTATGCCTAATGGTAGCGAGTTGTATTCTTTTATTATAGAGGACATAATTCCTTTAGTTCCAAATTTAATGGATTGGGAATGGCTGGTGAATATTTGATTTACTCCTCTTGTTGCATAATGATGAATGTCATTTGCATGGGTAAAATGGATGTGTGTGTGTATCAATTTGTTTTCTAATTTGTATACAAATACTGTTGCTGACATAGCTATTTGTTTTTGCAGTGGCATAATTTTAGTTCTTGAGTATAATTCATTTGAGGGTGTGAGCCAAGGAAATCCAAAGATAGATTTTATAGCACGTTTCTGGAGTATCTCAAGTTCTTTTATCAGCTCCTTCTTACAATATCCCCATATGAAATTCATGTACATTAGATGTGAATGTATCAGAGCAAAGTATATATTTTTCAATTGTTGGCTAGTAAGACAGCTATATCTTAATCTGAAAATAATACCAATTAAAGGGCTGATTTTATGTTTTACATTTTCTACATGACTTTCCCAGGTTAGTGTACTATCTAGTGTGATACCTAAGTATGTTGCCGATTTAACCCTTTCTATTTCTTTGTTGGCTATGTTGACTATGTTTGTGGTCTCAATCTTGTATGATGGTTTATGGAAGAATAAATATTTTGTTTTAGTGATATTGATAACCATTTTGTGTGCTCTCAACCAATCCACCAGCTTATTGAGATCATAATTAATATTTAGCATAATTTCCTGTTCAGATGTTCCCAGATAGAGTATAAAAATATCATCTGCAAATAGTTTAAGCTTGCCTTTCAATTCTAATAATACTATATCATTAATATAGGCCAAGAAAAGAATTGGTCCTAAGACAGAACCTTGAGGTACTCCTGTGTCAATTCTCATTTGAGATCCTTTTACATTATCGATTGCAACATATTGTTTTCTGTTAGTGAGGTAGTTCTTGAACCAATCATGTGCCACTCCTCTGATGCCTGAAAATTCTAGTTTATTAAGGAGAATCTTATGGTTAACCAGATCGAAGGCTTTTTGAAGGTCAATTAGTACACCGGCAGCTAGTTTGTTTTCATCTAATGACTTTTCTACATCAGTTACTACTTCAAATATAGTACTATCAGCTCCTCTATTTGGAATAAACCCATATTGGCAGTTTGCAAAGTAATCATTTTTCATGAAGAAATTCATAAGTCTTCGTTTAACAACGCTTTCTAGAACCTTGCTGATGGCAGATATAATATTAATGGGTCTGTAATTTGATGGGTGGGTTTTGTCTCCTTTTTTGTAGATCGGGACCACCCTAGAGACTTTACAGGTATCGGGGAATATACCAGTCATCAGTGAAAGATTTATTATTTTGACAAGATATGGTGTAAGGCCCTCAAGACACAATTGTAGCATGACATTAGTAGTGTTGTCCTCACTTATATTGTTTTTGTGTTTTAGGGAGTTTATAATTGATTGTATTTCATTAGCATCAGTAGGTAACATAAAGATTGTCTTAGTGCTAGTAGTATTTTTATAGCTTGTAATGTCCGAGGTAGAACCGTTTCCTTGATTTTCCCATATACTGTTAGCAATATTGACATAATATTTATTAATTTCATCACATATATTTTCCTTTTTTTCGACATTTGTGCCGTCGACTATAAGTTTGACAATTTCATTTTTCCCCTTCTTTGGCCTATTTAACATCTCATTAACAACACTCCACACTTCCCTCTGATTATTTGCATTTTGAATTTTTTGGTCAAAGTAGTTTCTTTGTAGGTTTCTCTTCAGTTTTGTAACTTGGTTGCTAATAATTTTATATTCTTCTAAAATTTCTGCAGATGGATTTTTAACTTTGGTTTTTGTATATATCTTATCTTTCCTGTGTATTAGTGCTAAAAGATCTTGTGTGATCCAGGGTTTTATTGGTGGGGCACTTGGCTCCTTATTCGTATATTTCATAGTACAGGCTTCTATTCCTTTATTAATAAAATCACAGAATTTATTGTAGTAGTCATTGATGTTAGTTTCATTGCATACAAATTCTTGAGTTATTAAATATTTATTAAGTTTTTTGTAGTTTATTTTATCCTTTTTTATTGGCCTATCATCACATATTGAGTTCCTGTTTATCTTTTTGTTTCTCATTTCACAGATGAGTAAATGGTGATCACTCAAATCATTATCAATATTATAGACATTACATATTTTGTCACAGTCGTTCACCAATACATGATCAATTAGAGTAGAGCTAGTTTGTGTTACACGAGTTGGATATTTTGTATTACATAAGACTAGACCGTATGATTTGAAAAGCTAAGGAAGGAAGCTTGTAGTTTTACGTGACCGTTAATCTCGCGATCATAAGCCACGGGACCTCCGTTTTACGTGGAATCCGAACCACAGGACATGGCATTTCACTTCGAAAATCTCACATGCATTGACCGGGAATCGAACCCGGTCCGCCTTGGTGAGAGGCATACAGCTTGACCGCTGCGCCACCACGCCCTCCGTATGATTTGACTAGGTTAATATAACTACTAGTATATCTGTCCCCAAATAATAGATCGATATTCATATCACCTAGTATTATAACAGGATTCGTTGAGTAAGAACTAATAATTACTTCGAGATCAGTTAGAAAGTGTGGAATGTTGCTTTTATGAGGGTTATAAGCAGTGATTATATTGTATTCTTGATGGCCTTTTCTCACAGTAATGTGCAGTATGCTGTGGGTGGAATTTATTTCCTTTACAAGGGTACTGCTACATTTGTTTGAAATATACAAAGATACTCCCCCTCCTGTTTGCTTTCAAACTATGTGATATGCAACATATTTCTTAATATTGAAAAACATTTTTGTTTGTTCTGTTAACCAATTTTCTGAGATTGCTAGGACATCTACACCTTTGATTCTGTCTAACATTATTTGGATATCATCGAACTTGTTTTTTATGCTATGTGCATTTATGTGTACGCATTTTAGTGTACTGGTATCGGTTATTATCTGTTTACTGTCCTTAATTTTATAATAATCGCTAAGTGTATTACAGTTACACTCAGTTAATTCTAGTGTATTATTATTTGCATTACCTAAAAAATTTAATTTCTGTAATTCTAGTTCCATATGGGATAATACTTAGTAGATATCTTACTATTACATAGATTTTAGTTTGAGAGGGCGAGTTCATCCAGTATTTCAGCACTTTATATAAGCTTTGAGGGTCCATTTTGATTTTTCCGAATGTATATTTTGCAGTCTCTGACCCAAGTTGCAAAGATTTTTCCCTGTTGTCTCAATTCACGGCACTTTTTGGCGATGGTTTCATTTCTTGGGGTCAGGTGTTCATTGATATATATATTACCACCATCACTGTAACCAATTTCACTCGTCTTCAGGGTCTTCTTTTGTCTTCTGCTACTGAGAATCTCTTCCTTCTTCCACCTATTATTTAATTTCACAATTATCGGTTGAGGCCCAGACTTTGTTGACGGGAGGCGGTGAGCTGCGTCTATGTTTGCCCTGGTGATTTCAACTCCTAACGTCTTGCCAATGTCCGAGATTTTGTGAAATACATCCTCCTCTCTTTCAGTGGGTATTCCATACACTATCAAGTTGTTCTTGCGCTGGTACTGTTTTAGTTCCTCCAATTCGTTGATAGCTCTTGATGCTGCCATTTCTGCGTCCTTGACGGTTTTTCTCTCTTTCTTCAGAGTTTCAATTTCCCGGTGGAGTTCATCATACTTTTCTGATAAGAAAGTTGCTAGTTTTCTTACCTCGTGGTTTTCTTCTCTCATCGCCGAAAGGGATTCCTCAAGTTTCTGGAAGAAAGATGCCATAACCTCTTTGAGGTTAGGTTGCGGGAGGCAGTCTTCACGATTGCATGACCATTTGAAAGTATCATCTTTCCGGAATTGTTGGTACGTGTCTTTACTCATTTTCATGCATGTTACATGAAACCAGCGTCCACACTCACCATCACATCCTACAGCCTGCTGATTGTTCTTGATCTTTTTGCCGCATGGAGCACAGTTGACCGTCATGATATTAAATGTTATATGACTTCTCTTTTAACAAGTTATGTATTGTATTTCTCTTACGTATTTTATCTACACTGTTCACACAATATTTAACACTTTAGTCACTCGCGTAATCCTCGGTAAACCTGCGTAATTTCTTAATTTTGCTTACGTTTAGAATATAAACCTTTTACATATCCGCCATGTTGAGTTAGCTACCATCTAGTTCAAACCTCTCAAACAGGAAAGGACAAGAAGTTCACTAGACTAGTAAAATCACAACTTAGTCAAGCCATATCCACTACTCAGCCTCACAAAATATATTCTAGGCCATTCTCCTTGCAGGAAGTGGAGGAAGGCTTAAGATCTCTTAAAAATGGAAAAGCTGCTGGTTTTGATGGGATTTATCTGGAATTATTAGAGAACTGTGGTCCGGCTACAAGGCGTTGGCTGGTACTGTTTTTTCACCTCTATACTTAACATCAGGAAAGTTACCTGCCTTAATCAAGAAAACCAAAATAGTTGCTCTTTTGAAACCTGGGAAAAACCCTACCTTACCTCAAAGTCACCATCAAATAGCATTGCTCTCTGTGACTTACAAACTTTTGGAAAGATTGATCCTGAATGGAATAGCTCCAACGATTGAGGCATTGATTCCTGTTGAGCAAGCAGGATTTTGACCAGGCTGTAATTGAAGTGACCAAGTTCTTTCACTAACCACCTTTGTGGAAGCCGGGTTTGAGAGAAAATTGAAGAGCGTATCAGTCTTACTGGATCTCATAGCATCATACGACACCGTCTGGAAGGATGGTCTACTTCTCAAACTAATAGAGACTATACCCTGCATGAAGCTCATAACATTGATAGAAAACATGCTAAGTAACAGACTGTTCCAAGTACATGCTAATCTCAATAAAAGTCGGTTCCGCAAATTGAATAATGGTCTCCTTCAAACTCAGTTCTCTCACCTACTCTTTTAAATTTGTACACCCATGACTTTCCAATAACAGTGTCCTGCAAGTTCATTTATGCAGATGATATCAATCTCGCTGTACAGCGCACCAATTTGGCAGAAGCAGCGGATATTATTACAGAAGCTCTTCAAGCTCGGGGATTTCTTCATAAAATGGCCTTTAGAATCCAATCCTCAGAAAAGTGAAATCACAACTTTCCATCTAGACAATGGACAGGCAAACTTCCGCCCTAGAGCTTTTCTCAGAGGTAACGAATTAAGACACAATAGTGCCCCTAAATATCTGGGGATGACACTGGATCGCGCTTTGACCTACAAAGACCATTTACACAGAACTGCTGCAAAATTGAAGAATCCCAACAATATCCTGCAACGCCTTGCTGGAACATTGTGGGGGGCAGATGCTAACACTCTGAGAACAACTGCTCTGGTGCTTGTTTATTCACCAGCTGAGTATTGCTCTGGAGTATGGCTTAACAGCTGTCATACTCAACGAGTGGATGTTCAACTTCATCGTAGTATGCGAATTATATCTGGAACACTACTTCCAACTCCGATTCAATGGTTACCAGTGCTCAGTAATATCGCACCTCCTCATATCAGAAGACAGAAAAATCTAGTTCATCTTTGGTCCAGAATACAGAAGAATCAGACACTTCCAATCCACGATGATGACGTTCAACAATTGGTCCCTTCTAGACTGAAATCCCGCAAACCTGCATGGAAAACAGCCTTAGAATTAACAAACGGCAATTTCAAAGCCAATAAGGTAAATGCAATGGTCGTCATGTTAAGGGAGATTTAGACAAGAAATCATATACACCGTACACATTTTGGTAAATTTAATCAACAAAAGCACTGTACCTAACCTCAAACTCTACTGAAACACTAGGAAAGACCAAATATCAAAGATATTCGTTTTAGGAAAAATTAAGTATTTTTTAAAAAAGTGTGTTTTTGCGCCAGTGTTCGGCACGATGTGTTTGGATTTTTCCTATATTCGTCACCCGTTTGCACCAATTGCCGTCACATTGTTAATTTTCCTTGTCTGCTGTTTATAATGCATTTCTGTCAATTGTTGCATAATACACCGATTTATCGACTTGGAGGCTAACATTTACGAATAAAACAGTACCAGTAATTATGTTTTTTAATAAAAATGGAATATTAAAAAAAAAAAAAACGGCAACGGGAAGCGGGATTGGTGGGTAGAAGACATACGAGCAGGAAAATATCGTAATTCTGCTCTAAACAAGTGAGACCACGGCATAACAGCCCGGAAAATGACCATTCGCCGAGGCCTAACACCGATTGTTGCCATAGAAACCCTCTGAATTCGCCACTCATGTACTGTCCCCGCGCCAGCTCTGAGGACGCGGGGTATGAGGTAAGGGGAAGGTAAGGGGAGCGGGAACAATGAGTGAGCGACGGAATTTCCAGGCCATGCGTATGCTTAGTATAGTACAATGCTACGTCATCACTGGCTTACTCACTCCACTCCACATTCCTGCCAGGTTTTCAGAGCTGGTGCGGGGACAGTACATTTTTCTTCCAGGCAGTCTTTAGTAGCTTAAAAACCCCTACATCCGTGGGTTGAAGTACGTGTGTGACATTAGGTAGTAAAGCGACCAAAACAATTCCATGATTCTCACAAAATTTACTGGTACGTATGGTCAAGTGTGAGAAGTGCCCGTCTATGAATAATGTCAGGGAGAGGAATCTCCTTCTCAACCAACCCAGGATGAAATATGTTACTGAGAAATTCGTAAAACACTTCCCCCCGTCATTCACCCGTTTGGCGGTTTGCCAATGCCCCAGTGTGCTGGCATTGAGGCAATAATGATGTCTTGCGGCAGACGTTCATACTTGAACACTACAAGGGAAGGAGAAATATCGCCGTGGGCATTGCCTGTTAGAAGTACCGTCAAGCATTCTTTCTCATCCGAATTCACTTGCTGATATATTGTCTTGTAACCCCTGTTCGCCAGCACTTAGTTACCTTTCGGGTTGAGAAAGAAAACCGTCTCGTCAGCGTTGAACAGTCGCCGAGGGTCTGACAAAATAGACTGGAAGTCGTTTTCCACTGAATAGCTGTAGACTTCTGAAACTCAGGTTTTATTTTGATGTTCTGTAATTGCAGCCGTCTTTGAAAGGAAAGTCCCTCTTCAATTCTTGTGTAAGGCACTGGACGCTTTTGCAAATCGTCCTTTGTTACCGGGACCCCGCTTTTCGTAGTGAGATTACCCATTGAACCAGCATAGCCTCAGCTTCCTTTGTTAAAATGGAACTTAGCCCCATTTTCCTCTCTCTAGGAGATTTTCCTTTAATTTTGTCCGAGAGGGTGTTTCTCGGAACACCATTCCTCTCCACGGCCTTTTTAATACTCATGCCGTCCTTCACAACGGTCTTAATAGCAGCTTCCATTTGCTCAATATCATAATTCAGAACTGTGCGTTTCGACATATTGCCTGGGGCAGATGACCTCTTAGTTCCGCCCCTTAAAACAACAATAACTATCCAACATATTGCCTGAAAGCAAAGGTTTAGTCTTAGAATAATATATTATTTATCATCTCAATAAAAATAAAAAAAAATCCTCTGTAGCACGCCTAGTCAAAAAAAAAACTAGGCCTACTGAGGTGCGGCCGTCAAGAAGAGAGACCTACGTAATAATAACAATACCCTGTAAAATTTTATTGGTTGCGAAACGTTAACACAAACATTAACATTATCGTGCACTAGTGTTCGTCACGAATGTGCTCTAAAGTTCGTCAGTTATGACGATTACTGGACACGATGATCAAATGTTAATTTAATTAATACAGGGTACTTTAGAGCTACATTATAAGTATATTGCCGCTGTTAGTTAGGTCTTGCAAGGAGAAATGACAATGTGCCAGTTTTCGTCACAAATGACGAGCATTGGTAAAGTGCCTTTTTTTTAATCCAGTGTTCGTCGCCGGCATTTCTAACAAAACTAGGCACGTGAGCACGAAATAACAAATCACATATGTTACAGAAACAATTACCAACTATATCACGCACTTGTAACATTTAAAAATGTCGGAACATAACACGCATGCACATAATTAACTCGCGCGCGTGCTTAGCACATGCGAGAAGCAAATGGCGCGTCAAGACAGCTCAGCTCACAGGAGATGTTTGACGCAGGGAATCACCTATTACATCGCACGCATGATTTTGCAAAGTTGCTCCTTATCGGCAAGGAAGGTATGACGCATCTCGTAAGACTTTGTGCGTTGAGAAAGACCCGTTGACATGCTCATTTTTTGTACTTATATATGAGAGTGACGAAGACTGGATCAGTGATGAAAACCAGTACAGTTACCTTACTAGCTGGCAGACTGAGTGGACAAGAGCTCCCCCTCGAGGCTTCATACAAATTGGGAACGCAACTACAAAACTCGCCGGTTTCAACTTTCCGAGTCTTACCTGGAGTAGACTCAATCATATTAGATGTGGCATGAGAAGAAGTGCTTCTGTACTACATACTTGGGGTTGGAATGATTCGCCATATTGTGACAGTGATGCCATTCCTCAGACATTGGAACACATAGTGTTTGATTGTCCCTGCCGAGCGTTTCCAGGGAGTCTGGAGGATTTAAATTGTGCTACTCCAGAAGCAGTGAATTGGTTAAATAGACAGGATGTTGATTTATGATATTTTCAACTTTAATAGTCATATGTCTTGTCATATTGTTCGGATGTTTGTGACACTGTATTCATGTCTTGTTTTCTTTATTGTGTTAGCATCATACGATAAATAAATCTGTTTTTAATTCAAGTATGGACTGCAGACATTCAATTTTCAAGTAGTTCCTACTTTTGCTACCAAACGCCACCATCAACAACAACTAGTTCTGAACTTGGTTACTAGATGACACTGCAGTCAGCTCCTGGCGACGAACGTTGGAACCTAAGAGCGTTAGTCAAATCTAACCTATAATTTAGCTTCACACAAGTGTAATTTGTGGAAGGTTCTTTCACATGCCATAAATGTATGACATGGGACCGCCGGCTTTACTTCCCCTCCGAAAGAAGGCATGCTGAGGGATATTTAACGCTCTTAAAAAATCCGACTACTTCGGCCGGGTTTGAACCCGCGACCTTGGGCATAGAAGCTCAGATTCGTCTATTAGTTATTGCCGCATTTCCTCTTATTTGAGTGCTCAGTTTTCCTATTGTCCGCGAGATCTTCAGCATGCACCAGGGGTTACACAGAATAGTTATAGCCAATGACCTAGATGTTAGGCCCCTTAAAACAAGAATTAACATCATTATCATCTGTACTACACCCCGAAAACACTACTTTGTATTCCAATAGGTTGAACTGAAAGAATGCATCATCCCATATCCAAGACGTTCCAGTTCCTTTTGCCTCTAACAGATAGCAGCAGGCATAGTCTGAGGATGAGAACAACACTGAATAGACGGTGAGGAAACTTTCACTTCGAACCCCGGACAGCATAGACGTGAACATATTATGACAATGTTATCTATGTATTGAATATCAACTGGTGATAGCATATTCCACACCCACAGGAAGTAACCTTCTGTGAGTGCACAAGCCATGCTATCATCTCAGTGGAAGATTTTTATGCAAAAGCTGTTAAAGATAAATTCACATGAAAATAGTTTTATCGTCCCTCATATTTTTTATAGTAGGTATATTATGTTTTAACGTATTCTGTTATCACATTTTTAAACAGATATATCCTAAAATTGTGGCATTGTACTGCATGGACATGTCTTTAAAAGTGTCATTTTATTACCTATATTAAAATTAATAATAATTATTATAGCCTACTGTATGTGCAGTACTGAATTGTACTGTACGAAGACGACTTCAAAATATTTATTTTGTTATATTATCGTAATTATTATTTTCATATTATATATTATAGCTATAAAACGCTAAGGTGTATGTTTCACAAAACTCAAGCTCTTGAAACAGAGCGAGTTAGAAGGTGCGGTTTGTACTAAAATCGTTCAAATCATTAATTGTGCAGGAATAATCTTGCATTTATTGAAAAGCCAACGGAAATACGTGGCCTGTCTAATTAATATCCGACCTTTGGCCGTGAAAAATCTATTATTTTCCTAATGGGATTGGGACCCTAAAGGCTGAATGACAATCGAACGGGAACGAGAAGGAAGTTGAAATGCACGCTACCTTATGGGTAGGTTCACAATCCATCTCCTGGAACGAGAAGCTAAAAGTAGCCAGGGAAGGCCAACGGGAAACATGGTTAAGTTTCATGTTTGACGTTCTCTGAGCTTCCCGGAGCCAATCAGTGACATTGTGCCTGCACATGCGCAGTACGCTATTGCGATGTCATCGTCCTTGATTACCATCATGAAATTATTTTATAAAGTGCATACACTTTGTACACACAATAGAGTAAACAAACTTAGTTTAGACAAGTGATAGTTGATTGCGCGCGCATGTACAAGTTTACGTTCCTGGGCCAATTGTGAACCGGGGTCCCGGGAAGCTTCACGTTCTCATTCTGGTTCTTGTTCCTGGGCCAATTATGAACCAGCCTTAATCCCCCTCAAAGTAGGCCCCTTGTGCGTGCACACGCTTAAGCCCACCGCTCCTTCCACGTGTGAAAACATTTCTGGAAGGCTTCTTTTGGTATGGTGTTCAACTCCTCCGTTGCATTCCTCATTATCTCTTCTCTGCTCTCAAAACAGGACACTTTCAATGACTTCTTCAGTTTCGGAAACGACCAGAAGTCACAAGGAGCCATATCTGGAGAGTAGGGAGGTTGGCGAACGATTGGAATTCCATGTGTTGTCAAGAAAGTCCAAACCAATTGTGATGAATGTAATGGGACATTGTTAGGATGCAACTGTCTATTTTGCAGCCACTCTGCGCATGTTCAGTTCATCACGCATTATTGCATGTGCGGAATCCTTACTGATCCCATCTTCTTTGGCAATCTCTCGTAGGGTCAAACGTCGATCTTCCATTATCAGATTTCTCGCTCTCTCAAATATAGTTGCATTTGGTGCGATTTGTGGCCTCCCAGGATGGTGATCACTTTCCACCGATGTGTGGCCATTTTTGAATCGGGGCAACCACTCTTTTAATTTGTGTTACCCCTATAGCATTGTCCCCCAACACCCCCTGAATTTTGATGCAGTATCTTTGCTCAATTCGTTCGGTCATCTTGCGAGAAACTTCAATCCGACGAACACTTGTAACCCTACCTCACTTGGCGACCATTAGCCAGCGACTGAGATACACGAATGTGGTGAAAAAAGTCAAGCATGCGCAGTGAGGTTTCTCCCTCCACTGTTGTGAGTGGCACCGCCTTCGCATCACTATGTTGCGCAGGAAAATTCAAGGCAGATATTATTTTGACAGGCCTCGTATATTTATTTATTAATAAAGTACGTTTAAACAAATAAACAAGATGATAGCCTCTGCCAAAACTGTGTCGCATCCAGCCGCATAACATTAAAGGCGGGCGGGTGGTATTGTCATTGTGCCAGGAGATGGAAGTTCACCACGCTGCGACGGGGTCTTGCAGTACACAAATATATCTACTTCCCGCATGCCAATCCTTGTTATCGCAGCAGACGACATGCAGTCAGTGAAAGAAGGAATGTGCTGAGTGAGTGAAGCAAGTTGTAACCAACTGAATGTTTTTGGAATGCACGATACACAGTGAGCGGGAAGATATCTGCAGTTCAAACACTACTGTCATCTCCTGATGTGATATCAATATGTACACATGGGGCGCTCACAAGTAAGCGATTGTAATATAAAATGACCATTCAAAAGAAGGAGAATTATTCGCAGCAGTGATAAATTGCACTCGGATTTCATAAATATCGACAATTTATTTAAGAAGTGCCTTTAAACAAATAAACAAGACGATAGCCTCTTCCAGAACTGACTTTCAAACCTGCATAACAGTAAAGCCAGGCAGGTGACTTAACACATGCAAGATTTCTCACACAGGCCCTCTAGTTATTATTGTTATAGTAGGTATCCAATTAATTCTCTTCACTTTAATGCAGTGCTTCACTAGTCTCGAGGGTCACCTCACGCTACTGCTCAGGTTAGCTGATCAGACAGGAAGCTAATGATATCCTGTGAATATGGATAGCTTGAATATGAGGGAGAAGGTGGTGGGTTTTAGGACTGGGGGGAAATGCTTGAGGGTATTTGTCGATAAGTGGATGAGATTCATTGAGGGCGAGTTGTCATTTTTTGAATAAAATGTGTGAATGTGATTTAATGTGGGAGAAAACTTTTGATTGATGTGGATTTCAATTTGTTCTAATATACATGGGTTGGTTGTTTAGTTTTGGCACCTTAGTTATAACTGTATTAATAACTCGCTTAGATGATTCCAAGTTTCACAGGCCCTCGATGTAGTCCCCACCTCTGCGTACAACGTGTTCCCAGCGATGCGGAAGTCGTTGGATCCCTTTGGCACTGCCCAATCTATTGATGGTACGAAGAGAGCGCTCGGCAGCCTGATTAACGTCTTCAATGTTACGGAAGCGCTGCCATACTGTTCCCCGAGGGCAAACCGTTAATGCGGCGTACTATCGTTCGTTTCTGCAAGACCATCTCCGAGGAGCTCTGAGAAGGAAACTGCGCCACCACATGGTTACACCGCCCATCGTTCTGCATGACAATGCTATGGCACACACAGCAGGCGTTGTCGGCATTGATGGATCGCTGGGGCTGGGAGGTCCTCTATCACCCCCCCCATATTCTCCCGACATCAGTCCCTGCGACTATGATCTCATGATGAAGATGACAATGCCGTTAAGCAGGCTGCCGAGCGCTCTTTTCGTACCATCAATAGATTGGGCAGTGCCAACGGGATCCAACGACTTCCGCATCACTGGGAACACGTTGTATGCAACGGTGGGGACTACATCGAGGGCCTGTGAAACTTGGAATCATCTAAGTAAGTTATTAATACAGTTATAACTAAGGTGCCAAAACTAAAAAAACCAACCCATGTATATGTCATAATCCTTTTTGCTTCTAATATTGTGACATCTCTATCAATATCTAAAAGCATAACCACTATCTAACTTTTGGGGTCTATTGATAAAACAATGGAAATTAGCTATCTTTTGTGCCCATAGATGTACAGAGTCATAAAAATAAAATAAAAAGGGTCATAATTCAAATCTCAGTACCCTGTCAGAAAAGCAAGATGCCTTAGACAGTAAATTAGAAAGTGTATTCAACTCAGAACACAGTATATCCTAAAATCATCAAACAACTACACCAATAGATCTACTCCTATTCACATTTTTTTTACCCTCCAGTCAAGAACCTCACCAATACATTTGTTACACCTGATGAATAACAATGTTTGAAAACGGACCTGAACGCAATTGACATCAATGTCATTAAATAGAAAAGCTTCAACATTCTTATAACTGAAGAACAAAACATCATCTGACCAGAAGCCCGGAAACAAATATTCAAAATAAAAGAACAGTACAATAATGCTTACATTAAGGCAATACAGCAACTCAAAAACTTGAATGAAAATTGGGGGTTGATCAACCTTATCATTAAAGCTGACAAAGGCAACACTACTGTCACCCTGTACAAAGACAATTAGATAGGAAAAAAATATTTCACTGACAATAATTTTGAATTAGTAAAAACAAACCCTAAATATGGTAACATTTTCCTTTTTCATAAAAGAGGAATTTCATTGCTTTCAACCACGAACCCTTGCCTACCTACTGGGAACTCCCTATAGAACTGAGACTCCCATATGCCGCCTGGCGGCCAGGGTACTGTGGCTAGCAGCATGTTGAGCAAGGCGCTAGCAGTAGGGTAGAGCCCAACTAGTTTAACACATTTACACTTTTTAACGTATTTAATAATCATAATTACATTAATTTCAGAGTAGTTGCTGGAAATACTGTCCTTCATTTTCTTAAACACACCGTGCACCAACATAGGAAGTTTTGGTACACTCTCTGTAATTCATACAGATTTAGTTCTCGCGAGCTTCCAGAGTACACGGATTGTTTCTATATAGCTTTTGTTTGAGGTTCCTCCACAAGTAAAAATCGCATGGCACTGAAACTTGCGAACAAATTTACTGCAAACTTCTTCTTGAGAAGATAAGTTACCACTAGGAAAATTCAATGTTTTGTTCTATACCTAAGCATATTCACGAGATACGATGTAGGCTACAGTACTTCACAGTAAGTCTTAATTATCACGTCTAAGGTATCTTGCCAGCTGCATATGTATTAAATGCTATGACAGCATCCAGGGCTTCACGGCGCGCTGTTATAATCAGCACACGCTATAAATGGGACGGTGAGTTATTGCGACGTGTCCGTGGCACGGCTATTGGAAAGCCCCATTCTAATGGGGATGGTCCTCACTGTATAAACCTAACATATCTAAAATATTATAAATAAAAAAAGCCTATGACTCTACAGCCCACTTGAGGGCCTTGGCCTGCCAAGTAACTGCTGCTCAGCCATATGGGCTGCAGATTGCGGGGTGATGCTTGGTCAGTGTAACATGCCACCTCAGATCTTAACCTTGGCTTTCTTGACGAGGGTCACTGCCTCTTGGATCAGACAGTTTCTCAGTCATTCCCAGGCTAATAGCCTAGAACTTAGACCCCTTAAAGCAACATGCAACAAGTTATTTTCCCTTGAGGGAAAAATTGATGTGAAGTTTCCACCTAGTAATTACAATAAATGGTAAACAATTAATTTGCATGTTCCAAGCTATCAAGAGCTTGTCAGAATATGCAGCATGAAATGAAAATCCACAGCCTGCTTCCAGTCGACTGACCGGGTCAGGAATGGAATGAATGAAGCCCTAATCTAGCGGCGAGGATATGAACAGTGCCGGCTGACGAATATGCCTAAATCAAAAGTGCAAATAAACATTTGAATGAACATAAGTTTTTAACAACACACCAAAAATAAAAGGCACAAACTCTTAGATCGATGATGCTTAAGACAGGATGTTCTTAGGTAGTAGATCTATTCAAAACACATTGAAAATGTGGTAATGTTTGTAGTCTCTACTGATTGGCTGTGTTTAAAATATATTAAACATTAGTTGTTGTATTTTTAAGATCTAGAACAGCGAGGTCATGTAAGTGGATGTAACTGATTAGGTCCCTTGACTATGACAAGGATTCACTCAAAGAGTTTCCTGGGCCAGAATTTCTGTACCCCCAGGAGCTCACAACTAGTGGGGTGTGGGTTGGCGACCACGGGACCCCAACTGAATCTGGCATTGTTTCCACTTGTGCTGGGCCCCTCTCCCTCATCTTTACCATGAACCTCCTTTGGTCGATTCATGTTCTCTTCCAATCCCAATGGTATGGTATTCGAGGCCTAGGGTGTATTTAATTTTCCTGCCTTAATTGGCCCTGGTCTCATCTTTCTTGATACCCTCATTCTTTGAGGGGTCAGACCTCTTCTTTTTATTTCATGTTATCTCCTGCCTTCTGTACTATGTCCTAAAGGAAGCAGGATGTGTATAGCCCCACCATGCTTGGTGTAGCCTACCCTGGAAAGTGTTACATCCTCAAGGACTCATGGCGGATGAACTAAGAAATAGTGACCATGAGGGATTCCTGAACTGGATCAGTTTTCCCTGTTTTCTATTGACTTTGGGACAGAACCACTCCTTTTTCCCCACATCTATCTGTCTTTCATGGCTCTATTTCTTTCAAAGTCCTTCAGTCGTCATTCTTCGAGGGTTGAGGCAATTTCTTTTCCCTCATCCTCTTTTTTTTAAAATCCTTTTGTTCTTCAAGGATGTAAATTAGCTGTAAGTCTTAAGTTAGTTAGTTCTAATTTTCATCATCATTTGTCACCCTTGCCATAAGGGGCTGATGACCTAGATTTCAGGCCCTTTAAAACAACAATCATCATCCTTCTCCTCCAGTGTTTACATGCAGTACAATAGCCTGTTCCTCTCCGCTCCTCCTCCCGAAACTGTAACAGACATGTTCCCATTTTACATCAGGAGGCTGGGAACCCAAAAATGGAATGAGTTTTTGATTGGTGGTTCTAATTACAGTTTGTGTTCTGAAAGAAAATTGGTGCTGTATAAACATTCATGCTGCGGACTTGCCTGCTGTTGCATGAACTGTAAAAACGTTGTGATACTACATACTGATATTCCAAACAATGTCTATTAAATATTTATTTATTTAGTGAGCTTACTATGAACGACACTAATGTATACAGTGTAAATCTTGAATGGATAGGATTATTTTGTGTTATTCTTAGTTTTCATTTGGTACAGGCTTTTGCCATGTTACATTTAATGTATGAGTATGACTGAATATGTTGGTTCTACTGTTCTTGTCCCAGTATTTTATTTCTATCTTGCATGTGAGATGTAATAATTGTTGTGTTTCTGAAGTTATTTAACCACCTTTGTCTTCCTGAAGTGACAAAACCCTGTTTTAACTATTAAATTTCAATATCAGTCTGTACTAAATTCCTTAATTTGTTTTTGTTTCACGAGTAGTGAGCAGTAAAATGAAGATCAGGTGATGCAAGATATGTCCAATATGAGGTCTCCAAGCCCGAATGCAAGTCCACCGGCCAGTCCTCACACTTCTCCTTGTGAGCATCGCAAGCAAGAGGCGAGTGTGGCCAGTTTCAGAGACAGTACTCTTCTGGAGAAGCCTGAACCTTTGAAGGACACCATAAACCACTCCTCTGATTCAGATCAGGTAGGAAATTTGAGCCGTAGTGTGAGTCATGATAGTGGCAAAGAACGCAAAGAATCATGTAATTCAGACAGGTCAAAGAAGAAGTCTTCTTGGTACAACGTACTATACCCTACATACAAATCTCGTAGTGAAGATTTCAAGCGAATTTTTAAAGATGTCCCTCCAGAGGAAAGACTAATAGTGGATTATTCTTGTGCCCTACAGAAAGATATACTAGTTCAAGGAAGACTCTATGTGTCTCAAAATTATCTCTGTTTCTATGCAAATATTTTTCGATGGGAAACTTTAGTTACATTGAGATGGAAAGATGTAACTTCCATCACAAAAGCAAAAACTGCTCTAGTGATACGCAATGCAATTTTAGTAAGCACCAAGGGAGAGAACCTTTTCTTCACAACTTTTACTGCCCGTGACAAGACCTATGTTATGCTCTTTAGGGTATGGCAAAATGCATTGCTTGATCAGCAGATGTCAATGCAGGAGATGTGGCAGTGGGTACACACTTGCTATGGAGATGAGTTGGGTCTGACCAGTGATGACGAAGATTACATTCCACAAACTGCTGAAGAGGATAAGGCTTCTGGTAATGCTGCACGGTTGTCAGGTGACTCGTTTCCTCAGTTTGTGCTTCCTAAGGACGATAACAGTGGGAGTGTAACGGACGCTATGGAGCACCTGGCAGCTGAAGAATCTGTTTTGCAGCAAGAGTCATTGGAATTGCCACCTATTATCACTCTTCATATGCCCAGTGTGATCCCTGAAAATGCAAGGGAACCCCAACCATCTTCTTCCAGGGTCCTTTCTGAAGATACCTTACCTATGGACATGAGTGATACTACAGATTCTGATGCAGAAAAACTTCCTATGATTGGGGAAATCCCCATCTGCACATCGGTTCACGACGGACGGGAACTACAACGTGTTACATTACCCATTCATATCGACCAGCTGTTTACTCTCCTATTCACTAGTTCTGAATTCCTTCTGAACTTCCATAGTCTGAGAAGAACAACTGATATTGTAATGGCCCCCTGGCAAGTGAATGCTGAGACAGCATTGAAACAGCGAAGCCTTACTATGACTTTGGCATTAAATCAGTCTGTAGGGCCCAAAACTATTGTCGTTTCTGAAAATCAGGTGATGCTTCCCTGCAGTAAGCCTGGTTATCTCTATGCCATCGATGTGGAATCAACGAATGCTGGTATTCCATATGCCGACTCATTTCTTGTCACTACACACTATTGCTTGACTCGAGTGAGAGAAAAAGAGACTTGTTTTACAGTGTTTAGCCAAATTAAGTACAAGAAATATATGTGGGGTCTTGTGAAGGGGTTTATTGAAAGGAACACTTGGGCTGGACTGGAAGATCACTTTGCATCTCTGATTAAAGCACTGAGAGCAGAATGTGATCGAAGTTGTAGTGTTAAAAAGAAAACTCGATGGAGAAGACATAGAACCACTATTGGTCCTACGTTTGAGGAAGCTGCTCCAGATAGTGGGCGTCCAGTTCCTTGTAGTCGGCTGAACATCGAGAACTGTATTTTTTCTGATTCTCTCAATTGGGTGATTCTTATCATCCTTACCTTCCTTGTGTTTCTTAATGCTCTTTTTTTCTATAAATTGTTGGTGCTTGAAGAGTGGATGCAAAATTCAAGTCATTCCTTGACCATTATGGATTCACAAGTCCTTAGTCATCCACCGAAGTCCCAGAATGATTGGCTACGATTGTTGCAGCGTCAAGAAGCTCTGCATAAAGTGGAAATGCAGAAGTGGCAGAAAGTTCTACAAGCTAGTATTCAACTGCTTAGACAGACCGAAGAGTCACTGAGTGAGTTACAAGTCAGTTTAAATCCCATAGTGAATAAAGAAGTATTATCTGTTCTGAAAAAATTATTTGCCAAAACTGAAGGTAGTAATCCTCAAGACATTTAGGTTCAACTTATGATTGAAAATGTTATTGCAATTAATGTTAAATGTGTGGGCCATGCATATGAAATGTTGAGAGTCATGATGAACATAATATTTCATAGTTTACTCCTAACACTCTAAAGGTGGAAAAAAGATACATTGTTACTAAATCGTTACAAAGTTTACTACCCAAAGTTTTTGTTGAAAATGAGACACATAATTTAGATATCTGTATATTAATTATATAATGTTGTTTTTATAATGAAATTATACAAACATTAGACCTCACGCCCAAAGTTGTGCACAAATAGCGATTAAGTAGTGATTGCCAATGTTGTAGTAATTCATAGCAAGAAAATGATGAGAAATGAATTACCTAAAGTATTCATTTCTCATCATTGTGGTCATGAAAATCCATTTCTTGGAATCTAAGAAAATGTTATACACCCTCAAAAGTCACTTACACAAAAAAATTAGCACATCCCATGAAAGTATCCAACTAAGTAACGCCAGAATAAATTACCGTATTTATTTGGCTATAAGGCCTCCCCCCCCCCCCTTTTTTTTTAAATTTCTAGTTCCGAAATGGGGGGGGGGGGTACTATAGATGCGAACTTCGCAAAAATCCATTATTTTGGGAAAGGGAGAGAGTAAAAATAAGCTATTTTATGTTGTTGCTACATAGTATGATATATATTTAATAAAAATAAACGAAATTTACTTCTTTAATCGGCCCATTATGGGACTGCCATGACCTCACTTATCCACCACTTTTCCCGGCTGGCCCCCAATGAATTTCACTACTGTCTCTTTCTAACTAAAAATCTTATTATCAAAGAAATAGAATGCAATGGACAAAGTATCATACATGGAAATGCGAACTTTATTTGAACATAGGGAGGGAGAATGCATCAATTACGGTAGTGAATGTCTGATGATGGTGAACGATCACATCTCACTAATATTTGTAAACACAACTGAGTACGTATTATTCACATATTTCACATTAATATACCAATAACGTGTCACAAACGCCGACGGTTCTTGCAGCAAATTAAATGTGCTTAAAATAAAACTGAGAAGAAGAGGCTGCTGTAAACTCCACTTCGAAGCACGATACAAAGAATAACAAAAGAATGCAGGCAAGATACGAGGGCTATTCCAAAACTAAGGTCCGGTTAAAAAAAATCCAAAATAAAAATTGTTTCCAAAACAATTGTTTTATTGACATTTCTTACATCTTTATCTATTTTTCTACATAATTTCCATACTTAATTACACATTTGTCACATCGTTCCACAAGCTTTTGAATGCCTAACTTGTAGAACTCGGCCACCTGCGAAGCTAGCCAGTCTTTAACAGCTTCTTTCACTTCGTCTGTGTCAAAGCGCTTGCCGCCAAGAAACTCCTTTAGGTAGCGGAACAGGTGAAAATGACTTGGCGCCAAGTCCGGACTGTACGGTGGGTGGTCCATCTGTTCCCATCCAAATTTCTTGATTGGAGTTTGCGTGTCATTCGCAGTATGGGGTCTGGCATTGTCATGCAACAACACCACTCCAGACGACAAAAGACCACGTCGCTTATTCTGGATTGCACGGCGAAGTTTAGTCAGGGTAGCGCAGTAGGCGGCTTTATTGATCGTTGTCCCTCTTTCCATAAAGTCGACTAACAATACTCCATGCCTATCCCAAAACACGGTCGCCATAACCTTGCATGAACCAACTCGTCTGAAATCACTGATGGTCTGCCAGAGCGGGGTTCATCGTGCACATTTTCCCGTCCTTCAACCCCCTTAGCGTGTACGGCGCAACGGTGCGCCCACTAGCCTGCTACGTTCACAGCGTGTACGGCGCAAGGGTGCGCCGTCGAATTTGAAACTCCCGCTACGTGGACTTCGTAATAGTTATTTATTTGGTCGTAAGATGGCAGGAAGAGGCAACTTTTGGCTACACTTCGAGCTACTTATTATTGCCAGAAGGTGTCGCATATCTTCACAGTCATTTATTTTTCAGATCTCTGCACACGTGTTCCCGCTTTTGCGGACCGTGAGTTTGCTTGTAAACATGGCAGGTCGTGGCACAGTTATTGATGACAAAGAAATAGCTAATTTGCTCGATATTAGTGCCAACGAAAGTGATTCAGAGTGTGACAGCGATATAGAGGATGAGTTCGCTATAACTTTCAGTGAAGATAGTGACGCTGACGATGTAATTCGTCATAGAACGCCAAGAAATACGAACACATTAGGCGACTGTGATATTGTCCCAGTATTGACGTGCCGCTGACCAGGGATAACCAGGTTATTAATAGTTTATAATATTATGTTATATGTTGTTCTTATTGTGTGTGTTTTTTGAAAACTTTTGCCAGTGTGTTTGGAAATTATAGCGAAATGCATATGACACCGCGCTTACCATTGGGAGTAGGCTAGAAATAATGCACGTTGTGGGTGCAGCCAAGAGTTTCACAATATCACGCTTGAAGGGTTAAAGGCTCACACCCACTTGCGCACTTTACTGTCACTCATTTTGTTAGGACTGTACCATACCTGCCAACCCTTCCGATTTATTCGGAAACTTTCCGAATTTTCACATCGTCTTCCGATCTTCTTAATTACTGTTATTTCTTCCGAATTTCGGGCCCCAGTGATATATTGGAAAAGAAAAAGGAACTGCAAATAATTTCCATTCTCAAGGAGATTCTCCCGTAAGTCGTAATTGCTTTTGTGATTTGCGTAACCTTTTTTTGTGTAAGTTTGTGTAAGTTCCTCGCTTGACAGTGAGCTCCATAGCTGCGATCTCTGGAATGGAGAGTCAGCTGATCGGCCTACCGCATACTGATTGGATTTTACGGATAAACAGGTGTCAAGCCTCCGCTGATTAGTCGAGGCTGGCCACGTGACTGTGCAGAATGGGATTGAAATCTTGTATGCTATGCGCGGCGATTGTTACTTGCTCCGTTTGACGCCACGTGTTTATACTCTGCTAGCGTCACGTTTAGTGCATTTAATTGAGGTATTAATGTGTGCGTCGGTAGATAATTATTTCAACGAGTTGTGTCGATGATTGTTTCGTGTCGTGTGTTTTAAGTTTCTCTCGTCACATTATGGCGACAAAACCTCAGAAATGTTATCTCCAAGTGTTCAAAGAAAGCTATAAAACTGAATTTCCATTCATTTTACAATCTAGTAGAGGAAACCCTTTTGCTCTTTGTACCGTGTGTCGTTGCGATATAAATATTTCCCATGGTGGAAAAACTGACATTGTAACTCACAGCAACACTCTAAAACACAAGGACAGTGCTAGTTGTTTACAGAAAAACAAAAAAATAGGTACTTTTTTTTGTTCACGGGAATGAAGACAATGCTGCCATTGGAGCAGAATGTTTGTTCACGGCGTTCATCGTAGAACATAACCTCTCGTTATCATGTTCCGATCACGTGGGACAATTGTTTAGAAAAATGTTCAGGGATTCGGAAATTGCCTGTGGCAGGACAAAATCATCCGCCAATGTTCATGAAATGGCACGTTACGCCGATTCAAAAATTATTAATATTTTAAAATATGGGCCTTTCGCGATCTCCACTGATGGTAGCAATGATAGAGATAGTAAGCTGTATCCTGTCGTCGTGTCATTTTTCAACAAAGAATCGAAGATGATTGAAAATCGTTTGCTATCCATGGAAAATTTGGAAGGTGACTCGACTGGTGCTAACATTGGTAATTTGCTTCTGTGTCTTCTGGAAAGATATGCCATTCCAATGGCAAACTGTTTAGCTTTTAGTGCAGACAATGCCCCTGTTATGATAGGGAGGAAAAATGGTGTTGCTGCGAAATTAAAAGAGCAGTATTAAAACATCATTGTTGTAGGATGCCCATGCCATTTAATTCATCTGGCTGCTGAGAAAGGTGCTGATTCTCTTCATGTGAAAATTGATGAGATAATGATTGCTATTTATTATTATTTAAACAAAAGTTGCAAAAGGAAATATCATCTGAAGTTATATCAAGCTCTTTACCAAACTGATCTTAGGAAAATACTGATGCATGTGTGCACGCGTTGGTTGTCCTTGGGTAAATGCTTAGAAAGACTGATTTCACAGTGGAAGTCCCTGCTGAGTTTTTCTTAAAGGATGAGGTGAACCAGTCCACTGGCACAAACACATCTCTCTAGTATTTCCAAATTCCCAAAGTAAAGGCACATGAAGATAAGCCTGCAGAAGTGGAATTTGGTCTTTGTGTGAACAACAGAGTACAATATCAAGCACGTGTTATCATTGGCAAAAGGAAGTTGGAGAGCAGTTCTTCTTCTCCGTCTGTAAGGAAAAAACTGACAGAACCAAGTCAAACTGTTGGTATTTCAAGACAGGAGAGACTATTTATTTTTCTGTCATCTAAGTTAAATGCGGCATTTTGCTCGTTTCTGGCATTTACGATCCCTACATTTGAAAAATATAACAAAGTTCCTCAATCGCAAGCACCTCACATCCATGTCCTAAGATCCATACTGATTGATTTGCTGACGGAAATTCTCTGTAGGTTTGTTAAGCCAGTGACCATAAAGAAATATTGCACAATTTTCGAAGTGTTCTATCACACAAGAGAGAATCAGAAAGCTGATGATGATTTGGTAATGGGTTCAACAACATCTAGTTGTGTAGAAAATCTGGCTCCTAAGGAGAAGAAGGTCTTTTATTTGCATGTCAGGAACTACTTCACTGTAGCCTCTGATTATATTATTCATAAATTTAATTTGGACAGCAAGTTTTCTGTTAATGCTCAAGTGGCACAGATAAGTTCTTTGTCTACTGCTTCCTTTAGTGCCGTGAAGTATTATATCTTAAGTTTCCAATTATGTTGCCAAAAAGAGACGGTGAAGATGAGCACCAAGCAATGGATGCATTACAATGCCAGTTTTGTGCTCTCCAAATGGAGGATTTGCCATCTTCTATTGAGGAAGAAAAAAGAGCAGATTGTTCTTGGTCTGCAATAGGGGACATACGAGGTGGAGATGGGTGTCTGAAATATGCCAAACTAGCTGGAGTAATGCTGTCAATATTAACAATGCCACACAGCAACGTTGAATGTGAGATATTGTTTAGCCAGGTGAAGAAGACAAGATCATCTCTGAATGAAGAAAACCTCAACAAAATGTTAATGGTTAAATCAAGTCTAAGTGGAAATTGCTACGAGCAGCAGTATGACAGGGCATTTTTGAAGAGAGCAAAGTCAGCTACAAGGTCTGCATTAAATCAGTAAGCAGTCTCAAGATTACCATCCACATGTATATACATCACCTAATCATAATTAGGTAAGTTGTCAGTGGTAATTAACTTAAGTCTGACGAAACGTGAATATGTGGTAGCGAAAGCGTTGTGTAATCCATCAGAATGATTGTATGCATTTTCGTTAAACACACAATTATTTTCTCTTACGTTTAAATATTGGCCATACATACTACTCGATGATTGATGATTGTTTATATTTTTGTGATTTTTATGCTGAATTCAAACTTTGCCAATAAAGACACACAGGTCTTTTGTGTACCCTCTTTCACCCATGCTACGGTATACTGCGCATGATGAAATCTATAATTTTAAAAAAATCTTCCTATTTTTGACTTCTGAAGGTTGGCAGGTATACTGTACACTTCAGTAATCTGCCGATGAATTTCTGCTGCAGAAATGTTTCTTGCAGACAGAAACCGTATCACTGCCCTTACTTCACAATCGGCGGGCTGATAAATTGTCTTAAACATTGTGAACTGACACTATCAAAAGCACACAGCAACAGTAACAACGCTACTGGCGGCTTTTGCCGCGCAAGGCATGCCAGGAGTCGGCGCGCATGCGTGTTTTGCCCTTGGCGCTGCATTCAAATATTTACGGCAAATTGGACCTTACTTTTGGAATTACCTTCGTATTAATCCATAACTCTCATTGGCAGATTTTATACTTGGCGCTTCTACTCGGCCAATAGTGTGGCATCTTCTATTGGATATCGGGTGAAGCCTATTGGCTACACAATTCGATGTCCTGCCCAATCGCGTTCATTTACGCAAAATGGCAGTCATATCGTCTGAATAACAAAAATAATAATGTAACAAGAAAAATACTTTTGTCATAAAAGAGGATGAATTTCAGCTATAATTTCTTTTTTTTAACAGTTCGTCAATTTCCAAGAATGTTGTATTTTGACTCCCAAAATATACTAAGTACAGTACTATACGCGTTTTCCAAGAATTTTGTATTTTGGCTCTCGAAATTTAAGGGGGGGTACTATAGTAGAGTAAATACGTAAAAAGTTAAAGCAAATATGACTATTGTTAATAATAATGTCACAATAGCATTATTTGAACTAAAGCTACTGAAAGACATTGCCAATCCAGTATTTGGAATGGAAGGAACTGAGCAGAGTTAGCAACTACTGGGTGGCATGATAAGTCACCTGATTTGTTTCATGAATAACACATTTGTTGTTGACAAGATTTGTAATTTATTGATATAGAAGTAAAGAATATAGCTTAGAAATACAAACTAATGAATCACATGTTCAATATGACTGCTGTTTTGTTTTACAACTTTTTCAAGTCGCTCACGTGCATTTGTGACGACTCTCGGACACAAAGCTTCTGGAATGGCGTGGCATAACTCCACAATGATGGCCCTAAGTTGCACTGCATTTTTGGTTTTCTGTGGTATACCTTCTCTTTAAGGAACCCCCAAAGGAAGAAGTCACATGGGTTAATATCCGGGCTGTGGGGTGGCCACATTCCTCCTCCTTCATAACGTTCTGGAAACCTGTTAGGCAATACCCTAAGGCCAAGTCTTTAGGAAATCAAGCACAACATTGGCAGTAAGGGGGCGTGCTCCATCCTGCATGAACCATTGTGTCTGCAATGGAAGACGTCTGGCCATGAGTTGAGGAAAGAACAGGTTTCGCAGCATGTCTAAATAGCATTCACCGGTTACTGTAGCATCGAAGAAGAACGAACCGATGATTCCATGGCTTGACATTGCGACCCACACGCACATTTTCTCCCCGTAGGTTTCTTTCATGGGGATTATTTGCGGAGGTTCACGTGCCCAGAACCGTTCACAGCACCGTTTACGTAAAAATAAGCTTTGTCAGAAAACCATGTGTTGTGTAGTGCTGCCTCTTGGTCTTGCTCGATTGCCCACCTTGCAAACTGTAGTCTCTGCTCCTTATCTCTCTCAATAAGCTTATGTGCCACAGTCATCTTGTATGGATACAAGTGAAGCTCGGATTGAATAATTCTTTTTACAGATCGGTGCGAAATTCCCAACTTAGCACTGGCTCTTCTTGTTGATTTACATGGACTGCGATTCAAAGCCACTCAAAATACTTCGATGTTTTGCGGTGAACGTACGGTACATGCATGTGGCCGCTTACACTCCAAAACAGATCCAGTACCTGCAAATTTGTGATGTAATCTGCTTATTTTCTGTGGGCTGGGAACCCACCATGTGCCGAAATGAGCACGAAACCTTCTCTGTGTCAATGTAACACTGTTCGTTCCCGCGCACAGTAACACAATCTTAGTCTTTTGTGCGACGGTCAACCGCCCTTTGTCCGCCATCACGGCAAACTGAAATGGCAAACTCAAAACGGAAGCGATGAACTCGTAACGACATCTGGAGTAATTTCCATGAACTGCAAGAAGTTGAGCGCACAATTTGAAAGCTTTTGCCCCAATAGTATACTTGCAGGATAAAAATTCAATCGGGTGACTTATAGTGCACCACCCTGTACAATCATTAAATTTTACAAAGGCTTAATCATCTACAGTTGATGTGTTTTTGTGTGTGTGTTTAATAATTACTGTATTGATAACAGTGAAGAAATAAAGAAAAGGAAAAGCTGAGATGACATGAGAGAGAAGAAAACAAGTCAGCACACAATATATCGCCTAATTTCTCTTAAATGTATGAGTCTGTTGGTAGTTATGAGATATCTCGTCCTGGTATGTGCCTTTGAAATTGTCACCACTTGGGTGAAATGCATGTAAATAACACTATTCCAGCAAGTCAAACCAAAATTAAATTGCCTGTCCACACTACCATTCTAGCATGCCAAATCAGAATTAAACCATCATTTAATTTCCTTGCCGAGCTAGGAATCAAACCCGGACCTATTGGGTGGTGGCCAACAATGTTAATCATTACACCACAAGGTGTACTGGGTGGTCAAATATTAAGCTATATGCATACAGCCCACTGAGTAAAGTAATACACATCAGCAGGGGCGGTGCATCATAAAGGGCCCCGCCCACCCAGAGCCGTTAATGCGAAGTCTATTGCACAAAATATGTTTAATGAAGTCTTTAAAAATTACTTTAAATTACAGATATTCTACTTAAAATAAATGGCTTTCCCATCTAGAATATCTAAAAAGAATTCAGCATACATAACTCATCCCTAGCTTAAGATTCCGCCCATCTCGTACGGTGTATTGTCATAGTGAGGGCCTCTACAGAAAGTCCCATGTCAAGTATATGGCTTGATGGGCCGGGTGAGGAAACAGTGGACATAGCACTGTCTTGTACACAAATTCTTGTGTGTTGCGAAGAGAATTTTCTTTCTCTTCAAGGGCCAGCAGATCGGGTCCATTACGTTGCTTTGAAGCGAAATAGATGTCTTCATTTTGCCATCTGCTTCTGTCTCTGTCAAACCGGATTACGGGAGAAAGATCCACCCCACCCCATGCCCTTAAACAAGTATTCAGCCATTGTTCGCAGCTTGCTGACATCAGACAAAAATATGTTTATACATTTTCAGCTGTCTGGTGTTCCAAGTACAGTACAAGTGTCTTTGTGAGTTCTGAGGAAGAAGTTAATTTCTATAAATTAATGTGTGTTTAACTTTTGTGGAAGTACGTAGTTTTGTAATACGCTGATTGTGTGTGACATAGGAAAATGATAGTGGAATTTGTATTAACAAAAAATCTGTTTTCTTCTATACCTCTGAACATCATCATCATCATCATGCACAGTTTCCAGCCACTGGCCGGGTCTGTTTGGGACACAAGCCTCTCCAACGTCTTCTGTCTTCCCACCATCTCTCAGCCTCCACCCTTGTCCAGTCTTCTCCTCTCTTCTTCACGCTTTCTTCCACCCCCTTCAGCGATCTTTCTCTCGGTCTCTTTCCTTCCCACTTCGTCTCGTGTACCCTCCTGGGTATCCTCTTCTCCTCCATTCGTTTTACATGTCCATACCATCTAAGTCTAGATTTCTCTATATCATCCTGTAATGGTTCCTCCTTCATTAATTCTCTGGTCCTCTCATTTCTTATTCTGTCCATCTTTGTAGCTCCAATACTGCTTCTCAAGAACCTCATCTCACTGGCCTGTATTTTGCTCTTCTCCCTTCCTTTTTATAACCCAGGTCTCCGAGGTATACATCAGGATAGGGACATAGTACGTCCGATATATGATTTTTTTTGCTGTTCTGACGGACATCCTTGCTCCATAACATGCTTCTCACACTCTGTGGCGGTTCTAGAAGCTTAAATCTGGGGGGGCCCAGACATTTTCCCAGATCGATCTCATTAGTCTTCTTTTTCCTCATTTTTGCAAAATGAGAAAAGTAGGCTAAAAACTATCATTGGTAAAAAAATATCATATTTCACTGTCACATAAATTTATTCTTCTGTTTCCACTCTGGGCAAACTGGTTCACTATATCAGAAGGGTCGTGAAGTAATTTTCCACTTCATTCTCTTTCAATTGAAAGAATTGCGAGATTGGAAAGCCTCTTTGTTGACATTGTTGCTCTTAAATAGGATTTTATTCGTTTCACGACTGAGAAACTGCGCTCAGCAGAAGCAGATGACACAGGAAGAGTCAGCATCAACTTGAAAAATAATAGTAGCTGTGGAAAAGCAACTTCCATTTTCAGAAGTTCAGAAAAAAAGAATGAGGAAGTGTTTGCTTATTTGCCTCTAAATACATTCTTAGCTTAACTGATTTCAGTCTGTAGCACCTTACGGTCTGTGAAGATTAGATTATACTTTTCACAGAACGTGAGAATATATATATTCAAAATTTAAAAAGTTTTCACTTCTTGGGTTACAGGCATCCATTGCATTGCACACAAAATCATTTTCAGTAAATCTACGCAGTAACTCTTCTACCATGTTGTCTAATATTTCAAAAAGATTTCTTTTACATGTCTCTGATAATGTGACATTTTCCTCTTCTTTCTCCGCAGAGACTGGCATTAATAAAACGTAGTCTGAAAAGTTCTTTGGAATACTTGAGACTCTAGATGGCTTATAAACTTTCAAGCATAACGACTGAGCAGTGTCACATGTAACCGCCCATAGTTCCTTAAAATAATCATTATTCGTTTTTCTTGCAACGATTTTACAAGACCATAGATCAATCTATGTGCCCCTCCGAAGTCCACATGTTTTTTGTGTAAGAACATAGAGGCTCTATTGGCAAGCTCGAGAATATCAGAAAAGATTTGTAACACAAACATCACCTTCACTTTACAAAGCTGTTTCAACAAACCTTTTGCTTCTGCTGCCTCTTTCTTGTTAGCTGACTTGGAAAAATACTCTAGAGCTGCTTTAACTGAAGCAAAACGTTTCTGAAAATACATTACTCCTCTATATTTACATAGGCCTAACCATCACGTGTCACTTTGAAGAGGTATCTCTAAAAGACGTTCTCCTGGATGTATCTCAACAAACTTTTGGTGTCTTACAGTAGATTCAGACTAAAAAGCATAAATTGCTTCCGGTAAACCAAAAGTGTCCCCTACCACGTCTACAAACTGGCTTTGAAACGTCCACCAAAACTAAATTTAAGCGATGTCTATAACAATGCACGTAAACACACGGGTTATTGACCTTTTGTCGCAATAAACGTTGCACACCATTTATCTTCCCTGACATAACCGCGGCTCCATCATATGCTTGTCCAATGCACTTACATGGATCGAAACCCACTGAAACAAGGTACTCTAAAGCTGAATTAGCTATACTTTCGGCATTCAGTTGAGACAAATGTATACAACCAATGAAACGCTCCTCTATACACATACGGACATCTGTTCCACTTTTCTAACCACTCTAAATTCATCCAGGATTAAGGAAACATAACCATTGTTATATTTTTTCGTCTCTCCTCCAATATGTTCAACTATTATATTAGCTGAGATATCAAGAAAATCATTTTGAGAATCTTTAGATGAGTAAGTTGCATTCTTTGGTAGACTGTTTACTTGTGCTTTCACTTTCTAGTTTAATTACATTTAAAATTTCATCAAAATTCCCTTTATTATTAACACTGTCATCATCCGAAACTTTTTGGCGATGACCTCTAAGCCCAATGTCTTGCCGAGCACAAAGTAATGCGACCCGGGCCATTGTTGCCACAGCTGAGCGGTTCCACAATATAACCAGAGGTTTCTCGCTTAGCTTCGAAATCGCTGTGCCGCTATGTTCACTTACCAGAAAACTGTTTCACTTTACTATTGAAGATTTATAGCCGGCCCCGTGGTGTAGGGGTAGCGCGCCTGCCTCTCACCCGGAGGCCCCGATCCCCGGATCCGTCAGGGATTTTAAAACTGACGTGAGGGTTGGAACGGGGTGCACTCAGCCTCGTGAGGACAATTGAGTATCTGTCTGACAGTGAGACAGCATCACGAAAACCAAGCCGAGGGGACCCGACGCGCTGATCACGTGTCACCCCAATATCTGCAGGCTGAATGGCTGGGCAGCGGTCGCTTGGTCGGCCTTAGCCCGTCATGGGCTGGATAGTGCCAGGGGTTGACTTTTTTTTTTTGATTGAAGATTTATAACATTCACTATCAGCATGCTTTGCACGTTTTTCTCATATTCTTTTCCAATTGCAAAATCCAGATTTACTGAAAACATGTTCAGCATGCTTGAATCAGATTGAACGAAATGACGACACAGAAAACAGCATCTTTGTTTTCAGAGTATTCAATAAATGTATACCTATCAAACCATTTACTGTTAAAACTTCTATTCTTATTATATAGTAACGCTTGTTTATAAACTGATTTACGTGGTTGGCATGGACCATCATAGATCGATGCACTGATATAAAATGGTACAGGTTCGTCTATATTAGAAACAGTTGCACTCACATTTTTGTCACAGAGTTGGGGAGATATCGATGCACTTGTATCGCATGGAGGTTTGTCTACATTGGAAACTTGTGAACTTGCATGTCATAAAGTTGGGAAAAGAGTTTAATACTCTTGGTGTATGCACTACACATTTTAAAAATATTATATTTATACACGATTTCAGTTGTGTGTTTAAATTACATATAATAAAATAAATAAATCTTGAAATTGAAAGAAAAATTAACTTAATTAATTGCATTAGTTTGTTTTATATCAGATAAATTGTATCTGTAAATTATCAATTTATTTAGTAACCAAGGAATCTTAAAATAATTATTTCACTAAAACTGGGGGGGCCCGGGCCCCCCCGGCCCAGGGCTAGAACCGCCTCTGCTCACACTCCTCCAGAATGCTTCTGCCTGTCTCCCACACTCATTTATTTCTCTATAGTTTCTTCCATTATGTTGTATCAGGCTTCCCAGATACTTGAAACTCTCCACTTTCTTCAGCTGTTCCCCACCAATTGTTATTCCCATTGTGGTTCTTTCCTTCTTCCTTGTTGTGATCACCATCTCACTCTTATTTATGCTAAATTTCATCCCATATCCTTGTATTAATCCTTCCCACATGTCCAACTGTTCCTGTACCTCCTCCTCCTTGTTTTCCCAAATCATCAGATCATCTGCAAACACCATTGCTTTCATCTTTCCTTCCCCAATTACTTGTGCCATTCGGGTCATCATGTCATCCATCACCACATTGAAAAGTAACGGTGACAGTGCACTTCCTTGTTTCAGGCCGTTTCTCTGTTCCAACCAGTCCGATCTCTCTCCTCCCACTTTCACACAGCTCACGCTTCCCTTGTACATCTCCTTTATCCTCTTTATAGTCCATTTCTCTACTCTATCCTCCAGGGACTTCCATACTTTGCTTCTGCATACAATGTCATATGCTTTCTCAATGTCCAGGAAGGCCATCAGTAGATCTGTTCCCTACTCATAGTGCTGTTCTTGTAACTGCCTTACAGCAAAAATCAAATCCACTGTGGACCTTCCTGCTCTGAAGCCATGTTGCTCTTTCCTCTTCCCAACTTCTATCCTTGTCCTAATCCTCCTTTCCAAAACTTTCTCAAAGATCTTTGCACAATGACTCATCAGTGTTATTCCCCAGTAGTTTCTGCATTCTGTTCTACTGCCTTTCTTGAAGATCGGGACAATTATTGCTTTTTTCCAGTCCTCTGGGGTCTTCCTTTCCTTCCATGCTGTCCTCATCACTCGGTACAACCATTGTATCCCCACCTCTCCTGCTGCTCTCACCATCTCCACACTCAACTCGTCCACACCCGGTGCCTTCCCTCCTTTCATCTTCCTCACTGCATCTTCCACTTCTTTCCATGTTAAGTCCTTTTCTGTTTTGCAGTTCATCTTCCTCTTCCCCGATTTCTTCCTCCTCGCCGTGGTTTCCATTTGGGTTCAGAAGTTCTTCGAAATGTTCTTTCCACATTTTCTTCAGTTCTTCCCTATTTTCTATCTCTTGTCCCCTTTTGTTCACCATTCTAACATAATCCGTAGGATCCTTCCGCCTCTTATTTTTTACCATCCCACACAGGACCTTTTTTGTACCTTCACTATCCTCTTTCATCATTTTTGTCCACTCTTCCATCCACTTTCTTCTCTCCTCAGCCACTACTCTCTTCGCCTCCTTCTTTCTTTCCTGGTACTCTTCCCTTGTCTCTACCGTCCTATTTTGATACCACCTCCTAAAGGCTCTATTCTTTTCCCTTACTATATCTTTCGTCTTTTCATTCCACCATGGTGTTTCCTTCCATCTCTTCTTACTACTTGTCCTCCCACATACTCCCATAAGTCCAACCCCTCGTCCACGTCGTGGGAGACGGGCAACGGCACAAAGTAGGGGATCGCCTGTAGGGGCGATGTACAGTGGGGACTTCGTGTGCCCCGGGACAGTTACGGTAGCTGTGAAGGTCCTAAAGGAACCCTGAAAAGTGACGGCTGACGGGCCTCTGGTGAAGCTACGATAGGCCCAGCAAGCCAGTAGTGGATGAAACCAAATGCTTTCAAGAATGGAACGAGCCTCGGACCTCTGAACACGAAGTTAGAAATTAAAAATATGGAAGATGGTATATTGGCTTTCATGACCAGTGAATTAAATTCTGCAATATTTTTAGATTTGTGCCGTGTCTTGTGTGGGGTTTCGTCTAGGACACCAAACTGGCTCATCAGCGGGCTCTTGGTGTCCCCGCCTGGACCCCAACAGGAGTAGCGAACTGCGCGCCAACCCCACACAAGACACGGCACAAACCTAGAAATATTGCTGAGTTGTAATTCACTGGCCGTGAAAGCCAATATACCATCTATTAGGAAGCCTTCATAGGGAGGTTATGGCTGCTTGAGCTTTTAGTTCTCGCAGTAAAGGGGCGCAGGTGCGCTTCATGAAACGAGAGGTGGCGCGCAGTTTGCTACTCCAGTGAGGGACCGAGTGGGGACACGAAGAGCCCGCTGATGAGCCAGCTTGGTGTCCTAGGCAAAACCCCACACAAGACACGGCACAAACCTAGAAATATTGCTGAGTTTTAAAAATATGGACCTCCTCAAGGAAGCTGATGGATAAATTTGCTTCATCCAAGCACAGGAGAGGAGATTATATTTACAGATAAGGAGCCATGTGAGTACAGATTTTAATGCATGAACTTTTTATTAAAACTTGTTTCAAATGTTATGTGGAATTATGATAATTGCAATATTGGCAACAATGAATGCCAAATATAAAACAATGTTTAATATGAATCAACAATACTGTATCATCTGACCCACCCTAAAATTTTAGTCAGAAGCTGCCCCTGCACAACAGTATGGTGCATATTAATATAAGAAACATGCTGTATTTAAATCTGCTGTGTCACATAACACACATGCATAGCCATTCATATCTTGAATATTCACATATCATGTAGAATCATTCATCATGTGCCTAATACATTGAAACATATTATATGAGTTAACCACCATGGTAGGTGACATCAAGGGTTAGGTGACCTTGTTGTACTGCCCCTTAAAACTCCAATAACTAACTGTCATCATCATTGTAACTACTGCTGTACTCTATATTATTTACGTAATGATATGCATTTCATCATATTTATTGGTAAAGAGAGTCCTCAGGCTCAATAAAATTAAATTAAAAAGGCCTCGTTCTCCGCATGCCTAGTTCCAAAAGAATGATTGTCTGAGTTCAGAATGTGGGGAGTGCTATAGAGCACTGTGCTGTGTTTTTAAACTGGTATATAAGCATAGCTGTTCGGAGCTCTGCACTCATGCTGAGGGGTAGAATTTTACTTTTAATGGACAGTTCTTTTACTGGAGTGTAGTAAGTACGGTTAAATATGTTTCTAATATCCGTACGGTATTCCGAATAGTCATTCAATCATTCAGTGTGAATTTTTTTGCAATCAGCCCAAATAATGTTCAAATATTGTAGCATGCTATGCACAAGTGAATAGTAGAGTTGTATTAGAAGGTTTTGTGGAGTAAGATAACCGAAGTTTCCTTAGGATTCCTACTATAGATGCCATTTTTTTTCGTAATTTGTTCAACATGTTCAATCCAAGCCAAGTCGATGAGTATTGCTCATTAACTTATTATCCCTATATATATTATAATTGTGAAAATCTCTGTGTGTGTGTGTGTTAGTTTGTTACCTCTTGACACTAAAACGGCTGGACGGATTTGGATGAAATATGAAATGGGGACAGCTTATACCATGGGATAACATATAGGCTGCCTTTCGTCCGGAAATAAATCATTGTTCCCATGGAACGGGCAACATAACTGAAAAGTCACCAAAAATACTCAACCAGGACAAAATATCGAAGTTGTCGCATAAAGACCGGACAAAGCTCATTTTACTCCCCTCGATGCAAGAAACAATACTCGGTATGTCCCTATGGGACACCGAAAACTACATTTTAAAGCCCTAAAGCCAACAGTTTCAAAGATATTCGCAGAAAACTATCTTTGCTCTGATTGATGAACTAATCGCAAGTCCGTTTCCATGGCAACACTACCTCAAGGTATGACATCCGATTTTCTATATATCCCTGTAGGAGGCAATGCCAATCCATTTATTATCTTTTTCAAGATATATATAAACACAATAAGAACAGTGTAGCGCGCCTGCCTCTCGTCCGGAGGCCCCGCGTTCGAATCCCGGCTCCGTCAGAGATTTTAGACACTGACGTGAGGGCGGCAACGGGCTGCACTCAGATTCGTGAGGACAATTGAGTAGCTGTGAGGCAGCGGGCCGGTCACGAAGAACAAGATTAACGGCTGAGGGGACACTATGCACTGACCATGCATCACCACAATATCTGCAGGCCAAATGGCTGGGAAGCGGTCGCATGATAGGCCTAGGCCCTTCATGGGCTGTAGTGCCAGGGGTAAAAAAATTAGGGGAAGCCCTTTCTAATACCACCTTCAATTTTTAAACACTACAGTAGCGGCTATTAAATAAAGGTAGCGATATAGCTAAGTTCAATTTCATAAACACTGGGCTCACAAATCCCGTATAGGTAAGTACAAATATCAGTCTGGTCATTATTTCAGTAGCAACGAAGCTCTGAGGCGGCTATTGCCGTTTCCTTAACACTTAAGGCATCCCGCCGTCATATACCTCAATGTGCACTTACCAAATTGTGAACCAGTCTATTTTACTGAAAAGAATTTCTACTAGCGAGTATCCACTCTGGCAAAAACCACACTCACTACCTTTTCCAAAATTTACACAAGACATGATTTTTAAAGCACTCTTCTGTATGTTGAGGTACAGAGACATACCACATGAAAAGATACAATAAAATGTTGGCAAATCTGAGTTCAAGGAACTGCTGTCCAGAATAGGCTTTCGGTACAGGTTATGCGGCCCATGTTCGTAACATGGAATGTTTTCCTTTGACAATGCATCTGCACCATGTGCGAGGGCAACGCATTTCAAAGATCTCTAAAAACACAATAATCAGGAAATTGGAGAACAATTTAAAGTCGGAGTGAAGATTCAAGGAGAAATAATTTCATCTCTGAGATTTGCTGATGACATCGTCATCTTGGCCAATACACCAGAAGATTTGAACGAGTTTTTGAATGGTATGGACTCCGTTTTGACGAATGAATTCATGATGAAAATCAATAAATGTAAAACAAAATTATTGGAATGCAGCCGAAATAAATCAGATACCTCTATGGACATCAAATTGGCAGGTGAAACGCTACGGGAAGTAGGAGACTTCTGTTACCGGTACTTAGGAAGCAAAATAACCAGTAATGGACGAAGCAAAGAGGATATAATAAGCAGGTTGGCTCAGGCAAGGAAAGCATTTCTACAGAAAAGGAATCTGTTGACATCGAATATACATTTAGGTATTATGATGTAATTTTTGAAAGCTTTTGTCTGGAGCGTGACATTATAATGAAGTGAAACTTGGACTAATGGTGCTGCAGAAAAGAGGAGAATTGAAGCGTTTGAAATGTGGTGTTACGGGAGAATGATGAAGATCAGATGGGTAGATAGGGTAACAAATGAAGAGCTATTAAGACGAGTGGGAGAGGAGAGATGTTTCTGGCGACTGCTAATGAAGAGAAGAGATAGGTTGGTACGACACATATTAAGACACCCAGGAATAGCAAGCTTAGTTATGGATGGGAGGGTCAAGGACAAGAATTGTAGGGGTAGACCAGGGTTATACAGATTGCCTCAGATTGTAACGTGTTTTTCGAGGGGTTTTTATGCAACTGGCATAAGTCAGTAGGAAGCCATTCTATATTTATTTACGCGGCAAATTGTTCAGCCAAGAGAATTTTTCATGTTAATTTATTATTATTATTAATTTATTATAATTATTATTAAGGTATTTTCGGAGCATTTTATAAAAATTATTAGCATTCAGATAGGTTTTCTATGTCTTAGAAAACGCTATCAAGCAAATTATTACGAACGACAATATCATAGAAAATTATGTGATTGCGGAATTTTATGGAGTTTTCGTCAGTTAGGGTATATCGAGAGACGTGACTCACTGGGAATTCCAGTACACGCTTAATCTTGTCGGAAAGCATGACTCAATCCTGGGTCGCAGCGTCCAGGAAAGGCGAATAGTTGGAACGGAAATCGACTTCATCATCGCCGCGCCGTGTGTAATGACCCGGAGGAGGGGAAGATCGCGTGGTGGGTCAGCCAATCAGTGAGGACCACGCAAGCTACAAGTCGGATGAAGAGTGGGGAAACGGCGGGTGCATATATCGTTCGACGCGCCGTGGAACGAGGACAATCTGTGAAATACTTGACGAGTATGGGTGCGCGTGCGAGTGGCTCCGATGTTCCGTGGAACGAGGACAATCAGTGTAGAACTTGCGGAGTGTGGTTGCACGCGGGAGTCGCTCCGAGGTTCGGTGGAGTAAGGACGATCTGTATAGAATTTAACCAGTGCGGTTGTACGAGTGTTTGGGTCCGAGGTACGGACCATAGAATTATCTAATCTACCAGAATCTCATCAAATATCGACGAAGATGTCGACGTCCAGGAGACTGTGGGAAGCTCACAGCATCATTCAGTACGAGAGAAAGGCTTCGGCTATTTCCAGTGGTAAGCGCGAATGACGCAGAAATTGTGCTCTGAAAGAAGATCATTTGCAGAAATACGCAATCTCTCATTTCTCTTGGTTTTATATTTCATATTTCAGTAACTTCATAGCTTGGGAATAAGAGTAAAATCAATAATTTATCAGACTCCGTTTTCACGTAATTTTCTATCGGTAATATTCAAATCACAACGCTCCAATTTAAATTTTAAACTTATTATTATTATTAATTTTGCTATACTTGTTTTATATAATAAATTCATTCCTTTTACAATGCAATCTTTGCTTTCAGTAGGTAGCATTAGATATAGACCAATTCCTTCTCCTGATACAATTGTTTGTTGGGTTAATGATCAAATCATACCACGATCTGAGTGAATAGAGTCTTGAATGTGTTCTGCCAGAGCTAGACGTTGTTAAATACAAATTTAGATTTCAACATTGCGTTGAGGTCTTGGCGCCCATTAAAACAACATAGCTTAGGCAAAGGTAAACAGTTACATTTTTCTCCCAACAGTTAGGGCTAGCAAAACTGCTACATTTGTACGCTCAACGTGGAGCAAAGTAAATACCGTTTCACTTGTCATCCCAGCCTAAGCAAAACTGCTACAAGATGTAGGGTGCGGTAGCTATGTAGAGATGAAACGATTAGCTCAGGAGAGTGAGGCATGGAGGGCTGCATCAAACCAGTCAAAAAACTGAAGACTCAAACAACAACAATCGGGAATTTTGATTACTTAGACAGGCATGTGAGGCAAAAGGGTTGTTGGAGAATTTCAATCCCTGGGATGTAACACGGGAAGAGACTGCATAATGTACATCAGCGGCCAAGGTGAGAGATATTTTACTATAGGTCTATTAATAGCGACATGTTGACGTTCAAATCATCAATAAGTGTGGCAAAATTATACCCAGAATAGCTTAAGGAAAAATACTTTTAATTCCCCATATTCCGATAGATTTGCCATTCCAGGTGTACGTTTAGACAAAACCATTTTTTCCCACGCGCAACTGTATGTGGCGTGCTCGCGATTATCCGGACAACAAAATCGTTATGTCTCAGCAGAAGATGGCAAAACCAAAACCAACATTTTCAAATGTGTTCACATAATGTAACATCGTACCCTGCAGACTTTCACAACTCTATAAAATTCCCACTTTTGCTGCTCATATCAATATACTGTATTTATCAGAATTAGAATCGACCCACCTGTAGCCGCGATTGCTGTAATAGAATAAACCAATTATCAGCAATAATGCATCGTCCCCATTGTCTTGATCGCGAGCGAAGCCGCGGGTACCTGCTAGTATTTTAATATGTTTTACACATTATTTTGTCATGTGCGATCTCTTTGATGGTTGGTTTTGAAATTACCATTCTTCTGGATGTTCAGTGTTAATTAATTGGCCTGGAACACTGCCGACTTTTAGATAGGTCGGAAGGCTACTTGGCAACATGTTCATCAGTCATACCCTTGTCAGGCGGCAACACGAAGGGAACGTTCAGTCTGGCAGGTTTTCTTGTTTATCTCACAGGGATATTCCCTTCTATATTTTGTTTGTTACGCTTTGTACGTTTATACGCTTTATAGTAGCGTTTTTTCTACCTTTCCAGGTGAGGTTTTTAAAACTGTAATCGCTAATCGAGAACACGCTGACGAGTGGGCTTTGTATCTGGCAAATATGGTATTTTCAAATACACTACATGGAATTATCTCAGGTCGTACTTCATGTTTTGAACTTTGATTTTCCAGGTATGTTTTGGCACCGTAACAATGTCAGATAAATGTTGTGTCCCCAACTGTAACGCAAATTATCCAAGTAAGGGAGGCTACACGCCAGTGTTTGGGTTCCCAAGTGACGAAAATCTGCACCAGACCTGGATTAGGAAAATTCCTCGGAAGGACTGGAAACCTTTGAAATGGTCTGTAGTTTGCATAAACCATTTTCACGAAGGTTGTGCCGGCCCCGTGGTGTAGGGGTAGCGCGCCTACCTCCCACCCAGAGGCCCCGGGTTCGATTCCCGGCTCCGTCAGGGATTTTAGAAACTGACGTGAGGGCTGGAACGGGGTGCACTCAGCCTCGTGAGGACAATTGAGTAGCTGTCTGACAGTGAGGCTGCGCGCCGGTCACAAAAACCATGATTACGGCCGAGGAGACCCGATGCGCTGACCACGTGTCACCCTAGTATCTGCAGGCCAATGGCTGGGCAGCGGTCGCTTGGTAGGCCTAGGCCCTTCATGGGCTGTAGTGCCAAGGGGTTAGTTTTATTTTCACGAAGGTGATATTATTAAAGCTGAGAAATACAGTATAAGGACTCGTCTGGAGAATGGAAGGAGTGCCCAATGGATAGCAAATGTTCACAGAAAATGGTGATCCACAACTTAACATTGAGAGACAAATTAAATTCACCATTGAACATTTGAACTTAATTTTCAGCAAGGCTAGACGGTACTCAACAGAGTATATTTTGTGGGCATTCAGAATGTATATGCACTCTCCAAATTGTTATGCTGCTACTCGAGCAACATCTTGGATAATTTTACCTCACATGAAATATCTGCAACACTTGACCTCAATATTTTCAGTGTCACCACAAACTGTGTGCAATAATGAACATTTTGTGAAGAATGTTACGAGAAAGTTGACAGAAAGAGAGAGTCTGGTTAGTCTACAGATTGATGAAATGTACATCAAGCCACATATTGATTATAAAAATGGCTGTGCTGAAAACCAACAAAACATTGAAGCTAAAACTGTCCAAGCATTTCTAGTTTCATCATTGTTTGGTAGCTTCAGGGAAGTAGTTGCTCTTTACCCTGTGAAGAATTTGACTGGAGCTGACTTGTTTACCTTGATCAAAGTTGTTATCAAGTTGCTCAAAAAATGTGGCTGCCATATTATTACTATTTTTTCAGATAATCACAGGGTAAACAGCAGCATGTTTGAGCTGCTCCAGGGCAGCAGTCTGGGTTATGCCACTGATAATGTTGATCCCCCTTATAAAACATTTTTAACATATGACTTTGTTCATATTTTAAAGAACATAAGAAACTGATGGATCAATAAGAAGGATTCATCCCAGTTGTTCGCTTTCGCGAATGTTTTTTGTAGGCTATGTTTCCCGCACGGTGTGAAACACACGTTCAATTTCTGCCCCATTATTTTTTTCCTTTATAATTGCAGTATGAACGCGGTGTTCTGATTATTTATTTATTTATTTATTTATTTAACTTATGTTTCATCTGAATTGTTGTTCTTTATTATTCATGTACTTACCTTTTTTTTTTTTTGAAGTGTCTTTCTAGACGCACCATACCGTCACATTTTCTCACGAGGTACTGTGCTTGCCCCAGCGGCAACGCTCGCAATGTGCATGGGGCTGTGCTTTGATTGGCTGCTCTTTCACTCCTCCTTCATTCTGGAAGATTCGGCGCGCTGACGTCACTACCGCTATATAACCGTAGGTCCATCGGCCTATGGGTTGACTCTCCATCTTCACTCACTTGCTACTACAAGCTTGCCGGGGGTCATTACCCTCTGGTGGCACGGTCTTGCCGAAGGCCCTGCGTCACGTCATCACGGAGTTAGGCTCAAGGCCAACCTTTGCTCCAGCGGGCGGCTGGGCATGTTCTACAAACGCTGTACTCAGTTCGAGGTCTGCCTAAGGAAAAGACAACTTCTCGAACCAGCGGAGATGTTAATACCAAGAAACATCTCACTGCTGGTCAACTCTCGTCATCACGACTGAACATCGCCAAAAACCTTGGCTCTGAACCAGCGCTGCTGGAGTGTGGGCGCATTAACCACGAGCATCAGCCCTGTGCGGGCAAATAGAACTGCCATTTCAAAGCATCAGCCCCTTGCGGACCAACCAACTGTTTCCAGCCAAGGGTTTGCTGGCCTAAAGAAAGGGTTATGTATTTTCACCTCATTGAAAGGTGGTATCATATTCATCATGGTTAATCATTAAGAGTTCCTCGTTTAGGTATTTATAATTATGTCTCTCTTTTTATGAACAATATAAATTTTTAATCCCTCATAAGGGAATTTTGTTAACCGTTTCAGTTTCCTGGAGAAACTTGAAAATTTGCATTTTTATTCTTCTTCTTGTTAATTCTTAAAACTATATTTATTAGGAGTAACTTTATACGCTGTTTAAAAAATATTGCATTTTGAATTTGCATTTTTATTCTTCTTCTTGTTAATTCTTAAATCTATATTTATTAGAAGTAACTTTATATGCTGTTTAAAAACTTTAATAAACGCAAAGGCAAATTCTAATCTTGGTCTCTTCCATCACCCAAGATTCTATCCCTGTGTCCGAAACCTTACATCTTTTCGAAATCCCCAAAAGGGTGCAGCATACCCTTTTCCATGGTACCTCAACCCCGGATCGAACCCAGAACCTTCATTCTGAGACCACAAATTCTATTCTAAAAAAAAAAAAAAACTTGTGCAATCTAATATTTGTCTTATACATTTCAGTATATCGTGGCTAGCGCGGGAGATCTGCGGGAAAGCGGAAACAATCCCAGCATATTACACAACTGGTTTCTTTCTGGAAAGCAGGTCTGTCTGGTGCCGCAAGCAGCTTTGGTAAGTGAGTTGTTCCAACTGTCCAGCCATGCCAGTAATAATAGATGATAAACTGTTAAACTCTCGGGCGGCCTACAAAGGTCAACTCACCCGTTTTCAAAAATATTTAGCTACTCTACCGAAAGAGGAACAAAACCTTGACATTATATCTCAGCGTTTAAAAGCTTTTGAACAGGCGTACGAGAAATATGATCTCGTGCAACTTGAAATTGAAATCAAAAGTCCAGAACATCAATCAGATAGGGAAGAAGTAGAGAGTAATTACTTTGATACACACGCTCAGGCTGTGGCATTAGTTAGAACTTTGACCCTGGCGTTGAAGGTAGAGGAAACTCAAGGAAGAATTAGCGACCATGGGAATGGTATCAAACCATTGCTACCTAAAATTGAAATTCCGCATTTTTCAGGAAAGGAAGAGATGTGGCAATCGTTCTTTGAATTGTTCAGTTCATTAGTACATGATAATGCCACACTTCCAGAAATTCAGAAATTTCATTACTTAAAATCCATTTTGCAGGGACCACCCCTCCAACTTATAAGAGAACTCCCCTTAACAGGAGAAAACTATAACATTGCTATAGAGCTTCTTAAAGGCCGTTATGGCAACGAAAAATTATGCTTACAGAGGCATATTCAAGCCTTATTTAACCTGCCCGCATTGCGAGCTGACAGCTTGTCAACACTGCGAGCCTTAAGTGACACGGTCCAACTACACGTCAGAGCATTGGCACGGTTGAATCAACCGGTCGAGCATTGGGATCTATTCTTAGTTCACTTGGTTACTTCTAAATTTGATTCATCAACCTTAAAGGCATGGGAGAGGGAACTAACAAATGGCACTTCATATACCTATGGCTCATTGCTTACGTTTATAAATAATAGATGTCAGGTTTTATCAGCCGTAGCCTGTCATATGTCAGCAATTGCAGGTAACAAATCTAATGTTGTGAAGCCAGTCGGTACTAAAATAAACAAATCTGCTGTCTTTACTGTTCAACATAATTCAACAGATTGTATTCTCTGTAAAGCGCCTCACAGGTTATATTCCTGCGTTGCCTTTAAAGCCCTTTCTACCGACGAAAGACGCAAATTAATAGCTCAAAAAAGATATTGCTACAACTGTCTGTCAGCTAGGCATATGGTGCCTGATTGCGTATCTAAAAATACTTGCTCCCATTGCAAGGCTCAACATCATACCTTGCTTCATAGGTTTGAAAAGCCACGTCAGGCTTCTTCCCCTGGATGTTCTAAAGATACATCCCCAGGAGCCAATGCGCAATCTTATACTCAGAGCTCTAGCTCTATTCGTAGTTCCCAGGTGCTACTATCAACCGTGTTATTAAAAGTTCAAGATTCCTCTGGTAGATGGCTTGAAGCACGTGCCTTATTGGATAATGCCACCACCCATGACTTCATAAGTGAGCGTCTCATTAAGAAACTTGGTCTTCCCAAGCAACCTACATTAATTCAGGTTACCGGTATTAACAATAGCAATGTCAAATCTTTGCATTTTGTTCGTGTTCACATCAAAGATGCTGTTAATTGTAACACAACATTTCAGTTGAATTGTCTTGCCATTGATACAATTGGCAGTAATACCCCTAGTACTTCTTTTGAAATTAGAAATTGGCAATTTCCTCATAACATTCAGTTGGCAGATCCAACATTTAATACGAGCGCTCCAGTAGACATACTTCTCAGTGCCCAAGTATTTTGGCAATGTCTCATTAGCTCTAAGCATAACGAATAGAATATAAAGTGTGATCTCTTCTCCCTCAATAGCATGTAATGAATACGGATCGGGTTGGCACTCGCCGCTACGCAGCGCTGCAGTCGACTTGAGATTGTTGATTTCCACATATGTTTATGTGTTTATGTGTGATATATTAAGTATTTAATCGGTCGGAGTGTTTTGGTGGTGTTCTGTGCAAACGTTTATTGATATACAAGTGCTTACACTATTACTTCATAGTATTAATACCTGAAATGCTATTGTGGGAAGCATTAACTGAAATGGAATTTAATTTCTTGTCGTGTGTTGACGTTATCTTCGTGTGTTAATTTTATTGTCATTTAATGTAAGTAAACAGCAGTTAAGCCCCTACATTTTCATGAGTGCTTAATGTGAATAGTGAAGATGCCTAGCTGTTTTGTACCAGGAAGCAGATCTGGCTATGGAGACTGTAAAGAGGTCAGATGGGTTTTCAAACCTCCTAAAGATTAGGAACGTTTTATAAAGTGCAAATGGGCCGTATCAGGGAAGGATAGGGAACTTACTGAAAAGTCCTACATCTGTGATGCTCACTTTTCAGAAGATTTAATTGTTAAATTTGACAAATTTGTGATAGAAGGGAAGGAAGTATCACTTCTCCCAAGAACCAACTGGCGATTGAAAGACTATTCTGTTCCACATATATTTCCTAATTTGCCTAAGTATTTGTCCAGTATGGTGTAAATGAAAATGCTCTTGATGCCATCAAAGACTGCTTCTGTGAATAAAGGGATGAGAATAAAAAAGACAATGAGTTAAAAAGCATATAGCCTATGTACCGTAATGCTGAAGGAGGCGTGATCAGTTTTAGACAATAGCCTACTCTATGAAGGGGTAATGACTATGCATTCTATGTCTGTCTAATGTTAAGTTCTTCTGAAATGATGGTAGTTTACTGATTTTCGTATTTGTGGAGTGAAATTTATGGTTATTATTGAATTTTATAGTAATCTACGGTAAAGTTGAAAGTTGCGTTCGTACGGCTTTTTTTTTCTGTGTTGCAAGTCTGTTAAGGGAATGTAAAATGTGTAACAATGTGAAGAAATCCTTTCTGATAGCGAGGTTAATTGTTCCGTTCTTTTTTTAAATTTCGCGATAGCTGGCAAAACTAATTGCATTTTGAACTTGCTCTCTGTCTTCGCTTATTGTCGAAACTGGACTATTACAGGAGACGACTTATTAAATTATAGTTGGGCACAGTAAAGTAATTGGAGATGTCGAACTTATTAGCGCCTATGAGGATATCTTGCGGTGTTTTAACATGTAAAACAGGTCGCAAGGTTTTAAAAGTCTCGTAAGCGCCAATGCTAACTTACATCACAGATCGGAGCCAGCGCTGCACTGCGGCGGACCAGGCGTACTAGGCCAGTGATATCACTTCTTATTCTATTCGTTATGCTCTAAGGTTAAAATATCACCAGGAGTGTTTGTTCATCATACCAAGCTAGGTTGGTTAGTAACGGGTCAGGTCCCTCGTAAGTCATTTCAAAATTTCTCACAATGTCATTTTGTCAATACAAGTCTCGATTACAACTTAGAAAGATTTTGGAAAATCGAAACTATAGATTCAGTTTCACCTTCCTCAGTTGAAAATGAAATGTGTGAAAAACTGTTTCGCGAAACAACCAAACGCAATTCAGAGGGTAGATTTGTCGTAACAATGCCCCGAGTGGATAATCCACCCCTTTTATTTGAAACAACCCTAGGGCTCTTAGAGCACTCTATGCTGTGGAAAGCAAATTTAAACGTGACCCTGTTGTTAAAACTCAATACTCCACATTTATGGAGGAATATGAGGCACTTGATCACATGGAGGTTGTTACCAAGAAAGATGATGCTTCTTATACCCCATCTGAAGTCATTTACCTCAATCATCATCCAGTTTGGAAGAATGAGATTTTAAAGGAAAACATAAGAGTGGTCTTTAATGGCTCTGCATTGGATGCCAATGGAACTTCTCTGAATGACACATTATTATCAGGCCCTCCAATTCAATCTGACATTTCTTCTGTTTTGATGAATTTTCGCTTGTTCCCTATCGCAGTGATATCTGATATCAAGCAGATGTATAGGCAGATTTTGGTCGATCAACAACAGCGCGACCTTCAGAGAATTCTTTGGCGCGACGAGCCTACTAAACCTGTCAAGATTTTTCGGCTAAAAACATTAACCTATGGACTAAAGCCTTCTGCTTTTTTAGCCATACGTACGTTGAAATTACTTGCTGAACAGGATGGCCCGTTGTATTCTCCTAAGGCTTCTGAAGTGTTAAAATCATCATTTTACGTTGACGATTTTCTTCATTCATTTGAGTCAGTATCTGAAGCACTGCAGGTCTCTAAAGATTTGACAGCCTTGCTTTTGGGAGGCGGATTTTCCTTGTGCAAGTGGAACTCTAATTCGGAAGAATTTCTTTCTAAATTTCCATTAACTTCAGTCTATAACGACTCAGTAGAGCTTCTTCAGGAAAGTAATTCCATCAAAACTCTAGGCATCTATTGGAGTCCTCAAAAGGATTTTTTCTTTTTCAAAATTAATCTCAGTGACATCAAACCGCAAACTAAGCGGCAAATTTTGTCTGAGATTGCAAAGATATTTGATCCTCTCCAATTTTTGGCGCCAATCATCGTCACAGCAAAGCTTTTCATGCAAGACCTTTGGTCCTTGAAAACTGGTTGGGATGAACCAGTTCCTTCCGAGTTGCAAAAAAAATGGATTTCTTATAGAAATAGTTTAGAAGATCTTTCTAATGTTATTATCCCGCGAGTGATTATTCCCTCTCCCTCCTGTGGAGGATATGAACTTCACATCTTTGCCGATAGCTCATTGAAAGCTTATGGATGTTGTGCGTATATTGTTTGCCGTAATTTTGTCCAGTCATATTTCTTTTCCAATTTAATTTGCGCTAAGTCAAAGGTGGCCCCTCTTAAATCTTTATCCTTGCCACGGCTGGAACTTTGTGCTGCTCTTTTGGCGGTTGAGTTATCGGTCAAAATCCGTCAATCTTTGAAAATCCGATTTATTAAAACTTACTTTTGGAGTGACTCAGCCATCATGTTGGCATGGATTGCCAAACCTCCCTCGCATTGGCAGGTGTTTGTAGCTAATAGAGTGTCTAAAATTCAACAATTGTCTAACCTTGAACAATGGCATCATGTATCTGGCAAGGAGAACCCTGCAGATGTCATTTCTCGGGGATGTTCCCCTCTTATGTTGGCTAACCTGACATTATACTGGCACGGTCCCCGTTGGCTTCTGCAAGAACCCTCCGCTTGGCCAAATTTTCCTCTTCCGGAGTTATCAGACTTGCCGGATGCTGGTAAGGTTACTGGATCTTCTCTTCTCGTTTCTGACTCTCCCCTTCTCTTGCAGCGGTATTCCTCTTTCCATAAATTGGTGAGGGTTATGGCTTATCTCCTTCGATGGAAATATTTTGTGGTAGAACAACCCCTTTTTCCTAAGCCATATTTAACCCTTTCTGAATTAGGTTTAGCCACTACAAAAATCTTATGGCTTACTCAACAAGAAATATTCTCTGAAGAATGCCAGGTGTTGTCCCAAGGTCAATCCCTTAAGAAATCGAGTAGGCTTTCCTCACTCGCCCCCTTTTTGGATACTGATGGTTTATTAAGAGTAGGAGGACGTTTATCTTTGGCTGATCTTTCTGAGGATAAAAAACATCCAATTATTCTTCCCTCAAAGCATCATGTCACTTCCTTAATCATTCGTCAGTATCATTACCAGCATCTTCATGCTGGAACTCGTACATTACTTTCCATCATTCGTGAAAGGTATTGGCCCATAAACGGAGTCCATGAAGTTACCTCTGTCATCCGGAAGTGCATTCCCAGGGTGTCTACCGGTAACGAAAGTAACGAAAGTAACGAAAAAGTAACGAATTTTACAAATGGGTAACGAAAGTAATGAAAAAGTAACGAATTTTACAAACGGGTAACGAAAATTTTCTAAAGGCGGGTTGAATCATTTAAACTCGCGCCGCTAGGCTCAGAGATTGCGATGGAGCGAGTTTCACGCAAGCGGCGCCGCGCCTATTGCATAGTACTAACGTAAGCTATATTTCCCCGTGCCCGACCGCAAGAAAATACATATTGAGGATACCTTGAGTGGTATACATCGGTTCAACGTATATTTTCGGAATCAAGAAGTCTTAAGTTTCATGTGAAATATGTTTCTGTGTTACTGTATTAGGAAACCTGACTTTTCGCGAGACGTTTATTCGCGAATACTTCCGAAACTAAAAAGAAATCTCTCATTTCTGTTATTTGGAAACTATGTCAAATTGAAGTCCAGAAATAACGCGAAACAATTTAATGTCGCAATCTTGCGAAATGTTACCGTTTTGAAAATAAATTGCGAAAAATCTTCGAAATACATATAACTTATTTAAAATTATGTCTAGTAAATTTGCGACATCCAGTATGGTTAATTCGAAGTTCCGTTATGAGTCGATTTTTCCTTCGAACTTTCGTTCCATCGTACATATAATCTAACCGATTATTTCGATAACTTGTAGATAATTCGTGGTTCTCAGTCGAAATAAAACTTGCCCTCTTGTCGTATTATTCGTGCAATCCTCTCAGAATAATTCGTAATATTCTATACCGTACCTACTTCGAAAGTTCATCCTCAAGACGGCCGGCTGACCGCACGACTTGCCTGCGGGAATCTCGTCAAACGGACCGAGATCGACGTCAGTTGAGTAAAATCATAAAACCCGACCCCTATCGTGAACTTGTGACCACGAGGACTGCGGGAATCCTGTCAAAGGTGATTGGGCACCCATCATGGGGCATCCATCACGAAACCTACTTGCCACTTTTCCCATGGCCGTATACTTAAAAGCGTGCGGGGAGCGAGAAGTGCATCAACCCACTTAAAAATGACAGCCTACGTAGCATCGAAATACTAATTCCTCCTCGTGATCCACCCTGAACTGATGAACTCCCGACCACAGCATAGGGACAAAGGGAATCACGGTGCCGACCGAAAAACATGTTCATAACTACTCGTGAATTTTAACCATGCCCAACCTTGAGTTTGCCTCCGCCATTCTGTCAGGACAGATAAGACAGGCAGACAAGCGTTGAACGGCCGGTTGCGGCGACGATTGCATAATATCTCGAGGACAACGTAAACGACCGACAGCAGCAGCGATTGCGATACATTGCGATATTTCTCCGCATTCAATGACGAGGACAACAGACTGTATTCTTGTCAAACGGACAGCAAGTGGCGCCGATTGCGTAATAATGCTATATTTTCTTGCGCCCGACCTCAGGGACAATGGAAATCTCGTCGAATGACTAAAAGTGACTGATTATCTAAATCGCGATTTTTCTCCGTGTTCTATCGTGAAAACTACGGGAAGCTCATCAAACAACTGAGACCAGCTCCGATCGTGTAACATCTCGATATTTCTCCGTATTTGACTGCGAAGACAGAATTCGGTGACGATCGCCTAAGATCGCATACATTTCTTCGCGGTCTACCGCGGGGACGAAGGAAATCTCGCCAAACGGTCAAGAGCAGAGCAACCTCTTGGCACCGAAATTATAACAACATATTTGCACAAGACGACATATTAGCTGAAACTACTCATTGGGTATTAAATATCTAGTATATATTTGTTATTTTTAAAATTTTTATAACATCATGTGAATTTCATTTAAAGCGGCTTCGATGGCATAGTTGGTATCATGCTGAACTGCTGTGCCCAATATAGCGGGTTCAAACCCGGCCGAAGTCGTCGGGTTTTTTAAAAGTGTTAAAAATCCTTCAGTATGCCTTCCTTCGGAGGGGAAGTGAAGCCGGCGGTCCCATGTCATAGATTTATGGCATGTAAAAGATACTTCCACAGACTAAACTTGTGTGAAGCTAAATTGTTAGGTTAGAATTCGTCGGAACGCTCTATCAAAGTTCCAACGTTCACCACTAGATATCATTGATATCTCGTAGCAACTTGAAATAACGGAACTTGTACCTCACCCTAAGGGTGTCCGCTGGAAGCAGCTACAGACTCAGGCGAGCTGAACATGTCCTCGGACACTCCCGGCATAAAAGCCATACGATAAATAAAAAACCTCTTTAAAAAGAGTTCATTGTTGTTTTTCTTCACCGCGTGATGAGCGCCTATGCTTGCAGACCGCAGACGTATCTTGAATTCAAAGGTAACTAAAATTAACTAAAAGGTAACTAAAAGGTACCTAAAAAGTAACTAATTTTTGCTTCATCCTTACAGTAGACACCCTGATTCCATGTTTTAAATCCAACCCTAAAGTTACCGCTCAGCTCATGGGTGATCTTCCCAACTTTAGATCCGCGCCTGCTAGACCCTTTACCTTTACGGGGGTGGATTATTCCGGGCCTTTTGTTTACAGAAGAAATTCTCCTGAGGCCAAAAAATGTATTTTTGGAAAACTCTATATTTCGCTGTTTGTATGTATGGTCACCGGAGCAGTTCACTTAGAACTAGTTACCAACGCCTCTACTGCTTACTTTTTGGCAGCTTTTGCCAGATTTTCTGCTCGCAGAGGTCTTCCTTCAGAAGTATTCTCAGACAATGCTAAAAATTTTATCGGAGCTTCTGAGCAAATTAAGAGAGCTCTTACTCAAAATTCAGCGCTGGAAAGGATTACTGATTATGCTCACCAGAGAAATTTCAAGTGGCACTTCATCCCCCCTTATGCACCTCATCAAGGTGGGAGGTGGGAGTCTTGTGTGAAACTCACCAAGAAGCACCTTAGACGTGTTTGTGGCCACACCCCCCTTTCTCATGAAGAGTTTAATTCCTTAATCATTTTTATTGAGGGCATAATTAATTCTCGTCCTTTATCACCCTTATCTAATGATCCTTCAGATCTTCTGCCATTAACGCCAGGCCATTTTCTTATCGGTGGTCCTTTGACTGCCTCTCCCCCTTTGTTATATTCTAATTCTCAATCTTCTTTAGCCATTTCTTGGCGCAAAATTGAAAGTTTGCGCAATAATTTTTGGCGCCGCTGGAGGTTGGAATACCTCGGTTTGCTTCAGCAGCGTGGTAAATGGCTTGTTTCCTGCTCTAACCTTCAGGTGGGGGACTTGGTGCTTTTGAAAGACCCTAGTCCTCCTCTTGTCTGGAATTTGGGTATGGTTGTTGAGTGCTTTCCTGGCAGAGATGGTAGGGTTCGCGTGGTAAAACTGCAGACTTCTGCTGGCCATTTTCTTAGGCCAATCACTATGATTGCTCCTTTGCCACGCGAGGCCTAACTTCTGCGCTTTCTTACTGCAATTTTTTCTCGCCCCTCCCAGCATGTTCGCTTTCGCGAATGTTTTTTGTAGGCTATGTTTCCCGCACGGTGTGAAACACACGTTCAATTTCTGCCCCATTATTTTTTTCCTTTATAATTGCAGTATGAACGCGGTGTTCTGATTATTTATTTATTTATTTATTTAACTTATGTTTCATCTGAATTGTTGTTCTTTATTATTCATGTACTTACCTTTTTTTTTTTGAAGTGTCTTTCTAGACGCACCATACCGTCACATTTTCTCACGAGGTACTGTGCTTGCCCCAGCGGCAACGCTCGCAATCTGCATGGGGCTGTGCTTTGATTGGCTGCTCTTTCACTCCTCCTTCATTCTGGAAGATTCGGCGCGCTGACGTCACTACCGCTATATAACCGTAGGTCCATCGGCCTATGGGTTGACTCTCCATCTTCACTCACTTGCTACTACAAGCTTGCCGGGGGTCATTACCCTCTGGTGGCACGGTCTTGCCGAAGGCCCTGCGTCACGTCATCACGGAGTTAGGCTCAAGGCCAACCTTTGCTCCAGCGGGCGGCTGGGCATGTTCTACAAACGCTGTACTCAGTTCAAGGTCTGCCTAAGGAAAAGACAACTTCTCGAACCAGCGGAGATGTTAATACCAAGAAACATCTCACTGCTGGTCAACTCTCGTCATCACGACTGAACATCGCCAAAAACCTTGGCTCTGAACCAGCGCTGCTGGAGTGTGGGCGCATTAACCACGAGCATCAGCCCTGTGCGGGCAAATAGAACTGCCATTTCAAAGCATCAGCCCCTTGCGGACCAACCAACTGTTTCCAGCCAAGGGTTTGCTGGCCTAAAGAAAGGGTTATGTATTTTCACCTCATTGAAAGGTGGTATCATATTCATCATGGTTAATCATTAAGAGTTCCTCGTTTAGGTATTTATAATTATGTCTCTCTTTTTATGAACAATATAAATTTTTAATCCCTCATAAGGGAATTTTGTTAACCGTTTCCGTTTCCTGGAGAAACTTGAAAATTTGCATTTTTATTCTTCTTCTTGTTAATTCTTAAAACTATATTTATTAGGAGTAACTTTATACGCTGTTTAAAAAATATTGCATTTTGAATTTGCATTTTTATTCTTCTTCTTGTTAATTCTTAAATCTATATTTATTAGAAGTAACTTTATATGCTGTTTAAAAACTTTAATAAACGCAAAGGCAAATTCTAATCTTGGTCTCTTCCATCACCCAAGATTCAATCCCTGTGTCCGAAACCTTACATCTTTTCGAAATCCCCAAAAGGGTGCAGCATACCCTTTTCCACCAGTCATTGCATTTTCCAGATTTTGAGGAACCCAACACCCTTTTGATAGCAAAGATTTCAGACTTAAAACAACTGCTCCTCCATGGTAAATTTGCTATCCCACTGTTCAAACCAGCACATAAACTGAATCACAAAACTTTGTATCCGGGTAACTTAGAAAGACGGAAGGTAATATTTTCCATGAGTCAACTTACAGTGCTTTAAGAGCCGAATTTCAAAGTGGTTCTGGAATTGTTTCGAGTGCAGGTCAGTTTATTCCAGTGGCGATTCCTCCATGTAGGACATGAGGATCATTCTACAGTCAGCTCTCAGCTGTAACTGTTTTAAAAAATTAAATTGATTGTTTTGTAAAATAGTCTTTGGGGCTACCTTGCGCGTCCTATCAATAAGCTCTGTCTTACTGTCAACTGTCGGTACTTGTAACTAGTTCTACATTTCACCCCTAGATGGGTGAAGTGTGACCTTCATCACCCGGAGTAGAAAGCTGAGAAAGGAAGCCTTACATTCTCAAAGCACGTGTTTATAGCTTTAGAAATGTATGGGTAGCCCTTGAGGGAGAAGGGGCAAGTTTGGTCTGTTATATGGCGCTCTGAGGACGTCGGCTGAGATCCTCAAGTCTCGCTATTGGTTGAATTTAAACCAACACTATGGGCTTGTTGGTTATGATTTTGCGCGGTCGAAATGGAAGGTTGGTTTTTAGCGTGTGCACATCTTTGGAGTGGTATTCGATTGTATTGTATTGAGCAATGTGTTCGTAATAGTGTTGTGCGACTGAATAATTAATATTAGACTAAGTCTAATATCTTAATTTAGCCCAGCTATAACAATTATCTTAAGTTAAGCCTATCATATTATGTCCTACACATTATAAAAATCAGCAGTCGCCACTGGTTTATCCTCATTGCAAATGTTAAATCGAAACTAATAGGTACTCTAAAAAGAAATGAATGGGCAAATCCCTTTTATAGTGTTGAAGATGATCGCCTAGTATTCTTAAGGCAGATTTTACTATGGTTGCAACACTGGGAATGGGTTAAGGAAGGTGGGTTAACCCTTGATACCCATAAGGCTTTGTTTCAGAGCACTTCAGTACAGTTCACTTGAGTACAGTTTCCCCCCCCCCCGGTGCTCACATCTAGTGGGACGTGGGTTAGCGACCACGGGACCCCAGCTGAGTCCGGCATTGCTTCCATTAACTTATGCCGGGCTCCTGTCCTTCTTCTTTGCTGTCGACCTCCCTTGGTCAACTCTTGTTCTTTTCCGACCCCAACGGTATTAGGGTATCCGAGGCCTAGGGAGTCTTTCACTTTTCCGCCTTAGTTGGCCCTTGTCTCATCTTTCCTGATCCCTCATTCTTCGAGGGGTCAGACCTCTTGTTTCCTTTTCATTATATTTCCTTTTCTCCCTTTTTTATTGGCTCCTCGTGTATCTAAATTCCCTTTAGCGTGTTTTTTAATTATTATCTACACTCCATTTTGTAGGTATTTTCAATCTACGTTGCATTTTGCGAGTGTTTTCAACTTCAATTGCATTTTGTAAGGATTGACAATCTAAATAGCTTTTTAGTAGTCTAAGTCCTTCAATAATGTCAGGAGTCCGGGGATTTGTGTAACGATAATCGGGAAATGGTCACTCTTTTGAATTTCAATTGCAATTTGTAAGTATTTTCAACCTAAACCGCTTTTTGCAATTATTTTCAATCTAAATTGCATTTTGTATGGTGGGCATTTTGAAAGTATTTTGATTCTCAATTGCATTTTGTGGGTATCTTGAATCTAAATTATATTTTGTAAGTATTTTCAATCTAAATTGCATTTTGTAAGTATTGTCCATCCAAATGAGTAGTTTGAATCTACCGTATATTTTGAAATAGACCCGTTGATCACGCACTGCACCAGGTAAAGCATTTAGATTGGGACGGTGGTCTCGGATCGCAGTCAACGGTTTTTCCGGGCTGCTGAACGGACCACAAGGTGGTCTCTGATCCTGCCAACGGTTCGCCGGGCAGCTAACGATCGTGCCACTGAGGGGTGATCGATCGTACTCAACGATTTTACCGGGCTGCTGAACGGACCCCAAGGTGGTCTCGGATCCTGCCAACGGTTCACCGGGCAGCTAATGATCGTATCACTGTGGGGTGATTGATCGCAGTCAACTGTTTTTCCGGGCTGCTGAACGGACCACAAGGTGGTCTCAGATCCTGCCAACGGTTCGCCGGGCAGCTAACGATCGTGCCACTGAGGGGTGATCGATCGTACTCAACGATTTTACCGGGCTGCTGAACGGACCCCAAGGTGGTCTCGGATCCTGCCAACGTTTCGCCGGGCAGCTAATGATCGTGCCACTGAAGGGTGATCGATCACAGTCAACGGTCTCTCCGGGCTGCCTGATCGTTTCCACCACTCACGTACCAATTCTATATGCTATTAGGCTGAAGATTGGACGTACTGTGAGCTGTCCAGTGCATCGAAGCCTTCCTTCTGCTTGGGATCGTGCCATTGAACCCGGTGGTGATTTTGAATATCAATTGCATTTTGTAAGTATTTCGACTCTACATTGCATTTTGTACGTATTTTGAACCTAACCTACATTTTGTGCGTATCTTTCAATCTATTCCTTTTGTGAGCATTTTAGTTTTAAATTCCTGCTCTCCGTTTTGTATTCTTTAATCTGTGTGAAGAGGGGCAGATGACCTCGTAGTTCCGCCCCTTAAAACAATAACTAACTAGTGCAGTTTGCTAACCCTTACGGTAGAGTTTGTGCTGCCTGGCAAATTACAAACTGACAACCTTGAGGAAACTACAATGTTTCATTTCTTCAAGTTTTAGAGGCAGAAAAGAAACTGTGATTGAAATCTCTCTCAGGCATAAAATCTGACAAGTATGGTGTTCTGAAATGGTCCTTTGACACTTACAAAATGTAAATACGGAAGGGACAGGTTCTGCAAATGTCGCCCCATTTTTAAGCATTATTCAGGAAACAATAATGTTTTTAACTTTCAAGTTGACTCTTCCTGTCTTCTGTATGTATCAGGTTATGCTGCATTCCAGGTCTCCTCAAAGCTAGAATGTTCACTTTGAGTTTCTTGTTTAGTAGGAAAAGAAGCCTCTACCAATGATACTTACATTGACACCCTTAACAGAGATGGTCTCACTGTTCCATCAGACCTAGTGTACCACATTGCTGACACTGCTAGCTGTGTCCTAGATGCATTGATCTCCAATGATGATAGTGAAGACAGGTTCTTAAAGAGTCAAAATCAAAAGAGGGTGTAGTTGTGACTAAAACAATTTTGTTTGGTGATACTGGTTTTCCAAATTATGTGAGCCTTTGTGGAGTGGAAATTAGTCTACTAAGTGAAAACATACTTTCAGTTATTGCCAGTGTAGTGCTAAACAATTATTCACAGGCAAGGCATGATGCTGTTGATGTCAGCAAACTTGGTTATGGGAAGAGAAAGTTGCAGACACTTTAGGAAGGAAACAGAAGTAATCTGATGAAAATTAAAATCCACAGCCTGCTTCCAGTCTCCGACCGGGTCAGGAATGGAATGAATGAAGCCCCCATCTAGCGGCAAGGATATGAATGTGCCGGCTGCGGAGGCCTGACGCACTCCTCTGGGGCAATGATTAAATGAATGACAGATGAAATGAAATGATAGTGGAGGGTGTTGCTGGAATGAAATTGTGACAGGGAAAACCGGAGTGCCCGGAGAAAAACCTGTCTGCCTCCGTTTTGTCCAGCACAGGTCTCACATGGAGTGACCGGGATTTGAACCATAGACCCAGCGGTGAGAGGCCAGCGTGCTGCCGCTTAAGCCACGGAGGCTTCAGAAGTAATCCGATACATTTATACATTTATACATTTATGAAATGCCATCATGCAACAGAGTATTTCTATAATGGTAGTAAATTATCTACATACAAGTGTGGCGGAATTGAGGGTTTATAGGCCTAAAGTGTAAAGATGTTATGGGAGATAGCCTACATTTTGCATCACATATCCCTCAATTGCATCTACTTACTCCATATTATTATTATTATCATTATTATTATTATAACACTTCCAATTTATTTCATTACCGTACTTCAGAGGAGTAAAATACGAAAAGAAGCCTAAAATAATTTTATTTATTTTCCTTAAACACATTTATGTTGGTAAATTATTTCCGTGTCATTCACGCCTAATATCAGCTGCTGGGCTCTTATAACAACTTTTCGTGATCATATGCACGTTATTCACTTATTTCCGATTGTAACACTGGTCATAAAAATAAAAAATAAACAGATGTTTTGCTAAACATCCTACATTATGTTTGTCCAATACTGTGTTATACCTTTAAGAGCACATTGTGTCCTTAAAAGGTATATCAGCATACATCTATTACCTACACTATCTGACCACCGCCTTACACCCCTTTCGGCCCCGTGTCTAAAACAGCACCCCAATAGCCAAGGGGAACCAACAACAGACACACTTCATTTCTACACCACGCCAGCAGAGACTTCCTACAACTCTTGCTCAAGGATTACACAAGCATAAACAAGGATACAGGAACTGCGCCACACAACAACCATGTAGCAAGTTTGCAATGGTCAGCAATGTAAAACACATAAAAAGGCATTCCACTAAGAGGGGGATATCTGTTGCCTTCCGTGACGCTGCCCGAATCCACATCGACGACATCGTACCTCAGGTGAGTGCGTCTCTCAGAATCCTTCATATTATTGAACATCCTGCCCAATTGCCATACCCATTTTACATGTAAAACACTGCATTATTGCATTATCCCTACATCCAGGGAATCCAGTACATTATTACATAGCCCCTAGTAAATAAGTACTTTTTATTACAACAGCCTGATTGTTCTTTATTGTCATTATTGCCTGACTCCCTCCTCACACCTTACTCATTCACCGCATAGTCATAGTATCACTACGCAAGCAGTATCAGCTTGTTACTACCACTGTCCTTGGCACCTAAACGAGCACGCACGCACACAGTCGGTAATACCGCGCCATAAGAGACTCTTTAGCTTTGACCGCCACAGTTCACACCTAGGCGTCCAAGCCTTACTTTCAGCCCGAAGGCGCAACCCCTAATTGTAGTTACTAACCTGTAGAGCTCCGCCCGTCTCTCCCCACACTTACCGATACACCGCCCCGCGAAGAGCCCGAAGGCTCTAAACACCCTCCACGCTCCCCCTATCTTACCGCAACCCTCAAAACACACACACCCTACTGTTACACAGTTTCAGCTTCGAGCATACAATAAGATAGAGAGGCCTTTGCCAGCGGAACATGGGCCAGAATAAGATCAGCTGAAGTTGGTATAACATGGCACCTGTGCCCAACTTGTCAGCGTGAGCGGGAAGTTTATACTTAATAATTATCGATAAACGAGCCCTTTCTTGTAGTATAATTATTACAAATATATAAAGTACGCGTTTTCCTTTATGTAATAGGCTGAATGTGAAGTTATATCTTGCGCTGCTTACAATTGCAGTCAGAGGTTTGAAAAAGGGAACAGGCTATCTTTTCACGGGTAAGAATTAAAATATATGATCTAAAATACACAGACTTGATTACATACATTTCCCCAACACAGCTGGCACCCAGCGGCGTAGCCGTGCTCGTTAAATCATGCAGCACGCTCGGTTCGAATCTCGCCGGTGACTGCGGCTATCCTGAGTGTGGTTTTTTCACACTTCCTCCAGGAAAATGCCGTGATAGCACCTTAGTTCAAGTCCCAAGGAACCTACCTTATCCCTGTCCCTAATAAAGTTACACACACTACTACAGCCATCACATCAAAACAGGTTATCAGACAAGTTTAACCCACACCTAATTACACGGTGCTGATGACCAAGATGTCACAAGCCCCTTAAATAAATTAACAACCACCAATGCAGCTACACACACTACTGCAGTCATCGCAGAAAAGTTCAACACGTACTCAAGTACACAGGACTGATGACCCGGAAGTCCCTAGCCACCCAAAATGAATTTACTAAATATGGAGGGGAAGGGGGATAACATTAGGATATTTGTAAGATTTATTGCTGTAGATGATAAATATTGGGAGTGGGGATATCATTGGTTTTCTTTTAAGATGCAGTGCTGGATATCACTTTGTACGCATAATTAAATTTATTCGCTTATTTCAGCTTCCCTTCAGACCCTGAATTGCTTAAGCTATGGACCATAAATATGAAGAGAGGGATTTCAGCCATCAAAATATAGTAAACTTTGTTCAAAGCATGTTGAACCTAGCTGTTTTGATAAAGAGAGGCTTGGTCATCCATTTCTTCTGAAAGGATCAGTTCCTACTATTTTTGAATTTCCGGAACACTTGAGCAAAAAGACCAGTCATCGCAAGCCACCTAAAAGTCGGAAACCCTGTGCACTTCATCTTCACTATCAGAAACAGTAAATGATGATTCAATCGAAAACATCCCCAGTACTAGCTCTGATGTTAGTGGCAAAGCTAAAAAGAGGAAGCATTTCATTGGTGATTTTGAAAACAGTGACATGAATTCCCCCAAGAAAGCAAAGAGATGTCTTTTCAATGCACGAAACAAATTTTTTTCTCAAAGAAAAAAATTGAAAAGCCTACAGTACTGAAAGAAAATAAAAGAACTAAGAAAGAATTGATTCATTAAATTCATTGGTGGCTCATTTGCAGAAAGAATTAATGATAATGAAAATGCTGCAGCAATGTTAAAGGTCAGTAAAACTCTTTATATTCACTATATCTGTTGGTTCAAGTGAATTTTGTGATCTAAAAAAACTTGCTTGGTTCATTCTATGTTAGAAACTTCTTTTAATAGGCATGCATAACTTAATTGTTTTGTTATATACAATCTTTTTTCTTTCACAGGCTTCCTTCTCAGGTCCTGCTGAGGAACTGTTTCAGAAAATGGTGGTAAACAAGAAGCAGCAATATTCTGAAGGGTTGCGATGCTTTGCCCTTACATTGCATTTTTATTCGAGTAAGGCTTACGAATATGTAAGAAAAGTATTCAATGTATGCTTGCCTCATCCATGCTCTCTTAGGAAATGGTACCAGCCTGTTGATGGCTCCCCTGGCTTTACAAAAGAAGCCCTAACGGCTCTAAAGCTTAAAGTGGAAGAGGGTAATGCCATAGGTAAACCTGTCCTTTGTAGCCTTATTATTGATGAAATGGCCATCAGAAATAAAATGAATGGGGTGGTAAGGCCACATGTGGTTATGTGGACATGGGGACTGACATCGACGATGATTCACTCCCAGAAGCAAAGGAGGCTCTCGTCTTCCTGGTAAATGCCATAAATTATCATTGGAAGGTCCCCATTGCTTATTTTTTAATTGATAGTTTGTCAGGAGAAGATAAGGCAAATTTAGTAACCACAGCTCTCACCCTATTGCATGACACTGGTATTCATGTCGTGAGTTTAACATTTGATGGGGCAGCCAGTAACTTATCGATGGTCAAGTTTCTGGGCCTGGACATTCACCATGCCAACGAGAAAACTTCCTTCGAACACCCAGTATTTGTATTTCTAGATGTGTGTCATATGCTCAAATTGGTGAGAAATTCGTTGGCTAGTTTAGGCACAATATTTAGCAGTGAAGGTGATACAATTAAATGGGCATACATAGAAAAACTAGTGGACAAACAGCTACAAGAAGGATTAACACTTGCTACTAAGATTCGTAAGCGCCATATTAATTGGGAATCAGAAAAGATTAAGGTAAAATTAGCAGCCCAGACTTTGAGTAACAGTGTAGCTCAAGCACTCAGGTATTTAAAACATGCAGGGTATGATGCATTTGAAGACTGTGAAGCTACAGCTGAATTTGTGGAATTTTTTAACAATATATTTGACATTCTGAACAGTAGAAACATATTCCAAAAAGGATTTAAGTGTGCCTTCTCTCCAAAAACAGAGCATTTCTTGACAGATTTCCTTAACAGAGCGGAATCATACATCATGCGTCTTTCAACATCCCATTCTTCAGAATCTTCCATTCTCCACTCAAGAAAAAAGACTGGATTTCTTGGATTCTTGGTGTGCATTAGAAGTTGCCTTGGTCTCTACAAGTATTTAGTGCTCAGTGATCAGCCTAAACTGAAATACTTATTACTTTATAAATTCAGTCAGGACCACTTGGAGATATTCTTCTCAGCCATTAGAAGGAGAGGAGGGGATAACAATAACCCTACTGCTGCTCAGTTTAAAGCTGCCTACAAAAGATTGCTGGTTCGCCATGAAGTAAAAGGAGCAGATTCAAGCAACTGTGTTGCCTTGGATCAGATCAATATATTAAGTGTGTCGAGCTCCGAGCCCAATTCAGATTTACAGTGTCATGCAATTCTCACAGTATCAGAAGATAGGGTTGCAGATAACCCACTCATTCCAAATGTAGATCATGACTATTTCTCTTCCAGCATTTGAGCAGTTGTCCCCATATGTAAGTGATGTTGTGACATACATTGCTGGTTTTGTGGTCAAGAAAGTGGAATGCCTTATCAAATGCCCAATATGCTTGAGTGCTCTGAGAAGTGGCAGGGAAACATACACAGAATATGCCTTAATTAAGGAGAAAATGTATTCTCAAGGTGAGGGATTAATTGTACCCTCGAAAGATGTGATTGTCTTATGTAAGTTGACCGAAAGTGAACTAAGAAACATGAATGTGTTAAGGAGTAAACAAGTTCACCAGTTCTGTAGGGTGTTGAGAGCAGTGAATGCAACCTTGTTTTATGGCATAACAGATCATTTACTTGATCAGGAATTTGCTCAGAGCCATGAAATGGACCTGGTGAAATTAATTGTCAAGTGTTATGTCAATTCGAGAATGCGACATGAATGTGCTAAGGAAAAGGAGAAAAGAAACAGAAAGAAAGTAAGAAGTGTATTGAACAAGTACATATTGTTCAGTCACCAGTAGTCAATACATTCAGCAAGCCAGCTTTGTACATAGACATTTTTTTAATGTTTTCACGCTGATCTCCATCCTGGAGAAGAATGGTGTAGGCTATATATGAACATATTTGTTTCCTGAATTGGCATCAACATTTATGCATAGACTAGCCGCAGCCTTTTGGTGAGTTGTAGCCTATATGGCTTCTTGTCTTTATTTATATTGTTATGGATATTTTGCTCTCTGGTACTACTCATTAGGCTTCATTAACACATTTATTATAGTATGATATAGTCTGAACATTTAGACATGTTAAACAATTTGTGATGAGTGTGTGTGTGTTTAGGCATGATAGTGATTGATAATGTACGTGTTAGGCCTCTTAAAACATTATCATTCATAACCGTAGCCTAGATATAGGTACATAGGCTACTGTAGAAACTAAATGTGCAGGCCACAAAGCAGCATAAAATGTTGGTGTTTTCAAATTTTAATTGATGGGAGACATCTCTGTTTTGCCCAACATCAGCTGATCTTATTTTGGTCCCACGGTCGGCCGGTAGAAGCATAGCTGGCGCCCTCTCTTTCCTATTGTATGCTCGAAGAGTTTCAGCCCCTTAAAAGGCTAAACAATTGGTGGATGCGCGGGTAGTTGCCTACAGAAGGTTCAACCAACGAACCTGGCAACTGACGATCCCGAGGTATCTCTCTCGCAAAGCAACGCCAAGCGCCCCAAAAGTAGGGATTTTTTCTATCATAGTGAACCCTTTATCCACAGGCTATATAAAGGATTCTAATAATTATTCATCATCTTTTGATACATTTATACAGACAACAGATATGAGAGCCAGACGGTGTTGGGAAATATTGAGAAATCAGTGGCCGAGAGGACACAATGGTTTAAGCTCCTGTGGTATTTTAGGAGGATGCGTTTATATTCTTGGGACACAGGACAGGTGCAACTTTTAGCGCGAATGTTGGCGTGGGCACGCACAATATGGCCTGTTCTAGGAAGATTGGCGCCAAGAAGGAAATCGAATGCTACGAAGCAATTGGTCTATCATCATGTTAACCACTCCCTACTGCTGGAAAATATGTAAAAGCGCGCAAAGACATACAACAGTCTGGGCCAATAATATCAAGACGCCTTGTTTTAGCGGCAACTCGGCTTGGGAACGCGCACTGGTAAATTAACGCGGGAGTTATCTACAGATTAATTCCACGATCGATTCAAGCCGGCTACAGCATAATCGTAACCTCCACACTGCTACGAACTCAATGATACTGATCGCATCCTAGTCTGATAGTTATTATGGAATATTTTTTAATATATCCCCTTCCACACCTACCCTAGTCAGTGTCATTTATAAGGATCCAAGATGCTTCGAGGATCATTACTCATTACTTATTTCTGTGCGTCTGAGGATGTAACACAGACCACTCATTTTTGTACGTCTGTGGACGTAAGGTTCATACTCTGCATATTTCATGTTAGTGAACATGGAACAGCGTCGTCAAATTATAAGTGTAACTTCAGTGATTTATTTATAGTCCCAGCACTATCAGTAGGACCAGTTCATCGAAGTAATTCACCAAATAGACTGTCAAGGAATATAGTACTTGATAGGTGAATATAGTAGGAATTATATCATGTGTGTATCTGACAAAACTTTATTTAATTTAGCACGTGATGACGTCTAAGAACGAGAATGGATCTGGGAACCAGCAGGACATTTGCCTGAAGATGTCAATGACCAGATAAACATCTTAAAGGAGATGGCTGCAGACGTATTCCTGGCACTGTTTACAGGATTGAGTACCAAATAAATTTATTTATTTATTAAATCAGCTACGGTATTATGGGATATTTTTTTGTAAATATTTGTTTGCTTGCTTGGTAATGTAGATTATTAGTTTTTGTTTTACTGACACATTAAATATGGGACTAGCCGAGCGTTGCGTAATTTATATATTTTGTGATTGTATTTGGTTTAACTTTACGTGGGGACGCGCAGCCGATGCTCGCTTTCGCTTGCGTAAATCGCGGTCAAGCATTATTATTCGGAGGTGTGCCTTACAACAAAAATGGAACTGAATTAATTTTGAGATTAAAAATAGAATTTGGAGGGTAAAAGATTATTTGTGAGTAGAATTTTATGACGGATCAGGATTATTTTGATAGTTGCTTTCCAGCAGATTTGGACGGGATGGCACTTTGCACCCGAGTTTTTGTTGTGTATTTTTTGTTAATGTGTCAATGGACGCAGTATTGTGGATCTGTTTTGAGCCGACCCAGTGTGTGTGTTTGAGAGTCAGTCCAAGCTATGGGTGCGTAATGTGATTTTTTATGATGTGCTAGCGAGAATATATCATGGCGATTATTCTGACTTGCTCCACGTCAACCCAGTTCATGTCCTCGCGAGGCTGGACTTGTGGTATATATTTGTGTTTCTCGTCATCCATGGGGATGGGCGAGATCTGTTGACTTTTCCAGTGGGAAACCTGCACCTAGCTTGCCAGACTGAGAGAGGTATTTGAAGGGCAGCGTGACTCATACAAGTAGGGGAGCGCTCAATCAGATAACGTGTCTTGTCATTAAGAACAGGCTTGCTTCCTGTACTGCAATTTATGATGTTGTTTAAATTCACAAAACCTGATCGGTTATAATGAGTATTGCTTGATTAAATGGGAGCTGTCCATAATTGTAAGGTAACCACCGAAATTCGTGTTTGTCTGGCGTTTCATATAAATGTAAACATAGTTTTTCAGCCGTTAGGCTTGTATTTTGTTGTTGTTGGTTCAATTTTGGTGTGTTTATTTTTACGCGTCCTTGACCCGTGTCAAGTTAGGGTGCGCGGAGCTATGTTCCCAAGTTATGATGAGAGCGGTTTCGGCCTAGTTCTGGCATGCTCTTTTGTGTTCATTTTGTGCTCCTGCACCAGTTAGGATCTCAGGGAGATTCTTCATTCTGTTTATATTATTAGATTTTGCATGTGTCAGTAATAGTTATAGTGTATTAATTAAGGGTGGGTCCCATAGCCGTAGTGTGATTTAAAAGATGCAACTCCGTAAGCAACATGTCTGTTTCAGTTGTAAACGGACTCGCATCAGTACTCAATTTCTTATTAACGAACAGTACACCACACATTATATAACTTCTTGACCAGAAAAAAAAATGGACTTGTATCCATATGTTGTGACGAGTGAGTTCTTACCGCTCAAATGCTTGTTATGATTTTATCATTTATGTGAAGCTGCATTCACATTGTCTTGTTGTGACGAGCGAGTTCCTACCGCTCAGTGTTTTATTGTTTATTAAGGGGGTGAAAGTCAGGGAGGATTTGTTTTTATTTATTATTATTATTATGCACATACCTTTTCAGTCATTAAATTTCTTTTATTCTACTTGTTATTCATTTTATTTCTAGTATAGCCTCTGTCATGAACCTTTCTATTCATTAGAGCATGTTGTGTAATGGCCAACGCGGGAAGTCAACAACCCACCAAGAGTATTCTGGTAATAGTGGACAATGTATAAAAATTTGTTGGCCAAAGCATTAGATAATGATGTGATAATACAAAGAGTTGACTTTACAAAGGTCGCTTGACAATTTAGCAAACATGTGGAGGACCAGACAATATCATTGTCACTAAATAAGGAAATCCAGGAAGGCATAAAGGACACGACACCACCACTAACTAATAATAAGATATATTATCAAATAGGTGGCACATAAACATATGAGAAACACTAGCACAAATTTACACAATTGAAGAAACACTCAAAGAATTAACACACGTTACGTCTTGAGCCTAAAACACACATATTGTCTTGAACGTAGCTGCAGATCAGTACATCATAGAACGGCATGCAATACACGGCGGTTCCATAGAATGATATAATTTAAATATGCAACACAAGTGGAGTTGCAACAAATAATGAAAAAACAGGTCGCATGGAACGAGAATGTGTCGTCGAACCAGGACTGACTTACAGTGATGCGCCGATACTGTAAGCCCAAAATGAATTGTTAATAAAGCAAATTATGTGTGAAACGCAGGAAGTCAAAGTAGTTGCTGTCATACAAATACCGGGATATGCCAATCGCACGGTATTGTCACAATAGTAAAGTAGTTAAACCCAGCGTCAACTTCCATTCCAGTGATGTTGCAGGAAGTCAAAATAGTTGCTATCATACAAATACCGGGATATGCCAATCGCGCGGTATTGTCACAATAGTAAAGCAGTTTAGCCTAGCGTCAACCTCCATTAGTGATGATGCCTAGCCTTGTAACATGCTTCCAGACACGATGAATTACTTATCACACGAAGCATCATCATTATTCATACGCGTGAAGACAAATTGTTAGGCAGTAGATGAAGATAGAAGTAAACATGTTAGAACAAACTATCCGACGCCGCGGATTGAAGAATTCGTCGACATGGCGCGTAGCAACATCAAGCATGGTTTGAAGAGATCGAAAATCACCGTAATGTCACTGCCCTAACAAAATATGAATCATGTGCATAGGACATGATTGCTAAGCACGGTTACTATGAAGATAGCACCAATTATAGAAAAGATTAGCTGGATATTTGTTGATATATCACAACCAGCGTTGAAGCACAACATTGACATGGCTACGCTTAGAGAACAACGAAGAAGAAAAACGTGATTGGTCGCTACAAGCAGCAAGGAGGCCTCTGATAGGCTGGAAGCAGCCAATCACAGTAGAGAGTTTAAAAACCAAATTAGAGGCCTCTGATAGGCCGAAAGCTGCCAATCACAGTAGAGATCAAAAACAAGTTAAAGATGAATCAATGTGGCCAACTTAGAAATACCACAATACCTTCTAAGCAAAAATATCCTACTGGAAACACGGCAGTGGGAGTACTACATGCAATCAAAACAAATAGATCACGACAACCAATCAACATAAACAAAACCAACCTGACAATGAATAAATGCAATGAAGACAAATAATACTGATATGTACAACCACACAGAGTGGAAACAAATGGGGAAACACAAAAACTGGTTTGCCAAGACAGTGGCCGAACCATGTTGTTTTAAGCGAACTTTGCTGTGTAACGCAGTCAGGACTGAACACGACCCCGTAGACGACTCTCGACAAAACCATGCTTTATCGAAGGGTGTAATAGATACATCCCGCTATTTAATATATCCACGCAACCGCCCCACACTCACAACATATATACACTATCCCGGGCAGATTTTTCATTTTAAACCAACATGACTACATTAGCACGACAAGCCATGCTCAAAAATGTACAGGCCTATCAGCAAATGATAGCGACCCACAAGGACATTCAGGCTAGACAGACGCGCTTACGAAAAATACAAGAATTCCTCAGAAACCAGTTTAATAGGGTTCTTAAAGCCTATGATCACACAAACAAGGAGTATACACAGGAATATAAAATTAGATCCAAAAGCAGTACGATATGTGCGCAATTAAGTAGGACGCACTATCGCCTGCATGATACACACGACCAATTACATGCAGATTATCGCAAACTTGCAGAACAACACACAAAATTGAATACAGGGGATACGCAAGTGGGGGAGCGAGGGCAGGCGATTGGCACGGGAATACGCCACACTTTGGCAGGAGTATTCCAGATTGCAAATTAGTAATATGGTGCTTACATTAGAAATACACAAGCCCGAAAACATGGAAAAGGAAATGGAGGAACTCACATGACAACTTAACAAATTGAGCATCAACACTAGAAAGGAGGTTGCAGTGGCTCAAAAGTACAAGCCCGCTGGGTCCACTGCACACACACCTACACGATCTGCATCACCACTTCGCAGACAAATAATTCCGGAACCCCGCCGTGTATTGATCCCTACCCCCTTAATTCGGCCACCCAGAAGAATACTGTTAGATGCTCCCACACAAACATTCAAAGCGCCTTGAAAGGAATTCTCCAGGATAAGGCCAAAACTCATACTATTACATTCACCAGAGGAGGGGCGCACAGATCCACCCAGATGGATACCAGAAGCGTATGGTAGGGCAACCCTCATAATTCACAAACAATACCAGATGACACATACAGGCAGGTACACATAGGTCGTGTCCAACCCCTAACACAGGACTAACAGGGTTGTACAACCAAACTAAGTACCGATGCCCCAGGGTCAAACCTAGGACCGCACAAAACATGCACGGCAGCTTATGGCCAACAAATCCAAACAATTACACGTAATTAATAGGACAGGATCCTACCCTTAAATATGACCAAAACACATATGTATAGGTATTTAGGGGTGGAGCAACTCAAATAGTCATTTACATAGGAGTGCGGAAAGGCTAATGAAATGCACTAACTTAGGACATGAGGGTATATGTATCAAAGTATTCACATACCGTATATATATTTCTGTATAAAAAAGATTTTGCTAATACACCACAGAATGATTTATGGAGTAATGACTTTTGTGAGGTTTGAAGCCATTTTACAGTGTTGCCTAAGTAAACAAAAGTTTGGTGCTTTTCAGTCAGTCAACACGAATGTACCCAAAAAGAGCTGGGTTGTGCCCTAATCCTGAAATAAATTACATGAGATTAATAAATACACTAGGATGACCAGTTTCGATCGTCAAGCGATCATCATCAGATCCATTACACTTAAGCTATAACATCTATGTTTGAGAATACAGGTGAAAAATATTTTCAATATGTACAATTATTTAGTTGCAGTATTGGTAATACAACTGGTGGTGTATGCTAATTGTAGTATATCTAATGATAGATATAGCGCATCCAACGTTTAGAATGAAGCATTGGTCTTATGGCGCGTTACGACAGGGTTGCCTCTCTATGAGAGGAGGCAGTACAAAGCGCTTCGCGTACACTTTCCGCATATTCAGCGATTGTGCACTGACGAAGACTAGAATTAAGTACTGTATAATAATACTAATAGTAGGTTAACATAACACATACAACGAAATTAAATTAACTATATCGCATGCTGAATGCGACATAAAGAAAACAATCAAAATAAAATAAATGAAGTACAAGCCCAAGGAAATGTGTGAAGTTTCGACTGCAGTTAAAGTTGAAGTACGTTATTAAAGAAAATACTCCTCATTGGCTTACCTTTCATGATTTATACTTTCTTTGGGTTTAAGATTCTTAAAATAACTGAACACATTAATTACGACCTGTTTTTCCCTCCTTCTGAGCACTTGACCACGTTTTCTTTTCACAAAACTATCCATTGTTGTATGTGAAATACGTAAAACACAACACGTTCAATCTAACAGAACTGCTGCACACACACTCAAGATAGAGACAGCCGAACTACTGAAATACAAGCTCGAAGGCCACAGTAATAAAGCTTTGAGTAGCATGCTGCACCCCGCTGTCCTTCGAAACCTCATATTTATAATCCGCGGTCAATGAACAGGCCGGCCTGTGTAAACAATTAAACCTACACTCTGGGTAAGCAGGTAGAAAACTTCTTCCAACATTCTTCTACAACTCTCAAACTGACATGACATGGTTATCTTTAAAAATAGAAAAGTTGGCAGCATACGAACTTTTTCAATGCAGCTATGCGGTTATGAGAGAATATTCAGAAGTTTTACCTACATGAAAATTGTAATATTGCCAGTATAAAATATTTCAATAATCCATCATCAAGACGGCACATTTAGCTACACGTGTGTGAAAAATAGGCATCACAAAGTCATTGCAACATGATATAAGATCGGTTTTACTAAAAAGGGGACTCAGTTTATAGTTTAAAAAAAGATGGATATCTAATTTTTCTAGCATTTCTATCAAGTTTACGTAGTTCTAATATAGGACAAAAAAGATCGGCAAAACATAATTTTATCCGAATATGCTGTTTTTTCGACAAAGAAAAAGTTTTGAATGATATGGCAACAGTGGAGTGCTAGAAAATGACAGCGTCATACATGTCTCGCGTGCAACAGAAAGAGAGAAGAATATCCCTATCTAACCAGTGCTTCATTTTAAACGTTGGATGCCTTATAGATAGATAGTTTTATTAATTCCATTTGATCAAATACATGTATATAATACATTTTTGATATAGGACACGTCAGAATTTACATCTATAAAATAAAAGTACTAATAGGTATATACAGTAATACTATAACTATTTATAACTTATTATTATAACAGATCTTAAGAGATACAATCTTATTGGACAACTATTTACACCTTATTCTAACTCCGCCGTAGCCGGTCCCAAGCCCGGTTGAGAAAGGAGGGGGAAGAGTAAAATGGTCAACAGCTTCAACGCCGGATGAAGACTTCGAGTCCCAACGACGAAGAAGGTGGATGAACTATTTTTAGCAGCGTCTGACTCGGATCGAGCGGCTGCAAAGGGCGTCTGTTCTCCATGTTAGGAGCGGCCCAAATTCCTGCTGGCAGTAGCTCTAAAATGCCCGACGCCAGGCTGTGGCGACAAGCCGGTCGGTAACTCTGTCGCAACCCATGGATCATGTCTACGTCAATTTTGTCGGATAATGCTAGGGCGTCCCCCAGAAGCGACGCGCGTCGGCCTCGCCTGACCGCCGCGACAAATGGACAAGGGCTACTGGTTCAAGGGCGGAACCAGTTAAAGAAGCAAGTCCAAAGCAGACAAAATTTACGCATCGCCACGCTCAACATTGGGACTCTTACTGGACGCAGCCGTGAACTAGCAGCGATGCTGAAAGAACGGAAAGTGGACATTGCATGTGTACAAGAAACACGCTGGAAGGGGAAAAAATCTCGTGACATCGGAGATGGCTATAAACTGATCTACCATGGTACGTCCAACAGAAATGGTGTTGCTGTCATCGTTTGTGCCAGCTTGAGAGACCGAGTTGCTGAGGTTCAGCGCTATTCAGACCGCCTTATGTCAATTACAATCGACATTGCATCTTCTCGGCTTCGTGTCTTCTCAGCATATGCACCACAAACTGGCTGTGATAAGCTAGAAAAGGAACAGTTTTGGCAAGAGCTACAAGATCATGTTTCAGCATGTCCTCAAGATGAGTTTCCACTTCTCTGTGGTGATCTTAATGGTCATGTTGGTCATACCAAGGACGATTATAGCTGCCACGGTGGTAATGGCTATGGTACCCGGAATGATGATGGAACACAAATTTTGGATTTCGCCGAGGCGAATGACTTGGTTATTGGTAATACGTTTTTCAAAAAGCGCATAAACCACCTCATCACCTACACCAGTGGTGACTACAGCAGCCAAATTGACTTCATCCTTGTTCGACACCGTGATCTCCGACTAGTATCAGATGTGAAGGTCATACCATATGACTGTGTAGCCCCTCAACATAAGTTGCTAACGGCAGACTTAAGGATCTCTAAACATCGTAGAGGCAGAGGGATAAATGTCCTTGAGAAGATCAAGTGGTGGAAGCTTATAGACCAAAAGGAGACTTTAGCAGGCAGTATAAATTTTCCTCCCATCGACCTGAATGCGATAGACAACACCTGGACTACATTCTGTAAATCTGTCACTGAAACCGCCACAGCAACTTTGGGTACAACAAAACCTAGCTCCCACCGAATTGATAAACAAACGTGGCTATGGACACCCCAAGTGCAAGAAAAGGTGCATGAAAAAAGGAAGGCATACAGAAACTGGGTCTCACAAAAGACTCTAGAGAACAGGGAAAGGTATGCCATAGCCAAACGTGAGGCTAAGAAAGCTGTTGCTGAAGCTAGGTGCAGTCACTATGATGACCTGTATACAACACTGGACTCAAAGGAAGGAGAGAAAACTATCTTCAGGCTGACCAAAGCTAGAACAAAGTCAGTACAGGATATTGAGCACTATGTGTGCATAAAAGGCAAAGATGGTCAACGTTTACAAGACAAACAGGATATCCTGAAACGCTGGCAACAACACTTTGAAGAGATTTCCAACATTGAGTTCCCACATCCCTCTATTCCAGAAGGTACTCCAACAGCAGGTCCTATCTCACACATCACATCTGAGGAAGTCACCAGTGCCATTAGGAGTATGAAGAATCAAAAAGCACCAGGACCAGATGACCTGCCGGCAGACTTCTGGAAGTTTCAGGAATTAAAAGAACCCGTGATCAACTGGCTGACCAACTTTTTCAATGCCATAGTTGACTCTGGAACTGTTCCCAGTGATTGGGCTACAAGCATCACTGTACCTATCTTTAAACAAAAAGGTGATCCAGCAGAATGTACAAATTATCGTCCAATTCGCCTCCTGTCGCACACAATGAAGATTTTTGAGAGAATCCTTGATCGACGACTGCGGGACATCGTCAGTATTAGTACCAACCAGTGCGGCTTCGTCAAGGGTGCGGGAACAACTGATGCAATCTTCGCTGCCAGAATGCTCATCGAAAAGCATCGCGAGAAACAACAGCCACTGCATATCGCCTTTCTTGATCTTGAAAAGGCTTTCGACCGTGTTCCACATCGTGTGATCTGGTATGCACTTCGTAACCATGGTGTACCAGAAATGCTTATCAGCTGGATCAAGATGCTATACACAAACACCACAAGTTGTGTACGTTGTGCTGTTGGCACCTCGGAGAGCTTCCCAGTGAAAGTCGGTGTACACCAAGGATCTGCACTGTCCCCATTGCTCTTTGTCCTGGTCATGGACACAGTCACACGGGATCTGCAAAGGAATGTCCCTTGGACACTCTTATATGCTGATGATGTCGCACTTGCTGATACCACCAGGATAGGATTGCAGCGTCAAGTTGAAAATTGGAACAGCCGTCTCTCACAATACGGTCTTCGACTGAACAAAAAGAAGACCGAATACCTTGAAACTGTCCCAACCAACGGATCCATCCAAGTTGATGGAGAGACATTGACGAAAACCTTAAGCTTCAGGTATCTAGGATCTCGCCTACAAGCTGATGGTGAGATAGGTGATGAAGTGCGAAGTAGGATAAAGGCTGCATGGATGAGATGGAGGGAAGTTACAGGCGTACTCTGCGACAGAAGGATGCCACTATACCTTAAGTCCAAAATATACCGCATGATAGTACGTCCTGTTGCTTTGTACAGTGCTGAATGTCGACCAGCTGACAAAGCTACGGAGCGCCAATTAAATAGCATGGAAATGCGTATGCTCCGTTGGTCGATGGGCATCACACTCCTAGATCATATAAAGAATGACTCTGTTCGCCAGCAAATAGGAGTTGCACCCATCACTGAGAAGGCACGGGAAAAACGGCTTCAATGGTATGGCCACGTCTTGCGTGCTGCACCTGGAACTGTTGCCAATTCCGCTCTCTCCTTTGAAGTTAATGGGCACCGTCCACGTGGGCGCCCAAAACAGCGCTGGCATGATACAGCAAATGCGGATATGAAGGCTCTCAATCTAAGACCTCATGATGCCCAAGATCGTGCAAAATGGCGAGCCAAGACCAAAACAGCGGACCCTGCAGCAGCGGGAAAACGCTAGGAAGAAGAAGAAGAAGAAGATTTACACCTTATTCTATTATCATAATATGAAAACTTAATTCTATAAATACAACTTACAGCTAGGTATTACAATTAAAATAGAAAAGTAAAATATAATTATAGATTTCATCGTTTCTATACACTAAGATATTCAACTACAGGGTAAAAACAATGGCACTGCAGATAAGCTTTCAACATTCTATCAAAGGTTTTTATTTTTGGGGCAAGTTTTATATACTGGGGCAGTTGATTGTATAATTTAACTCCTGTGTGATAAGTTCCTTTTTGATATGTGCGTGCGTGCGTGCGTGCGTGTGCGTGTGCGTGTGTGTGTGTGTGTGTGTGTTTTTTTGTTTGTTTGTTTGTTTGTTTGTTTGTATTTGTCTTGTGTTATGCCTATGAACATCATTGTTTGTTTTAAGAAAAACATCCTTATTCATTAAATTCTTTTTACAAAACATAATACTTTCCAAGATATATATACAGGGCAGAGGGAGAATGTTTAAATCTTTAAACAGAGGTCTACATGATTCTCTAGTGTTTACATTTGCCATAATTCTAATCGCCCTCTTTTTTATCCTAAACGTGCTTAGTACACCTGGCGACATACCCCAAAATATGACCCCATATCTTAAGGCTGTGCGGCCGATTCTGCTGACAGTCGCTGGACAAGAGATGGCAGCACTGCCGTCCCTTGCAAGCCACCGCATGTGAATAGCGACTTCCCCTCCTCCCTTCCATTACTCCTCATTCGCACACTCTCTTCCCCTCTCTCAGTTGAAGGCTTCCTTGCGAGTCGCACAGCGATCTGTTTCCGAGTCGTAAGCTTATTGCAACCTTGAGATCTGTCCTCCAGCCGGCTGTCGACCTCCCTTGGTCAACTCTTGTTCTCTTCCGACCCCGACGGTATTAGGTTATCCGAGGCCTAGGGAGTCTTTCACTTTCCCGCCTTAATTGGCCCTTGTCTCATCTTTCCTGATACCCTCCTTCTGCGAGGGGTCAGCCTTCTTTTTCTTTTCTTTTTACCTCCTGCCTTGTGCTCAAGGCCCTTAAGGAGGCCGGGTGTATGTAGCCCCACCACTTCTGGTGCACCCTATGTAATGCTACACCCTCAGGGGCTCACGGCTGGTGAGTTCGGGAGTTGGCGACCCCGAGGGATTCCTGAGCTGAGTCCGTTTTCCCCTTTTGTCCCTTACCTTTGGGGCGGACCCTCTCCTCTTTCACTTTTCTATATGCCTTTCATGGCTCTCCTTCCTTCCAAGACCCTCAATCCGCCTTCTCCGAGGGTTGAGGGCATTTCTTTTCCTTCTGTCCTTTTATTTGCTTTATTCTCCTTTTGTTTTCCATTTCTTCTTCTAGTATGTAGGTTATTAGTTAGTTTTAGTTTTAAGTTCGCTTTTCATTTTCATCTTCACGATCACCCAAACCATCAGGGGCCGATAACCTAGATGTTAGGCCCCTTAAAACAACAATTATCATCATCATCATCGCTACACCCTCAGGGGCTCACGGCTGGTGAGTTCGGGAGTTGGCGACCCCGAGGGATTCCTGAGCTGTGTCCGTTTTCCCCTTTTGTCCCTTCCCTTTGGGCGGACCTTCTCCTCTCTCCCCTCTCCTCTCCTTTCCACCTTTCCTTGTATTTCCTTTTCTCTTTAAGTTTCCCGCACCTTTTTATAGGTATTCCTGATCTACGTTGCATTTTGTAAGTTTTTTCGATCTAAATTGCATTTTGTGAGTGTTCTTCAACCTCACTTGCATTTTGTAAGGATTGCCAATCAAAATTGCTTTTTAGTAAGTCTTTCAATATAGGGGCTGGGACTTTAGTGAGTATTTTGAATTTCAAGTAGTTAAGTCTCAATTGCAATTTTGTGGGTATTTTGAATCTAAATTACATTTTGTAATTACTTTCAATCTAAATTGCATTTTGTAAGTATTGTCCATCCAAATGAGAAGTTTGAATCTACCATACCTTTTGTAAGCAATTTCAATTGCATTTAGTGTTTTCAACCTACCCCGCTTTGTTCAAGTAGTTAAGTCTCAATTGCATTTTGTGGGTATTTTGAATCTACATTACATTTTGTGGGTATTTTCAATCTCATTTGCATTTTGTAAGTATTTTGATTTCACTTGCATTTTGTAAGCATTTCGACTTTACGTTGCATTTTGTACGTATTTTGCACTTAACCTACATTTTGTGCGTATTTTTCAATCTATTCCTTTTGTGAGTCTTTTCGTTCGAAATTCCCTTATGTACGTATTACCGCTCTCCATTTGGTGAGTAGTTTCAATCTGAGTTCCTTTTTGTAAGTATTTTTCCTGCTACATAACACATAATTGTTGGGGCTCACTGTCTTTTTTATCTAAACCATTTTCGTTTCATCCATAGCAGTGAGCTGTTTTTTATCTTCATCCTTTCATTTCACGCCATTTCATTTCGTCAGGGGCCGATAACCTCGATGTTAGGCCCCTTAAAACAACAATTATCATCATCATCATCATCCTCCAGCCGGATGAAATGGGTCGGGGCGTTTGATTGATAGGACTATGCATTTCAATTTTCTTCTGCTACAAGGGAAAATATTAACTTACTTATTGTTAAGTAAAGTGCCATGTGTTCAGATTTTCTGTAGCACGCCAGGTTTCCTTTCTTGTAATTTTGAAAAGAAAATCGAAAAAACATCAAAATTGGCAAATTTATCATTAAAAAAATAATTAATGAGACAATATACCTAAATGACTGCTTAGGTATTGAGGGATGTAGAATCCAATTCTGTATTCAGAGTTTCTCTATCGTGTCCCGGTTTTTGTTGTTGTAATTTTTAGAAATAAGAACGAAAAACTTCAAAATTCGATCAAGAATTTCAATAACGTCAAATTAGGTACCATATTATTTTTTAAAGTCGCCTCCGTTGCGTAGTGGTCAGAGTGATTAGCTGCCACTCCGGAGGTCCGCGGTTCGATTCCCGGCTCTGCCACGAAAATTGAAAATTGGTATGAGGACTGGAACGGGGTCTACTCAGCCTCGGGTGGTCCAAATGGGTAGAGGGGGTTTGATTCCCACCTCAGCCATCCTCGAAGTGGTTTTCCATGGTTTCCCCACTTCGTCCTAGGGCAAATGCTGGGATGGTACCTACCGTAATGCCACGGCCACCTCCCAGTCTTCCCTCCCTTCATCAGGCCCCTGTTCGCTTTGCAGGTGAGGCCGCCTGGGCGTAGTGCTGGTCACACACCCCAGTTGTATCCAAGACCCAATTTTCAAGCTCCACGACAATGCCCTCAGTGGCGGTAGAGGTGGGATCCCTCTTTGAGTCCGTGGGAAAAGCCAACCCTGGAGGGTAAAACGATGGCGAAAAAAACAAAATATATTTTAAGCGTGTTTTAACACCGCAATATAAAGCTACTATAAAATCTTGAATTATATTAATATAAAGTACTTCCAGCCATTCAGAAGTTCAATTTGTCGTTTGAATTGTGCAGTTCAACAGGAAGTAATTTTATGACACCACTTAACCTTCCCAGATCCACTACATATTTTCTGAACACAGATTTACTGCGCTGGATATATGACACATAAAATGAATACACAATTAAAGCTTACAGTATACCTACCAGTTTCAAGGAATGGAATTGATACAAATGTAGAAATACATTGAGTTTTTTTAGTTTCTTTGCAATATTAACCAAGAGAAAAAATATAGGAATACTTTGCTCATAATTTTTAATGCCAGTTATTTTATAAGATTTCAGGGATTCCATTTGTATAAATTACCAGCTTTAACGCAATAATAATAGTATAATTGATGTAAAGATATACAGTTTCAGTATTTTGACATTTTCATAATTTCCAAAAAAGTTCTTTCTTAAAAAAATTTGCGCGCGTGAAACGAAACTACATATGGGCTTTGTAACTACCCATAGGGGGGAAGAGTTTTTCTGTAGCGAAGTGGTTGCATATCAGTGATATAACTATAAAATTAAAACACAAAAGAAGTGTTTGGATGGATCATAAACCTTTTTATTGCGCACTGACAAAACTGCAATGGAATGCAAAACATTATTTAAAAAAATAATGCAGTAAACCACAAAAGGTGATTTATGTAAACAAAATGACTGCTCATTCAGTAACTTAATGAAATTTCAAGTTCACGTATGCAGAATTTTATGAAGTACAATACATACTTAACATTCTGTGAACAAAACACACACTTTCACAATTAAGAGCCAAAACACTGAAAACACATAATATTTGCTACATACGTATGTAAATGAAAGTTATCTACTATAAATTATAACATCATTTCCAAATAAGAAACCATCTCGGGAATTTTTTCAGAAAATTCCCAAATTATGCACTATTAACAAACAAAAATTATTTTTAAAATGTAAGCAGCAAGTTCAATGACAATCGGCTGCATAGACACACTAGCAAGAACATGAAAAACACAATAACACGCAGCTATTGATATATTTAAGTATGTTAAAGTTGTTATGTTATTAATTATTTCACATTAAATAATAAAGAATAATTTATTATTCACTTCCTAAACCAAAGAAACTTACAAGGCAACTGATAAAAAAAAAAAGATTTAGGCCACTTATTCTGAACAATTTACAGTACGTTCGAGTATCATTCAACAATATTAGCTTCTTGTTGTTGCTTATTTTAGGGCTGCGACATCGTGGTCATATAGCCCCGTGCATCTAGGTGTGTGTAACCTGTGTTATTGTGATGGCTATACCACTGTGTGCAGTTGTAAATTAGGGATAGAACATAAAGAGGCGGCCGTGGCCTTAAGTTAGGAACCACCCCGACCACGGAAACCACTTCCAGGATGACTGAGGTAGGAATTGAACCCTCCTCTTCTGAGTTTTATCTCACGAGGCTGAGTGTACCTCGTTCCAGCCCTCACAACAGTATTAAAATCTCCTGGCAGAGCCGGGAATCGAACCCGGACCTCCAGGGCGTCAGCCAAGAACGCTAGCCACTACACCCCCAGGTGGTTAATGTTTTTCTTGTCTGTGAATGTATCAGTGGTTTCCTCTTCTTTCGTTTGTTGGTATTATTTGTCGCTGTGCCTCTAGCACAAATGAGGGATCTCGGATGTTCATGCCTCGAACAACTCGACTGTTTAAAATTTCTGGCAAAATACACTCCTTATAAAATTGTGCCAGGTTTGGAAGCATTTTTCTTTGCCATAATATCTCATCCTTTTCTATCCTTTCTACGAATAGTTCTCCTTTCTTCGTATAAACTACATTGTCGCACCATTTTCTCCTGGTGATATTCAATTGACCTTGGACCTAAAAGAAGTAGCTGTAGCTTCGTTTCAATTGCAATTTTCCTTCTGACAATTCCAAGCACAAACTTTTTTGTGTCACCTCGTCTCTCAAATCTGATTCAGTGACGGGACGCAAGGCATTTTACTTCTACGAGACCATCACAAGCAACCAAACCATCAGGACTGGTTCCTAAAAATGAATGATCTTGATCTACGAAGAACCCACACTTGGTGACCATGTTGCCAATTTTGTCTTCGTACATTTTCAACACAGCATCCTCATTATCTCTTCCAAATTTGACGGAAACTGAGGTGAGATTTTTGGGATACAAAGTTGATTTTACAAGATTGTGGCAAGGGGAAGCTGTCAAGCGATTCACTCTTTGGTCATGCCACATGGGGTTAGTGTGTTGTCCAAGAGTTGATACGGTGGGTCAGTGGTTATAGTGTCGGACTACCAACCCCAAGTTTGCAGGTTCGCCCCTGGCCATGGTAAGTGATTTTTGAAGGCGACAAAAATCACGACACTCGTGTCATACGTTGTTGGCATGTTAAAGAACCCATTTGAATTCAGTAGGCCGTGTTCAATGGCAAAATTAATCTCGGGATTTTCCGCCAACACAAAGTTCCTCCATTCTCTACTTGAAAGCGCTGTAGTGTCAAGGAGTTTAGATATCTAACCTCCTTGACTTTCATAGCGTTCAAAGGAACGACGAAATTCGACATGCAAGCTACCCTCTGGGTGTCAATTAACAAAGCTTGCACCAGGCACCCGAGGCCATACGATATTATTATTATTATTATTATTATTATTATTATACCTCAATAGGACTACCGTTTGTTACCTCATCGGCCATTTTCTTTGAGAAGTTGATCATTCTTGTCTCAAGAACTTCATCTTCAACGTCAGGCAGCTGTGCTAGTGGCCCATAGTTTTCCTCACACTTTCGTCTCTTCTTTACTGGCGGTTTTTGAGAAAATGCCAGTGCCCTTCGAGATCGTCTTTTCTCTCTGGCGACAATTTTCGCCTTGAAAATACTACCTGGGCTTCCAAGTAGTTTTCTTCAGGGACTAAGATGCCATGTAGACACAGTGGTGTGACTTATCTAAGCAAAAGTAAACATCGCCATTTTGCAATGAAATGAATACGTGAAATCCCTTTAATATTTCCCAAATGCTTACAACACCACTCAGCGAGCTCATCCCATGTCCATACGACCTCTTCGCCCAGCCTCCGTCGCCAATAACAGATATGTACGGAAAGCCATTCAAATAGTTGTTCTATTCAATGGCAATACGTCTTTCTTCTTCTGGATTTTCCTTCATTTTACGTATGAGAGCTACTTCCCAAACCTTTAGAAAGAAAATAATAATATTAATAACAACAATAGCAATGATTGCTTGGACGGGATTATAATTTACAGAATGTATTTATTTTAAAATCTTAAATATGTTTTGAATAAAATGTTTAAAATTGTCTTAATATAGAAATGTTTGAAGAGATGCTTTTCTTTGCATAATTTTCATCTAATAATGAACAACAACAAAATAGTATTCATAATTCACTGAAACCACTTATTCAGAATTGTTTATAATATATAGGTCATAAGGAAATATGGATCAATATACAGTAATTACATCACCAACTCATATTTCATGGTTTGCGTATTTGTTGTGGCCCACGATCGGTATGTCCAAAACACTGAACATTTCCTCGACTTGAGAAAACCCTATACATACTGCCATAGCTCCCCACACCAGAGCGTCGTTCACTTCCATTTTTTGGTAAACAGGCTCTGAAGTTACAGTATATTAGTTTTCGCAGTTATCACAATAATAAATCCATGTACAATATAATCCATTTTTAGCCTACTTTTCACATTTTGCAAAAATGAGGAAAAAGTAGACATGAGATCGATCCGGGAAAATGTGTGTCTGTCTGTGGGTGTGTCCCTAGCAACTCCTAAACGGCTGCAGCAATCAAAACCAAATTTAGTATGAGTAAAGATGTGCACCGGAATATCTCACGTTCATATTTGAAAATTATGTCAGTGCTACCAACTGCTGAAAAACGCACTAAAAATTTGAGCTCCATGTTGGATATCTTGCAAGGTATGCATGGGAGCTATTCCAAAATTGGCACACATGTAGATAATGCTATTTCAGTTTAATTTCCAGGAGGCCAACTATGACAGTGTTGCCAAAATAATTTTAAGCCTTCCTGTAGGTCCAATGTTTAAATGCATATAACTTCTACACTATCAATTGGATTTCAACCAAATTTTGTATTTAATATCTGTACATAACAGATATGACTGAGCGTATTCTTAAGAGCCACCAGGGCTGCCAACTGTTAATAATTTCACTCTCTTTTTTAAAATCCAAATACCTATATATCAGAAAGTATGCAAGCCAACAGCTTTAAACTATGCACACGTATATTCTGACATTTTAGATTAATTTGGAGTAACTTATATACGTCAGTTCTACCAACATGATTATAAGCCTGCTGATAGTACCAATATTTAAATACATGTAACTTCTATACTATCAGTTGGAGTTCAACCAAATTTCGTATGTGCTATGTGTACCATAACATATGACTATAAGTATTGTTAAGAGCAATCAGAGCTGCCAACTCTTAATAAATGCTGTCTATATTTTTTTACCCTAATATCAATATATCAGAAAGTATGCAAGCCAACAGCTCTATACTTTGCACACGTATAGCACCTGACATTCTAGATTAATTTGGAGTAATTAATACAAGGCAGTGCTGCCAACATGATTCTATGCCTGCTGATATGTCCAATTTTAAAATACATGTAACTTCTATACTAACAAACGGATTTCATCCAAAATTGGCACAACAGTTGATATCATAATATTTCAGATTATTTCTGACCAGCACACGCATGGTATTGTTGGCAATATGCTTTTACGCGTGCTGATAGATCCAGTGTCTAACTGCATGTAACGTCCAATGGACTTCAACCAAATTTTGTATTCTGTACCTTAAGAGATGGAACTAAGAATATATTCAGTCACCAGGGCTGCCAACTATAGTGCTCTATTAGGCTACATTTTACCAGGTATATTTTGAACTAATTAGATATTTCGATATTACCAACTTAATTTCGTCATTATTCTAGATAGGTTCATATTGGCAACTCCAGCTATCTGATATGACATCTAGCGGTAAAAATGAGAAACTTACCAAGTAGGGTACATTTGTCACATGGTGACTGTTTGTATATGGTTTCTTGTATTGGTAAACAGATCGTGGTAAATTGTTCGTGTCTTTATACATAAGTAATAAGTTTTACTCGTTGATAGAGTGAAAAATGAGTAAAAGCAAAGTGTATTGCTCAGTTTACGGCTGTAAGTCGATGTATAAGAGGGCTGCGGATATACGTTTTCATCACTTTCCAAAAGATGCAAATAGCAATAGCCGAAATGTGATGATACCTAATAATAATACCTTTCCACCCCGGGAAGGATCTAACACTTGTCGAGGTAGACAGACAGAAGACCTGCGACGTAAAGCCAGCGAAGGTTGTTCAGTTTAAAAACAGCTGTTACGATGGGCGCGCTGGTAAGATTGAAGTTACTTGAGCCTGCTTGGTAGGGAGAAGGGATGAGTTTAACTTGTATTAAAACTCGTGGGGCGACAGGAATTGCTTGATTTGGATGGTTAAAAGGTGGGTTTGGTGTTGAATATTTGAATGGTAGCGGAATCACTCATTCTACAGTGCCCACGGGGAGGCAAATTGGGCCTATATGACTCGTAGTGGAATAGCTCGAATATCGAAGAACTTAGCGATTACGAGGTGTAGGCTTGGCGGAAAGGCTGGCGAATCATCAGTTTGACATCAATTCACGATATAAGTCGGAGCTTGGAACAGTGGCGTCTGGTTTGCGTGGATTCTAGTCTCGGAATGATAAAAGTAGCACAGCTTCGGTGTGTTATTTATTTGTTTATGTACCGTATTTCTCTATTTGAATGTCCTCGGCGTTGACTCAGGATCGACATTTACATTATATTGCGCATAATAGCACCGAAATAATGTCCGAAGTGTAGCCCTGTGTAAATTTGAATCAGCTGATCTACATCAACCATAAAAACTGATGCTTGATAATATGCAAATGACACCAAAAAATCCGGTGGAACACACACATTAGATCACGTGTATCGCACAGTTATACATATATACAATTAAAAATAACACTGCCATTACTTTAGAGACCACATTTACTGATTATAACCGAAAAATAAAAAGTGTTCCATATCAAACGCGTGTTATTGAGTATTTTATACCCTACTTATCCAGACCGACCGCAGCGCCCCAAGTGTTAGTTTGAGTTGCCAATACTGTAGAATAATCATTGGCATGAAAAGTAGGCTGTATAGTTCTTCACGGAACTTCTTGTTAATTTCTTTTTTGTATTTGTATTTTCCCATGGTACAATGTTTGGAATGGATCGTTACTAATTCTATTTCTTTCATAACGTGACCAATATCAACGATGCGTCGCCCTATTGGAGGCAGTTCGTTGGCCTATGTATTCCTTTCAATTACCATCGGTGGTACTTCACAATCAGACTCATTGTCATCGTCTGTATCACTTCCTGAATCGTTTGGAAAATTTATGGAATAATCTTGATCTTCATACCTGAAATCACACAATGTTAAAAAATATTACCTTGATTATTATTAACATACAGAAAGCAAATACGCATTAAAACTAACTCCAGGCAAATGCTGGGATGGTTCCTCTCTAAAAGCAATCCTATCCCCAATTTAGAAATTCACACAATAGTACAGCCATCACATTAACACATGTAATCACACAAATTCCATACACTCCCAAAAATACATGGGGCTATATGACCGCGATGTCTCAGTCCCTAAAATAAGCAACAACAACACGTTTTACAAGTAGCTAATCTACTAAAAAATGACAAGTCCTTTCAAATTAATTAATAATTAATTTATATATTGTAGCAATAATTTACTTACCGACTTGCATCGTGGCCTATTGGGGGAGTGCTTTCAACTAACAAGCTGTTGAATATTTCTTCGGAATCTTCAAATTGAGCAGAATCGTTTGAAACATTCACGGTGATTTCTTGTTGTTTTCTTTTCTCCCACGTAGTCTTTGCTGCGCGGCCTCTTCTGGAACGTTTCCTTGACGGAGAATGCTTTCGTGGCATTTTAGAATAAAGTGTGAATATTATAGGAACACTCAATCACGAAACCCAAACGCAGAATTAGGAAATGAAACGAGAAAGGGGCGAGATATATTCTTCTATTGCTTCCTCAAGATTAGGTCTAGTCAGACTGAAGTGTCAGCGACTAAGCGCGCAGGAAAATGTTATGGAAGACGGCGAGTTATTTTGTTTTCTTTGCACTCCATGGTAAGTAGAATGTAATGCTGCGTAAGGAAAGGAATAACCCGCAACGGGAGGTGCGGTGCTAGGTAGTAGGGTGGGGGAATGAAGCTCGGTGAAAGTGGTAGTGCGGGTAGCCTATCGTGTAGCCTGTGTAGTTACCGTTCTGCCGAGTTGAAGACTAGTCAAAGGTACATACGTCACGGGTTTATCACTAAACAGTTTCTTTCATCAAATATTCGAACTGCTCAGAATTAGACCCTCTACAAATTGAATAAATTTGAAGCTATTACAGCAATTTTTTTTACAATAAAAAAGGTTATTGAAATATTATGCTTTTATAAAATATGTGGAATTTTGAAATAAAAATTGTTCATAATGAAGCTACTATTACAAGGGTTATTGCACAGAAATTTCGAAATTCTCCTGTTATTAGTTTTGTCGTGAAGTATGTACCTTTAACCCTCAAAGTAGACACTTTGAATACATGCCCTGAACAAACGAGCAGTCTATATTTTACAAAAGTGGCATATAACAAGTCCCGATGACCTATATAACAGATTAAGAAGATAAAATAAAAATTAAAAAATATTTTATTTTTCGGTAGCACAGCCTTAAGTATGAATGGAAATAAGCAAAATAAGTATTTCTTAATGTGTGCATGCTAGTGCAGGTTTTCAAAATACGTAACGCAAAGCACATCGAGTTCAGTTTAGTATTCAGATATTGTATATGTTTATTCCATTTCAAGTCATGTTGTATCCATCAAACAACCAAAAAAAAGTCAACCCCTGGCACTATCCAGCCCATGACGGGCTAAGGCCGACCAAGCGACCGCTGCCCAGCGATTTGGCCTGCAGATATTGGGGTGACGTGTGATCAGCGCGTCGGGTCCCCTCGGCCGTTAATCTTGGTATTCGTGATCGGGGCGCTGTCTCACTGTCAGACAGCTACTCAATTGTCCTCACGAGGCTGAGTGCACCCCGTTCCAACCCTCATGTCTGTTTTAAAATTCCTGACGGAGCTGGGGATCGAACCCGGGGCCTACGGGTGAGAGGCAGGCACGCTACCCCAACATCACGGGGCCGGCATGTTGTATCCATAGTCCTGAAAACTTTGTTTCTGATTTATTTTCTATTTGATGACCATTTAATGTTATATTGGGCTTCGCAGGATACCTATTCTGTATAGTGTGGAAATTTAGACATACTGTTTTTTTTATAGTTGATTATGAGGCGATTATCTTGTGACCATATGGTTAACTCTCCTGTAACGGAGTCAGCAGACTGCTGTATGACCTATTTAGTTTCACCTTTTATTACGAGTGTTGTATCGTCCGCAAACAAAATTTCCTTATGTGAATGAACGTTCTGTGTTATATCATTGATATATAGAAGGAAGAGTAGTGGGCCCAAAACCAATCCCTTGGGTACTCCAAATTTAATAATTCCCTCATTGGACAATGTTTCATTAAGTAATTTGGTTCAATCATCCTTGTGTCTCAAGCTTACTATTTGTTTACGCCTTATTAAGTAAGACTCTATCCATTTATTAGCTAGACCTCTAATACCACATTGATATAGTTTTGTAAGAAGGATTTTATGGTCAACAACATCAAATGCTTTCGATAAATCCCAGTTACATGTTCCTTATTGTCAATTAATTTCAATATACTATTAATACATTTATAAATTGCTGTCTGTGCAGATTTTTCCGTTCTGAATCCATGTTGTGAGTTTGATAATATTTTATTTTTTTCTATTAAACTTATCAGTCTCCTATTCATGATTTTCCCCACAATTTTTGCGATACCAATTGGTAAGGTAATAGGACGATAGTTATCTAATTCATCTTTTGAACCGTTTTTGTGTACTGGAATTACTTTTGATAACTTCAAAATATCCGGGTAAGTTCCTGAGAGAATTCAACTGTTTATTAAGTGTGTAAGTGGTTTTATTATATTTTCTGCACATTTCTTTAAAATTCCATCAGGTATGCCATCAATGCCAGCACAAAATTTATTTTTTAGCTCTTTTATAACTATTATTACCTCTTCACTTGTGACATGATTTATAAATAAAGAATCACTACATATATTTATTTTATTATTAGAATTAATGTATTTACCTGTGATTTATTTAATAATTTTTTGTGGAATATCCAGAAAATAGTCATTGAAAGTGTTTGCTATTTCCTCTGGATTATTTATCACTTTATTATTTCTGGTCAGTGTAATGTTCCTTCGTATTTTAGCAGATTTTCCAGTTTCTTTCTTTATCACGGACCACATAGCCCTATTTTTATTAGATGATTGGGAAATAAAATTATCATTATGCATTTTCTTTGCTAGTCTTATTACCTTACTTAATATGGTAGTGTATTTTTTGTAGTATAAATTGAATTCAGGTGTTGTGTGGTATTGTTTATATAATTTGTGTAGAAATTTCTTTCTTAGACATGAATTTATAATCCCTGTTGTTATCCAATTGTTAGTTCTGTTATTTTGAACAGTTCTTTGTCTATAGGGGAATGCTGTTTCAAAATAGTGTTTTAGGGTACTGTTAAATGCATTAAATTTATCATTTACATTTTCTAGTTTATAAATTTCCGACCATGTTTCCTTATTTAATAAGTCATTGAAATATGTAACATTTGTTTCAGTGAATGACCTGCACTTTGATTTTACTCCTTTATCATTATTATTGAGTGTTTCGGGTACTTCAAAACTCAGTATTTGTCCATGGTGGTCACTAAAACCCGGACAATAGACTTCTATTGAATGGTGATATTTATCTGTAGAAAAAAAATTGATCAGGAGTGGTTTTACTACATTTTGTTATTCTTGTTGGGGTACTTACTGTAGGTTTCAGTCCATAGGAAATTAGTAACTGGGTTAATAATTCACAATTTCTATCAAATTTTAAGAAATCCACATTTACATCCCCACAAATTATTATATCGAAATTTACTTTGCTCATGTTATTGAGTATCAATTCTAATTTATCTATAAATAAAGGAAACTTTCCTGACGGAGAACGGTATACGCATACAATTATTAACTTAAACTGCTGTATTTTTCCGGCAGAGAATTCAAAATCCTGTTCCATAATTAGATAATCATATGCTGTTAACTGTTCATGATCTAAATTATTTCTTAGGTAGATACAAGTACCACCATGGCTAATATTAGTTCTAGAGTATTTACTAGCTTGTATAAACCCTGGAAATTGAATTAATTCGAGTTGTTCCTCTTTCAGCCAATGTTCTGAAATACATAGTGCTGAGATGTCTTTAAGTTCATTTTTAAGCATTAGACGTATGTAATCAATTTTATTATAGAGAGACTGTCCCAGCGGGAAACTGGGTCATTGAACAGACTAGTGTTGGGGGGGACTGAGATTCTTTTCTCAGTTCTTTCACCTTTCTGAATAACATTCAGGATTGTAATTCGAGGATTTATCCTCCCCTCTAGGTAAAACCTTAGATAGTCGACCATGAAAAGTCATTTGAAGAATAATTCCGCCGTCTGTAATGATACACTGCTCAAAACAATTAGGGGATCAGTTTAGATACCTAGGTTCTGACGTATTGTCATCGGCAGAATGACCTAAAATGGTTCGTCGTCTTTCTTGTCGGTTCTACGGAGTGGAGACAACATTACGGCAACCGAGATAGTGGTAATAACAGAAAGTTGCTGCAGAGGGGGTTGGTGTGGACGTGTGTTTACTCTAACAAACGAATGACACAAGCAGTTGGGTTCAGATGGTGTAGTGAGCAGGTAGTGCAATGCAACAACAACGTGACTTACCCGAAAGTATGGCATGGAGAGCCATAGGAAGGTTGGAACCGGGACAGATACAGAGGGAGGTGGCTGCAGCTATTCGAGTGTCCCAAAGTGTAATTTCCAGGACCTGGACGTTATTTCAGACAACAGGAACCGTTAAAAGAAGGCCAGGCCAAGGTCGTCCACGGGTATCATCAGCAAGAGATGACCGTTATCTCCGGTTAACAGCCCGTCGAGACAGGAGGCTGAATGCAACGCACCCTCCAGGTGGCAACAGGACGCGCAATATCAACACAAACAGCCCGAAATTGCCTTCGGGAAAGTGGCCTTTACGCATGGAGGCCTATGGTGTGTGTCCCGATAAAACCACGCCATCGTTTAGCCCGCAGAAACTGGGCGAGGGAACATCAGGATTGGCGTCATAACGAATGGCACCGGGTTTTGTTCACAGATGAGTCAAGATTTTGTGTTCAGCCGGACATTCCTCGTTCTCTCAACTGGAGTGAACGTGGAACTCGGAACAATCCCGCTTATGTGCAGGAAACAGCACCATATCATGGAGGTGAGCGAATGGTGTGGGCAAGAGTCAGTATTAGCGGACATACGGACCTCTATGTCGTACAGAATTGCGCTTTGACTGCTCAGAGGTATCGAGACGAGCTCCTTCGACCGTTTGTTGTGCCCTACGCTGGTGCCATAGGCGATGGTTTCATTCTGGTGGACGGTAACGCACGCCCCCTTAGAGCTGCACTGCTGGACAACATGCTTGACGACGAGGCACTGAACCAATGGAGTGGCCTGCTTGTCCACCGGACTTAAACCCGATTGAGCATGACTGGGATGCACTTGGCAGACGCATTGCAGCCAGACCAGGACCTCCCACAACGGTGGCCGAGCTGGATATTGAACTCATGGAAGAATGGCCAAATAACCCTCAAGAGCTGATTAATAACCTCATACTGTCCATGCCACGCAGGTGTGCAACTGTCCTGGCCGTCCGAGGTGTTCACACACCATATTAGAGGGCAACGAGAATGACTTTCACTATTATGGTAGCCCCATGGTGCCTCGCTCTAAGTAAACGCCATGTAAACCTCCAGTAAAAAGTTGGGACAGTACAATATCGTACTGTAGTACACACAAATTACAATTGTAACCGAACTCTGAATAAAAGATGTTACCATATGTATCTTGTGTATGATATCTCACCTGATCCCCGAATTGTTTTGACCAGTGTAGATTACAGAAAAGACAGCATTCGGATACGGTGGACTGTCACGCGGAAGATAATGACGAATCGGAGCGTCTGAAAACTCATCAAGTAGCAAACAAACAAATACTACGGAAAATCAAACCTAAACAAGTCTCATTCTTTTCTATACATAATGTTAACTCTCTGGTTCAAACTGGAAGATTGAAGATCATCACGGATATCATGAGAAGTCATACAATTCTAATTATGGCCCTTCAGGAAATTAGAAATAGTGATCAAGACCATCTGGAATCACAAGGTTACAGACTATATAATGGAATTCCAGGAAAACGAGTTATGAAAAATTGTCCTGAGTTGACTCAGGATCAGACCACTATGTGATAAATATAAAAATAAAATTAACTCCAATGGCCAAGAAAAAACATAATAACAATAGGAGGAAATTTGATCCATCTATCTTAATAAAAATGTAGAGTACTGTGAAAGAACAGGAGAAGAATCTCTCAACACTAAAACATTGGACGAATTAATCACTAAATTAAAATCAATAGCAGAGGAGTTAGCACCAATAAATCCAAGGAAAAAACATGAATGGTGGAATGTAGATTGTGATCAAGCAATAGAGAAAAGACACCAAGCATGGATAAAACATCAAGCTCTAAAGTCAGAAGAATCAAATTTAGAACTAACTATACAAAGAAAATTAACCCATAAAATCATCAGACAAACGAAACGTAATCATCTTAAAAATACACTGGAAAAGATAGAGGGCTATTTCAAGAAAAAGCAATCTCGAGATGATTACAAAACATTTGGTAAATATCTAAAAAAAAATTGAAGCTCCAACATTAATGTTGAAAAATCAAACAGGAAAGTTAGCACATTCTAACCAAGAAAATACAGAGATACTTGCTGAAGCATTCGAGAAACTTGTTAAATTGTGATGATCCACTGGAAACCCTGCAAGTAAACACTGATACACCTATTTTAACTTCACCTGATTTAATAACTCCTCCAAACATTAATGAAGTAGAACTCGCAATTAAAGAACAAAACTTGTGGCGAAGACTTAGTCTTTGCTAAAATCTGGAAAAATGCTGTAAACCTGCGATTATAAATCTTCATCAACATCTAATTAAAATGTGGATTACTGAAGAAATTCCTGCACACTGGACCATAGGAATAATCCATCCATTATTTAAGAAAGGAGACAAAACGAACCCAGATAAGTACAGAGGAATTACCCTTCTGGACTGCACATATAAAATTTTCTCTCGCATAATTTACAACAGGATCAAAAACATTCTGGAACCACGACTTGGAGAATATCAATGAGGATTTCGCCCTTACAGAAGTTGTCCAGACCAAATCCTTAGCCTGAAATTAATAACGGAATATTACAAAAACAGAAATAAGCAAGATTTCAAGAAAGCCTATGATAGTATTCATAGACTGACACTGCTAAAAATCCTCAGATCATATGGTCTCCATCCTAAATTGATAAAAATCATTCAATTAACATTAACAAACACAAATTCGAAAGTTAAATTTAGGGGAGAAATATCAACAGCTTTCACAGTAAAAACTGGTCTCAGACAAGGTGATGGATTATCCCCTCTGCTTTTCAATGTGGCTCTTGATTATATCATGAAGGTTTGGCAAAAGGAAAACCCTCCTAAGATCAAAATTGGAACAAAACCATCAATAAAAATAAACTGCTTAGGATTTACAGATGACTTGGCTCTTTTAGCACTAGACAAGGAAGAGGTTTGTACTCAGATCACTAGTCTCCAAGAAATTGCTCAAGGGATAGGATTACAGATATCCTTTGAAAAAACTGAGATCATGCCTATGAAACCCTTAGATATAAATGATCATAAAATTAACCTAGTTCCTCAATTTAAGTATCTTGGAGAAATTATAACACATAACTTGAACGAAAAAGTAACTTGGATAAATAGAACAAATAAAATGAAAAAGGCACAATCTCTAACCTGGTCAACATATAATAAAAAAAATGCCTATCAATAGCTACTAAGATCCAACATTATAAAACTGTAACTCTCCCAGAAGCCACTTATGCTTGTGAAACACTGTCCCAAATTAAAAATGAACAAAGAACTGATCAGCTCCTCAAAACGGAAAGAAGAATCATTAGAACGTGCATAAATAAAAAGTATCAGGTTGAGGGAGTCTGGAGGATTCTCCCAAATGAAACTGTCTATCGTGAGATTGATCCAATCACCAGCACAATGAAGAAGAAAAGAATTTAATATTTTTTTCACATCTTACGGCTTCCAGAAAACAGAATTGTACGCCAACTGGTGATGAGAAATCTAGGAAAGAAAACTGGAGGAAAATGGATCCAAGAAATCCAACAAGATCTCAAAGCAGTTGGACTCAAGATAACAGATGCCGAGGAGAAAAATAAAATTAACACCATTCTTAAAACTCACAAATTTTCTGCAGAAATGACACATAGAAAGCCTAGCCTATGGAGATTTCAGATGAGTTGAGAAAATCCCGATCTGAAAGAATGAAAAAGTACTGGAAAGAGCGCAAGAACCAAGCAGCATTACCTTCAAAGAAGAAGTGAATGTGGAACGACTCAAGTGGTCCTATGTGACCAATCAAAATTAATAATAATAGACAACATTCTGGTGGTAAAGTTTAAATTTGTTACTTTTGCAAGCTTGTGTTGGTGATTTATTTACATTATTATTATTATCATAATTGTTATTATTATTGTTGCTAGACAAATCCGAAATACCATTGTTCCGCTCAGTTAAATTTGACATCGAAAGATCTGAATGCCAAACCTCACGTTTGGCTTCTTTTACAAGTTTCCCTGCTTCCACTCTAAAGATATTACTGTTGAACTATTCTTACCATTTGAATTTACAATTTTGCAGATTTCATCACTAAGATACTCTTTTCCTAACCTATTTAAATGTAGGCCATGTCGAGTGTGGAACTTCCTGTCTAATTTACTTACATCTATAATTTGGACATTTGGAAAACTCTTACAAATTTTACCATTTGTAGCCTCTATTTCTACATTTACACATGATTTGGGAATTAAATCGTATCTCTGCGGAATGTTTACAATAATGACATTTGTGTTAAGCATGGATGGCAATGTACCCTTTAAATCTTGGATTACCTTTTCACTCTCATTTCTATAGATGTCGTTTGCTCCAGCGATGATTACTGCATAGTCCTTGAAGTGAGGGTTGCACACTCTCCTATCATGCCGTTCGTGACCACTGCAATGGGTGCTCCTGGCTTTACTGTCGAAGTGACCTCCATTTCTCCGCTTCTCTCCAATACGCTTGCTGCTTCATCTCGCCCGTGACTGTCCGCAAAAATACGCATCTTCCTGGATTTTCTCTATATCACTTTCTTCTTTTCTTCTTGAAGAAAGTCATCATTTTCTTCGACGAGCACTCCAAATGAATTTGAAACGGGAATTTCAGTTACATGTACCGGTACTCCATTTATAGGCCTAGGCATATTCAATCTTACCTTACCAGCAACCACTTTGGACCAAGTTTCCTTGCTTTCCTCACTGTTTCCTTTTAATTTATTCAACTCTTCCATTAACTTAGTAATATCTTCCTTTAGCAGCTTTATAATTTCATCTTTTGAGGACAGTTCGTTTCTCAGGTTATGACATTCGCATGACGGTACCGGTAGGCCTACATTGCGACCATCGGTTTCACTTTTCTCCTCACTCTATTTTACCTGAGATCTTATGATGATTTTATTTGCATTTTTCACTTTTATTTTGCACGACGAGCATAAATCCGTAACGGTCACATTACCTGACGAGACACTAACACTGTTTACTGCCGACATACTAGAGATATAAGTTAGCTTTGATATTTACACCAAATTACACTAAATATATATTAATTATTACTACCTAAATGAATTAATCTAATTACCTACCAATAAATAAGAATGTGAAATACGTATATCTTCCAATCGGATGAAATCTCGTAAAAGCACCACTGCTCTACTTGGTTCAAACGGTGATTGAAGAAGTCACCGAATCTTTGGATACACGTTCCCACAACTTAGTTTAAGTTTATTAAATTATCAATAAGAATTTCTAAATACTATCAATATTCCATATTTCACTTGACCTAAGGAAAGTAACTTTATAGATTTTAAACCTCTGTTATAATATTTTACCACTTTTATAAAATATTTACACTAGCTGCTATTTCACTACACTCTCACGGTGACGCCATCTTGCCGCATGTTAGGTGAAATGCTAAAATGGTGATAAAAATCCGGAGTTTGTCTGTTTGGGGTGATAATATGGTTATACAAAATCAACTATGGTTACACTGTAATAATACAGGCTGATACTTCTCCAGTTAGTCTTCCTTACTGGAACTTCGAGCCGTTTCGTGTTCACTCTGGCACCAGTTTTGGTCGACAAACCCGGTTGTTAACTGGACGATACTGGTTTTTCCCTATGCTTATAGGTAAATGTTATCTGGATCAGATGTACCATGTACTTTTTTCTGCAATAAACCTAGGCCGGTATCCGCGCCAGTATTAAAGGTGCCGGGACGTCCTCAATAGACCTTTTACCGCTTAGTTGAATGGCTTGTTAGTCCACGCTTGGCGAAGACAGTTCCACGGTCTTTAATAGTTGTAGATCTTCCTGTATTCAATAACATACATTCTTATCTAGACTTGGCAACGTCACACAAATAAACATTGCACTGGCCTCAGAAACCACTTACGAACAAAAGGGGGGAGAAGGAAAAAAACAGTTTCGTCCAGTTAACACCCGGGTTAGTCGACCAAAACTGGTGCCAGAGTGAACACGAAACTGCTTGAAGTTCCAGTAAGAAAGACAAACCGGATACGTATCAGCCTGTATTATTACAGTATAACCATAGTTGATTTTGTATAACCATATAATCACCCCAAACAGACAAACTCCGGATTTTTATCACCATTTTAGTATTTCACCTAACATTAGATATACTACAATTAGCATACACCGACAGTTGCATTACCAATACTGCAACTAAATAATATTGCACATATTGTAAATATTTTTCACCTGTATTCTCAAACATAGATGTTATAGCCTAAGTGTAATGGATCTGATGACGATCGCTTGACGATCGAAACTGGTCATTCTAGTGGATTTATTAATCTCATGTAATTTATTTCAGGATTAGGGCACAACCCAGCTCTTTTTGGGTACATTCGTGTTGACCGACTGAAAAGCACCAAACTTATTTTTGGAATGACTTTCATAGTAAAACTTAAGTAACCAGATACAATACATAGCCAATTTCACCCTAAAACTACGGAATTTTGTATTTATTACACGTTCAAACACAGCCGAGCACACATTATTCACGAGGGACAATTCAGGAGGGCACACGAAAATAGCGATCAAACACTAACACTACTAGACAGGGGGTTACGAACATCACTTCCACAGTCATAACAGCGGCCGCAACTTGCCGCAATGACAGGGACGGGCGCGCAGATATGAGCCCTCAGCATGACTCTGCTATATGAAATACGAAGCACTCAGGCAGACGCTACACTTGCACGACATGTAAAAGTCGAACCCATGTCCGCTCAGATAGAAAAACACCAAACCCACGGCCATTAACTATATCATACATGCCATTTCTAGTATATAGGCTAGGGTTAGCATGTCATTTGGGGTACCGCATGCATCTTGATACATAATGGGAATACGGGAATGAATCTAACAAGCAGATAGTAGCCGGAAGACTACCGTGACAGGGGCCAGCATTGTAATGTGGAACTTCACCATACGTGAGCAAAATTCAGCGCGAGGCTACGGCAAGCAGGCAGGTCACTGCTCGAGCTAGCTCGCTGCGTTCGCTCACGTTACACTATATCATGAACAGAGCAATCCCGCTCAATTGTCGAGTGTGGAACTCACCACCCTAGGGATAAATTATCATTAGTAAACACTGTCACATTAATAAAAATTCCAACATTTGCTTCTAGCCCTCTAATACTTAATAGCGCCGCCTAGTTAGGTTACACCACGAGGACCGATCCCCACCCCAGATGACACCGATTAAAAGCTAAAACCAACCCCCAAAGTACCAAACAGAGTCTCAAGCATTAAATATGGCACCAAGGGTTGCAAAAAGGGAATTAAAAGCCATACACAGACGATTACACACAGAACAGTTGAAAAGCTGTCGAACATGCGACCGACTGAAAAGCATTTCCCCTAATATATAGTCCATTAGACCAGCATGTCTATAAACTGCGAACGTCAGCAAAACAGCAGAGATTAACAGATCACACACACACACACACACACTATAGAGCGACAGACAGGGCGTCGATCCAAAGGCTGTATAAATCCAGGGCGACCCGACCATATATATTTCACAGCACAGCACGGATACACTGACTCGCCTTATTCTTCTTAATTTTTCCATTTCTTCTTCTAGTATGTAGGTTATTAGTTAGTTTTAGTTTTTAAGTTCGCTTTTCATCTTCACGATCACCCAAACCATCAGGGGCCGATAACCTAGATGTTAGGCCCCTTAAAACAACAATTATCATCATCATCATCACAAAGCCATGAATACACATTTTGATCAGATAGACGAACACTGGTCAACATATAAACAATATTATCAGACGTCGCGTGCAGCCTACATGGCTACGAAGCAATCAAAGCCGAAGTTAATACGAAGCCACTACGGGACAGTACCAACTGATAAACAAACTACAGAATACCATACGCATAGGGCGTACAGAAACTCAACATACGGTAGGATAATATGCTTAGCCATCGAACCACGAAACTTTCAGACTCGGACTACCCAACCATAATATCGGATATTGCTAAACCCAAAAAAGGAGAAAGAAGACGAACCACGAAACCGAACAAGTTAGGACCAAACCTAGTGTGGTCAGGAGCATAACTACCTCAGTGTCCGACGCAACGTTCACCCTAACATAAGGTGACGTCCGCCATACTGTGTGATGACGCTTTGAGCTATCCAGATAGGCGGATGAATCACTCCGAGGAACAATAATGACTATTGACCCATTAGCTCTTAAGTTAGTTAGATGTAAGGATAAGTAGATAGCCCCCGTTGCGTGAGAGGTAAGATCTATATGCGTTTAGGTGAAGAAAAGAAGATTGAAACAATAAATGCATTTTTACGCGATGAATTTTCCGCGACAATATAATGAATGATATGAATATAATATAGCCTAATTAAATGTCGGCTGAAGCGTGCCGTGCGATTTACATGTCGGCTATAGCGCGCCGTGAGATTTAAATGTAGAGCGGCGACTCGCCAGAAAAAGGCTCTAGAAATTGAAGGTGACTAATGATGAATGATTTTACGGGGACGCCAGACGAAGCGATTTAAAGGCGATAAATAGAGGACTGATGACAAATGGCGAAACGGCATTGTAAGTCTGACAATACGATAATAAAGCGGGGACAAAGCGATTTGAAAAGCGATCATATGCGAGTTTCAAATGACGAGAGAGCGCAAAGGCCAAAATGATCATAGATACGAGAAAACCCCGGGGAGCCTACGTTAAACGAATACGAAGGGTATGTCCAAAAAATAATATGGCCATACGAAGTGTCATGACACGGTAGACTATCACATACAATCAGGAGAGCACACAAGATAGGCGAAGGACAGGAGAATACACTGAGGATATGCGAGACACAGGGGCACACAAAGGATATGGCCATAGAAGTGCCATTCAACGGTAAATTACTAATTTACACGTAAAGACTATAACACACAAGGCGCCCGCATAGACGTCTCCAGCACGGCAGCTGCCGAAGCTGACCGACCCATGAACAGCGCTGCGCGAACGACCGTATATATGGCCAGAGTGTTCACATTGATAGTTGTATATTTTATTTCAGTATGAGCTCCAACGCAGCAACCAGAAAGTACTCACCACAACAGGTACGGTAACTGCCGCAAGGCAATACCCCTTTCATCCATACCCTAATAACACGATGAAACACATTTTTACACTACACTACCCCACAACATTTCACACTTTCACATAGACACTGAGTATAGCTATAAGGCGCTAAGATAAAACTGCAGATAGTATTAAGTCTTAATGATAAGACAGTGAGAGTGCATATAACAATATCCATGAATAATCATGCGTTCTTTTCCAGACCAGCAGACAGTTAGACATTTACACTAACTGCATTCTTTTTCAGAGGGCAATAACGTGTATATAGCTTTTGTACATATATCTTCAAACGCCGGAAACATGTCTTCTTATAATCACACAGCATACATTACACTTACACATTATTTCTTTTACCACACAATAGGTCGCCATGAGCATAATATTAAATCCGTACCAGGGTCACCAGTACCTGTGGGGTGCTCGTAACCATGGCCGGATCAACGATAACGCCTACCATGAGGCGTACCGAACGGCGCTAAGGAGCGCACCAGGATTGTAAGGTACGACCCCCATCGCCAAGATAGGTGGCTCGCCCACTGGGAGTGACCTATACCGTACACGTTAAAATAATATAGGACGGCCGGATGAAGGTTAAGGCTAGATAATAAGGATGATAGCCATAAGTCGAGCCGGCACAACGGTATGGCCAAGAGAAAGAGCTCTGAGAAACGATCGCATCAAAGGTACCACGATTACTATCAGTATGATTATTATTATTAATACTATTATTATATACTATCAGTATGATTATTATTAATAATACTATTATTATGTTTAGGGTTATTGCTAACACTAAGACCACTATCATTATTGTGATTACTGTTATGATTACAGGTTATTATTTTTGTAATTATTATTAGTGTTACTATTATCATTATAATTATAACATATTATTATTATCGTGACAAGTTATTATTATTGTAATTATTATTATTATGGGTATATTACTATCATTGTCCGGCTCTGTGGCTAAATGGTTAGCGCGCTAGGCTTTGGCCCAAAGTGCCCCGGGTTCGATTCCCGGCCGAGCCATCAGGGATTTTAATCTCCTGAGGTTAATTCCCGTGGCTCGGGGACTGGGTGTATGTGCCGTTTTCATCATCACTTCATCCTCATTACGACGCGCAGGTCGCCCACGGGCGTTAACTAGAAAGACCTGCACTAGGCCTCTCCGGAGGTCACTCGATCATTATCATTACTATCATTATCCTGATTATTATTATTATTATTATTACTATCATCCTGATTATTGTTTTTATAAGGGTTACACCAGAATCATTATGATTATTACAACCCTGATGCATTTATAAGGTTCTTGTTAATATTATGTACATGAATATTATCATTATTGTTACTATTCTAGATATAGCCAGTATAATTGTATCGTCACATGGTACACTTCACAAACACACATATTCCTTTGTATTTTCCTACTTCTTGAAACAGATCCCAGACATTCTACGTTCAACCACAAGGTGACTACTCCTCGCCTAAGATCCAGGAAGAGTTTTATTAAGAGAACAGTACCCCTGCATAGCAAGCCAGACGTCCGGCGTGTGTCACTCTGGAAACAAATAGTACCAGAGGGGTTTACCCCTAAATAAGAACTGAGCAGTTGTAGTCATTTGCCTTATACCACCTGGAGGTCCTTAAACCGGATGAGAACAGGAGTGCAACCTTGTGAAGTGGGGTTATGCAGAAGGTCCACGATGTGCCTGTGGAGAAATCCAGACTCCACAACACCTGCTCACGTGCAAAGATCTTAATGACACCTGCAGCCAGGAAGACCTTATGTTGGCCACACACCAAGGGATAAGAGCTGCAGAGTTCTGGAAAGGAAGAATTTAGTGTGTCTCCCGGACACGGAAAGTAAGTAAGCACTTCTTAAAATCCACAATTGTAAAAGTGCTCATTTTCTCCCGCAATAAAACATTATACTTAACACCCATAAAATTTTACCCCAGGGCACTTTATCCTTCATCATACCACACTTTAAACACTTGAACACATTGCATGCCAATATTTTCATGCATTGAGCAAATTTTATTTCCATCACACTAAAATGTCAGCACGATGTTTTGTTTCTTCTCCCTCATTGCAGAAGCACCACGATTGTACTAAGGCAACTATGTTTTAATAATTTCTATGTTTTGTAACCACTTCAATACGAAGAGTTTATATGTATAAAATTGTTCCTCCCTATAAACACCTACCCACCCTGAGAGCACACCACACTTCCACGACTACAACACGAAGGTACAGCCACAATTACCCAATCATCTACGCCACCAGCACGAGAGGAAAGAAGAGGAGGAAAACCACCCTTACGACTTAGTACAGTTCACGAGGCCGTGAATTAAATCGGGACGACGTGTTGTTATACCTTTAAGAACACTTAGTGTCCTAAAAAGGTATATCAGCATACATATATTACGTACACTATCTGACCACCGCCTTACACCTGGGTAGATTATTGGCTGAGGAATAACTCACCCACCAAGGGAAGATGATTAAGAAAAGGAAGTGGGTTTCGGACTGGAGAAAAAGGATAGCGAAATAGGATGAGAGTTCCACAAAAGTTATAAATTTAGCTTTAAATACACTCAGAGGCGGTTGCCACCGCAAATCCGCTCTCGGATACCTAAAGTGGGTAAGGGCTTGGTCCTAGCTGACGGGAAACACAGCTAGAACTTGGGCGGTTTGCTGGAGAGTGGCCTTAGTATATTCCCTCTCAAGCAGGCATAAGACTACTATGGGGAAGGGTGTTGGTCTGGCATGACTGAAAGTGACAGATTTATTGTATGTCTTTTCTAAGAAATTCGTTTTTGCAAAGTAATTCGAAGAATGCCAATAATTTGAATCAGAGATTCGCTGCGAGATGACGCTAGGTGGGTCATAGAAGATATATATCTAGAACAGACTCATAAAAGATATAAGCGAAGTGATCACCACAGAGAAAATAGAAGATCACTGTTGGTGTTTGACAAAGAGGAAGGAATGAACATGCAAAGAGCATTAAAAATTAGATTCTCACGTACCGTGTATTCAAAGAATACACCAACACCTCTTTCGGCCCCATGTCTAAAACAGCACCCCAATAGCCAAGGGGAACCAAAAACAAACACACTTCATTTCTACACCACACCAGCTGAGACTTCCTACAACTCTCGCTCAAGGATTACACAAGCATAAACAAGGATACGGGAACTGCGCCACACAACAACCATGTAGCAATTTTGCAACAGTCAGCAATGTGAAACACATAAAAAGGCATCCCACTAAGAGGGGGATGTCTGTTGCCTTCCCCGACGCTGCCCGAGTCCACATCGACGACATCGTACCTCAGGTGAGCGTGTGTCTCAGAATCCTTCACATTGTTGAACATCCTGCCCAAATGCCATACTCACTTGTAAATCACTGCATTATTGCATTATCCCTACATCCAGGGAATCCAGTACATTATTACATAGCCCCTAGTAAATAAGTACTTTTTATTATAACAGCCCGATTTATTGTCATTATTGCCTGACTCCCTCCTCACACCTTACTCATAACAAAAAAGGAAGCAAGTAAATGGAAAAGAAGTTCCTATTACTTCTTATGTTTATGCGGAATTACTTCTATGACAATTATAGTCATAGTATCGCTACGCAAGCAGTATCAGCTTGTTTACTACCACTGTCCTTGGCACCTATACGAGCATGCACTCACACATTCGGTAATACCGCGCCATAAGCGACTCTTTAGCTTTGACCGCCTCAGTTCACACCTAGGCGTCCAAGCCTTACTTTACAGCCCGGAGGCGCAACCCCTAATTGTAGATGCTAACATGTAGAGCTCCGCCCGTCTCTCCCCACACTTACCGATACACCGCCCCTCGGAGAGCCCGAAGGCACTAAACACCCTCCACGCTCCCCCATCTAACCGCAACCCTTAAAACACACACACCCTTCCGTTTCACAGTTTCAGCCCCTTAAAAGGCTAAACATCTGTATTAATTCCGTAGTTTTTTGTCGCCTACCTTGCTAGCAAACAGCTGCTCAGGCGCTCGCGACGAAGTATGAATGACAACAACCGTAGCTACAGTGTTGTCAGGTCGAATCTTCCGACCTTTCTAGAGTCGACCGTGCCTGGAACTATTGTGAGAGAATACTTATGCTTAGTTTTACATTCCGTGTTGTTTGATTTCAATTATGCCTTTCACAGTGTAGAAGATGTTTGTGTCATCTGCATACAATTTGATATATCCTCTCAATTTACATTGCACAATATAATTTAATGTAGGCCCAAGTATAGATCCTTGCGAAACACCTTGAGTTACTTATGCAATACGAGAACTGAATTGAATGTAGGTGGCAGGTCGGTCGCGACAAAATGGTGGACGCAATGTGTTGTATGTTGTTGGCAATTCCAGGCGGGTTCTTGTTGAAGGACAGAAGCCAAACACACAATTATGTGCGAGAAAGTGATAGAAATAGAAGATTTTATGAGACTTGAAGCTTTATGCTTACAGACTAGTAATTTTAAAGGAGTAACTCATCCGATTCAAAATTAAATTCGGTCACCAGTTACCGAGAAAAAAAAATTGTTCAGGAATATGTAATAAACGTGTAGTCGGTACATTGCTTTAGGCTACATAAGTTAGATGCATTTACATTTGGAAGATATAGCCTAATACTGTTTAAATCGATAAATCAGCGACTGTAGCTTACTAGTTGACTATAAAGATTTCTAAAATTTTTAATAGGCACCTGATTATAAATGTACGATCTGAGGTTCACAGATTTGAAGCAGCAATGGGGCAAGTTAACGAAGGTAAACCACATGTAGGCCTACGATAAAGCGAATCTTAACAGTAATTTTTGACACGTAGTCTCCTAGTTTGTAGTGCAGGGGAGAATGTGGGGTACTGGTTATTGTTTTGTAAAATGCCAGTCGTATACGATCACATAAGCTTGAGACACAAGGATGATGGAACCAGATTACTTAATTAAACATTGTCCAATGAGGGTGTTATTAAATTTGGAGTACCCCAGGGATCGGCTTTGGGCCCACTCCTCTTTCTTCTATATATTGATACGTGCTACCCCTAGTAGCAAGTTCGTTAATTGGATCAAAGTAGATAAAGCACAGCACAAATGATCCTTTAAAGAAATATTAGCCTTATTGCAGGTCAGAAAGTTACACCACACAATAAGCAAACAGAAACAATTAGCTGTTTTTCTTCGTGTTTACTCCCTTATGGAGGACACTCACCCTTTCACTTGCTCTCGCAGTTAATCCCTCGCAAATGAGATCGGTAGAAATACCTGCAACACTTCCTTTAGTACACAAGCTACAGTCTGCCACTCACTATTCTTGAATACACAATGTTTTGCAACACGCACGTCACCGTAACACCTCTATCGCACTGCTAAGAACACACACACGCTCAAAAACACAGTCCGCCATCACCGGCCAGGATCGCTCTTTATATATCGGGGCTGATGACTCAACGATGTTTCTAGAATAGATCAGGGTTCACACCTTCTCGAGATTTCCAATACTAGGCGGGCCACGAACATTCTGGACCATGCCCTTTTGTTCTTACAGCCCCGTTGCGTAAGGCGCTGGTAACACAGTCAGGAATAGCCTGGGGCGGCCTGAGTCACGCGTGAAGCAGCGGAGCTCTCTGGCACTCGTAACACCACCCCCTTCCTAAAAAAAGCTGATCGTCCCGATCAGTCATTGGTCCATCTGTGTCCCTCCGTAGGCTGCCAGGCGATCTCGATGCACGATCTTCACCTACGCCCTCGGGCTCCGCTGGATCCTGTTGACGACATCGTTGATCCGTTTCACGACTCGGTACGGGCCCTCCCAGGACTTCTGCAGTTTCGGTGACAAGCCTGCCTTCCGTAATGGTTTGAACAGCCAGACCAGGGCGTCCTCGTGGAATCCGCCTGCTTGTCGTATCGGGTCTTCATTCGGTCGGTCTCGATCCGCAGTCTGATTTCGAACGCGAGCACGTTCTCCAGTCGGTCGACCAGTTCTTGACAATACTGGCTTACCGGGACCGGATCGTCCCCAGGTCGGCCGAAGGCAAAGTCGACAGGTAGACGGAGTTCCCTCCCAAACATGGCCCGGCTAGTGTGCACCTGGTGGCTTTATGCATGGCTGCGCGGTAGGCCAGGAGAAATAGTGGAAGATATTTGTCCCAATCCCTCTGGTGCTCGCTGACGACTATCCGGAGATGGTTCTCGATGGTGCGATTGAATCGCTCTACCATCCCGTTGGACTGAGGGTGTAGCGGCGTCGTCCTTGTCTTCCGGATTCCCAGCAGCTGGCATAGGTTCTGGAACACCTGCGACTCGAAATTCCTCCCTTGGTCGGAGTGCAGCTCCAAGGGTACTCCGTACCGGCTGACGAATTCCTTCACCAGGGTCTCTGCGATCGTCGCGGCCTCTTAGTTAGGGAGTGCATACGCCTCTGGCCATTTGGTGAAGTAGTCGCTGACGACCAATATGTAACGGTTCCCTGCCTCGCTCAACGGGAATGGCCCAGCAACATCGAAGGCCACTCTCCATGGGGCCGCTCACGTTGTAGATCTAAAGTGGGCCCCTTCGTCTTCGTCCTGGGCTCATGCTGGCTGCGAAATCATGGCACCTCGCGCAGTGGTCCTCCACGTCGGCTCGGCATCCGATCCAGTAGAACCGCTCTTTCATCTTCTCCATGGTCTTCTTTATCCCTAGGTGTCCACCAGATGATCCTCCATGGACTTCCTTCAGGACTTCCTCCGTCATAGCCTTTGGAACTACGACTTGTTCCCGAGATGTCTTCCCGTCGGTGCTCTCCCAGGTACGGCAGATGAGGCCATCCCTTACAACCAGCGAGTCGCAATGCGCCCAGTAGGACTTAAACTTTGGACTGTAGTCGCTCACAATGTTCACCCGGGTCTGAGAACACAGGCTCTCTTCCATTCGGCTAAAATCTCAGGTCATCATCTTCTGCTTGTGCCCGCGTGAAAGATTCGCGGCTCCAGCTCCAGCTCCCTTGAAGTTCCACGGCAGTCCTTCGGCACTGTATCCCGGTGTTCTCCTCCCTTCTGGCACAGAAGGTGAAGTATTCGGGGCAGGGTCTTCGTGACAGGGCGTCGGCGATAGAATGCAGTTGACATTTCCTGTGTTGGATCTCAAAGTTGTACTGTTGAAGCCTCTCTAACCACCGCGCGAGTTGACCTTCAGGCTGCTTGAAGTTCAGGAGCCACCGCAAGGATGCATGGTCGGTCCTGATGAGAAATTCTTGCCCGTACAGGTACTTGTGGAAGTGTTCAATGGTCTTCACGATGGCGAGCAGTTCCTTCCTGGTGACGCAGTAGTTCCTCTCTGGCTTTGACAAGGCCTTGCTGAAATATGCCACTACTCTCTCCTCGCCGTCCACTACTTGCGACAGTACTCCCCCTATACCAAAGTCGCTGGCATCGGAATCGACGATGTACCAGGTCTGGGATAGGTCTGAATAGGTGCGGTGCACAGAGCCTGCTTGAGTTGTTCTAAGGCTTTGTGGCATTCCGCTGTCCACGAGAAGAGTTGGGCCTTCTCGGTCAGCCGATGCAGTGGTTTGGCGATGTCGGCGAATCCTCTCACGAAGTGACGGTAATATGTGCATAGTTCCAGGAAGCTTCGTAGTTGGGACTTGTCCTTCGGAACTGGCCACTCCCTCACAGCTGAGGTCTTTTCTGGGTCGGTGGGCACCCCTTCCTAGGAGACGATATGCCCAAGGTACTGGACCTGCTTCTGGAAGAACTGACACTTCTTGGGGCTCAACTTAAGCTGGGCAGCCCTTAGCTTCATCAAGATCTCCTTCAGGTTGCTGTAGTGCTCCTCGAAGCTTCTCCCCAGAACGATGACGTCGTCCAGTGTAGTCCCCTCAGAATGGACTCCATTAGCTTTTCGAAGGTCGCAGGGGGCGTTGCACAGACCAAATGGCATGACGGTGAACTTCCAGAGCCCGCTGCCCACAGATAACGCCGTTTTCTCGTGGTCCTTAAGGTGGACCTCCACCTACCAGTAGCCACTCTTCAAATCTAAGGCTTAGAACCATCTTGACCCTGATATGGTGTCCAAGGTGTCGTCGATCCGGTGTAGAGGGTAGCTGTCCTTTTTCGTGACCGTCATTAACCCGCCTGTAATCCACGCAGAACCTGGTGGAACAGTCCTTCTTCACTAGCACGACCGGAGAGCTCCAAGGACTATGTGATGGCTCGATCACCCTCTGCTCCTTCATTTCTTCCACCATCCGGTCGACTTCAGCTTGCTTGGCCAGCGGGACACGTCGGAATGGGGCCCTAATCGGTGCACTGTCCCCAACGTCGATTCTGTGCTGAACCAGGCTTGTCCTGCCGAAGTAAGTGCACGCCTGGAATTCGCGTAGCAGGTCCCGAAGTTGGCGTGATTGCTCCTCGTCTAGATGGTCCTGGGATCCTTGGTACAGCTTCTGTAGTTCTTCTTGCACGGCGCGTCTTCTTCGGATGTCCGACTGCAGGGGTCCGTTCGTCGTGTCTGTGGTGCGGGCAATTCAGGAACGGGCTCGCAGACTCCTAGGGTGGTATCCCGGTGAACCGTAATGTCGTAGTCGTTCAGGTTGGACAGGCCGACGTACGGCCGTGACGTGTTGATGAGGGTCTTGGCAATTAACAATCCTTTTGTGTGGATGCCCTCATATTTTGGTTCGATGACAGCCGCCACTCCCTCAGGAGTTCCGTCGACAATTACGGCAGCGCTGACCTCCGTCCTGGCGGGAACGGCGACGTCCTCTCTCAGCCTTACTCGTCGTGCGGTGATGGCTTCATGTGCTGGCTGCAAAGCAAGTTCCTACCTCCGTAGTGGAGAGTGTTAGTACTGTTTGTTCTGGTCCAGAAAGTCCTGTCCGATGATCACTTCGTTTGCTACATCAGCCACGAGTATCTGAATGCTTCACCGCCCGTCGACCAATGACGAACTCCAGTGATGCTTCGCCATGTATTGGTGCGGTCTCTCCAGTCGTGGTTATTAGTTGGAGGTTTCTTTGTGTGGGTTGCACTCTCCACTACGGGATCACTGTAGGATTGACGATGGTTCTCGATACTCCCGTGTCGATCAACATGGGCCAGCTCACTCCGTTGACCATCAGGCTGCTATTGTCCCTCCGTAACTTCGTCACACGGACTTGGACTGCCGGGGCTTGACAACCGTCACAAGCCAACCTTCCCCCCCCCCCCCCCCCAAGGCTGGCTAATACTCGTTTCTCTGGGTCGCGTGGTTTTCAGGCGACTGATTTCCCGTCGGATACCCTAGGCGGTGGCGATCACCGCAGTCCCTGCTCAGGTGGCCTTTCTTACCGCAGCTCCAGCTGGTCAGTAGTCCTCTTCCGGGTGTGTTCCGGCTGTGTCGTTGCTGGTGGTACCGCGACTGTCGAAGAAACGGCCTAGCGCCTCCATCAATTCATCGGCCAGGGGCTTGGTCTCGTTGGTTTTGGCTGGTTCGTCGACGTCCACTTGACACACCCGCGCATGCAATCTAGATGCCTGCTTTGCCGTCTCGAACTCAAGTGAGTTGCTCAGCGCATCTGCCAGGGTCTTATTGCGCGCGAGTTGCAGTGCCTGTTGAGTGTCCGAGTCCCGTAGCCCGTCGGTGAAGGTCTGCGTCGCAATCTGCTCCAGAAAGTCGCCCGGCGCTGTTGGATAGGAGAGCCTTACGAGGCGTGCGATATCCGTCTCGAACTCCTGCAGGTTTTCCGCGTTCTTTTGTGTCCGGATCCGGAGCTGCATCTGGTAGGCCTGCCAAAGATGGCTATCTCCATAGGGACTCCATATGGGCGATTTGTGAAGCGTAGTACTGAGATTCGGTCGGGATGGCCTGAAGGACATTAAGGGCGTCCCCTCTCAGCGCTACAATGAGAGCTGTAGCCTTTTCCGTGTTGTTCCAGTTGTTTATGGAACAGGCCGCCTCGAACTGACGTAAGTAAGTGCTCCACGGGACTTTTCCGTCGAAGGTTCGGGGCGTCAGTCTGCTCTGTCCCGTTCCTGATATTCTCGGTGTAACTGTGGGCGGGCGTCGGCGCAGCTCAGCAAATTCCTCTTGTATAGCGTTGAATTTCTCTTCCACTCCCGTCAGTGGCCGTCGGCGCAGCTCGGCAACTTCCTCTTGTAGAGCGTTGAATTTGTCTTCCACCCCCGTCAGCGGGCGTCGGCGCAGCTCGTCAACTTCCTCTTGTAAGGCGTCGAACTTCTTTTCCACTGCCGTGACTTCCTTACGTAGACCCTGTTCTAATTTCCTTTTTGACTTTCCTCTAATTTCGTCAGCACTCTTCTAAATTTTTCTGGCCATCCAGAAATTTAGTAGTCAGGTCCTTGGCTAAATTCTTCTGGCCGTCTTCCATCTTCTTCAGGTCCTCCGCTAAGTTCTTCTGGCCGTCTTCCATCTTCTTCAGGTCTTCCGCTAACTTATTTTGACCGTCTTCTAATTTGGAAGTTAGGTCCTCGGTTAAATTCTTCTGGCCGTCTTCCATCTTCTTTAGTCCCCCCAGGGGCTCACATCTAGTGGGACGTGGGTTGGCGACCACGGGACCCCAGCTGAGTCCGGCATTGCTTCCACTTACTTCTGTTGACCTCCCTTGGTCAACTCTTGTTCTTTTCCAACCCCGACGGTATAAGGGTATCTGAGGCCTAGGGAGTCTTTCACTTTCCCGCCTTAATTGGCCCTTGTCTCATCTTTCCTGTTCCCTCCTTCTTCGAGGGGTCAGACCTCTTGTTTTCTTTTCATTAAATTTCCTTTTCTCTTTAAGTTTCCCGCAATGTTTTTGTTAACTAGCCCCCTATGTATCTAAATTCCCTAGCGATATATATATTTTTTTGCATCAGCATCATTTTGTAGGTATTTTCAACCTACGTTGCATTTTGTTAGTTTTCTCGATCTAAATTGCATTTTGCGAGTGTTTTCAACCTCAATTGCATTTTGTAAGAATTGACAATCTAAATTGCTTTTTAGTAAGTCTTTCAATATCCGGGCCGGGACTTATTGTGAGTATTTTGAATTTCAATTGCATTTTGTATTTTCAATCAAAACCGCTTTTTTGAAAGTATTTTCAATCTAAATTGCATTTTGTTTCATCGGCATTTTGCAAGTATTTTGATTCTCAATTGCATTTTGAGGTATTTTGAATCTAAATTACATTTTGTAAGTATTTTCAATCTAAATTGCATTTTGTAAGTATTGTCTATCCAAATGAGTACTTTGAAACCACCGGGCATTTTGTAAGCATTTTCAATGTCAATGGCATTTTGTAACCATTTTGAATTTCCATCGCACTTTGTGAATATTTTGGATTGTAAATGGGAGCTTTCAATCTGAATTGCATTGCGTATTTTCAATTGCATTTTGTAAGTATTTTGAACCTCAATTGCATTTTGTACGTATTTTCAATCTCATTTGCATTTTGTAAGTATTTTGAATTTCACTTGCATTTTGTAAGTATTTCGACTTAACATTGCATTTTGTACGTATTTAGAACTTAATCTACATTTTGTGCGTATTTTTCAATCTATTCCTTTTGTGAGTATTTTTGTTCTAAATTCCCTTTTATAAGTATTACCGCTCTCCATTTTGTAAGTTGTTTCAATCTGAGTTACTTTTTGTACGTATTTTCCTTCTCATTTAATTTTCGTTCTGGTTTCCACTTTATTGACATTTTCGCTATATCCCAGACCATTAGGCCCCTTAAATCAACAATTATCGTAATCATCTTCTTCAGGGCGTTCTCTAAATTCTTCTGTCCGGCCTCCATCTTGGTTTCCATGCCACTTCTCTAGCAGTGCTTTCGATTGCGCTTCCATTTTAGTTGTTTGTCTTGTGAATGGCGTGCACTTCCTGGAGAAATAGTGAACTGTGGTAAAATGACCTGCTGGAGTTTTGAACCAGGACTTTCAGGTGTTGTGTTTGTTCTTGGGTTCGTAATCCGGCTTCTGACACCAGTTGATACGTGCTACCCCTAGTAGCAAGTTCGTTAATTGGATCAAAGTAGGTAAAGCACAACACAAATTGTCCTTTAAAGAAATATTATCTTTATTGCAGGTCAGAAAGTAACACCACACAATAAGCAAATAGAAACAATTAGCTGTCTTTCTTCGTGTTTGCTCCCTTATTGAGGACACACCCTTTCACTTGCTCACGCCGTTAATATCTCGCTAATGAGACCGGTGGCATCGGTAGAAATACCTGCAACACTTCCTTGAGTACACAAGCTACAGTCTGTCACTCACTGTTCTTGAATACACACTGTTTCGCAATTCGCACCTCACCATAACACCTCTATCGCACTGGTAAGAACACACACTGACTCAAAAACACAGTTCGTCATCACCGGCCAGGATCGCTCTTTATATGTCGGGGCTGATGACTCAACGATGTTTCTAGAGTAGACCAGGGTTTACACCTTCTTGAGATTTCCAATACTAGGCGGACCACGAACATTCTGGACCATGCCCATTTGTTCTTACAGCCCCGTTGTGTAAGGCGCTGGTTTACAGTCAGGGATAGCCTGGGGCGGCCTGAGTCACGCGCGATGCAGCGGAGCTGTCTGGCACTCGTAACAATATCAATGATATAACACAGAATGTTGATTCTCATAAGGACATTTTGTTTGCGGACGATGCAACACTCGTAATAAAAGGTGAAACTAAACAGGTCTTACAGTAGTCTGCTGACTCTGTTACAGAAGAGTTAACTAAATGGTCTCAAGATAATCGCCTCATAATAAACTATAAAAAACCAGTATCTCTAAATTTCCACACTATACAGAATAGGAGTGCTGCGATGCCCAATATAACTTTAAATGGTCATCAAATAGAAAATAAATCAGAAACAACAGATACAACATGACTTTAAATGGAATAAACATACTAAACTGAACTCGATGTGCTTTGCGTTACGTATTTTGAAAACCTGCACTAGCATGCACACATTAAGAAATACTTATTTTGCTTATTTCCATTCATACTTAAATATGGGTTCATATATTAGGGTATGTCACCAGATGTACTAAGCACGTTTAGGATACAAAAGAGGGCGATTAGAATTATGGCAAATGTAAACACTAGAGAATCAGTATACCTATGTTTAAAGATTTAAACATTTTCCCACTGCCCTGCATTCATATCTTTGAACGTATTATGTTTTTTAAAAAGAATTTAATGAATAAAAACGGTTTTCTTAAAAAAACTGATGTTCATAGGCATAACACAAGACAAAATCAAACATTCATATTTCACACACACACACAAGCATATATCAAAAAGGAACGTTTCACACAGGAGGTAAATTATACAATAAACTACCCCAGTATATAAAATTTTCCCCAAAAATAAAAACCTTGGAAAGAATGTTGAAAGCTTATCTGCAGTGCCATTGTTTTTACTCTGTAGTTTAATAATAATAATATTTAATGCAGTCAAATAGCCATAATGCAGTATACATATATACACATTTCACACTCTCATACATAAATAAAATTTAGTCTTTGCAGAAAGAATTTAGGGATGTCCTTCTCTCGGTACACACCAGCACATGGTACCTTTCACACTGCTTTCCACATAATCTGCATAGGCATTCTGTGTCAGCCTTATGGAACTTCTCTGTCTTGCACACACGATGGTGGAAGCAGGACCTTCTATAATACCGGACCTGACACTGGCGGCGGGACTGATGAAAGATGGCTGTCGCTGTTGGTGGTTACATGCTTTGTTTATTAGTTGAGTCGTTTTGTTTACGATGTGATAGTGATGTGAATTTCGGTTAGCAATCGTCTCCCTTGATTATCTGTGCTTACTGATTATTGCTTAATGATATTACACGTTCGTGTAAGTAAATATCTGCAATAGTGCTTCTTAAATACGAGATACCGGTGACTTCTGTTACGCTTGTGATACCATCAATACTATTGCCAATCAGAGGGTAAGTTTGGTCTATGTATTATTCTGTTTAGGGTTTATAAATTATTAGTAATGGTAATTCATTATGAGCAAGCATAGTAATAATTAACGTATTCCAATTCAAGGTTTAAGAAGATCTGAAAATTGATTACCGTACGTAGGAACATAACCTACTTTTTAAATTTGCTGCAGTGTTCTCTCATCCAATTATACGCCTGCTTGTCCAAGGATATCAATCTTATCACGTCCTTGGTGTGGATCCCGTTTTAATAAACTACCAGTAGGCTTACTCATACATAGGTTATGCTAAAATTGTGGTGATATGCCTTGAAACTGTTGTGTGACTGGATACAAATCCAATTATTATGAAGATTAGCCATTGGTGCCTATTTCCTAATTTCCCATCAGGGGAATTCAACCCACACCCAACTTCACGGGGTTGATGACCAAGAAGTCCCAAGCCCATAAAATGAATTAACAGCAGACAAAATCACGTCATGATGTTATTTTGGGTTGGGTTGGATGCTGACACACGTCATGCCTTTGACAGAGTTTGGTTGGTTCTTAAGTTTAGGGGCTGCGACAACGAGGTCATGTAGCTCCGTGTATTTTGGGTGTGTGTAGAATCTGTCTGATAACCGGTGTTAATTGCGATGACTGTATTAGTGTGTGTGTATCTGTTTTTTAATTTAAGTACAGACTGCAACTTAGAATTTTTTAAATAGTTCCTACTTTAGCCGCCGAACGCCACCGTCAACGACTACTAGGCCTAGTTCAGAACTTAGCTACTAGACGCCACCGCAGTCGGCTCTTGGCAACGAACGTAGAAACCTAAGAGCGTTGTTTACATTCTTAACCTATCCAATTTAGCTTCACACAGGTGTAATTAGTGGAAGGTTCTTTAACATGCCATACATCTATTACATGGGACCGCCGGCTTTACTTCCCCTCCGAAGGAAGGCATACTGAGGGATTTTAACGCTCTTAAAAAATCCGACGGCTTCGGCCGGGTTTGAACCCGCTATCTTGGGCATAGAAGCTCAGCATGCTACCAACTACGCCACCGAAGCCGCCCCGTTTGACAGAGTTCCATTTAATCTCATGAATAGGAATGAATGAATACGACTAGCTTACTTGTTGACGGATTAACAGGAGGCAGTCGTGACCTTATGATAGGAATTACCTAGGCATTTATCTTCAGTATGTGTGGGAACCCATGGTAAACCACTTGCTGGGTGGCTAAGCGGAGAATCGAACCCAACATTTCTCGGTTTACCTCACTAGGCTGTGTGTAGCCCGTTCTTACCCTCAGACTAGAATTGAGATTTCTTGACAGTCAGGAATCAAACTTGGACTCCAGAAGTGAAAACCAAGAACTACACCATCTGGTTGGTCACATTTATTTTTAAGAATAATATGTATGTCTGTTAGGTAGTCAGCCCGAAAGCTGGTTGGATCCTCAAAAGGCACTGCCGTTAGGTTATGTGGGTAGATACCCACAAAAACCCATGGCAGTGCTATATTGAGGCGTACTAGGCAAGAAGAGGAGTGAGGTAGTTTGTCATTGCTTTCCTCACTGAGTCAGTACAGCAGTACTAACCCTATGAGTAGAACCTTTCACAGCATCCACAGGCACTTACTGTGCCCTGAATGTCATTACTAAGCACCACCCATACCTCAGTAGCTTCCATATAATCACAGCCATGAGTGAGACTGAGACATCGGTGATACTCTAGCCAGTGCCAACAGGCACTTACTGTGCCCTGAATGTCATTACTAAGTAGCACCCATACCTCAGTAGCTTCCATATAACCACAGCCATGAGTGAGACTGAGACATCGGTGATACTCTAGCCTATGCCAACAGGCACTGACTGTGCCCTGAATGTCATTAATCAGCACCACCCACACCTCAGTAACTTCCATATAATCACAGTCATGAATGAGACTGAGACATCGGTGATACTCTAGCCTGTGCCAACAGACACTGACTGTGCCCTGAATGTCATTACTCAGCACCACCCATACCTCAGTAGCTTCCATATAATCACAGCCAAGACTGAGACTGAGACATCGGTGATACTCTAGCCTGTGCCAACAGACACTGACTGTGCCCTGAATGCCATTACTAAGCACCACCCATACCTCAGTAGCTTCCATATAATCACAGCCATGAGTGAGACTGAGACATCGGCGAAAAGTCTCATTTTACTCTAGCCTGTGCCAACAGAAAAATGCAAATGTACTGCGTTCATCAAGAGATGGCAAACATGCCCCGAATAATATGTAACTTACTAAAAAGGGATTGAAATTCCTACAGGAACATTTACAACTTTCCCTGTTCACTCAGCCAAGATATTCTGCAGATCTCTCCTGTGGGCCTCAACATTATTTTATTTTATTCCTTTCCAGATGAAACTCCGGTGGTACCTTACTTCAACTCCTAGGGCACCTCCCCATGCCTGTCCCTTACACTGCTACACACACTACTACATTCATCACGTAATCGGAGGAATTCAACCCACACACAACTGCACGGGGCTGATGACCAAGATGTCCCAAGCCCATAAAATGAATTAACAGCAGACAAAATCACGTCATGATGTTATTTTGTGTTGTGTTGGATTGTGACACACGTCAGGCGTTTGATGTCCGACCACCAACTACGGCGGCCATCTTGGATTGCAGTGTCAGGTCCGGTAGTATAGAAGGTCCTGGTGGAAGCCATGAACTGCTAGTCTTGTCACTAGATGGCTAAGGTCATATTCTGCTCTCATCCATTCCTTGTTTATCATGGCATCTGTGGCATAAAAATCTTCCCAAATGTCCTTCCTTTTGCCTTCCAGCTCTTTTAGAAAATCTGAGTATGCTGATGTACAGGATAAAAGCATGTCTAGTCGAAGTTTTTCAATTAGAAAAGGTTCACTTGTTAGAATATAGACCAGTCGATTTGGAGTATATTTCAACAAGCATAATACTTTTTTAAGAACATTTCCTTTGACGTTCTCTAGGTCTTACAGATTCGTTTTGCCAAGGTGATCCCATATAATCTCTAAACCATACGTCAGTATGGGCAAAATTTTTAAGCGGAAGAGAGTCAACGCTGTGGTCAATGATAATAGTCTTAAATTTCTTATGCCGTTAATTGCCTTCGTTGCTGCTGCTGTTCGCTCTTTGATGTGCATAGTGTATACAAATCCTTTGTTTTGAAAGGTAATTCCTCGGTATTTAAAATTTGTTACATGTCTTAATGTTGTCTGTTTATATCTGACATTGTCGCTCGCTGTCCGTCTCCCTCCTTTCCTGAAAGTAATTACCACAGTTTTGTCTTCGTTTAAGTTTAAATCATTTCCTTCTGTCCATTTAGTCAATTTGTCAAAAGCTACCTGTAGGTTTTGTATGCTTGGTGATACTAGGGCCATATCATCAGCGTACATATATATTTTTACATTGTCGGTATCAATAGCGTTTGGAATTTCAGCGGTGGTTATTATGAAGAGTAGGGGGCTGATTGGATCCCCCTGTAGCATTCCATTTGTTTTCTCAATTGGGTTAGATCTTGTCACCGTGTGGTCTATTTCAACGATGTTTCTTGCTAGTATGTTCCTTAATAGTCTTGTTTCGTATGTTCTTCCTGTGATCTCTTCTACTTTTTCCATTATTTTCTTCCTGCTCATTAGGTCAAATGCCTTTGTGTAGTCAACAAATACCGCATGTAGTTTCCCTCCTGTATATTGTAGTTCAGTTTGAATATCATCCTGTAGACATTTTACAGCCTGGATTGTTGATCGTCCCTTCATGAAGCCAAATTGCTCTTCTGGAATAGCCCTGCTAGTCATATAATATAACCGTCTTGTTAGAATCTTGAAAACTGTACATTCAAGGGCTATGCCTCTGTATGAATTAAGATCTCCAGCATCTCCTTTTCCTTTATACAGTACCTTTAGTGTGGCGTGTCGCCATTTATCTGGGATAGTGCCTTTCCGTAAACATTCATTGAATAATAATGTCCAGCTTTCTATCAAGAAAGGGGCTGTGGCTTTCAGGTATTCGTTAAATATACCGTCAGGCCCGCATGCTTTGTTGTCTCTTGTGCGTTGAATTTCATCTTCTATTTCATGATAGGTAAAGGGTTTTATTGGATCGTCTGCCTCATAGGTTTCATTTCCTGATGATGTTGGTCTTGTATCCTTGGCTTGTAGTACTTCTCTAAAATGTGTTTTCCATCTTTCAATGGGAATGTCTCTAGGGAAATGAGGTTGTTTAGATGTAATAGCCTTGTACCATTTTCCTCTGCCATTTGAATTTGTCCCTTTCCTTCTTCCATCTGGTATTTCTCTTTCGTGTATTTGACTGTTAGTTTGTATTCCTTCCGTTTCCTTCCATATAATTCGAGGTTCTGGGGTGTCTTGGTAATCTTGGCTTTATGTAAGGTTGCTATTGTTTCTCTCCTTGCTATGTAAAAATACTCGTTGAACCATTGTTGAGCTCTTCTGGTTCTTGTCTCCTTTAGTACGGCGGCCTGTTTCATATATTGTTCTATTGAATTTAGTGCTTCATCAAATCTTCCGTCTTCTATCATGTTGGTTATTTTTGAAATTTCTTTTGCATTTAGTCTCTCTATGTCAATTTTCCTTGTTAGTTCGTCCGCCTTTGTATTCTTGGATTCCCCTTCTTGTTTGTCCTGCAAGTACATTGTTGTAGCGACAGGGATATGCTTCCTTACCGCAATGTTGTGTAAAACGTTCTGAGATACCCGAGTGATGTTCGTGAAGACAATATCAATTGTGCTTGTGCCATTTGGACCGAAGTATGTTTTCTCTGTTTTGTCGTTGATTAATGATAGTCCTTCACCTTCTAAGTATCCAATTACAATAGATGTCTTCTGTGAAGGTAGGTCAATTCGGCAATTTAGATCACCGGCTAAAATATTAGTTTCATTTCTGCCTGTTAGAGTTATTGCTGAGGCTAATTCTCCTATAATTTCGTCTGCTTTATACTCCGGTTGGAAGTATGCATTCACGAAAGTACAAAGTCTGGTTTTAACCATAAGTATGTTTTCTGTTTTGTAGAGTAGGCCTATTTCAAATGGTGCAAAATTAGGCTTTATTAGCATTGTTATGCCACCTGATGGTCTACCTCTTTCCCCTTGAGTAGAAAAAATTATGGCTCCATTGTGAAGTTAGAAAAGTTTCTGTCAGGGTGACTACATCATATAGATCGAAAGTATTGTCAGGTATAAGATTTATTGCGTTGCGAACTCCTTCTATATTCCATAGCATAATCTTCATACTCTCTTCTTTATTCTTTTTTTTACATTCTGTTTCTTTCGATTGCTTTGGATGTTTCTTAGTTAAGCGGAAACCCTGCGCTCCTCCGAAAAATTTGAAAACGTTTTATAGTTATTCCTGTTGGCCAAAAATCTGACTTATTAATTCTTTCTAGGCAATTAAACGGGACTCCCACTTGAAACGATTTTGAGTTGTGCATCGCTCCAATTTCTTCACATATTGCGTTTTCTTTAATTCCCCTCTTTGAAAGGATTTTTTTTATTGAATCTGCCGTTATCTCCTGTTTCATTCTTCCCACGAATAGCCATGCCCTCTTTTCAGCCGCTTGTAGGTCTTCGTCTCCCGGTCCCGTGCCGGTCGTGGGTGCATGTTGTCTAGCTGGGTGTCTTCTCCTTCCTTGCGTTACCTGTATCCACTGTTCATCGTCTGTATCATCCTTCTGAATTTGTTCTTGTTGTCTTTGGGCTGAGTCACTTGTATCTAGTAAGAGCTCATCTTCTTCTGCTACATATTTTACTTATATTTTACTTCTCTATTTAAATTGTAATACCTAGCTGTAAGTTGTTGTATCTATAGAATTAAGTTTTCATATTGTGATAACAGAGCAAGGTGTAAATAGTTGTCCAATAATTTTGTATCTCTTAAGATCTGTTATTATAATAATTTATAAGTAAGTTACTGTATTAGCAATATATACCTGTAAGTTCTCTTATTTTATAGATGTAATTTCCGACGTGTCCTATATCAAAAATGTATTGTATACCGTACATGTAATTGATCAAATGGATATATAAAAATCTAACTTAATATCTAATATCTACTAATATCTTCCTTTTTGTGGAAGTAATGTATTGATATGGCAATTGTTGAATTTGAAGAGCACAGCGGAACTGAGCAAGTATATTACTCATCTTTTAGCTCTAATTATTATGAAAATAACTGTAAAGACAAGAAAAGAGCACACCCATCAACTCAAATCACACAGCATTTGTTTGTTTACGTTTCCATCACCCTTACGCTAGGTCGAGATAACGGCAGCACCGTCGCCCGAGTTCGCGAATTATTCAAAGCTACATTCTGCTTTCTCCCAATTTAAAATGCCATTTTACAAGTGAACAAACTGAGTTGGAAACTGGACAAGAATCAGTTTGGAAATAATATCAATTATTAGATGACAGAGTTTTATGGATGAGGATCAGCGAGTTCTGTAAAACACCTATGATATATATCCCGGCATATTGCACGAATACATTTATTTTGGTAATGGATGAGAATTTTAAACTGATTTGTTTTGTAACTGCAGAAAACACTTTTCCAGTGAGGATAATGAGTGGAATCCAGTATCTTTCGTCCTCAATTTGTGGATATCTAGTTCGATTTAATTGCAAATAAGAAGATAGTCCCTGGTGGAAGAATTTCAATTTGAAGTTATAATCGACTTTATGAATACCAATATCTCAATTTATATGTTTTTGAAACGAGGAACCGTTTGGAAAAGGGTACCAATATTATTAAAACTCTAAGGTTCATATTGGCGACTCGCAATTTGGTGTTACTTCATGTTACCATGCCGGCCGCGTGGTGTTGGGGTAGCGCGCCTGCCTCTCACCCGGAGGCCCCGGGTTCGATCCCCGGCTCCGTCAGGGATTTTAAAACTGACGTGAGGGTTGGAACGGGGTGCACTCAGCCTCGTGAGGACAATTGAGTATCTGTCTGACAGTGAGACAGTGCCCCGGTCACTAAAACCAAGATTAACGGCCGAGGGTACCCGACGCGCTGACCACGCGGCACCCCAAAATCTGCAGGCCAATTGGCTGGGCAGCGGTCGCTTGGCAGCCTAGGCCCTTCAAGGGCTGTAGTGCCACGGGGTTAGATAGTCATGTTACCATATGCCACGCTGAATGATATTTATTTTTATTATAGGAAATGCGCATAAACATGCAGAGTATTACCATACATAATGTTTATAGAAGTGTCAATTTGAATTACTGTATTTCTTTAAGGATTTCAGTCACCGACAGTAGTAGCTACGCTGGCTAAAGCGCAGTATTAGGCCGTGGGGCCAAGCTCTCTGCTGATTCGGTAGACGCGTGGGTTCGAGCCCCACCGTCGGCCGTCCTTGAAATGGTTTTCCGTGGTTTCCCATTTTCAACACCAGGCAAATGCTGGGACGGTACCTTATGACAGGCCACGGCCGCTTCCTTCCACATCCTTGCCCAGTTTCATTCACCATCATTCATTTCATCTCTCATTAACTCCTCTCATGAGGTTGGCGCCAGGAAGGGCATCCGGCCGTAAAAACCATCGCCACAAAGACTTCATCGCATCTCATCCCCGACTCCGTTGGAAAACGGGAATAATAAGGGGTAGACATACTTTAAGGATTTCAGTCACTTTTGGCATGCAAGTATATGGCATCTGTTACCACGGCCGACTGAATGCGAGCTGCGCCACTGCCATCGTAATGTACAGGCCATCAGGCAGCGGCCATTACCATGTGATCAGCTGGTCGCTAAGGGTGGATGGGTAACGACCATTATGCTTAACTGTGAGTGGTTTGTGCTGAGTTGTTTATACAATTTAGTTAGTGTCCGAGTTAAAAGCAATACGTAAGAACGCTACTTACGTCATCCAGAATGAGGATTACGGTACTCCGTTTGTTTTCTGAGGCAAATGTTCATTTCGTAGGTAGGTAATTAGCCTATATCTATAAAATGTTTGAGTTGCATGTTTTCCTCCACACTTATTAAGGTTATGGTTCAGTTAGGAGCTTTACATCGCTTATTTTCTACTAATGCAGGTTTTTGGTAGGTACGGTACCGGTAATACAATTATATTTATTCATTGAAACAATTATTACTTCCATGGTCCCTGGAATGCCAAAACGTAGTTGTGTTACCGGGTTCAAAAACAACTATTATGATGGAGATGATTAGGTTATATGCCTTGTTTTTCCATCCCCACCGACGAAAATTTAAGAAAGCAGTGAATACGGTACTTAAAAGTCCCAGAAAAGATTTGCACATTACTACAGGGAAGACGAGAGTGTATGTTAAACATTTCCCTGAAAGTAAGATACTTCGGGAGATAAGAGCTACCTTTAGGCCTACTCGTCTTGATGGTAATTTATAAGTTAATAATATGGTTTCAATATTATAGTATGAAGTTCTAAATGTCAGCCTATGTTAGGACTAGAAAGATTTCTAACATGTAAATGCTGAGGTAAAATTATATGTTAGGGCCTACTTATGTAAATCAGACAAGTTATTATTAGTACGGTATTATTCAGCATAGTTTGAAGTCGGCGGCTTCGGTGGCGTAGGTGGTAGCATGCTGAGCTTCTATGCCCAAGATAGCGGGTTCAAACCCGGCCGAAGCCGTAGGATTTTTTAAGAGCGTTAAAAATTCCTCAGTATGCCTTCCTTCGGAGGGGAAGTAAAGCCGGCGGTCCCATGTCATAGATTTATGGCATGTTAAAGATCTTTCCACTAATTACACCTGTGTGAAACTAAATTGGATAGGTTAAGGACGTAAACAACGCTCTTAGGTTGCTACGTTCGTTGCCAAGAGCCGACTGCGGTGGCGTCTAGTAGCTAGTTCTGAACTAGGCCTAGTAGTCGTTGACGGTGGCGTTTGGCGGCAAAAGTAGGAACTATTTGAAAATTCAAAGTTGCAGTCTCTACTTGAATTAAAAAACAGATACACACACTAATACAGTCATCACAATTAACACCGGTTATCAGACAGATTCTACACACACCCAAAGTACACGGGGCTACATGACCGCGTTGTCGCAGCCCCTAAACTAAGGAACCAACCAACCAACCATAGTTTGAAGTCTATCCAAGATGTGTCCCGTTCAACCTCAAGTGAACATAATTTTCATGTGGTAGCATTTATGTAGGCTGCTGTATTTACATTAATGGGATTGTTAGCAACCTATCTACCTGATTTCTAGATTACAATCCATGGTAAATTCCTGATGCAATAGCCAAGTTAGATTGAGTAATTGAAAATGTGTGCTGTTAGGTTAGACTCTGTTTAGGTCACACAAGAGGTGTTCTATGCATTGATTACAGTTAGAGATTGGTTACGTTGTGCATCATATCATGAGCCATAAGTAGTTTAGAATGTGATTTGTTGAATAGCCTAGAGTGATGTTGGGTTTTCTCAGGCATTTAACCTTAAAGTGGTGAATAGTGACGATTAGAATTGATCAGATAAAGAATGACAAACTTGCGATCTACGAATTAAGAGTAGTTTCCCTTGATGTCATATATACATAGGTCTACATTTTAGGACAGAGATTTTTGGTGTGATTACCTGTAAATAATATTGTAAGTTGAATCTCATTACATGTATTATCGTTCACACCTAACTTGGTACGAGGCTACATTAGTTATTAACTTTCTGTACTGTAGCTTACACCATAAGAGGTTAACATCTAGTGCTGATATCACAACAGTAGCTTAATACTGACTGAAATTATGACACTTAGATTAGGATATTCTAAATGGTTCCACACTTTATACATGTGTTAAGATATTCATTCGAGAAAGTGCTATAGAGACAGTAGCTTTTCAGTTTTTTTTAGTTGTGTATAACAAAAATGTACTGAGCTGCGCAGATTAGTTTTTTGAGCTGCGCATTGACATTTTGAGCGTCACAGATTAGTTTTTTGAGGTGCACATTGATTATTGAGCTGCGCAGATTAGTTTTTGAGGTGTGCATTTACTTTGAGCTGCTCTGATTAGTTATTGAAAAGACAAGATCCTTTGTTATGTAGCCTTGATTTTTCGTCCTTATACCACACATTTTTCTGGTTGTCAAGTAGGACCGCAGTGAATTGGTACAAACAATTTTATGCGAAGAAGTGGTTCTTGAACCTTATTTTTCTGACAGGATGCCAAGGGGGACATAGTGTTTTTATACATAATTATGTTTATTCGAAGAAGTGTCAGCAAGGTATATCTGTTATTTTGTACAAAATACATTCATTCGAGAAAGTGCTATGGAGACAGTAGGTTTTCATTTCTTTTCTAGTAGTGTGTAACAAAAATGTTCTGATATGTTTTTTCACTTCTTTTATCTGGAATAGGGTGAGATTTGTTTTGTTTTCTTACTGAAGTAGTGGTTTTATTCAGAGAAGATACTCTGTTAAGTAGCCTTGATTTTTGGACCTAATACCAAACATTTTTCTGGTAGTCAAGTAGTACCGCAGTGAATTGGTACATACAATTTTATGCGAAGAAGTGGTTCTTGAACCTTATTTTTCTGACAGGATGCCAAGGGGGACATAGTGTTTTTATACATAATTATGTTTATTCGAAGAAGTGTCAGCAAGGTATATCTGTTATTTTGTACAAAATACATTCATTCGAGAAAGTGCTATGGAGACAGTAGGTTTTCATTTCTTTTCTAGTAGTGTATAACAAAAATGTTCTGTTATGTTTTTTCACTTCTTTTATCTGGAATAGGGTGAGATTTGATTTGTTTTCTTACTGAAGTAGTAGTTTTATTCAGAGAAGATACTCTGTTAAGTAGCCTTGATTTATGGACCTTATACCATACATTTTTCTGGTAGTCAAGTAGTACCGCAGTGAATTGGTACATACAATTTTATGCGAAGAAGTGGTTCTTGAACCTTATTTTTCTGACAGGATGCCAAGGGGAACATTGTGTTTTTATACATAATTATGTTTATTCGAAGAAGTGTCAGCAAGGTATATCTATTATTTTGTACAAAAGATATTCATTCGAGAAAGTGCTATGGAGACAGTAGGTTTTCATTTCTTTTCTAGTAGTGTATAACAAAAATGTTCTGTTATGTTTTTTCACTTCTTTTATCTGGAATAGGGTGAGATTTGTTTTATTTTCTTACTGAAGTAGTGGTTTTATTCAGAGAAGATACTCTGTTAAGTAGCCTTGATTTTTGGACCTTATACCACACATTTTTCTGGTAGTCAAGTAGTACCGCAGTGAATTGGTACATACAATTTTATGCGAAGAAGTGGTTCTTGAACCTTATTTTTCTGACAGGAGGCCAATGGGGACATAGTGCTTTTATACATATGTTTATTTGAAGAATATCCTGTTTTGTGAAGGTCATTCATTTTTGTGAGATGAAATGAAGTTGGACAACAGTGATAGCATTAGTTCTTTTTTGTGGAATCCTCAGTAAAGTGACATTGACCTTTTGAAATTTAACAATTTTTCTGACAGGTCAAGGGGGATAACGGTTATATTGTACAAGGGATACTTATTTGAAGAAGATCCTTTTGGCCCCAATTACTTTGTTTAGTGCATAAATATACAAAAATTCAAAAGTATATTTTTATATCTGGATTTTGCTGGTGTTGTTTAGAGAGGAGGCGTAATTTTCGTAACTTTGTTTTACTGAATGTCAAGAATGGCAGATTTCTTACTTAGCCTTTTTTCTCATGCAAGTTCAGAAGTGAATAGCTAGTATTTTTGTAGTATTTTTGTATTGTATTTGTTTTGTATTTTCTGATAAACAAGGTCTAGAAATGAATATTTCTGTTGCTACCATATATAATGAATTTTTGGGGCAGAGTGTTCAAGAAGGCAGTAAGGGGTGGGGGGCTGGTTATCTAAAAGAAAGGAAAATAAAATACAGAATTAGAGATGCACATAATTTGGTATATTATCCGTGAAAGAGAGATTCTGTAGTTTTCTCAAATGTTAGCCTATAACTTAAGCTCAGTTCGAGGGTTTATCTGGCAGTAGGCACAGAAAAGTGTACCTGTCTATGTATTGTTTCTGTGGGTACATAGATTTATTTTATTAACAAACTGTTCCTGCAAATTTTGTTGTGTATTGAAATATTCGAATATTTCCTTCCTTCAATCCCGAGTTTAGCCATATGCGATTTATCGACGTTGTGGTACATCTTGAGTAACTGTTTCAATGCCTCTTTTTAGTGATATAACATTTACAGGACGTCAAAAAGCTGCAATTTTTGCCCTGTCTGTGTGCGTCAACATCCTAGTAAGTTCATAGACGATGTACCATTTTGTTCACTCGTAAAATGCCCGCTACAACGGCAGGATTCGAACTAGCGGAGCGATAATTAGGCCTATTTAGTGGTTACTTATCTAACTGCCAGTGAACTCCAAATAGTATTAACATTTTCCTATAAATATGAATTTATATTCGCTTTGATAGACTGCGTGTGAAAGGAACCGTCTGACTTGCTACGGCGACTGTACCGACCCTACGCGTGACGTCACTAGAGGAACCTTGCGGCCTGGACATAACGATGGCAGTGGCTGCGCTCATACCGGCCTAGACAATGAGACCTTTTACATGAAATCTTGTTAGTTACTCAACTGCTCACACAGCGCTGTTGACCTAGCATTGCACGACTAAGACTTATCTCTACTTAGTGTAAAACTAAGTCCCCGATTCTTGGATAGCACGGGTAATCTCGAGAACCACTGGATGGATTTTGATGCGGCTTTCACCATTCTGTACAGGTAATATCGAGGAAGATTTATGTAGAAAATAATTTATTTATGATCAAAGGGAGCCAAGCAGTAACGATTTTAGATTTCAGTGAATAGGTCGAAGCAAGAACCTGGCATCCGTGCACTTTTTAAGCTTACGCTGGGCAAACCGTTAAAAATATCAATATACTATGAGTGTAAGAATTGCTCAGCATGAAAAATTGTACGAAAAAGTCCGCGTGAGCATATCTCTATCTTCGATACATCGCCCACTATAAGTGTTTTTAGTTTGGACGAGAGGGGGATTTGGCATGCACCTCGACATTCTTAAATTACGTCTGACAGGAATTCCTTGCACATTCATAATTGTTCCCGGGCGAAGCCAGGGGGGGGGGGTTGCTAGTGACACTATATATTATCATTATAATTCCCGCAATATCAAAATGCAAATTATATCACAAAATAAAATAGCGTGCTAATAAATCTAAGAGAAATTAGACATACCTTGCACCTCGTTACAGTTGAATTCAATCAGAATCACTCGGTTTTCATTAAAGTTTATGCATTTTCCTGCTGAACGGTTTGGAAGTTCGGCCACAGGAAACTAGGACTGTTATTAACTTAAAATATTCATTTTTCTATTTGTGTACTATTTCTGTTCATGATTTCATTATATTGTCAGAATTAATGCTTTAATTAGTAGGGTATACTATTCAGTGTACCTATTATAAATAAAAACCGTGAGGTTTCTCACCTCCCCATATTACGAAACCCGGTTGCCTAATACGGGGAAAGTGCACTTTTAAAGTTAACAATAATATCAGAGGGTATTACAACATCAAACGTGCCCATATTTGTAATATACAGAGTATATCGCCTGAGGTTTACATTGGTGAGAAAACCAAAATTATTCCGTTCCTTCTTATGTCTAATGTGAGCCCTATTAAAAAAAACTCCCCATATTTGGCGACTTTCCTCTACCCATTTTTAGAAGATACCTGATGCACTGGACAGTTGAATCCGTGATTCATTGTATAGGTAGCTTCGTAAGTCTCAGAACTCAGGAAGTCCTTTCTAGCAGCGTTACTAGCAGCTTTCAAAGTTTCAAGGTAAGAAAGAAAATATTCCTCTAGCCAGTTTAGGCGACTGTCATTTAATGAGAAAAAATGTCCTTTATCTGGATTTCTAAACTGAATATGATGATATGTGATTCTTACGTCATGCATAGCGAACCATTTATTAACGTTTTTTTAAATGGTTGCTTCTGCGTCCATAAATGTGTACGCTTCCGGGTGCATGCCTATATTTTCTTTCAGTGTACTAATGGCACCAATAACTTCTGACGAGAACACTTCCTTGGCACGCCGAACATTCATTTTTTTCAAATTTAGTGGGTTCGATGTGTTTTTTAGTGAGGTGTCTGACCGGTTTGACGATCTCATCCTTTTGCATTGTGTATAGTAATGACAAGTATTTCCCTGAAATTATTCCAGTACCATCAGTCATTTCTCGTTACAGAAACTGCGTTCTAATGTTTTTTTTAGAATGTGACAATGATCAAAACTAGGGAATAAATTCCTAGACTCGTCGTATGGGTGATTTGTGATTGACCATTGGTTGCAAATTCCCTCCCCCTAAATGCCTCATCATTGTAGTGTTAGTTTTGTGATTATCAGAGACAATTATTATTGTTAGTTTTACTGTAAATCTTTATTTATCAAGTGAGAAATACAATACAAAATACAAATCATCTTTTGAGATGCTTGTCACATGTCACGCGAACACGCACACAGACTTTGCACTGACTCGTCTTTTGTTCTCTTCTTTATTGTACATGTCTATTTCACCAGGTGGCGCTACTGTGCTATTTTTATTTCAAATATTAACACTTCCTCCAAAGAAAAATCAAATACAAATAAAAAATAATAAACAAGATGAACTATTGAACACTTTTCAGCCTCTAAGATGTCATCTTCTGCACGCCAATCCTCTCACGCAGCATCTCGAATCTGACCCTCTCCAGAGGTTTAGTTAGAAGATCAGCTAATTGATTGGTCCCGCCGATGTGCTCCAGCTCAAGGTCTCCGTCCAAAAATCTTTCCCTCACATAGAAATGACGTACCTCAATATGCTTGGATTTTCGATGGTACTCCGGATTTTTAGCCAATTTAACTGCACCAGCATTGTCGATGTAAAGCGTAGGAGGTTTGTCAGCAGTTCCCAGTAATTCAGAAAACAGTCTTTTCAGCCAAATCAACCCCTTTGCTCCTTCACTTGCAGACACAATTTCAGCTTCAGTTGTCGATGTTGACACAGACTTCTGTAACTGACTTTTCCACGATACAGCTCCTTGATTGTAGGTCGAAATGACACCCGTCGTTGAACGTCTCGTCCTCTTGTCACCGGCGTAGTCAGCATCACTGTAGACCTTCAAAACGTCCTCTTTCCTATAGACGATTCCATGGTTCACTGTGCTCTTTAAATATCGAAATATCCGTTTCACTTGACTCCAGTCTTGAACTGTAGGATTCTCCATGGCTCGAGCAGCTTTGTTGACCGCGAATGCGATATCTGGACGAGTAGCTGTAGTCAGGTACATCAAGGATCCCACCGCCTCACGATATGGAACCCTGGCCGAAACCTTTTCTCCGTCTTCACTTTCTTCGCGTCCAACTGGGGTAGACACACCATTTGACTCGGCCATCCCAAATTTTTCAGGGATTTTCCTCTTGACTGATTGCAATAGATCCATCATGGTTTTCTTGTATCTTCATGCCCAGGAAATTGTTGAGAGATCCTCTGGTCGTGTGAAATTCCTGCTGAAGTTTTTCCATGAACTGCTCGATGTCTTCTTCGTTGCCAATTACCAGACCATCATCCACAAAGATTACAACAGCCAACCACTTTCAATTTTTGTTGCTGTAAAAGAGACAAGGATCAGCTTTGCTGTTTTTGAATCCAGCTTTCTCCATGAATTTCTTGAAACGCTTGTTCCAGCAACGTGGAGCCTGTTTTAAACCATATAAGCTTCTCTTTAGATGACACACTCGGCCAGTACCGTCCTGATGACCTTCTGGCTGTTCCATGAACACATCTTCTTCAAGCTCGCCGTTCAAGAAGGCCGTCTTGACATCAAATTGACCAAGTTTCATCTCCTTTTCAACAGCTACTGCCAACAGAGCTCGAATGGTATCATACCGTGCAACAGGGCTGAATGTTTCTTCATAATCGATTCCTTGCTGTTGCGCATAGCCTTTGGCTACCAATCGTGCCTTGAAGCGAACTTCTCCACTGTCCGTTGTCTTCTGTCGAAGAACCCACCGATTTTTCAGGACCCGTGCACCATTTGGACGCTCAACCAATTTCCAGGTATCATTTTCCTTTAAGGACTCCAATTCTTCATTAATTGCTTTCAGCCACTGATTTTTATCACTAGACTGCAGCGCTTCAGAGTACGAGTCAGGATTCTTTTCAGCGATAGATGGTCCAGCCATGTACATGTAATTTCCACTGATCATCCACGATGGCTTCTTACTTTCACGTTTGCTTTTCCTTCTTTCTTCAGTCTCTCCTTCTTCCTCATCTTCGCTTCCTCCGGAACTGGATGCCGAAGCAAAATCTTCAATTTCGCTTAAGTTCTCATCTGACTCTGACCTCCTCTGTAGGCCTACATCAGACGATGAATTAGACTGATTCCGCTCCACACGTTCTTCAAGCGTCACTTCAACCTTTCCGGCGTTGGCGCGCAGATTGCAGACAACTTCAGGTTTGAATTTCACATCATGGCTTAGAACAACCTTTCCCTGAGTTGGAATCCAGACTCTAAATCCATCCCTGTCGTTCACGTACCCAACCAGATGTCCAAAAACAGCTTTGTCGTCGAACTTGGATCGAAAATTCTTGTCGATATGCACGTAGCATTCTGTTCCGAAGATCTTCAGTTAACTGAGACTTCCCACTGGTCGTCCATACCACAATTCATAGGGAGATTTGTTTTCAATGGATGACTTCCCAGTGCGATTCAGGAGGTACACCGCAGTGTTGCAGGCTTCAGCCCAAAGTTGTTTCGTTAACTTGCTGGGATTCAGCATAGATTTTGCGCACTCCACAATCGTCCGATTTTAACGTTCCGCAACTCCGTTTTGTTGCGGTGTGTACGGCGTAGTAATGCTGTGTTCTATGCCTCTGCTTGCGAGTAGTTCAGAAACCTTCTTGTTATCAAATTCTTTTCCTCCATCACACCTGAACAGCTTCACGACGTGTCCATTTGTTTTGGCTTCATTCAGGAACTGTTCCAGAACGGTGTATACTTCACTTTTGTGCTTTAAAACGAAACCTCGTCGAAACTTGCTGAAATAATCCTTGAAACATACGTAGTAGCGTGCCTTTCCAAGAGATTCAGTAGACATTGGTCCATTCACATCGGCGTGGATTTGTTCACCGGTGGCTGTTGGTCGATTCATTCGTGTCTTGAATGACAGCCGATGCATTTTTCCCAGTGCACATCCATCGCAGAAATCCTCTTTACACATGTCTACATTGATGTTCATCTGCTTCAGTACATTCTTTGTGTTGATGACCAAATCGTTCATGGTAGATCTGCAGTTTGTCCGACGATGTAGCTAAATTCACTTGAATGGGTTGCGCCGGTTTCACGACGCGCATGTCAAGTACATACAGACCATGACTCACACGTCCAGCCATCATCGCCTTTCCAGTAACCTTGTCTTCAATTCTAACAGTTAGGTCGTCAAGTCTTGCACAAAAACCTTTCCTTGCAGCAGCTTTCACAGAAAACAGATGAGCCATTGCATCGGGAACATACAAAACTTCAGTCATCTCAGCACTCAACCAAGCGTTGTTCAGCCGCACTTGAATGTTTACAGTTCCTTTTCCTTGAGCTAGCATGCTCACACCTCGTTTTCCTAGGAAAATCTTCTCTGGAGCAGCAAACTTGACGTTTGTTGTAAAATACTGTTTGTTCGCGGTGATGTGATTTGTGGCGCCACTGTCGCAGTACCACTCGTCGGCTTGAACAAAGTCGCCGTCTAACGCACTCATCGCATGTGTCAGAAACGAAGCAGTGTTCTCCTTATTTTTGTTTCTAGTGTCACCCTCTTTCTTCTTCACTGGACATTCACTTGCCCAATGGCCCAATTCCTTACATTTGAAACATGGAAACTTCTGCTTTACTCGTTGAACATTTTTCTTCGACTTGACATCAGCGCTGCCTTTGCCACTGCCATACTGGGAATGCTTCTTGGGAGCACTACGTACCACAAACGCAGTCGATTCCACGTTTCCTTGGTCACGCAGTTCAATCGTGCACAATTTTTCAATCAACAAGTTCACAGTTTGATTTTCCGTCGGAATCGTGTCCCACACATCCTTGAAATTATCATATTCTTTTCCCAGCGTGGATAAAATTCGACCGTTCAAAATCCTTTAAGATGACGTGTTTTCGTTGTGCTTTTGTAGTTCGTCGTTCAGATCCTGATAAAGCTTCTGTAACTTCGCGACATGGGTGCTGATATCCTCCTTGTCATCACGTGTCACTCGGAAGAATGACTCGATCAACATGTTCAGTCGCTGCGTACTGCTTCGTTCGGACCGTGCGCTCAATTTTGTCCAAATTTCCCTGGCATTGGTGCACGTCAACACGAGCTCGGCAACAGATTTTCCTAGCGCACCTGCTAGCAAACTGGCCGCTTTCGCTTCTTCTTTCAACCACTGCTTATATGCCGCTTTTTGTTGCGCAGTTGCATCTGCCGGCAACACAGGACACTTTTTCGAACCATCAACAATATTTTCCAGTTCATACGACCGCAAAACCATCAACACATGCCATTTCCACTTTGCCCAGTCTTCAGGTCCTTCAAGTTTATCCACTTGAACTTTGTAGTCACTGCCTGCTGCCATTTTGAGGTTATCCTTACTCACAAAAAATACAGCACGTGTTCCACAGGCGCTCAGCTTCGGATCCACTCACGAGATATTACCATTTACACGTGGCCTGGGTCCATAGCCTCTTAGTTTTAATGTAAATCTTTATTTATCAAGTGAGAAATACAATACAAAATACAAATCATCTTTTGAGATGCTTGTCACATGTCACGCGAACACGCACACAGACTTTGCACTGACTCGTCTTTTGTTCTCTTCTTTATTGTACATGTCTATTTCACCAGGTGATGTATTCTTGGAATACACGGTATGAGAGAATATAATTTTTAATGCTCTTTGCTTGTTCATTCCTTCCTCTTTATCAAATACCAACAGTGATCTTCTATTTTCTCTTTGGTGATCATGTCGCATATAACTTCTGTGAGTCTGTTCTAGATATAAATCTTCCATGACCCTCCTAGCGTCATCTAGCAGCGAATCTCTGAAGCTCCTCAATTCTTCCTGGTGCAAGAGGATTTACTTATCCATCTGGCCACCAGATTTTGCTACCATCGCCAGCTATCTTCTCCATGAGCAAGAGAACTTCGTCTACTTTTCAATCACCATGCTGTGCTAGTATCGCCTGTTATCAACTCTTTGCAGACCATCTCCTCAAGAGAATTTCAATTCTTATGTTGGTTGTGCTGATATGTATACCTTTTGTCTCCTACCCCCACTCTCTTACTTTACCTACCTTGGACCCTCCGCGCTTCGCTGAGCAGATCTCACTTCTAAGTCGGCAGTTTACTCGGTCAGTCAAGGCTCAACCAGAGCCAGTCTCCTCAAACCAAGAGGCACTCTCTACTCTCTACGCCATGTTGGCACATTAGGTATCCGTCAAAGGGAACTTCACCTTCGACATGCAACCAAGATAAGTACATACTTCAAGTTTTAACTTCATCTTCATCGGTTTTAACTTCTACATGCTTTTAACGATATTTTATAGACAGCGTGAGATTACTTATTTGGGGCAAAAATCATTCTTCGTGGGATTTGCCATGTTGAGCTTTTGTCTGTCTAGCCAACCTTAATAGAAAGTAGCTTTTCTTAAGCTAATTAATGAGAAATCTTCTCACCACGTGGGATATTATCTATTACCCGCTGTCTATAAAGCACCAAGCTAGTTCCTCCGCGGGATTAACTTTGGCCCCATTCTTCTATTAGGATCGTTCTGGAACCTTCCAGATCCTGTACTTTATCTACAAGTCCTGCCGTCATGTATTTTTCACTCACTTGTGAGAATACTATTTAAAATTGAAGAATCTTACTTCTAAATTAAAGCTTAATAGCGAATATTCTTCCACCGCTGGAATGTTCTATGGCGCATTTAATTGTAATTCACAAACTTCTCCAGAAATAGACTCTCGCCTACCTAGTGCAACCAGTTATTTTCATCATTGCAATAACTTTCTTTCCCATAAACTTTCGTGTTACTACAGTGAATTTTTCATCTATTCAAAAGACTATAGTGAAAACCAGTGCTTGCCCAACTTTTCTACCGCGTCGCGATCGTCCGTTTACATTAAACAAGGCCATGAACATTTATCCTCAATCCCAATCGATCTTTCCTAAGCCTTCTACTAACAAACCATATTAATAAAATTATAACCCTGGATCATTTCCAATAAGGTGTCACTCTAACGAAGTGCCCTTCCATCTTGTTTGTTTATCACTAATTAATTTCTGTATAACTACGTGTTTTATACACGGTTCAAACTTACATTGTTTCTACCTTATAATCAGGGAAAACAATTCTTTCAACTCTTGAGTGAGTTATTTCTAGGTCTCACGAAATTGAAACTGCCCCATTTAGCTCGTGATTCCTATTTAAACATAGGAGGTCGAGAACCTTCCTTCTGATTTTCTCTTCAGGTTTCACAGTAAGTGACCTGCCCTTATTTGTATATCAACCAACAGTAATTCTGTATAAATATAAGAAGTTATAGGAACTTCTCCTTCATTCTACCCGCTTTCTTTTTTGTTATTTTCGAAGTTGTAACTTTTTTTAAAATAGTTACCTGGAAATTTCTTAAAGTACACTCCTTGTACTTAATTTAATGTTCAAACTTTAATCACTTCATTTGTCTTTTTTAAATCTTACAAAGATTTTAGTACATATATAAGGTTTGAAACCTAAAGAATTGTTAATTGCCTGGAGCAAACTTTAAATGTTAGGAGGTCTGCGACCCCAAATTGTTACTAAAAATTTAAACTATATATTTGTCAAATTTATTAGACTCTTTTGCCTTGTTAAATAAATTAAATATTTGTTTTTGGATTTATCATTTCTCTAATACCACGGTTAGGCAAGATCCTGTCATCCTTGGCTCTCTACTCAATGCCATTATATCTATTGATAGGGCTTTCACCACTCGTTGCATTTGAGCAAGAACTCTTAGTGGTAATCTCGTCAAAGTTTCTCTTAGCTTTTAAAGCTAATCCTAACTGGCCAGTAAGGCAAGTAAAGCTCGCTACGCCAGCTACCTGCTTGTGGAGATCCTCTCCGAAAACTTATGGTTAGTTTTCCAAAAGATAAGTGTTTCTTTTTGTCTAAACGTTTAGCCGGCTCCTTGCTGAGTAAAAGCTTAGCCATTTCCAAATGCAACCATTGGTCCACTTCCCAAAATTACTCCCCAAGGTATAATTTTTTAAAATCATTATCCTTCTTGGAAGCACTTGGTCGCCTTTTCAGGAAATTTATAACTTCGAAAACTGGAAATACCAAACCTGATTCAAATTATTGGCATCCTTCGAATTACTTTGCAAAAACTAATTTCTTTGAACAGACATACAATAAATCTGTTACTCTCGGTATTGCCAGACCAACACCCTTCCCCATAGTAGTCTTATGCCTGCTTGAGAGGGAATATACTAAGGCCACTCTCTTGCAAACCGCCCAAGTCCTAGCTGTATTTCCCGTCAGCTTAGACCAAGTCCTTACCCACTTTAGGTATCAGAGAGCGGATTTGCGGTGGCAACCGCCTCTAAGTGTATTAAAGGTTAAATTTATAACTTTTGTGTGACTCTCCTCCTAATTTTCTATCCTTTTTCTCCAGTCCGAAACCTATCTCCTTTTCTTAATCATCTTCCCTTGGTGGTTAGGTTATTCCTCAGCCAATAATCTACCCAAAATTTGGTCCCAGAAACCCGGGAGAGTCCATTTTCTATTCTTATTCTTTTTAAAAGTGTCATTTGACAATACTTTGCAAATTATTAATATCTGCTTTGAATCTTTCTGCTATAACCACATCGTGAAAAGCCTGTGAAGGGGAAAGGGGCCGCTCCTGTCTCCTTTGGTGTGTCCCGTTCTTTCTACTTATTTACTGCTGCCAGCTTGACAGCATTTCCAAGGTTCCACAGTTTCGTGAGTTGCATTTCAATCTATTTTCTTTAACATGGCTCCTACTGAAAAGGATAAGGATGAAAAACTTACTTCTAAACGAGCATCCTATAAAGGGCAAATTACCCGATTCAGAATGTACATAAAAGAGTTAGATCCCTCAGAAGCTCAATTAGACTTGTTGAAACATCGTGTAAGGGATTTTGAACGTTCTTATGAAAATTATTGTAACATTCAAACTGAAATAGAAACTTGTATGCTCAATCAAACCGAAGATCGAGTCGAAGTGGAAAACCAATATTACGAAGGCATAGGTTCTGCTCTCAAAATAATACGCCAACTCGAAGAGGAGCAGAAAAAGGACGCTTCTGTTCTTGGTTCCCTTCACGAACCACAATCTTCTTTCCGTGATGGTACTCATAAGCCCAAACCAATTTTACCTAAAATTGATTTACCCCATTTCTCTGGAGATGAATCTACTTGGGATTCTTTCTATGAATTATTTTGCTCCCTTGTTCATGACAATGAAGACATTCAAGTCATTTCCAAGTTTCATTACTTGAGATCTATCCTCCGAGGTCAAGCTTTGCAGTTAGTCGAAGCACTTCCTCTGTGCCAAGACACCGATTGTCAAGCTAATTACATCGGGCAGAGTGGAAGGCGAGTAGACACACGTTATAATGAACATAGGAATGCGATAAGATACGGAACACATTCAGCCGTGTGCGAACATATGTGTGACGCAGGGCACAGCTTTACCAACATAGAGTCGGACCTTAAAATAATCCATCACGAATCGAAAGGCAGAGCTCTTGACATAAAGGAAGCAATCGAGATACACCTAGCCAAACGAAACAATCCCAACAATCTAAATGAACACACGTTCATGGAGAGCTCACCCCTCTTCACGCTACTAAAAACACACCCTGTCGGAAACAAAACACAATTTAGCGACACAGCCAAGCTAGATAAAAAGGGGGGAAATTAGGGGTTTTTTAATAGGTAAATGTTATCTGGATCAGGTGTACGATGTACTTTGCATCTGCAATAAACCAAGGCCCATATTCGCGGCAGTATTAAAGATGCCGGGACGTCCTCATAAGACCGTCAACGCTTAGTTCGAATGGGTTATGCTCCACGCGTGGCGAGGGCCAATCCACGGTCTTTAATAGTTGTGGACCCACCTCATTCAATAACATACATCTTATCTAGGTTGGCACGTAGGGACAGGGTGGAGGAGGCAGGGGGAAAACCAGTCTTTAAGATAACCACCGCAGTCGACCGCACAGCGAGTTCCAGTGAGCACGAAAACTGCGAGTAGCTGTAATACGGAAGACAATCAGATAAGTAGTTAGCCAAAAATTTTATAGTTTAACCATAGTTTACAACCATATAATCTCTCTAAAGTACAATCTCCGGATAGCTATCACCATTTAGCATTTCACCTAACATATATACTGCATTTAGCATACACTGACAGTTGCAGTACCAATACTGCAACTAAATAATTGTACATATTGTAAATATTTTCACCTGTATTTCAAACATAGATTTTGTAGCCTAAGTGTAATGGATCTGATGATGATCGCTTGACGATCGAAACTGGTCATCCTAGTGTTTATTAATCTCATGTAATTTATTTCAGGATTAGGGCATAACCCATCTCTTTTGGGTACATTCGTGTTGACCGACTGAAAAGCACTAAACTCTTGTTTACTAAGGCAACACTGAAAATATGGCTTCAAACACCACAATGTTCACGGCTAGTCAGGCAAATCGTGAAGCCAAGAAATTCAAATCACTCAGGCTTAAACTCATGAATTTAGACAAGTCAATTTGGTTCAACAAAAAATGTATAGAACTAAACCTCACCCCTAAATACGTACCAATTAAAACCGTACCGAACACACCAGCCACGATCATTTCAACCAAACAAGCCAAAGCGCTTTGGATAAAAAACGAATTAAGATTTGCATACATAAGAAAGCAAAAAATTAACCAACAATTATACGACATTCAATTGCAACTAAGTAATTTCTAGCACGCGGCCCAATGGGACAGCTTCACCGAGCACCTACATGACAACATCAAAATCAGAGCAACGAGTAAGCATGAAACGCTAGAAAATAAATTAAGAAAACTAGGAGAAACACAGAACCATCAATCTAACGAACAACACATGAATAACAATGAATTCAATTTCCACAGCAGAGTAAACAACAGAACGAACGTAACCTTTTCTCAAGGTGAAATGAATATGTTAGACAAAGGTTTGAAATAAAACTGCACAGACGCACACACGAACCACAATATAAAACAGTTAATCACAGATATTGAGAAAGCCAGTCACAAGCTCCCTGCAGAAGACAGGGAATTAACCAAAAATCTCGCCACCAACGAAGCCAAAAAAATCCTCAAACGAGAGGGCGATAGCAATAACATTCAAAGCAACAAACAGCTCAAAGGAATAAAGTCGTTGAAACAAAAAATAAAAGAACATGACTTAATCATCACAAAAGCAGATAAGGGAAACACTACAGAAATTTTGAACAAAACAGAATACATTGAAAAAACAGTCGAATTCCTAAACAACAACGAAATCAAGGAATTAACAAAAGACCCCACCAACAACTTCCAAAAACAAATAAAAAGTGCGCTAAAAGAAACAGAATACATACTGACCAAAGCCGAAAAATCAAAACTAATAAACATGAACCCGAAAATACCGTCATTGAGGGGACAACCAAAAATACACAAAAAGGAATGCCCAATGAGACCAATAGTCAATTGTAGGAATGCCCCTAATTACAAAATCAGCAAAGAGTTACTAAAAAGCTTAAAATGCCGTCTTTCCAACGACAAAAACAACTCTGTAAAGAACACAACAGAACTAGTAACAGCATTGAACACCCTACAAATGAAACCTAGCTTCAGGCTAGTATCCTTCGACGTAACTAACATGTACACCAATATTCCGATTATTGAAGCAATCAACACTATCGAAAACAACTTAAAATCCAACAATTCGGTAAAAGAAATTGAAGAGATTGTGAGATTACTGAGGGTCGTTCTCACCCAAAACGTGTTTCAATTCGACAATAAAATATACACACAGAGAGAAGGCCTAGCAATGGGATCGCCACTAAGTGGGTTAATCGGTGACATCTTCATCAATGCACTAGAAAATTCGTTCTTAGAAAAGACTTCAACAAAGGGAATAGTAATATGGAAAAGATACGTAGATGATGTAATTTGCATCTACGATACTGAACTAACAAGCGAAGAAACAATTCTCCAATCCATTAATAGCCTTCACCACTCTATAAAATTCACTAAGGAATCCGAAATAGACCGGAAAATAAATTATCTCGATATAACTATTGAACGTAAAGACAACGACCTTTCATATTCCATATTCCGGAAAGCAACACAAACCTCGCATGCAATCGACAATCAGTCTAATCACCCCAGTACGCACAAACTAGCGGGTTTCAATTCATCGGTGCACAGAGCTTTAAACATACCCATGTCAAAAGACAACTATAATAAGGAAATAAGAACTATTATGCAAATAGCAAAGGAAAACAACTTCTCGCCAAGCAAAATAAATCAAATTATAGCCAAACATAAATATAAAGATAAAACGATTCCCAAACCGGACAGTAATGAGAAAAAATTTGCGCGTTTCAACTATGTGAATACGAATACATATAAAATCACCAACCTATTCAAAAAACAAGGCATAAAGATAGCTTTCACGACGAAAAACACAACCGCTAGGCACCTCCTAAATAGTAATCTAAATAAACGTGACCCGTATTCAAGGTCAGGGGTATATTCTATAACGTGCCAAGACACCGATTGTTAAGCTAATTACATCGGGCAGAGTGGAAGGCGAGTAGACACACGTTATAATGAACATAGGAATGCGATAAGATACGGAACACATTCAGCCGTGTGCGAACATATGTGTGACGCAGGGCACAGCTTTACCAACATAGAGTCGGACCTTAAAATAATCCATCACGAATCGAAAGGCAGAGCTCTTGACATAAAGGAAGCAATCGAGATACACCTAGCCAAACGAAACAATCCCAACAATCTAAATGAACACACGTTCATGGAGAGCTCACCCCTCTTCACGCTACTAAAAAACACACCCTGTCGGAAACAAAACACAATTTAGTGACACAGCCAAGTTAGATAAAAAGGGGGGGGGGAAATTAGGGGTTTTTAATAGGTAAATGTTATCTGGATCAGGTGTACGATGTACTTTGCTTCTGCAATAAACCAAGGCCCATATTCGCGGCAGTATTAAAGATGCCGGGACGTCCTCATAAGACCGTCAACGCTTAGTTCGAATGGGTTATGCTCCACGCGTGGCGAGGGCCAATCCACGGTCTTTAATATTTGTGGACCCACCTCATTCAATAACATACATCTTATCTAGGTTGGCAACACCTCACATAAACACATCGCTATCACTCCCCACAGCACGTAGGGACAGGGGGGAGGAGGCAGGGGAAAAAACAGTCGTTAAGATAACCACCGCAGTCGACCGCACAGCGAGTTCCAGTGAGCACGAAAACTGCGAGTGGCTGTAATACGGAAGACAATCAGATAAGTAGTTAGCCAAAAATTTTATAGTTTAACCATAGTTTACAACCATATAATCTCTCTAAAGTACAATCTCCGGATAGCTATCACCATTTAGCATTTCACCTAACATATATACTGCATTTAGCATACACTGACAGTTGCAATACCAATACTGCAACTAAATAATTGTACATATTGTAAATATTTTCACCTGTATTTCAAACATAGATTTTGTAGCCTAAGTGTAATGGATCTGATGATGATCGCTTGACGATCGAAACTGGTCATCCTAGTGTTTATTAATCTCATGTAATTTATTTCAGGATTAGGGCATAACCCATCTCTTTTGGGTACATTCGTGTTGACCGACTGAAAAGCACTAAACTCTTGTCATGCAAAATCCTATTGACATACTCTTTAGTGCCAATGTTTTCTGGAATTGCCTTCGTAAACAGGTTCGCAAGTTATCCTCAAACGTGGTCGCCAGAGACACTAATTTTGGATGGATCGTCACAGGTCAACTTCCCCATTATTCTCCCCAACCCGCATCGCAATGTTACTTCTCCAATACTGACTTGGAACAGTTTTGGAGGCTTGAAAGCGTTGATCCTCCTAATGTAATCTCTTCAGAAAATGAATTCTGTGAGCAACTTTTTTTGAACACCACCACTCGTTCTTCTGATGGCCGGTTCGTTGTTCAAATGCCAAGATTACATAATCCTCCCAAACTTATTAACTCTCAGCCCAAAGCTCGAAAAGCTCTCTTTGCTATCGAGAGCAAATTCAAGAAAGAACCTCTTGTTAAACAGCAGTACACTGATTTCATGGATGAGTATGAAAGCTTAGATCATATGGAAGTTGTTAACAAATCTGATGATGAATTGCACCCCCCAATTGGAACGGTTTATTTAAACCATCATCCCGTGTGGAAAAACCCCCTTGTAAAAGATAAAATCCGAGTTGTTTTCAATGGTTCATCACCCGACGTTAATGGCAACAGCCTTAACGACACTCTTTACTCTGGTCCTGCTATTCAGTCAGATCTATCTGCTATACTCTTAAACTTTCGATTATTTCCCATAGCTGTCATAGCTGATATAAAACAGATGTACCGTCAAGTTTTAATTCAACCGGAACAACGAGATCTCCAAAGAATCTTGTGGCGTGATGAAATCAGTAAGCCCATTAAGGTATTTCGCTTAAAAACGGTTACTTATGGCTTAAAACCCTCTTCTTTCCTTGCTATCTGATCCCTACACTTGCTAGCCTCACAAGATGGTCATTTATTTAATTCCAAATCCTCTGAAGCACTAACTACGTCATTCTATGTTGACGATTATTTGCAGTCCTTCCCCACTTTGGAGGAAGCTTCTTTTGTGTCTTTAGAACTTCAGGCATTGCTAAGGAATGGAGGTTTCCCACTTCATAAGTGGAATTCCAACTCCCCTGAGTTTCTCGCCCAGTTTCCCATCGAAGACGTAGATCCTTCTTCTGTCGAAATTTGTGGAAACTCCGAATCCATAAAAACTCTAGGAGTTCATTGGTGCACTAGCGCTGACACTCTCATCTATAAAGTTTCGCTCGCAGAAGAGCTTCCTAACACAAAAATACAAACTCTCTGAAATTGCAAAAATGTTTGATCCGCTTCAATTCCTTGCCCCAGTTATCGTTATAGCCAAACTCTTCATGCAAGAGCTGTGGTCGCTCAAATGTGAATGGGATGACGCTGTCCCTCTTTCTTTTCTTAATCGTTGGCTCTCGTTTCGCAGCAATTTGCTGGATCTTTCCCTTGTTGAAATTCTCAGGAATTTAATTAGCTCTCATTCTAATGCATCTTTTTTCCTTAATGTGTTCGCGGACAGTTCCGAAAAAGCTTACGGTTGCTGCGCATATTTAGTTTATCACGGTTCATTCTATGGATCTCCAGTTTCCAACCTTGTTTGTGCCAAATCGAAGGTCGCTCCTCTTAAAACTATCACTTTGCCTAGGCTTGAATTGTGTGCTGCACTCATGGCTGCAGAACTTGTTAAGAAATTACGGGAGGTATTAAAAGTCGAATTCTCGCAAATCTATCTCTGGAGCGATTCCATGATCACCCTTTCTTGGATCGCCAAGAACCCCTCTCACTGGCAAACTTTTGTTGCAAGCAGGGTTTCCAAAATTCAAACTCTTTCTTCTGGATGTCAATGGAGGCATGTGCCCAGTGCTGATAATCCAGCCGATATTATCTCTCGTGGTTGTTTACCTTCTCAATTGGCAGCTTCCCAGTTGTACTGGCATGGGTCCTCGTGGTTACTCGAAGACTCTTCTTCATGGCCTTCTAAACCTCCAGCTACAAACTCCAACTTGCCTGACGCTAAAGTACCTCTATCCATTGCTTCGTGTCTTGTTTCCAACGCTTCTCATCCCTTGTTGTCCCGTTATTCTTCTTTTCATAAATTAATACGAATTGTCGCCTATCTCCTTAGATGGAAATATTTTGTGGTTGACCAACCTCTTCTCCCCAAACCACACCTTACCAATCATGAATTGAATCTCGCTACCATTAAGGTTTTACAACTGACACAGCAAGAAGCCTTTTCTTCTGAATTGTCTTTACTTTCTTCTAAAAGGGATCTTCCCAAACCGTGTCGTCTTCGTGCTTTGGCCCCGTTCCTTGATGACCATGGGTTACTCAGGGTAGGTGGAAGGCTCTCGCAATCTTTGGTCTCTGAGGACAAAAAGCATCCCGTTATTTTGCCTTCCAAACATCACGTAACTTCCTTAATTATACGTGACTTTCATTATCGCAATCTGCATGTTGGTACACGCACCCTGCTTTGCCTCTTAAGGGAAAAGTATTGGATTATAAATGGAATTCATGAAGTTTCTTCTGTAATTCACAAGTGCATTCCTTGCTTCAAAGCAAAACCTAAAATCAATACTCAATTAATGAGCGATCTGCCCTCTTTTCGCTCTTCTCCTATACGCCCATTTGCTTTAACTGGTGTGGACTATATGGGTCCGTTCCAATATCAACGAAATTCTCCTGAAGCTAAACGCAAATTGTTTGGTAAGCTTTATGTTTCTCTCTTTGTTTGCATGGTTACTGGCGCAATCCACTTGGAACTAGTAACGAATGCTTCTACTTCTTACTTTTTATCAGCTGTCTCTCGCTTCACTGCTAGGCGTGGTGTTCCTTCAGAGATGTTCTCTGATAACGCTTCCACTTTTCAGGGCGCTGCTTCCCTGTGGAAGAAAGCTCTCACTTCCTCTCCTGCCATGGAACAAATTTCTAATTTTTCCTACTCAAAGGGTTTCAAATGGCGCTTTATACCTCCCTACGCTCCTCATCACGGTGGTAGGTGGGAATCTTGCGTAAAGCTCACTAAACGTCATTTAAGAAAAGTCTTAGGTAATCGCATTTTGACTTATGAGGAATTCAATTCACTGTCCGTTCTGATTGAAGGTGTTGTTAATTCTCGCCCTTTAACTCCGCTTTCCAATGACCCTGATGACCTGCTTCCACTTACACCTGGTCACTTCCTTATCGGCACTTCTCTTTCTGCCCCTCCTCCTCTTCCCATTTCTTACAGGGATTCCAATCTACCTATCGTTCGGCGTAAACTTGAAGCCCTCCGTAATTCTTTTTGGAAGAGGTGGAACTTGGAATATTTAACTTCCTTGCAACGGAGACAGAAGTGGTTTCTTTCCAGTCCCGACATTAAAGTGGGGGACTTGGTCTTGGTTAGGGATGTTTCACCCCCCCTAGTCTGGACTTCTGTTAGAGTGACCGAGTGTTATCCTGGAAGAGATGGGAGAGTCAGGGTGGTCAGAGTTTTGACCACTAATGGTCCGATCACAAGACCACTGTCTTTGATCGCTCCATTACCTTTAAATGTTTAACTGCTTATTTGTTCTCTTTTGGTGTTTGGCCCTCCCAGTATGGTGTATTCTTGGAATACACGGTATGAGAGAATGTAATTTTTAATGCTCTTTGCTTGTTCATTCCTTCCTCTTTATCAAACACCAACAGTGATCTTCTATTTTCTCTTTGGTGATCATGTCGCTTATATCTTTTGTGAGTCTGTTCTAGATATATATCTTCCACGACCCTCATAGCGTCATCTAGCAGCGAATCTCTGAAGCTCCTCAATTCTTCCTGGTGAAAGAGGATTTACTTATCCATCTGGCCACCAGATTTTGCTACCATCGCCAGCTATCTTCTCCATGAGCAAGAGAACTTCGTCTACTATTTCACTCATCATGCTGTGCTAGTATCGCCTGTTATCAACTCTTTGAAAACCATCTCCTCAAGAGAATTTCATTTCTTATGTTGGTTGTGCTGATATGTATACCTTTTGTCTCCTACCCCCACTCTCTTACTTTCCCTTCCTTGGACCCTCCGCGCTTCGCTGAGCAGGTCTCACTTCTAAGTCGGCAGTTGACTCGGTCAGTCAAGGCTCAACCAGAGCCAGTCTCCTCAAACCAAGAGGCACTCTCTACTCTCTACGCCATGTTGGCACATTAGGTATCCGTCAAAGGGAACTTCACCTTCGACATGCAACCAAGATAAGTACCTACTTCAAGTTTTAACTTCATCTTCATCGGTTTTAACTTCTACATGCTTTTAACGATATTTTATAGACAGCGTGAGATTACTTATTTGGGGCAAAAATCATTCTTCGCGGGATTTGCCATGTTGAGCTTTTGTCTGTCTAGCCACCCTTAATAGAAAGTAGCTTTTCATAAGCTAATTAATGAGAAATCTTCTCACCACGTGGGATATTATCTATTACCCGCTGTCTATAAATCACCAAGCTAGTTCCTCCGCGGGATTAACTTTGGCCCCATTCTTCTATTAGGATCGTTCTGGAACCTTCCAGATCCTGTACTTTATCTACAAGTCCTGCCGTCATGTATTTTTCACTCACTTGTGAGAATACTATTTAAAATTGAAGAATCTTACTTATAAATTAAAGCTCAATAGCGAATTTTCTTCCACCGCTGGAATGTTCTATGGCGCATTTAATTGTAATTCACAAACTTCTCCAGAAATAGACTCTCGCCTACCTAGTGCAACCAGTTATTTTCATCATTGCAATAACTTTCTTTCCCATAAACTTTCGTGTTACTACAGTGAATTTTTCTTCTATTCAAAAGACTATAGTGAAAACCAGTGCTTGCCCAACTTTTCTACCGCGTCGCGATCGTCCGTTTACATTAAACAAGGCCATGAACATTTATCCTCAATCCCAATCGATCTTTCCTAAGCCTTCTACTAACAAACCATATTAATAAAATTATAACCCTGGATCATTTCCAATAAGGTGTCACTCTAACGAAGTGCCCTTCCATCTTGTTTGTTTATCACTAATTAATTTCTGTATAACTACGTGTTTTATACACGGTTCAAACTTACATTGTTTCTACCTTATAATCAGGGAAAACAATTCTTTCAACTCTTGAGTGAGTTATTTCTAGGTCTCACGAAATTGAAACTGCCCCATTTAGCTCGTGATTCCTATTTAAACATAGGAGGTCGAGAACCTTCCTTCTGATTTTCTCTTCAGGTTTCACCTGCCCTTATTTGTATATCAACCAACAGTAATCTTCTATATATATAAAGCACAAAGTTTGTCTGTCTGTCTGTCTGTCTGTCTGTCTGTCTGTTATGTATACAAATCTACACCGTTTCACCGATCTGAACCAAAATTTGTATACTTACCCTTTGGAACCCTGCGGGTAACCCCGTCAACATTAAATTTCGGACAGACCACCCCATGCCCTGCATTTAGGCCCTTTTGCACAAATCTACACCGTTTCACCGATCTGAACCAAAAGTTGTATATTTAACCTTTGGCACCCTGCGAGTAACACTGTCCACTTGAAATTTCGGACAGACCACCCCATTCCCTGCATTTAGGCCCTTTGGTCCAAATCCACACCGTTTCACCGATCTCAACCAAAATTTGTATATTTACCCTTTGGAACCCTGCGAGTACCACTGACCACTTAAAATTTCGGACAGACCACCCCATTCCCTGCATTTAGGCCCTTTGGTCCAAATCTACACTGTTTCACCGATCAGAACCAAAATTCGTATTCTTACCCTTTGGTGCCCTGCGAGTAACACTGTCTGCTTGAAATTGCGGACAGACCACTCCATTCCCTGCATTTAGGCCCTTTGGCCCACATCTATACCGTTTCACCGATCTCAACCAAAATTTGTATATTTACCCTATGGAACACTGCGACTAACACTGTCTGCTTGAAATTTCGGACAGAGCACGCCATTCCCTGCATTTAGGCCCTTTTTGCACAAATCTACACGGTTTCACCGATCTGAACCAAAATGTGTATACTTACCCTTTGGAACCCTGCGAGTAACACTGTCTGCTTGAAATTGCGGACAGACCACTCCATTCCCTGCATTTAGGCCCTTTGGCCCAAATCTACACCGTTCCACCGATCTCAACCAAAATTTGTATATTTACCCTTTGGAACACTGCGACTAACACTGTCTGCTTGAAATTGCGGAGAGGCTACTCCATCCCAGGCATTTAGGCCCTTTGGCACAAATCTACACCGTTTCAGCGATCTGAACCAATTTTGTATACTTACCCTTTGGAACCCTGCGAGTAACACTGTCCACTTAAAATTTCGGACAGACCACCCCATTCCCTGCATTTAGGCACTTTGGCACAAATCTACACCGTTTCACCGATCAGAACCAATATTCGTAAACTTACCCTTTGGTACCCAGCGAGTAACACTGTCTGCTTGAAATTGCGGACAGACCACTCCATTCCCTGCATTTAGGCCCTTTGTCCCAAATCTACACCGTTTCACCGATCTCAACCAAAATTTGTATATTTACCCTTTGGAACACTGCGACTAACACTGTCTGCTTGAAATTGCGGCGAGGCCACTCCATCCCTTGCATTTAGGCTGTTTGGCACAAATCTACACCGTTTCACCGATCTGACCCCAATTTTATATACTTACCCGTAGAACCCGACAAGTAACACTGTTCACTTTAAATTTTGGACAGACCACACTATTCCCTGCTTTTTGCCCTTTGGCAGAAAACTACACCGTTTCACCGATCTCAACCAGATTTTACATAATTACCCTTTGGAACTCGACGAGTAACACTGTCCACTCGAAATTTCGGACAGACCACTCCATTCCATGCATTTAGGCCCTTTGGCACAAATCTACATCGTTCACCGATCGAAAACAAAATGTGTATACTTACCCTTTGGAACCCGATGAGTAACACTGTCCACTTTAAAATTTGGACAGGCCACCCCATTCCCTGCATTTTGGCCCTTGGCACAAAACTACACCGTTTCACCGATCTCAGCCAGATTTTACATAATTACCGTTTGGAACTCGACGAGTAACACTGTCCACTCGAAATTTCGAACAGACCACTCCATTTCTCGCATTAAGGCCCTTTGGTACAAATCTACATCGTTCACCGATCGAAAACAAAGTGTGTATACTTACCCTTTGGAACCCGATGCGTAACACTGTCCACTTGAAATTTCTGACATACCACTCCATTCCCTGCATGTAGCTCAGGAATTCCTCGGGGTTGCCAGCTTCCTAACTCACCAGTCATGAGCCCTTGAGGGTGTACCAGAAGTGGTGGGTCTACACACACCCTGCCTCTTTGAGGGCCTTGAGCAGAAGACAGGAGATATTATGAAAAGGAAAAGAAGGCAGACCCCTCGAAGAATGAGGGTATCAGGAAAGATGAGACAAAGCCAATTAAGGCGGGAAATTGAAAGACTCCCTAGCCCTCGGATACCCTAATACAGTCTGGGTCGGAAGAGAACAAGAGTTGACCAAGGGAGGCCGACAGGAAAGAGAACTGAAATGAGCCCAGCACCAGGAAGTAGAAGCGATGCCAGACTCAGCTGGGGTTCCGTGGTCGCCAACCCACGTCCCACAAGTTGTGAGACCCTGGGGGGAGGGTCAGTTGTGAGAATAGCTTGCTGATTCATCGTGAGGTACTTTCCAGAGCCCGCCGTGTTATCTCCTGCTGTCTATGCTGATGCCAGCACAGGGCCGTTGCGAAACAGTGAGTGATTCCCGGTCAATCTGTATAGGACGGGGAACCCCGAACGTGTGTCATCATATTTCGTCATCATCTGCGATCATCTCAGGTTCGTGCAGCTTGGACCTATATTCTTTGTCTTTGCCGAGCAGTACGCTCTTTCACTAGATGCATCCAGTACAGGCCTAAGCCAGAAAATAAGGTTGAGACTTTGGAAGACATCGAAGCTAGACACCTGAATTACCTATATTAGTTTTAAAATAACACCATGTTCGTTTAGTAGTCATTTTTTCATTACCTTATTATCATCATAAGTGCAAATGACCTAGATGTTACGCGCATCATACCAATAATCACCGCCGCATAAAGTCTTTCTCGACTGTGATTTTTAAAATATTTATTTTTGGTTGGTTGGTTCTTAAGTTTAGGGGCTGCGACAACGCGGTCATGTAGCCCCGTGTACTTTGGGTGTGTGTAGAATCTGTCTGATAACAGGTGTTAGTTGTGATGACTGTATTAGTGTGTGTTATCTGTTTTTTAATTTAAGTACAAACTGCAACTTAGAATTCTTCAAATAGTTCGTACTTTTGCCGCCAAGCGCCACCGTCAACGACTACTAGGCCAAGTTCGGAACTTAGCTACTAGACGCCACTGCAGTCGGCTCTTGGCAACGGACGTAGACATCTATGAGCGTTGTTTACCTATCCAATTTAGCTTCACACAGGTGTAATTAGTGGAAGGTTCAATAACATGCCATAAATCTGACATGGGACCGCCGGCTTTACTTCCCCTCCGAAGAAAGGCATACTGACGGATTTTTAACGCTCTTAAAATATCCGACGGCTTCGGCCGGGTTTGAACCCGCTATCTTGGGCATAGAAGCTCAGCATGCTACCAAATACGCCACCGAAGCCGCCATATAGTTATTTTTATTACAGTACATTGTGTACATTATACTTTGAAGTGTCAATTCAATACCGGTAGTAGTTTCCCTTATCATCCTCATCATAAGAGCAAATGACCTACAGTAGATGTTACTCCCATTACACCATTAATCACCACACACAATAAGTCTTTCTCGCCTGTGAATTTTGAAATATGGATTTCAATTACGGTAGTTTGTAAGTTTGACGTGTCAATTCAACAGTAGTTTTTATTATCATCCTTATCAAAAGGGCAAATGACCTAGATATTACTCCCTCATTGTCTTTGGGGGCAAATGACTTAGATTTTAAGTCCATTATATTTCTAAGGAGACCTTAAAACATTATCATCATTCCACCGGGCGAAGCCGGGTACTACTGCTAGTTCTGTATAAATATAAGAAGTTATAGGAACTTCTCCTTCATTCTACCCGCTTTCTTTTTTGTTATTTTCGAAGTTGTAACTTTTTTTTAAATAGTTACCTGGAAATTTCTTAAAGTACACTCCTTGTACTTAATTTAATGTTTAAACTTTAATCACTTCATTTGTCTTTTTTAAATCTTACAAAGATTTTAGTACATATATAAGGTTTGAAACCTAAAGAATTGTTAATTGCCTGGAGCAAACTTTAAATGTTAGGAGGTCTGCGACCCCAAATTGTTACTAAAAATTTAAACTGTATATTTGTCAAATTTATTAGACTCTTTTGCCTTGTTAAATAAATTAAATATTTGTTTTTGGATTTATCATTTCTCTAATACCACGGTTAGGCAAGATCCTGTCTTCCTTGGCTCTCTACTCAATGCCATTAAATCTATTGATAGGGCTTTCACCACTCGTTGCATTTGAGCAAGAACTCTTAGTGGTAATCTCGTCAAAGTTTCTCTTAGCTTTAAAAGCTAATCCTAACTGGCCAGTAAGGCAAGTAAAGCTCGCTACGCCAGCTACCTGCTTGTGGAGATCCTCTCCGTAAACTTATGGTTAGTTTTCCAAAAGATAAGTGTTTCTTTTTGTCTAAACTTTTAGCCGGCTCCTTGCTGAGTAAAAGCTTAGCCATTTCCAAATGCAACCATTGGTCCACTTCCCAAAATTACTCCCCAAGGTATATTTTTTTTTATCATTATCCTTCTTGGAAGCACTTGGTCGCCTTTTCAGGAACTTTATAACTTCGAAAACTGGAAATACCAAACCTGATTCAAATTATTGGCATCCTTCGAATTACTTTGCAAAAACGAATTTCTTTGAACAGACATACAATAAATCTGTTACTCTCAGTATTGCCAGACCAACACCCTTCCCCATAGTAGTCTTATGCCTGCTTGAGAGGGAATATACTAAGGCCACTCTCTTGCAAACCGCCCAAGTCCTAGCTGTATTTCCCGTCAGCTTAGACCAAGTCCTTACCCACTTTAGGTATCAGAGAGCGGATTTGCGGTGGCAACCGCCTCTAAGTGTATTAAAGGTTAAATTTATAACTTTTGTGTGACTCTCCTCCTATTTTTCTATCCTTTTTCTCCAGTCCGAAACCTATCTCCTTTTCTTAATCATCTTCCCTTGGTGGTTAGGTTATTCCTCAGCCAATAATCTACCCACCAGGTGGCGCTACTGTTCTATTTTTCTTTCAAATATAAACAATTATAATTATGAAACCGCATTGTTCAACCTCGAGAATAACGTCCAGCAGGAGTTTATGTAAGTCCCGTCCTGACAGCTGCTTCGTGAAAAAGAAGGCACACGGTATCTGATAATTTGTCGAAAGATCTCTTAGCACAAAACACAACACACGATTGGCTGCTACTTGTTACCGGCTGTAATTTTCATCCTCTTTTTCCTTTTGATGAGACGGTGCTGGAATTATGTCCTTGTACCCGAAGAAGGTGCGAGGTATGTCTAATTTCTCTTAGATTTATTAGCACGCTATTTTATTTTGTGATATAATTTTAATTTTGATAATGCGAAATTATAATGATAAAAATTATATAGTGTCACTAGCAACCCGCCCCCGGCTTCGTCCGGGAACAGTTATGAATGTGCAGGGAATTCCTGTCAGACGTAATTTAAGAATGGCGAGGTGCATGATAGACAAATCCCCCTTCCGTCCAAACTAAAAACACTTATAGTGGGCGATGTATCGAAGATAGAGATATGCTCTCCCGGACTTTTTTGAGAATTTCTCACGCTGAACAATTCTTACACTCATAGTATTGTGCCCGTCAGAGGAGTTGCCAGGATAGCCAACAACCGAAATGACTTCCCTAACATCTCATCCGCCGGACCTAACTGCCGAGAGGATCAGGTGAACTTCCATACAGGTCAAAGCGACACGAGAATCCATCATCCACAGGGATCGTGGTACATGGTGACTAAAGGTCATAGACTGCCTAAGGAAAGGTTCACCTTAAAATCTAGACTGAGAAAGGAAACATCCAGACTTATGTAAAACATCGTGAAAATTTATTGTAAAATTCACAAACCCCTATCCTAGTTCGGAGGGTTTCCATCGGCTAATCCGCAAGCTAATAAATAATCGAAAATAAAGAGCAGGTCCCTACCTGAGAAGTTACAGTAAACCCTCGCGAAAGATCTATCTCACAATAATTAAAGCAACAACAGCAACACTAGGAAAATGGTACGGTGCAAAGCCCTACATCAAGTTACAAGATCAAGCTAATATCGGAATTTACATTTAACAGGGTAGCAAAACAAATCTAAGTTAGGATGATACCATTTTCTCATTTACATTTAATATTAATTCATCTAGCTAATTCCTGCCAATTAGTTACAAAATTTACGGCGGTGACGTCCGTAATATCAAAACAATTACAATCAAAGCTATGTAACAAGCCATAAAAAAAAATATCTAAGACACTCTTACAAACTGGGTGCTAATCAGCACACAAAAGGTGACATAGAGGATTTGTACACTTTTACATCAATAAATACAAGACCACAGTTTTATTCAAAGCCTACCTACACATTGGTTTACTGTTTGTAAGCCATAGTCATTTAACGTGTGTAATTACGGTGACGACTGCGTGGTGAAGACTACGTCTAATATCGTATGGCCTGCGCTCCACCAGCTACGAACTAAAGGTTCGAGCAAGCCTCTGTCGCTACAAAAAGTGTCAGCTGTCCTAAAGTCATTTCCTCCAGGAAATACTTTCATTGGCACGGCTATGTCAGCCCGTTCCAAATGCAAATGAACAAGGTTAAATAGAAAGGATTCGTTAGTTATATTTTGTTTATCAAAATTATGCGTTTTATTATTAAGATGTCGGTTTAAATTATCGTTGGTTTATGGCGAATAACAGCTGACTAGCTTGGCACGGAGCGTCTCCGAGAGATCATCTCTGCCAAAAAGCCTCGACTCAAAAGTCGGAATACAATCAACGAGCAATAACAACTCGGACACACAATAACACAAGTTACCAGCGGCGCACAGCTCGCGTTAAATAACTCTGGGACGGGCCTGGACACATCAGTTACCCTCCCTAAATATATGGTCGACGGGAACAGTCCCGGACATGGTACACAAAATACCTTCACACATGAAAAAAAAACTCATCATGGGGCTAGCCTCCAACATAAAATAAGAATCCTGACATAACTGTACTCGTTGAAACAACGGTACACGCAAAGGGCGTTTAACTAACAAGTGACAATCTAAAGTACATGTGAGCAGATACAGAAATGGACTCTCGGTTCCATGAGCTATCAATGCAATGAAAAATAAATGAATGCTACAAGCATTCTGTCCTGTGTTAACATAAGTCTGTCTCACTTGGAAGCAAGCGCTCTCACTCGTGCGCTGGGAAATATTCACAAACCTGTCTGAGTCACAGCAAGTTGCAGGCTCCCTGCACTATTAGACACAACAAGTTGACTGGGCCGGCAATTCAGGCAAGAAAATAACTATGAAACTGGCCTCATAATAATACCTTTAACATAGGTTATAAACATTAAAAAATGTGTGCATTAAGAGCACGCTATAAAGCTGAATACAAACATATAACTCTCTCTTTCATAGCAAAGACGTTTAAAAGATAGCAATGTCACTCATTGCTGGAGCTCTTTGCTCTCAAAGATATAATACTTCAGTAGTTTCTTGTATCAAACAATCAAATAATCACGTGTTATCACACTTGACGCAAACAAAATAATATTATGGCGCAAACTCCACTCTGCTGGATTTGCTTAATGATACGTTGGGAACTGGGTTCGATGCTAGGCTACAACGAAACATCCCTTTTACTTGCAAGGTCTACACTTGACCTGGATGGCTTCTGGGCACATCATGAATGAAATATAAATGCAGTTACAAAACTGGTAATTACCTAAATGATACGACTTCTCTAATGAAGTCAGGGGCGTAACATTGACTGTCTGCTATGAGTGCAGTTAAAGAATTATGATCATGGCATCAGTTTGCCGTAACAGGAGTCTGCTAAGACTCGAAAATCACCCCAGATAGGGTTAAACAAAGTAGCCTAAAATGACTACGGTCACGTTTAGCAATGACAGGAATTGGCGTCCTATGACGTCCATCAGGTTGCACCAGGTTTGAACAAAATGTCGAACCCAAGGGTGGCTCAAAATCACTGTAATAAATGACATCTAATTATACTAGTTACATTCCCTACCTATGAAATGGCTGTCACTAAGTTCGGCTGATTTACAATCTACACTAATCTAAATATACCACCAATGACTAGAACAAAGAAGGGTTGTACAAACTCACGATATGAAGGAGCCCACACTTAGCTCTCTGTCCAACGACAAGGGTTGAACAAAAGCACCTATGGCTTTCAGGATTGGCATCATCCGTATCAGAACTTCCATCTCGGCTCTCCTAAAGACCAGGGTTCGGTCTGTCCCTGTAGTTGACATCGTGAATGGGTTGGACATGCCTAGGAAAGGCATCCTCGATTCCTTCCTTCTCGTTCGACGTTCTTGAAGTTCCAAATCATGCTCGTTCCATCCGAGACGTCTCCCTCATACCATAACGGTACTTAGCCCATTATCTCCGGCTCGAACATGGTGTTATAAATGTCGGACACGTGGTCGGTAAAGTTAGACATTATGTATTCCATTAGTACTTGAAAATTGCGGTGTGCTTTGTAGCTATCACAGACGTTACACATATATTTAGCAACACAGCCTCTACACTTTGCAGATATCATTAATAAATGGCCATGCACTGATCTCCTGGTTCACACGTGCACAGACTCTACTTTTGCAATCACGTGGCATCCGTGAAATAGGCGTCGATTTCTGGCGGATAAATCCACCGTAGCAATTTATACACGAAGTGGTTTTAATATCACACTCGTTCAATGTAACTTTATCACAGTTATTGGTATATTTAACACTAGGCTTCGGCCCTCCACAAATCACGTGGGTACAAAATGTGGTTCTACAGAATCGTAGAAAATTCACAATATATTTTAAATACGTTTCACAATGCAATTTGTGCTGATCACTAGACTTTACAAATCGTGATGCACAATACGATGGTGCTCGATGACACTTGATAAATATTTCTTCGCTAAAAAGCGGACTGTTCCCACGTCTTACATGACGGATATTTCAACACGCCTCAACAGGGCGGATTCTCCTGACGTAGTGCACGGAACTGCGTTCCTCGTGGAATCAAGTCGTCAAACTAAGTCGTTGAGCGACTATTTACATCCCTTCTTGCGTATCTGCAATGATATTACCGTACCTTAAAGTAAAAAACATTCTCCAAAATGTTTCAAAAATACTGAATGACGAAATGGAATATTCTGAGTCTCGTAGAAAGGTAAAGTTGATTAATAAGACCTCAGATAAATAATTAGCAGAATTCATCAAAGTCAAAAGAGCGATCCTCCGCTACTCCAAAGTGAATAGTATAAGCTCTCAACTTCTGGTTGCTTTCTGGGTGTGTTCAAAGGTAATACATTCCATCATAAATGTGTTGTCATGAAAATATCACATGAACCTTAGCTCAGCGGGTTCAGTATATTGATATTTTTAACGGTTTGCCCAGCGTAAGCTTAAAAATGCACGGACGCCAGACTCTTTTTTCGACCTTTTCACTGAAATCGTTACTGCTTGGCTCCCTTTGGTCATAAATGAATTATTTTCTACACAAATCTTCTTCGAGATTACCTTTACAGAATGGTGAAAGCCGCATCAAAATCCATCCAGTGGTTCTTGAGATTACACATTATTTAATAAACGTACTGTACAGCTGTTTATTAATCACGCCTACAATGGGATGGGAGTGCGCTCTATCGACGCTGAGTAGACATTTTCCAATTACACGTTATGCATGGGCTCGAACTGGGATTGTCAAGCCCGGTTCATTCGATTTGGGATTCTCCGTGCGTGTGGACGTTGGGTGCTAGTGCTCCCGGTGTTTCGTGCCGCGTGTGTTCGGAGTGTACCTTAGTCTACCTATTTCTTTCTTCCTTCTTGTGTGAACATTATATTTAGTGTCAACCTTTTGTTGTCTTCCCCGGTAATCTAGTGCATGCTTTAATGGCGTCTTCTAGTGATGGTGGGTTGCTTGCTCGACCCCCTGATTCTGAACTCAACATTTTACCACGGATGTTGTCCCTCTTATGGCACCTTTTCAACCTCAAATGGATACCGAAAATTCTGCTCCTTCCCCAGCTGCTCCATCGGATCGTCCCAGATCCGACATCTACATTTGTCCTGATATTTCTGCTGTTTACACTCCTAATCATATGGGACCGTATATTGTACATGTCGAGTCTGCTGATCAAAAGAGGTTGGGAAACTTACATCCCATGAGTCTTGGCCGTACCTTTTATGATCGCAAAATTAGTGGTATCACCTCTATTCAACGCAAAGATCGTAATCGAGTACAAATCAAATTTAATTCAGCTACCCATGCAAATGATTTCATGTTGCATTCTATTTTGACAGAACGCAATCTTAAAGCTTTCATACCCTCTTCCAGTATTCAGAGAGTAAGGGTTGTCCGTGGAGTGGATTTAGATCTCTCTCTTGAATATATTATGAAATTCATTGATACTCCGATACCCATTGCCAAACTTCAACGTATGACTAGGAGAGTGACCAGAGATGGCCACACTGAATACGTTCCCACGGGGACTGTCAAAATCACCTTTGCTTCTCAAAATTTGCCTAGATCTGTTTCCCTTTTTAATGTTTACCTCGAAGTAGAAATATTTGTATTTCTACCCATTATATGTCAAAGATGTCAACGTTATGGTCATGTTGGCCTCAATTGTCGAGCGAAATCGCCCAGATGCCGCAAATGCGCTCAGTCCCATTTAACGGTTGATTGCACTAGTGTGATCTCCTATTGTGCCCATTGTCTGCAGAATCATCCTTGTGGTTCTGCTAGACGTGACTTCCATCAACAACAAATAGCAATCAAACGCCAAATGTGTCTCACTAATCAAACTTATGAGGAAGTCACCAAACATCAACCGCTCACAGTCAATCCCCTGTATACTCCGCAGCAGTTCCCTTCATTAGCTGAAACTAATCCTCCGTTTGTATCTTCCCAAGCTCTTCCGAGATCTCTACCAACAGAGGGGATCACTAAGAAACGGAAATTCACTACTGTTCTGTCACGTTCTCCTAAATTACCCAACCCTCCGGGGTATGACCATCAGGCCTATCAGGCGATTTTACATCCTCCCACCAATTCTGCTTCTCGGTCCCTTGCTGGGCCGTCTTCATTGAACCCCCTTTCACCACCACCACCCCCCCCTACTTCGTCCGATCCGCTACCGCCTGCCGGTAAGCCCACAGATTTGTTTGCTGATTATACTCAATTACTCGCTTTATTAGGTACCAACGCTCAATGGCAAATTTTACTGAAAAAAATATTTTTCAACTTTCTAACCTTTTTACCCCCACAATCGCATGTTTTCCCCGTTAAATCCCCGACCCCTCCCGAGCCCTATCCCTCTCCATTAGATGCGTCTCCTTCAATGGAATTGTCGGAGCCTGCTCCACAAAAAGCATGAACTTATTCTACTTGTGCAGGAATTCAATCCTGATATATTAATTCAGGAAACTTGGTTACCATCACATTTCACCTTTTATCTCCCGAATTACCACATTGAACGCAGTGATGGCACTCCCTATGGGGGAGTCATGACATTGATTAAATATCATATTCCGTACACACTTGTCCCCAACCACTTTACTATTCCCCGCACGTATTCCTTAACTATACGCTTAGATGCTTTCTATGTCACGAATTTTTATTGTCCCCCAGCCATCAAAGGCAATTTTCGTCAATGGTTTTCTTTTTTACAATACCACAGTAGCTTGGGACCCCACATTCTTACCGGTGATTATAATGCTCACCATTCTGTCGGGGGTTGTGAACAAACCACTCCCAAGGGTCGTCATATTTATTCGGCGTTTACCAAACTCCATCTTCACCTTTTGAATGATGGTTCCCCCACCAGACTCACAGGACCGATCCAGGCAAAAAGTGCTGTTGATCTTGCTTTCGCCACCATTAATATAGCACACCGTCTTCATTGGCAAACTATTCCTGATCTCTATCAAAGTGACCATTATCCTATTCTTATGTCCTACTCTCTTGTCCGTCCTTCTAAACTTCCTTCTCTTCTTTCGCCGCCCACTCGTTTGCTTCGCCACTTTGATCCTTCCTTGTTTGCTGATTATATTCAACATACCTCTCCCTCACCTCATGGGACATCATCTACTGCTTATACTCATCTTTTATCTTCGATCGGTGCTTATTTAGATATTTATCATCCCTTAACAGTTCGCCGCCCCCTTGCTTCCCCTTCTTCTCATATTGCTTGGTGAGATAATGAATGTGCCTTATTAATTAAACGTCGCAAACACGTTTTTAAATGATATCGACAGTTTCATACCCCTTTTACTTATCAAAATTATAAAAAAAATTACAGCTCAACTTCAGAGAACGTTTAATATGAAACGTCGGGCCGTTTGGCAACGCTTCACAACTTCTATAAATCGATCCACTCCTATTTCTCGTATTTGGACTGCAATTAAATTTTTGTCTCATAATTCTTCTCCCAATTCCCCATCTTCCATATCTGATGATGTTCTTCGTTCTTTTTATCATCAACTTAAGCCGGATTTTGTTCCCCCACTGCTCTCCTTGCCTCCAATTCCCCCTGGTACCAAATTTTTGTGTTTACTTCGTTCCATAACTCTTTCCGAATTTACTAAAGCACTTCATCATCGCAAATCTACCCAACCGGGACTTGACTTTATTACCTATAATATGTTGACTTCCTTACCACTTTCGGCCCAAATAACATTAGTAAACTTTTATAACTCTATTCCTCAAACGGGCCTTACTCCGCCTGAGTGGAATGCTTTTCGAATCGTACCCCTCCTTAAACCCGGTAAACATCCCCTGGATCCTCACAATTATCGGGGTATTAGTCTTGGTTCTTGTCTTCGCAAAACCTTTCAAAGAATCCTTTTACAGCGTCTTATGTGGGTCTTAGAATACTATAATCTTCTCTCCGTGAATCAATATGCTTTTACGATAAAGAAAGGCACCATAGACGCCATCAATATATTTTTAACGGATGTTCTTCTCAACCGATATCGGGCCATCAATATATTTTTAACGGATGTTCTTCTCAATTGATATCGAAAACATCATCTTCTTGCAGTGTTTTTAGATGTACAAGGCGCTTATGATAATGTCAACATTTCTCTTTTATTACAGATTATGGGGCGTTTACAATTTCCTCTCGTTTTTATCTCTATTATCCATAACCTTCTTACCAATCGAAGGTTATCCGTTCACTCCTCTACCCTTGAGCTCAATGATCGTTATATATCTCTCGGCTTACCTCAAGGTGACATATTAAGTGGTCTTTTATACAATGTTTACACCCATGAACTTGAGACGATAGCACTGATCTCTATACATGGATCGCTGATGGCAGCTCTCCGCTGCACGAGGAAGTACGCCAGGTTGAGCGCGCGGTCCGCCATGTTGGTGTACCCATTCTCAAGCTCTTCTTATGGGGAAGCAATGATAATCTAGTAAATTTTAAATCGTAATTAATGGTGCGTTGGAACAAATAAAAATATAGAGATATGTTCACTCATAGCATAAGGGCATTGGGATCACTGACACGTCATTCCGAGGTCAGTAAATCTCCGGAATATCAATAAAAATGAATGTATAATAACGGCTGACAAATATCAACTTAGGTGCTGAGTACACGCAATAAGCGATTAGTAACGAGTGAAAAACAATTTCTAGAAACATTCTTGTAAATTGTGTATACGGTATACATGTATATATGCCTACGAAATTATGCATTCTTCAAATGATGTACCTATACAGGCCTAGATTCCACATATCGTAATCGGTCCTTGGTAATGAATTCCTGTTTCCATGAAATAACCAACACTTCCCCCAAGTAATCCCAGTACTCTACATCAAATACTACAGCTTTTAATCACGCTAGCAGCACAATAAACTTAATAATAACGGGAAGTAGATCAAAGCCAAAAATGCACTTTAAGCCTAACCAATTTCACTCCTCAGCTCCACATAAAACTTAACACAACTAAAAACCTACTCAAAATATACTCTCCCCACCGTTTTACAACTATTAAGCGAACTATTCGCACCCAGAACCAAAAACCCTGAAATGGGATCAAATTTAAACACGCAATAGCCTAGCCCGATCACGTCTGGTTCAGCACCACCGCATATGTATACTTAACTTCACATTAACTTCAAAATTACGGCTAAGTGACCTATCTGCCTGAGAAGTAAAGGTATTACAGGCTTGCCAGGAATGATGGGTCACCAAACCGGTACTTAAAACTAAGATTTTACGCTTTAAATAACCAAATTCAGCCCATTTTACAACTACAAGAAACACAAAATATTTACTACCAGTATAAATACATGTATAACATCAGACTACCAGTAACCAATCACAGAGCAGGATTCGCAATATTGCACCATGCGCTCGCTGCCATCTTACTATACCTGTCATCGTCTAATCGGCTTACTGCTGCCGTAGCTACCAGCCATCCATGTATAGAGATCAGTGGACGATAGTGAATCCTCACGTACGTATTCTGCAATTCGCGGATGATATTCTTCTCTATTGCTCTCACCCCCAGCTATCTGAATGCCGCCGGAACATGGCTACGGCTTTAAATCTCAGTCATAATTGGTTGCACCAATCCGGATTAACTACTGCCCCTTCTAAGAGTGCTGCTCTCATTTTTACTCCCCGCCGTCTTTATGAATCTCCTATTCGCTTTCGATCTGGGCATATCTCCCTGAGGCGTTCTATGACCTATCTTGGAGTAACTATTGATGATCGACTCCTGTGGACACAACATCTTCAAAAGCTTTCTGTTACTATCCAACGCAAATTTAATCTTCTTCGTTCCCTCACCCGCCGTAATTGGGGTGCTGATCCTTATATCCTATTACTTCTCTATCGAAATTTCATTCGGGCGGCTCTCGACTACGGATGTCATTTTTTCGATTTAATGTCACCCACCCACCGTAAAGGTTTGGACACCTTGCAATATACCGCCTTACGTATTATTACAGGCGCCCTTCGCTCCACTCCAACTGGTGCGCTTTTATTTGAAACTGCTGAATTTCCCCTCGTCTTAAGGCGTCAGTATTTATCGCTTGTATCTTCTCGGTAAGATGGCTATTACCCAATTTCCACTTATACCTAAATTGCAATTATTACATACCTATACGCAAACTTTTCCTCGTTTTCAGACTTTCCTCCCATCCCCCCCCCCCCTGTGGGTGGGGGTTTAGAATACACCCACGGTATCCCCTGCCTGTCGTAAGAGGCGACTAAAAGGGGCGACCTTGGCTATACTTTAAGGAATCCGCGTTGTTTTGTGAATTGGTCCCCCAGTGGGTGGGAGGAAGCGAATACATCCACGGTACTCCCTGCCAGTCGTAAAAGGCGACTAAAAGGGCTTCCCGGAACGGTCCCCTTTCGAGGGTTTGACAGTCAGCTCTAAAAGACATACACCCGTGCGGTATAACTCTCATTAGGTTATATCGCACTTCTTTCCGTCACTGCTTTCAGGGTCTGGCAACCAAAATTTCTATATGTGCGTGCTGTTAGGGGATGGGCCACTTACGCTAGCGACTACGCTCGAAAGCCTGTTCCGGTCTTGGCCGCGCCGACAGGTGGGTGTGCCAAGTACCCGTTCAGTAGTATCCGCCTGACTACGCAGGTCCCCGCACAGCCGAATGTCTGAGCTGTAAAATCCAGTATATGCCAAGGGGTACATGCCGATACGGCATTGTAAAACATCGGACCCCCGGGCAATGCCTTCCAAGCTAGGCGGGCCTTGCCCTGGCTGGGTAGCGCCTACTGTGACGGCCCGTGATCGGATGTCGGTGGCATTCGGGGAGGATGATCTGGCCATGGGTTCTAAAAGAAAAATCCCCAACCAGGGTGGACCTACACCCAAGTCTTTAACATTTGATTCCCTACGGGGATCAACCCTCTGGGAACAATCTGTGCGTGAAAATCTGGGTACTAACACCCCCAAGTTTCTGGTAGCTACCAGAACAGATGGGGGTGATTTCAAGCTGGTAAAGAGTATTTTGTTTTCTCGCCACATAGAAGGTGTCTATGGTGAGCTTGAGAAAGTACAAAAGATGGGGAATGGTAGCTTGTTGCTCAAGACTAGGACTGGAGAGCAAGTTGAACAACTTTTGCAATGTGACCACTTTGGCGACATTCCCGTCAAAGTGGAAAAGCACACGTCCCTGAATCTGGTCCGAGGAGTTATTTTCCACCGGGACCTGATTCTGAACACTGACGAGGAGCTCAAGGAGGATATGCGGCACCGTCACGTGACTGATGTCCGGCGCATTACGCGCAAGGTCAATGGTCAAATCGTGGATACTGGTGCTTTCATTATTTCCTCTGAGCTTTCGGTGCTCCCGGAGAAAGTCAAGGTTACAAGTTACCGTTGTGACGTACGGCCTTATATCCCTCCACCAATGAGGTGTTATAAGTGCCAGAAGTTCGGGCTCATGTTATCCCGATGCTCGAGCCCCGCAATATGTGGAACATGCGGTAAGGTACCACACGAAGCGGAAGAGTGCACAACACCTTATCAGTGCACTAATTGCCCTGGATTTCATTCTCCTCGGGACAGGAACTGCCCTGTCTTCCTGAGTGAGAAGAAAATCCAGGAGATCAAAACCCTGGATGGTCTCACCTACCAGGAGGCCCGCAAGAAGTACCGTACCATGACTTCGCCTTCTCCAACGATTGATTACAGAGCCATAATACCAAATTTGGTCCCGGCTACCTCATCTTTTGTACCAGCTGTGAAACCTGCAACTGAGTTTCCTGTTCCGAAACCAGCTCCTAAGATTATAACGGAAAGCCCGAAGGTGACTTCAACTCCACCTTCGGCCAGCACGAAGGCTGTGCGAGCGAAGGTTGCTCCACCCGCACAGCAGGGGAGGAAGTTGAAGACTTTCTCCCCACCCAAACGGTCGGCGAAAGCCGCGCCGAAGCCGGCGGTGGGTAGTTTATTAGCTGAGGAATAACCCACCCACCAAGGGAAGATGATTAAGAGAAGGAAGTAGATTTTGGATTGGAGAAAAAGGATAGAAAAATAGGAGGAGAGTCCCACAAAAGTTATGAATTTGACTTTCAATACATTTAGAAGCGGTTGCCACCGCAAATCCGTGCTCGGATACCTAAAGTGGGTACGAGCTTGGTCGAAGCTAACGGGAACCGCAGCTAAGACTTGGGCAGTTTGCCAGAGAGAGGTTGTAGTGTATTTCCTCCCAAGCACGAATAAAAGTACTATAGGGAAGGGTGATGGTCTGGCCAGACAGATAGTAAAAGCTTTATTAAGCATGAACGAGGGCATAAACCTAGGAAGGGCTAGGAAAGCCAGGATCCTGCCTAACTGTAGTATCAGAGAAATGATGAATCCAAAAACAAATATTTAATTTATTTAACAATTCAAAGAAGCGTAACTTTAACAAATAAATATGTTCTATGTAGTTAACAATTTGGGGTTGCAGACCTCCAACAACGTTCAGAAATTGCTCCAGGCAAATGACAATTTTTAAGGTTTTTAAACCTTGTATTAAAATCTTGGTAAGATTTAATAAATAGGCAAAATGGAATAATTAAAGTTTTAACATTTACAGGAGTACAAGCAATGTACTATAAGAAACCTCTGAAAGAACATTCTAACGAGAATAACAACTTCGAAGATAACAAAATGGAAAACATAAAGAATAAAAAGGAAGTTCCTACAACTTCTTATATTTATACAGAATTAATATATGAGAATTATACAAAAGAGGGCAGGTCACTTACTGTGAAACCTGGAGAAAGTGAAAAGGAAGGTTCTAGACTTCCCAAGTTTGAGCAGGAATCACTAGCCAAATGGGACAGTTTCCATTTCGTGAAACCTGAACATGACTCGCTCAAGAGTTTAAGGAATTGTTTTCCCTGATTATAGGAAAGGAACAATGTGAATTTGAATCGTGTGTCACACACGTAATTATACAGAATTTAATTAATGTTAAACTAGCAAAGTTGTAAGGGCACTTCGTGAGTGACACCTTATTGAAACAGACCTAAATTTAAAAGTTTATTACAGATTGTTAGTAAGAGGTTAAGGAAAGAGAAATAGGGATGGAGGAAAAAATGTTCATGGCCGTATTTAATATAAACGAACGATCGCGACGCGGTAGGAAAGTGGAACAAGCACTGATTATCACTATAGTCTGTAAAGATTGATGCAAAGTTCACTGTAGAAACTCGAAAGTTCATGAGAAAGAAAGTTTTTACAATGCTGAAAAGAACTGGTTGCGAGAGTCTATTGCTGGAGAAAATGGTGCATTACAGTTAAATGCGCCATAGAACATCCCAACGGTGGACGAAAGTTAGCTATTGCAGTAATTTAAGGAAGATTCCTCATTTTAACTAGTATTTTCACAAGTGAGTGAAGAATACCTGAAGGCAAGACTCGCAGATAGAGTACCAGATCTGGAAAGTTCCAGAACGATCTTTATAGAAGAATGGAGTCAAAGTTAATCCAGCGGAGGAACTAGCTTTATAATTATAGACAGCGGGTATTAGATAATATCCCACGTAGCGAGAGGATTTCTCATTTAGTTAGCGTAGGAAAAGCTACTTTCTATTGAGTTTGGCTTAGACAGACAAAAGCTCAACATAGCAAATCCCTCGAAGAATGATTTTGCCCCAAATAATTAATCTCACGCTGTCTATAAAATATCGTTAAAAGCATGTAATCGTTAAAATCATGAAGATGAGGTTAAAACTTGAAGCTGTACTTATCTTGGTTAAATGTTGATAGGGAAGATCCCTTTGACGGATGCATAGAGTTCCAACATGGCGTGGAATTTAAAAAATGCCTCGTTAGGTCAGGAGGCTAGCTCTGGTTGAGCCTTAACTGATTGCTTCAACTGCCGACTGAGAAGTGAGACTTGCTCAACGAAGCACGGAAGGTCCTAGGAAGGGACGAGAGTGGGGGTAGGAAACAAAAGGTATACATATCAGCATAACCAACTTATCAAAAATAAATGTTCTTCTTGATGGATGGTCTTCTAAGAGTTGATAGTAGGCGATATTAGCGCAGCATGGTGAGTGAAACAGTAGACGTAGTCCTCTTGCTCAAGGAGAAAATAGCTGGCGATAGTAACAAGATCTGGTGGCCAGATGGATATGTAAGTCCTCTTGCACGATGAGGAATTGAGTAGCTTCAGAGGTTCGCTACTAGATGACGCTAGGTGGGTCACAGAAGTTATATATCTGAAACATACTTATGAAGACATAAGAGATTTGCCCAACAAGGAGAAAACAGAAGATCACTGTTGGTGTTTGGCAAAGAGGAAGGAAAGAACATGCAAAAGCATTGAAAATTATAATCTCAGGTACCGTGTATTCCAAGAATGCACCATACTGGGAGGGGAAAACACCAACAGGGAACAAGAAAAACAAGTAAACATTTGAAGGTAATGGAGAGATCAAAGACAGAGGTCTTGTGATCGGACCATTAATAGTTAAGACTCTGAATACCCTGACTCTCCTATCCCTTCCAGGGTAACACTCGGTCACTTTTCCAAAAGGCCAGACTAGGGGGGGAGAAACATCCCTAACTAAGACCAAGTCCCCCACCTTAATGTCGGGACTGGAAAGAAACCACTTCTGTCTCCGTTGTAAGGAAGTTAAATATTCCAAGTTCCACCTTTTCCAAAAAGAATTACGGAGGGCTTCAAGTTTACGCCAAACAATAGGTAAATCAGAATCCCTGAAAGAATTAGGAAGGGGAGGAGGGGCAGAGAGAGAAGTGCGTGTAAGACAGTGACCAGGTGTGAGTGGAAGGAGGTCATCAGGGTCATTAGAAAGCGGAGTAAAAAGGCGAGAATTATCAACATCTTCCATCACAAAATAGCTGGAAGCTGAGAGAAATAAAGCACTAGTAAAGATTACGATACGATGCGAAAGAAGAATTGACAAGTTTAAACAAAGCGTATAGAAACAAGTACATCTATTCAGGACAAGAATATACCAAGTAAACAAAGAAACTATACGAGTAGAAAGCAAGAACGCCATAGGTAACGACCTAGTAGCAATAAGCAATGACCTTAAGTCACAATAAGCATCAAAGGGGTTACTCAGAAAAATACTTAAGTCAGCGAGAAACGTGACATAACAAGTATAAATGCAAAAACACATCGAATGTGACGACGAGAAAAAGCAAGTTTGTTCATCAATGAACATTAAGATCGCAAAAGATGTAAGCAAAGTGAAATACATGAGCGCGTGAGAAATACGCAACGAAGTTTTGAAACAAGGAACGAAGCAGTTATAGAATACGAGCATGAGTAAACGAAAGACACAAGCAAGTGCGGCCTTGACCCTCATAGTACAACGAGATAAGACATATAAATAGCTGAAAGAGTCCTTAACTGGAACAAGTTTATTTTGGGAAGTAGGTGAACGGCTTCTGTACTTGCAGTAGCGGCTCGCCAGACAATGGTTGGCAATCAGCCAGAGTTGAGATAAGAGAAACTTGTTTTGACCTTTGTCAAGCGTACAGGAAATAAACAACAACTTGACCTTCCTCAGGCTTGTATACAAACAAGTCTGACAAACAAGCAGTTCGGAATAAACAAACGACACTTGTTGAATCAGCTGTGACTTAAAGCAGATATTCAGGTTGAACGGAATGCAATCAATCGTAACTTGGACGTGAAAAAGCAATTTAAAGATATATGAAATAGAGTAGGAAATCAATTTCGCATAATTGTGAGGATCACGAAATCGGACAATTTTCAACAAAAAGAAGCTTAATTCTTCCGAGCAAGGAAGACAAGCTGGGACATTGAGAAGAAGGTTATGCATAAGAATAGTTATTCTAGATGCTATAGAATTCAGATATTCAAGCGGTTTCATAAGCGACTTCCAATTGTGAGGAAGGGGGGAGGAGCCGACCGTGGCCATCCTTCTACATAGCGAAAGAAGTGAAACATAGCGTACAGCAAAGAGATGGAGACTGATAGCCATGGTTTTACACAAGGGGAAGATAGTTTTCGAGAAAGAGTTTAAGCAATTACCTGCTATAAAAAATGACATGAGAAGGTAAACGAGATAACACAAAGCAAGGCGAACTTGAATTGCCATTTTGTGCGGGAAGAAGGAAAAACCATTTAAACAACTTACAGAGGTAGCGTAGTTGTTCACGATAAGACATCGTTTCGACAAGTGTTTTTCAAAAATATTGAGATCTGAAACATGAGCGTTCTCTTTTTCAGAAATAGGATTTATGTCAGCTGTAACGAAATGACATTGCGCTTTGGTTTGAACACTGGTATGTTTGATTTCACCAGTAATAACCCAACCAAAATCGGTGTCTCTGGCGACCACGGTTGAAGATAACTTGCGTGTTTGTTTGCGAAGGCACTTCCAAAAAACATTGGCACTGAAAAGTACATCAATGGGACCTTGAGCATTAAACTGAGGATCAGCTAACCTTAAGTGCGAGGGAATGTTTAAACCGGAAGTATTAATACAGCTGCTAGGAGTGTCTTTGCCAATACTGGTAAGAATGAGACAGTTTACATTAAGATTGGTGTTTCTTTGGCAAACGTCTCTGATTTTCAATTTTGAAGACTGCAAAACTTGAGTTTTCAAATTGTCAATGCCGGTCACACTGATAGAAGTAGGCGATGACGAAAGACCTAGTTTTTTAATCAACGATTGCGAAACAAAATTATGAGTTGAAGCGGAATCGAGAAGACCACGGGTTCTAAACCAATTTCCAAATTTATCTTGGATTTCGAATTGTACAGTGGTCAAAAGGGTTTGCGCACTATGAAAAGTTTCGGCATTAGAAATGCAGGAAGAAGAAGTATTAGTTTGTTCGGAGCTGCTCTGCATGGAGCTTGAAGAGGCAGGTACTGATGACCTCGATTTATCGTGAACGTGCAATAAAGAATGATGCGGTTTTTTACAATGGAAACAGAGATTTGATGACGTACAGTTTGAAGAAGAATGCTTAGGTGACAAGCAATTGAAACAATGTTTGCTATTCAAGACAAACTTCCTTCGATCTTCGACAGACAATTCTTTAAAGGATTTGCACAAATACAATGTGTGAAGCTTTTTACAGAGCGTGCATTTTAACGATTTGTTGAGCGGCCTGATATGTTCTCTTGCATGATTGAAAGAAGAACGGGTTTGCTTGTTCTCGACAGATGGGGGCTGATGTCCCTTTGAAGAAGCAAGTTTTTTTTCAAAAATTTGACACTGATGATCCGTTTCGACCTTTTCGCACTGAAATGCGAGTGCTGTAAGAACTTGGCATCGGCTGTTAAGAAACGAGATTAAGTGTTCGAAGGAAAATTCTTCCTTGCGAGCGAGTTCAATTTCCCAAGCCTTTAAAGTTGAAAAATCGAATCTTGATGTAGCCAGATGAATGAGTATGGTGTCCCATGTTTGGACAGGTTGATTGAGTTGGTATAATGCTCTGACATTCAACTGTATAGAATCTAAGAGGTCTCTTAAAGAGGTGACGTCATTAGGTTTGACGGCTGGCAAGTTAAAAAGACAGCGTATGTGACGAGCTACACTCAAACGTAAATTGCCATATCTCTCTTTAAGGAGATTAAAGGCGATGTGGTAGTTGTCTGCGCTTAAAGGCAGTGACTCCACCAAGGCTAAGGCCTCACTTTCCAAAGACGTGCGAAGGAAATAAAATTTATGTATGTCAGGGATCTCGATATTTTCATGAATTAGGGAGCAGTAAAGTTCATAAAAAGAATACCATTCACCTTCCTTGCCTGAGAAGTGCGGTAGGCTTATCTTGGGAAGTAACGGTTTCGGTTTGTTCTCGTGAACTGAAGCGGGTGCGAACTGGGCCGGATTGATGACCCTAGTGTCCGGTTCTGAGATATTGCGAATCAATTGGTGGGCCTTTGCAATCCCTTCAAAGTACAAGGGTTCGACCTCGTCCCGATCCGATTGAAGTTCTGGGCAAGCGGATTCAATCTCGGTTTGAATTTGGTCATAATAATCATAAGACCGTTCGTACAACTTAAGGCGATGTGTCAAGATGTCTAAATCACACTCTGCGGGATTTAATTTGCTGATGAAATTTCTGAATCTAGTGAGTTGCCCTTTATAGGAAGAACGTCTGGCAATGAGAGTTTCATCTTTTTCAGTAGGGGCCATGACAAAAAGAATAAATTGAAATACAACTCACGAAACTGTAGAACCTTGGAAATGCTGTCAAGTTTGCAGCAGCGAATGGGTAGCAAGAACAGGACACACCAAAGGAGACGGGAGCGGCCTCTTTCCCTTTCACAGGCTTTGCACGATGTAGATATAGCTGAAAGATCCAAAGCAGATATTAATAATTTGCCAAGTATTGTCAAATGACACTTTTTTAAAAAGAAAAAAGAAAAAATGGGCTCTCCCGGGTTTCTGGTACCAATCTTTGGGTAGATTATAGGCTAAGGAATAACCCACCCACCAAGGGAAGATGATTAAGAGAAGGAAGTAGATTTTGGATTGGAGAAAAAGGATAGAAAAATAGGAGGAGAGTCCCACAAAAGTTATGAATTTGACTTTCAATACATTTAGAAGCGGTTGCCACCGCAAATCCGTGCTCGGATACCTAAAGTGGGTACGAGCTTGGTCGAAGCTAACGGGAACCGCAGCTAAGACTTGGGCAGTTTGCCAGAGAGAGGTTGTAGTGTATTTCCTCCCAAGCACGAATAAAAGTACTATAGGGAAGGGTGATGGTCTGGCCAGACAGATAGTAAAAGCTTTATTAAGCATGAACGAGGGCATAAACCTAGGAAGGGCTAGGAAAGCCAGGATCCTGCCTAACTGTAGTATCAGAGAAATGATGAATCCAAAAACAAATATTTAATTTATTTAACAATTCAAAGAAGCGTAACTTTAACAAATAAATATGTTCTATGTAGTTAACAATTTGGGGTTGCAGACCTCCAACAACGTTCAGAAATTGCTCCAGGCAAATGACAATTTTTAAGGTTTTTAAACCTTGTATTAAAATCTTGGTAAGATTTAATAAATAGGCAAAATGGAATAATTAAAGTTTTAACATTTACAGGAGTACAAGCAATGTACTATAAGAAACCTCTGAAAGAACATTCTAACGAGAATAACAACTTCGAAGATAACAAAATGGAAAACATAAAGAATAAAAAGGAAGTTCCTACAACTTCTTATATTTATACAGAATTAATATATGAGAATTATACAAAAGAGGGCAGGTCACTTACTGTGAAACCTGGAGAAAGTGAAAAGGAAGGTTCTAGACTTCCCAAGTTTGAGCAGGAATCACTAGCCAAATGGGACAGTTTCCATTTCGTGAAACCTGAACATGACTCGCTCAAGAGTTTAAGGAATTGTTTTCCCTGATTATAGGAAAGGAACAATGTGAATTTGAATCGTGTGTCACACACGTAATTATACAGAATTTAATTAATGTTAAACTAGCAAAGTTGTAAGGGCACTTCGTGAGTGACACCTTATTGAAACAGACCTAAATTTAAAAGTTTATTACAGATTGTTAGTAAGAGGTTAAGGAAAGAGAAATAGGGATGGAGGAAAAAATGTTCATGGCCGTATTTAATATAAACGAACGATCGCGACGCGGTAGGAAAGTGGAACAAGCACTGATTATCACTATAGTCTGTAAAGATTGATGCAAAGTTCACTGTAGAAACTCGAAAGTTCATGAGAAAGAAAGTTTTTACAATGCTGAAAAGAACTGGTTGCGAGAGTCTATTGCTGGAGAAAATGGTGCATTACAGTTAAATGCGCCATAGAACATCCCAACGGTGGACGAAAGTTAGCTATTGCAGTAATTTAAGGAAGATTCCTCATTTTAACTAGTATTTTCACAAGTGAGTGAAGAATACCTGAAGGCAAGACTCGCAGATAGAGTACCAGATCTGGAAAGTTCCAGAACGATCTTTATAGAAGAATGGAGTCAAAGTTAATCCAGCGGAGGAACTAGCTTTATAATTATAGACAGCGGGTATTAGATAATATCCCACGTAGCGAGAGGATTTCTCATTTAGTTAGCGTAGGAAAAGCTACTTTCTATTGAGTTTGGCTTAGACAGACAAAAGCTCAACATAGCAAATCCCTCGAAGAATGATTTTGCCCCAAATAATTAATCTCACGCTGTCTATAAAATATCGTTAAAAGCATGTAATCGTTAAAATCATGAAGATGAGGTTAAAACTTGAAGCTGTACTTATCTTGGTTAAATGTTGATAGGGAAGATCCCTTTGACGGATGCCTAGAGTTCCAACATGGCGTGGAATTTAAAAAATGCCTCGTTAGGTCAGGAGGCTAGCTCTGGTTGAGCCTTAACTGATTGCTTCAACTGCCGACTGAGAAGTGAGACTTGCTCAACGAAGCACGGAAGGTCCTAGGAAGGGACGAGAGTGGGGGTAGGAAACAAAAGGTATACATATCAGCATAACCAACTTATCAAAAATAAATGTTCTTCTTGATGGATGGTCTTCTAAGAGTTGATAGTAGGCGATATTAGCGCAGCATGGTGAGTGAAACAGTAGACGTAGTCCTCTTGCTCAAGGAGAAAATTGCTGGCGATAGTAACAAGATCTGGTGGCCAGATGGATATGTAAGTCCTCTTGCACGATGAGGAATTGAGTAGCTTCAGAGGTTCGCTACTAGATGACGCTAGGTGGGTCACAGAAGTTATATATCTGAAACATACTTATGAAGACATAAGAGATTTGCCCAACAAGGAGAAAACAGAAGATCACTGTTGGTGTTTGGCAAAGAGGAAGGAAAGAACATGCAAAAGCATTGAAAATTATAATCTCAGGTACCGTGTATTCCAAGAATGCACCAGGCGGAGGCGGCATCGTCGACCAGGGTCAGGAATTCGGCTCCTGACCCGTCTATATATCTTAAAGAGGCGGGGGCGGGTAAGAAGGGACCCCGCACTACGCATTCCCTTTCTCCAAAAAAGGGGAAGCCATCCGCGCCCACACCTGCGGATGCTTCTGCGCCTGGGGACGTTTCGGTCCCCAGATCTACGCGCTCCCCACGGAGTTCCCCCCGCCGCCGAACTGCGTTTAGGAAATCATCCACCGAGTCGAGTCACTCCATGACCTCGCCTGAGGACATGGAGATTATAGTCGACGTAGTGGATGATGATCCTCCAGAGTCTAAGTTGTAGCTTGCTGCTCCAACTTATTCCCTAAGTCCACACAATGGCACTGTTTCAGTGGAATTGTAACAGTTATGACAGGCATTTGACAGAGCTCCGTCAGCTTATTGCCCAATACGCAGCGAGTATAGTCTGCCTACAGGAAACGAACCTCAGACCTGATCACGAGACTGTTCTGAGAGGTTTCCGACTATACTCTTAAGAGCGACAAGACGCCGCCCGGGCTTCCGGGGGCGTTTGTACCTTCGTTCGCTCTGACTACTATAGTGAGGAGTTTCCACTCGACACTCCTCTGGAAGCTATTGCAGTTCGCGTGTCCTTGCCTGCTATGACAACTGTATGTAACGTGTACCTTCCACCGAACCAGCCCCTTGATATTAATGACGTCTTTGATCTTGTTGATCAACTTCCAGTCCCTTTCCTACTCGTGGGTGATTTCAACTCTCATCACCCCCACTGGGGATCACCATCTTCCTGCCCCAGAGGAAGGGACGTGGAGGGCTTAATTCAAGGGATGGATTTATGTCTATTAAATACAGGGGAAGCTACACATTTTAGCTTAGCGCACGGCACGTACTCACACATTGACTTGAGTGTGTGTAGCCGTGCGCTGGTCCCTCTATTTGGTTGGAATGTACACGACGACCTCTGTGACAGTGACCATTTCCCGATCGTTCTTACACTTCTGAACCAGAAGCCCGTGGAGTTCCCCAGTCGTTGGGTGCATAAGCGGGCAAATTGGCCCTCGTTTCAAGACCGAGCTGTGTTCGTTGATCTTGGTTGCAGGAGCGTCGATGACGAGGTACAGCACATCACCGATGTGTTTCTTACTGCCGCCGAAGAGTCCATTCCATCCTTTTCTGGGACTCCTCGTCGCAAACTCGTCCCTTGGTGGACAGAGGATATTGCAGCGGCAATAAGAGACCGTCGTCGAGCTCATAAGCACTACCGTCGGCGTCCAACCATGGCCAATTTGGTGGCGTTTAAGAAATTTCGTGCTAAGGCACGGATTCTTATTCGCCAGAGTAAGAAACAATCCTGGGAACGGTATGTGTCTTTTATTACGGCACATACCCCCTCCTCTCAAGTGTGGACTAAACTAAGACGCATTTCGGGAATTCAGACATCTTCTACTGTACCGGGAATTTCCATTGATAATGAATTGGTTACAGATCCGTACCGCGTTGCAAACCATCTCGCCTCGTATTTTGCGGATATATCTGGTTCCGATAACTATGACCCTGCCTTCGTGGCCCTGAAGCGTGAAGCGGAACGTTTCCATCTTAGTTTTGCTTCCCGCGCTTCGGAGGAGTACAACGTGCCCTTTACGGAGTGGGAACTCCGCGGAGCGCTGGCGCTCTGCAGGGACACGTCTCCTGGCCCGGATAATATTCACAACCAGATGCTTAAACACCTTAACGATGAGAGCATTCGTTATTTGCTCAGGGTGTTTAATCGTATCTGGTTGGAAGGTGTGTTTCCAGCGCAATGGCAGGAAGGTATCATTATACCTATCCTGAGGCCCGATAAGGATCCCAAATTGACAGGGAGTTACAGACCTATTTGTCTCACTAACGGTCTGTGCAAGCTCTTTGAGAGGATGGTCAATCGGCGCCTAGTGTGGGTCCTGGAGAAACGGGGACCCCTGTCTGAATACCAGTGTGGTTTCAGGGCGTCTCGGTGTACCAACGACCATCTGGTACGCCTGGAGACCGCCATACAGGACGCTTTTCTCCGGAGACAGCACCTAGTCGCTGTTTTCTTTGATCTCGAGAAGGCCTATGACACCACTTGGCGTTACGGCATCCTCTCTACCCTGCATCAATGGAAATTCCGAGGTAACTTGCCGGTTTTTATTGCGAATTTTCTGTCCCTTCGCCTGTTCCGTGTCCGAATAGGGGGGACATATTCGCAATATCATATACAGGAAAACGGAGTCCCACAGGGATCGGTGCTTAGCGTAACATTATTTGCGATTGCCATAAACGGTATAGTCGCTGCTGCTGGTCCAGCAGTGGTACCGTCGCTATATGTAGACGACTTCGCCCTACATTATAGTGCGCAAAATATGGCGGTCGCTGAACGACAGCTACAACAAGCTATTCGGAGAGTGGAACGCTGGACACTGGAGCATGGCTTTCGATTCTCAACCGCTAAGTCCTCGGTTGTCCATTTCTGCCGAAAGCGCACCCTCCATCCAGATCCTGAGCTTTATCTGGGCAATGTAGTTTTGCCTGTTGTTGCTGCGTACCGGTTCCTTGGGCTCCTTTTCGATCAGAAATTGACGTGGGAACCACACGTGCGGTGTTTGAAAACTGCCTGTGCTAAGAAACTCAACATGTTGCGGTTTCTTAGCGGCACATCATGGGGGGCGGACCGCGCGGTGCTCCTGCGCTTTTATAAGTCACTGATTTTATCTAGGTTAGATTATGGCAGTGTAGCATATGGTTCGGCCCGTAAGTCAGTGCTTGTTAAACTGGACAGTGTCCACCACGGCGGTGTGAGGCTGGCGACGGGTGCCTTTCGGACAAGCCCAGTCGTCAGCTTGCTCGCCGAGGCTGGCGTACCTCCTTTACACCTGAGGCGCCAACCAGTACTGCTGACCTATGCTGCAACTATTCGACAGATGCCACTTCATCCAAGCTATCCATGTTTGTTTTCCAATCCGAATCGCCGGCTGTATGATGTGCTCGCCCGAGCAACTCGGCCGGCGGGGATTCGCTTGGATGACTTATACCGTCAGTTCCGATTTCCTTCTGTCTCCTGTATCGTCCGAGTACCTAGCAAGGCCCCTCCGTGGATGGTCTCTCGCCCTGATATCATCCTGGATCTGCACACCGGCCCCAAGTCGGACACGGACTCCTCCGTCCATCGGAGGCTGTTCCAGTCCGTGGTGACACGGTATCCGGGATCAGGGCTTGTATTCACGGACAGTTCGAGGGTAAACGAGAAAGTAGGCTGTGCATTTGTGGTTGAGGATCGTCGGTTTCTCTTTTCACTTCCCGAGGCCTGTGGCGTGTTCACTGCGGAGCTCTATGCCATCTTAGAGGCTCTGCGGTACACGCTATCAGACGATCACCAGCACTTTCTTGTGTGTACTGACTCTCTGAGTGCGCTGCAGGCGATCGATGTGTGTTTCCCGAAGCACCCGTTGGTCCAGCGTGTGCACGACCAGCTTGTCAGTTCGCGTAACGCTGGAACCGGGGTGACCTTTGTGTGGCTTCCTAGCCACATGGGTATTGCGGGAAACGAGCTTGCTGATCAGGCGGCGAGAGAGGCAGTCGCACTGCCCTCGCTGCCGTATAAGGTGCCTGCTAGTGATGTGCGCTCTCAGTTGCGGCATTCGATCCTGTCGCATTGGGAGGAGGCATGGCGTGCCACGCCTCCACCCAACAAACTGAGAGGCATCAAGGAGACAACGAAGGTGTGGAAATCTTCCTTCCGATCTCTCCGGAAGGAAGCTGTGGTACTCTGTCGACTCCGGATCGGCCATGGGATTGCTACGCACTCCCACTTGCTAAAGAGAGAAGATCCTCCTGTGTGTACTTGCGGCTCCCACCTAACCGTGGCACACCTTCTCTTGGAGTTTGTGGATCTGGCCGATCTGCGAGGGACTCTTTAACTGCCTAATACCCTCTCCCTTATTCTCCGTGATGACGGGCCGTCAGCTGACCTCGTCATCCGGTTCATGAGGGAGAGTGGTTACTTTTTTAAGTTTTAATGTGTAGTTACGACTTTTAATTCTGGTTAAATCTGTTTTATGTTTTTTTATTGTGTTATGTCTTGTATTGTTCACTATGCCTTATTTGTTTTATCCTTTTTTTACCATCCGCCTTTTATTCTTTTTATTCAAATAAGGCATAATTTTTGGGGCTCACTGTCTGTTTTATAAACACCATTTTCGCTTCATCCATGGCAGTGAGTTGTTTTTATCTACATCCTTTCATTTCACGCCATTTCATTTCATTAGGGGCCGATAACCTCGATGTTAGGCCCCTTAAAACAACAATTATCATCATCATCATCGTTCTAAGTTCCCTTCTGTAAGAACATTTTGTGAGTTGTTTCAATCTGAGTTCCTTTTTGTAAGTATTTTCCGTCTCACTTAATTTTCGTTCTGGTTTCCGTTTCATAATCATTTTCGCTATTACCCAGATCATTAGGGGCCGATAACCTAGATGTTAGGCCCCTTAAAACAACAATTATCATCATCATCATTTCCTCCCATCCCTCTTAGTTGCTTATCGTTTTCTGCAACCCTCTCGTTCCTCCATTCTTCAAACACGGAAAACTCTCTGTTATACGGTCCCTTACCCTATTCTTTATTATTCCCCGAATTCTTACTTGCATTTAGCCAACTCGCCCCTTACCGATCTCCGTCACAATCCTCTTATTACTAATTCCTTAGTACTCACTTTCTTATCTACGCACCCACATCACATTGTCTTTTATACTGATGGGTCCAAATTTTTCAACCCCCTTCGTGTTGGTGCAGTCGTTTATTCTCCTCAACTAGATATTTCACTACAATATTGTATATCTTCTTCGCTTTCTATCTTTACGGCTGAAGCCATTGCCATCCGACAGGCTTTGCTTTATATTAAACATCTCATTCGCCAGTCTCTGATTTGTACCGATTCACTTAGCGTGCTCAGAGCTCTTTCGAATATCTCCAACACAGATAATTGGTACCTTATGCAAATTCTCCTATTAACTTTCGACCTTGCTAATCTTGATTTTGATGTTATTTTTTATGGCTCCCAAGTCACTCTCACATTCCTGGTAATGAACTGGTTGATACTGTGAGTTTGCATTCACAAATTCTCATAGTGTGTTTCTTTTGTTTTTGTATTTCTCACAGTGTGTTTCTTTTGTTTTTGTATTTCTCATAGTGTACTTCTTTTGTTTTTGTATACCGTACAAGTCAAATGTACTTTTTTTTAATATAACCGTCTGTTTCCGGTTGTGACCAATGGATGTCGGTGTTTGTTTCTTCTCCCATCAATTTGGAGTTTAGGACTGTATTTAGTAAACCTTTTTTGCTAATTATTTTATGACAGGTTATGAGCCCAGTTAAACGATTATTGCTGTTAATGTGTGGACTTTGTGATGGGAGAATGTCGGTCGTTAAAGGGTGTTGATATGTGTGGCGCACATGTGGACAGTTAAGTGTGCATCCAAGATAGTTTTTGGTGAATTTTGTGGACGATTTTTCTATTGTGAGGACTATTTGTACGCTTTATTTTAAGTATACATACTAACATGGATTCAGCTACGGGAAGCAGCGAGCGAGTAGTTGCAATAGTGAGGTTACAGGACGACAATTGGGAAGCGTGGAGCACCCGAACAAAGGCATTGCTTCAAACAAGGCGTCTGTGGGACGCGGTTCAAGGTTTCCCACGAAAGACCGATACAGGAGAGATGGAAGATACACCCGTTGAAGAGTACTCCGAGGCCCAACTGGGCAAAGATCAAGACGCGAAAAACTTGCTCATAGGTTTGGTCACCGACCCTTTCCTAGGTGATATCAAAGAAGCGGAGACAGCTAAGGAAGCATGGCAGAATCTTCTGACTTCATGTTGCGATACCGGAGTCCTTCAAATTGTGACGATGTTAGAAGAATTGTGTCTTTTTAAGAAAACTAGTGACATTAGCATGCGTACATTTGTTGATAAAGTGCTTACTTGGTGTGCACGGTTGGACGATGTAGGTATAAAATTTACGGATAAGGCCAAAGCTGCTTTTATTCTCAGAGGACTGGAAAAGCGGGAGTACGAAAATTTGACGTTCATTGGAAAGCAATGAAGAAAACTTAAGTGTAAAGGTAGTGCTAGCCAAACTATTGTTGGAGGAGAGAAAGAACAAGTTGGACAAACTAAAGATGGAGCGAGAACAGGAGACTTATGCGAGGCTGAAGAAGGAAGAATCTGAGGGTGAAAGCGTGAAGGCAATGGTGGCAGCCATGCGCTTAAATTCCAAGGAGGTCGTCAACAGCAGCAAAAGTGTCAACAAGCCAACAGGTAGTGGTGGATTCATGTGCTACAAGTGCCAAGAACAGGGGCATATTGCGAAGTTCTGTGATTTAGTTCATGAAGCAAGAAAGAAAGGTTCAGTTTTGTGTTTTAATTGTGCCAAGATAGGTCATACTTCCCGGAATTGTAGTAATGGACGCAAGGAAAATGTTAAGGTTAAGAATCGTGAGGTTATTGCCACGGTAAAGGACGATGAGGCAGCAAACGAATGTGTTCAGGTTAATGCTAGTAGTGTTAAGGTAAAGGCTTATGTGACAACTGAAAGCAAGGATGATGCATCTGATTGTGTATGCAGGTGGTATGTAGATTCAGGAGCCACTGAGCACCTGACACCTTATAAGGATATTCTGTATGATTACACCCCAAAGGTTTCTGGTAGTGTAGACACAGCTGATGGATCCGTAGTTAGTGTATGTGGTATGGGAAGTGTGCTTATGAAGCTATCTGACAAGTGTGGAGGTTCTTTTCTGAAACTGAAAAGAGTGTTGTATGTCCCAGGTCTTCAAGACAATTTAATATCTGTAGGTCAGTTTGACAGGAAAGGTGCAGTCGTAACCATTAAAGATAGCAAAGTTGTATTGTCAGATCATGAGGGTATATTCCTTACGGGTGAGGCTGTTGGAAATATGTATGAGGTAAATTGTGATTATTTTATGGTAGAACAAGGGAAAGAATTTTCTTGTAATGACGAGGTGGAGGTTGTGTATGCTAAGAGCAACAAAGCTGTAACTAGCGGAATATGGCATCAGCGTTTTAGCCATGCTCTGAACATTCCAGATCGTGATTTTATACCCAAAGAAAAGAATCTTGATTGTGATACTTGTAAACAAGGTAAAATGAAAAGACTTAAATTTAATGAAAGAGATCATGTATCTCAGAAGCCATTAGATGTTGTGTTCTCTGATGTATGCCAGCTAGAGCACCCATCGATTGGAGGTAGCAAATATTTTATTACATTTACTGATGATTGTACCAGATTCTCATATGTAAGGTTCCTTAAGCATAAGAGTGATGCATTTAATGAGTTTCTCAAGGTTAAGGCCCTAATGGAGACAGCACAAGGGACCAAGTTGAAATCTTTCCATTCAGACAACGGTGGAGAGTATTTAAGTACAGAGTTTTGTAACTATCTTGAAAAGGAAGGTATTGTTCGTAGGTTAACAATGGCTTACTCTCCCCAACAGAATGGCGTTGCTGAACGCCTCAACCAGCAACTTCTCACCACAAGTAGGTGCATGCTCATTCAGTCAGGCATGCCAGTTCAATTTTGGGGGGAAGCCATCAGCACAGCCTGCTATATAAAGAATAGGTGTGTGTCATCAACTGTAAAGAACATCCCATTTGAACTGTGGACGAGTAGAAAGTTGTCAGACCAGGAATTGCTTATGTTAAAATCATTTGGTTGTAAAGTTTGGATCCATAAACGTAATGTGGAAAAGTTAGTGCCAAGGGCAAATGTTGGTGCAATGCTAGGGTACCCCGATGACTCGAGGGGCTACCGTGTATGGGACATCGAAAAGAAATGTGTCATTAAATCCAGGAATGTAGAATTTGTTGAAGATGTATTTCCGTTTTCTGTAAAAGCCCAGGAAAAACCTGTAACTCAGATAGATTGTGAACCTAGAACAGTTGGAGAAGTGTTTGTCGAGCAGAAAGATTGTGGAGGTGACGTGTTTGAACACGAAGTAGCCGAATCAGGAAATGAAAATTCTGTAACAAGTGATAGTGATGCCTCTTTGTCAGATTCTGATGTCGTGATAGACTCTCCATTACAGCCTGAACACACAGTATTACGCAGGTCGAGTAGAGAGAGAAAACGTCCCAGTAAGTGTGTGTGTTGTAATGAAGTCAAGGTCAAATGTCGCATTGTCATGTTGAGGTCAGAATATAACGATCCGGTGTCTTTTCAAGAAGCCACCTCACGAGATGACAAAGATAAATGGTTTGAAGCAATGAACCAAGAGATTGCCGTCTTGGAAAAACATAATGTGTGGACACTTGCAGAAGATTCAGGTGGCAAGACTGTCATAGGCACCAAATGGGTGTATAAAACCAACACCACCTAGATAACAGGCCTTTGCATTCAAACAAGATGGCGGGCACTGTAGGCAGAGCTGCTGGAGCTCGCCGCAGGCCATGGCCCATATGACGGGTTCCTTCCAACTGATACATAGTAGTAGGCAGCATTTTTAGGCTATTATGATGACTTCATCCTTCTTACCTTTACTTACGTAACAAACAAATATACTAGGCCTACTGAATAAGCTTCTTCTCATCCTTCACCTGAAAATGAAACCTCACGGGAAACTAGGTATCGTACCGTAGGAAAAAATGAAACATACACTATTTTACTGTTTCTGGATCAATTTTATGTCAACAGTTCACTGGCCACAAAACATAGCGCTAAATTAACAGCAGTAAAATATACGCATTTGATACAGTTATGTTCAATATTTGCATAAGATCAGGTTTTTAGCTAGATATCTAGACTTGACATGTAAACAACTGTGTCTTCTTCACGAAAACTTCCGGGTACACATTTCATCATTTAAATTATAGATTTACTATTATGATAATGCCATCAGCCACAGTCAGGGGCGTATATACAATTTTATTTCGGGGGGGGGGGGGCTGGCTATCCTGGAAAATTGTGAGTATTTTCAGGGGATTGTCACCGCAAAATCCCAGAAATATCAACCAATAACTTAGAGCATATAACGTTGTGTAATTATTTTAGATAAGATTCAAAGTTTATATAGCCTACAATTACTGGCAATACAAAAAAAGTAAAATACAACACAACACACAAATAAAATTTTATACTTAATGAATTTTCCATTATGATCTATGGAGTATGAATAGCAAATATCTAAATATTTGTCAATTTACTAAGCAGAAAGGTAAACTGTTTTTTTTTGTTTTTTTTTTTACAAGTTGATAATTTATTTCTCAAATGTACCGTACTGTGGAATTCACAGTTTTGCCTCACAAGTCTGAGTGTACCCCGTTCCAGCCCTCAGACTAGAATTAAAATTTCTTTGGGGAGCCGGGAATCGAATTTGGACATCCGGGGCGGCAGCCAAGAATGCTAGCCACTACACCACGAGTTAATCTAATTTCAATCTTAATATTGTTTATAACTTAGCCAATAAGTTAAGATTAGGGTACAACCGAATTTACAATTATTTTATGCTCTTACCAAAGCAACAGTTTCTTAATTTGATTGGCTTTTTTCTAGTAATTTATTGCACATCATACCTGTCACCTACAAATATGAGGTGTATATTTTATTATTATCATTTATATCCAGAGCATCCTAAATATTTACATACACTGTGAGTGGAAGCAAAGTTGAGCATAAAATACCCTAACACAGCAATGTCTCTGCTAGTTTAAAATATATAGTAGGCTATTCACATAAACACACAATGTCACATCAGATCCTTTTCACTCAGGCTATTAATCCATGTCAAAACTAGTCATCTAAGTGCATTTATTACTCTCATGTAAATTTTTTTCAAGAGTAGAGAAACACCCATTACAATTGGATACAATCATGTTGACCGACTGAAAAGCATTAAATTTTGATCCAATAGCTGTTGAAGCACAATGACTACATTACTAAACCAAATATTTTTATATGTGAGGTATGACTTTCTAAACCATAACAAAAGGCACTCATTTGAGCTTGAAGATATTTGAAATGTCATTGGACACATGGGGGGAGAGGCCGACAATCCTGTATAAGTTATAGAGACAATGAAACTTTAACACAGTGGATGGCTTTCAAATATATTGAGGCTGTAAGGCTACAAAGGGCGGAGAAATGCGACAGACAGGGTGAGAGGAGGAGAGACTGTTCATAATAGGCTATTTCAAGACTTTCAGGATAACATTCTAATATTTGGTGCCACAAAAATGGTGTCCATACAACTTGAACTTTTCGAAGTCATTTTTCAATGTTGCATTCATAATCTAATGAATTAATTGCATTTTAGTTGCTCCACATGTTAATTGGCCCAATTAAATTGGTCGGGGAGTAAAACGTAGGACTATCGACTCACAACTTTCTGTCAATGTGGAAAAATTATTTGGATTAATTATACACTTAAGTGCTTAATTAATCCAAGTATTTTTAGAGGTCCTGTACGCAAGTGTGAATTGAAATGTTTTACTCCTCGCCCAATTTAATTGGGTACAGAGGGACACTGGGACTGAGTTATTGTCAGAAATTGCAAAAATATTGATTTTTTTATTCTTTGATATAATTATGCCCCTGACTCCAGCGGACAATTTAGTGAAAGTCTTTTCCAAATTCCGCCATATTTAAAGGCCCAGCGAATTCTTGAAATGTCTAGTGCGTGGTATTTGAACGCCTCCTATTCATGGACTTTCATTGAGGCGAGTATTTCTGTACTTATTTTCCTAATAAGGAGCTCAGAAAAGCAAGAAAGAGGGTGTTAACATATGGTGCTGGGCAGTTTTAGCTGACAAGGCAAGCTGATAACTAAAAAAATATGCATGGGTTTATAAAAGTGCATTTATCTGAGCTTCCCATTTTTTGGAACAAAATTCACCCCATATGCATCAGACTTGTGGCTATAATGTAGCAAATTTTTATACATATTCTATATTAATGCATCCATAAGCACAGTGATTAGTTTTACTGTAGTATTCATAGTTTTGCCATTAAAAATATTTTAATTTTCAATTAATGGGATAAATAAATTGTGAAATACTGTATGTTAATTTATATCTCAACAAATATTCATATGAACTTAAAACCAATCACTAGGATTGCTTCCATACTAAATATCTATATGGGAAAGTCATGATAAATGACCTACCTCTATCCGTTTAACGCAAGGATCATTTTCAAAATTTGCATATTTTCATATTCAAATAATCGTATCTCCTAAGCGGTTAGAGATAGAAAAGTGTAAATCAGAAGTCTAGTGTATATTACTATTAGAGTGCTGTGTGTAACATTATAACAATATTCATTGATAATTACCTAAAATTGAAAGCTGATAACCAAAAAATATGCATGTTTTTATAAAAGTCCATTTATCGCAGCTTCCCATTTTTTGATACAACATCTGGTCCTTGCGCATTAGATTTGCTGCTATAATATTGCAAATTTGTATTCATATTCTATATTAATGCATCCATAAGTTCAGTGATTAGTTTTACTGTAGTATTCTTAGGTTTGCCATTAAAAATATTCTAATTTTAAATAATAGGCAATTAATGGAATAAAAAAAATTGTGAAATGAGTTAATTTATATCTCAACACATATTCATATGAACTCAAAACCAATCACAAGGATTGCTTTCATACTAAATATCTATATGGGAAAGTCATGATAAATGAGCTACCTCTATCTGTTTAACGCAAGGACCATTTTCAAAATTTGCATAATTTCTATATAAAAATAATCATATCTCCTAAACGGTTAGAGATCGAAAAGTGTAAATCAGTAGTATAGTGTTTATTAGTATTTGAGTGATGTGTGTAAAATTAGAACAATATCCATTGATAATTACAGAAATATGAAAACTCAGTCCCAGTGTCCCTTAACATGAAGACCGACTGAAAATAAATTCACTTATTAGACTAAAAAACAATAAAATTGATTTCAAATTTCATAAGCTGTCAAGATTGTCTGTTGACATACTTGCTGAATGGATATATTTATGGTGTGAATAGAGGAGTAGCTGAATCTAATAAGAGTACATAATTAAACAGTTGCATCTTCTCATCGGAAATAAGTATGACAACCTGAAATTTGACAAACATGATCCAAATATTTACTTGTGCCATCTCTTGATGATTGTAGTGTTTTTGTGTCTGTCGCACAGGCTGGAGCAAAATGTGGCTTTTCACTAATGTCTCATTTCATTCATGATTGCTACCAAGCTATGGCTGGTGCCATGTACTGAGTCAGTACATCAGTACTGACACTAACTGTACTCAAGTTGTACAGAGGCACCTTGCCTAGTATGTCTCATCGTAGTGCTGCTTTGTGGGTTTCTATTAGCATAACTTACAGTGGTGCTTGTTGAGGATCCAACCAGCCTTTGGGCTGACTATTAACAGAGAGATCAAAATGTACATCTGCCATAAAATCAGATTTGACACATAAATGGCTGGTATTCAAAAGCCATTTTCAAGTTGGGTTTTGTATTACTACCAGAAACAATGTGGCATATAGAAATATTCTAAAAGCCTAGCGGGTGGATCACAGTTATGTAGCTGGAGTGTCTATCTATTTTTGGTACGGTGATTTTGGAAAAACAGGCGCTCCAGTTTTATTGGGCGATTGTTAATTTCAGGCACAGTAACAAAAAGTGAAAAACAAAGTACCTTGGAAGACAGATACGGTAGCTGGGGAACCACAATGTGCTATATTGGATTCATTTAAAGGCCAACTGCAATGATCGCATTTAAAATACTGGAGTAGAGGAATATTGAAAATGATTTTGAACACAACAGAGGGACTGATGTGGGGTACTGATTCTTGTTGACAATGCATATTATAAAATTAGGCTAACTTTTGTAAAAATGTGATTTGTAATTATAACAGTGACAGGATGCACCTTTTGTCATTAAATATAATATAACATATTTTATAATTAGGCTACTAGGCAGGCATGAATTCTTCACTCCTCAGTTCAAACATGACAACTGAAAAACTCTGGATGAAATAGGTATTATACTAGAAAATATTTACAAATATCACAGGAGAAGATTGAATTTTAGGTACGGTAGTTATTGTTGTTTTAAGGGGCAGAATTACGAGGTCGTTGCATTTTATTTGAATGTCTTTTCGATCTTAAATCCAATAGATGGCTGATGACATCACATTGTTGACAGCAACATCTCGATCAGCTGACTGCAGGGAACTGCGGTGGTTTGGAACACTGAAATACTACACGTGATGATAGAATTGGGCTATTTAAAGTGAGTTCTATTCATTACTAACAAGGGGAGGATACGATGCATGGGTCACTGATTCGAACCATTTTAGTACACGTGTAGGGCATGACCAGGTGTTGCTCTCACGTCACAGTACAGGCGCAGTGTGGCAATGTGCACTCTATTGTATTTATCCTCGAAGGAATGTCTCAACGCTTATAGAAAATTGTAGATTTCTTTGAGAATGTCGACTTTGGTAAAGAATTTCTTTTCTTACAATAATTGTTCAGTAGGATGTTGGTGGATACCCATACCACTTTCTTACAAACATTTTCTACAGTGTGTCCTTTCATGCAAATATCAGGCTCCCACAAAAGTTCCATGGAACGAACAAATTGCATTGTAATGTTACTCACAAGCTCCCTGTGGTTCTCAACTTTAAGAAAATCAGATTCTAGGTCACCACACAACTTTAAAACTATTAAGTAATTGTGAACAACAACATTTACAACATACATTTCTGGGACTAAGAGCCTACCTCTGTCCTTATCCCTGATCAAATGGTATGCCTCATCATCAAGGTCAATAAATTCACTGGTACAAAGAATTTCCTTGCAATGACTACATTGTAATCGTTTAGTCACACTATAACAACAATACCCTGCCAAGTACACTAGAATAGGGATATCATCCTTACAACCATCAAAATCTCTGTCATCTATATATATACGGTCAATGAATTTTTGCTCATCAGTGGGAAACTCAGGAGCCTCTGAGGTAGGTTCACACAATTCATTTATTTTAATTTCACCAAATAAGTTGGATTTGATCTTTAGGGACATGGATGATTGAATCCTTAGCTTGTGTTCTACTTCATACACCTGCCTTATTGAAATATTGTACTGGCCACCTGCCAACTGCCTGTATTTGCCAAACCTTCCCTCTAATACATCAGTCTGAAACTTCCCAAACAGAACATAAGAGAAATTTAGAGTTGACAAGCAATAATCTTTCAACTTTAACAAGCCTTCTGTTGTCAGTATCATGGCAGCCATTGTCTCAGAGGACAATGACCCTTTTACATTTAGTTTTTTCCACTTATTTAGCCACTGCAAGAATTTATGTAAATAATTAACAATTTCAATAGAATCTGATGACACTGGGCACATGAGGATATTGTTGAGTCTTGCTCCTTTACCGGGAGTTCTTACATTTACTGTATTCCACCAATTTAACATTAGTTCAATATACCAGGCAGTTTGTTTATAATGCAATAAGTCACACTTTTCCCCCATAACTTTCAACCCTTCAATGACATTTTCATTAAAAACCTGAAGAACAAGTTTTACATTTTGCCGTTCAAGTGAAGTAGGGCATAAGGCCTTTACAGAGAGACCGTAGCCATACTTCACCAACTTATCATGCTCTATATTTTGCAATTTCTTCACAGAGCAAAATGAGGCTTTGTGTACATCATTGCTAACTGGGTCAAAATCAGGATAGTTCATGCACATATCTTCATCTTTTATAGATAGATAGATTAGATAGATTTTTATTAATTCCATTTGATCAAATACATGCATTCAATACATTTTTGATATAGGACACGTCAGAATTTACATGCATAAAATAAAAGAACTAACAGGTATATATTACTAAGATTATAACTATTTATAACTTATTATAATAGCAAATCTTAATAGATACAATCTTATTGCACAACTATTTACACCTCACTCTATTATCATAATATGAAAACTTAATTCTATAAATACAACAACATACAGCTAGGTATTAAAATTAAATTAAAAAAGTAAAATATAGTTATAGATTCCATCACTCCTATACGCTAAAATATTCAACTACTGAGTAAAAACAATGGCACTGCAGATAAGCTTTCAACATTCTATCAAAGGTTTTTATTTTTGGGGCCAGTTTTATATACTGGGGTAGTTTATTGTATAATTTAACTCCAGTGTGAAAAGTTCCTTTTTGATATATGCTTGTGTGTGTGTGTGAAATATGAATGTTTTGATTTTGTCTTGTGTTATGCCTATGAACATCATTGTTTGTTTTAAGAAAAACATCTTTATTCATTAAATTCTTTTTAAAAAACATAATACTTTCAAAGATATATATGCAGGGCAGTGGGAGAATGTTTAAATCTTTAAACAGAGGTCTACATGATTCTCTAGAGTTTACATTTGCCATAATTCTAATCGCTCTCTTTTGTATCCGAAACGTGCTTAGTACATCTGGCGACATACCCCAAAATATGATCCCATATCTTAAGTATGAATGGAAATAAGCAAAATAAGTATTTCTTAATGTGTGCATGCTAGTGCAGGTTTTCAAAATACGTAACGCAAAGCACATCGAGTTCAGTTTAGTATTCAGATATTGTATATGTTTATTCCATTTCAAGTCTTGTTGTATCCATAGTCCTAAAAACTTTATTTCTGATTTATTTTCTATTTGATGACCATTTAATGTTATATTGGGCATCGCAGGATTCCTATTCTGTATAGTGTGGAAATTTAGACATACTGTCTTTTTATAGTTTATTATGAGGCGATTATCTTGTGACCATTTGGTTAACTCTCCTGTAACGGAGTCAGCAGACTGCTGTATGACCTGTTTAGTTTCACCTTTTATTACGAGTGTTGTATCGTCCGCAAACAAAATTTCCTTATGTGAATGAACGTTCTGTGTTATATCATTTATATATAGAAGAAAGAGTAGTGGGCCCAAAACCGATCCCTGGGGTACTCCAAATTCAATAATTCCCTCATTGGACAATGTTTCATTAAGTAATTTGGTTCCATCATCCTTGTGTCTCAAGCTTACTATTTGTTTACGCCTTGTTAAGTAAGACTCTATCCATTTATTAGCTAGACCTCTAACACCGTATTGATTTAGTTTGGTAAGGAGGATTTTATGGTCAACTACATCAAATGCTTTCGATAAATCCAAGAATAGGCCAGTTACATGTTCCTTATTGTCAATTAATTTCAGTATACTATTACTACATTCGTAAATTGCTGTCTGTGTAGATTTTTCCGTTCTAAATCCATGTTGTGAGTTTGATAATATTTTATTTTTTTCTATGAAACTTATCAGTCTCTTATACATAATTTTTTCCACAATTTTTGCAATACCAGTTGGTAAGGTAATAGGACGATAGTTATCTAATTCATCTTTTGAACCGTTTTTGTGCACTGGAATTACTTTTGATAACTTCAAAATATCCGGGTAAGTTCCTGAGAGAATTGAACTGTTTATTAAGTGCGTAAGTGGATTTATTATATTTTCTGCACATTTCTTTAAAATTGCATCAGGGATTCCATCAATGCCAGCACAGAATTTATTTTTTAGCTCTTTTATAACTATTCTTACCTCTTCACTTGTGACATGATTTATAAATAAAGAATCACTGCATATATTTATTTTATTATTAGAATTTAGTGTATTTACCTGTGATTTATTTAATAATTTTTGCGGAATTTCCAGAAAATAGTCATTAAAAGTGTTTGCTATTTCCTCTGGATTATTAATCACTTTATTATTTCTGGTCAGTGTAATGTTCCTTTGTATTTTAGCAGATTTTCCAGTTTCTTTCTTTATTACGGACCACATCGCCCTGTTTTTATTAGATGATTGGGAAATAAAATTATCATTATGCATTTTCTTTGCTAGTCTTATTACCTTATTTAATATGCTAGTGTATTTTTTGTAGTATAAATTGAATTCAGGTGTTGTGTGGTATTGTTTATATAATTTGTGTAGAAATTTCTTTCTTTGACATGAATTTATAATCCCTGTTGTTATCCAATTGCTAGTTTTGTTATTTTGAACAGTTCTTCGTTTAAAGGGGAATGCTATTTCAAAATAGTGTTTTAGGGTACTGTTAAATGCATTAAATTTATCATTTACATTTTCTAGTTCATAAATTTCTGACCATGTTTCCTTATTTAATAAGTCATTGAAATATGTAACATTTGATTCAGTGAATGACCTGCACTTTGATTTTACTCCATTATCATTATTATTGATTACTTCGGATACTTCAAAACTCAGTATTTGTCCATGGTGGTCACTAAAACCCGGACAATAGACTTCTATTGAATGGTGATATTTATCTGTATTTATAAAAATTTGATCAGGAGTGGTTTTACTAAATTTTGTTATTCTTGTTGGTGTATTTACTGTAGGTTTCAGTCCATAGGAAATTAGTAACTGGTTTAATAATTCACAATTTCTATCAAGTTTTAAGAAATCCACATTTACATCCCCACAAATTATTATATCGAAATTTACTTTGCTCATGTTATTGAGTAACAATTCTAGTTTATCTATAAATAGAGGAAACTTTCCTGACGGAGAACGGTATACGCATACAATTATTAACTTAAACTGCTGAATTTTTACGGCAGAGAATTCAAAATCCTGTTCCATAATTAGATAATCATAAGCTGTTATCTGTTCATGATCTAAATTATTTCTTAAGAAGATGCAAGTACCACCATGGCTAATATTAGATCTAGAGTATTTACTAGCTTGTATAAACCCTGGGAATTGAATTAATTCGAGTTGTTCCTCTTTCAGCCAATGTTCTGAAATACATAGTGCTGAGATGTCTTTAAGTTCATTTTTAAGCATTAGATTTATGTAATCAATTTTATTATAAAGAGACTGGACATTCTGGTGGTAAATTTTAAATTTGTTACTTTTGCAAGCTTGTGTTGGTGATTTATTTACATTATTATTATCATAATTGTTATTATTATTGTTGCTAGACAAATCCGAAATACCATTGTTGCACTCCGTTAAATTTGACTTTAAAAGATGTGAATGCCAAACCTCACGTTTGGCTTCTTCTACCAGTTTCCCTGCTTCCACTCTAATGATATTACTGTTGAATTATTCTTACCATTTGAATTTACAATTTTGCAGATTTCATCACTAAGATACTCTTTTCCTAATCTATTTAAGTGTAGGCCATGCCGAGTGTGGAACTTCCTGTCTAATTTACTTACATCTACAATTTGGACATTTGGAAAACTCTTACAAATTTTATGAATTTTTCCATTTGTAGCCTCTATTTCTACATTTACACATGACTTGGGAATTAAATCGTGTCTCTGCGGAATGTTTACAATAATGACATTTGTTTTTTGCATGGATGGCAATGTACCCTTTAAATCTTTGATTACCTTTTTACTCTCATTTCTATAGACATCGTTTGCTCCAGCGATGATCACTGCGTAGTCCTTTGCAGTAAGGGACGCACACTCTCCTATCATCCCGTTCGTGACTTCTGCAATCTGAGCTCCCGGCTTCACTGTCGAAGTGACCTCCATTTCTCGGTTTCTCTCCAAAACGCTTGCTGCTACATCTCGCCCGTGGCTATCCGCAAATATCCGCATCTTCCTGGATTTTCTCTTTATCACTCTCTTCTTTTCTTCTTGAGGAAAGTCATCATTTTCTTCGACAAGCACTCCAAATGAATTTGAGACGGGAATTTCAGTTACATGTACTCCATTTATAGGCCTAGGCTTATTCAATCTTACCTTACCAGCAATCACTGTCGACCAAGTTTCCTTGCTTTCCTCTCTGTTTCCTTTTAATGTATTCAACTCTTCCATTAACTTAGCAATATCTTCCTTTAGCAGCTTTATAATTTCGTCTTTTGAGGACAGTTCGTTTCTCAGGTTATGACATTCGCATGACGGTAGCGGTAGGCCTACATTACGACAATCGGTTTCACTTTTCTCCTCATTCAATTTTACCTGAGATCTTGTGACGATTTTATTTGCATTTTTTACTTTTATTTTGCACGACGAGCATAAATCCGTTACTGTTACACAACCTGACGAGATACTAACACTGTTTACTGTCGTCATACTAGAGATCTAAGTGAGCCTAGATGTTTACACCAAATTACACTAAATTTAATTTAATTATTACTACCTAATAGAATTAATCTAATAACCTACCAATAAAGAAGAATGTGAAATACGTATATCTTCCAATCGGGTGAAGTCTCGTAAAAGCACCACTGCTCTACTTGGTTCAAACAGTGATTGAAGAAGTCACCGAATCTTTGGATACACGTTCCCACAACTTAGTTTAAGTTTATTAAATTATCAACAAGAATTTCTAAATACTATCAATATTCCGTATTACACTTGATCTAAGGAAAGTAACTTTATAGATTTTAAGCCTCTGTTATAATATTTTACCACTTTTATCAAATATTTACACTAGCTGCTATTTCACTACACTTTCACTGTGACGCCATCTTCAAATATGGTTCAACCAGTTGTTTCTGACACACTTAAGCAAGTGGACAGAGTCAAACACAAAGAAAAGAGGCCTTTTTTCATCGACAGGATGAGGGTAAACACACTTCAGTTCTTTCTGCGGTGAAAACTGCTGCATACATTTCCTATTTACAGAACTGTTGTCACTTACTACACAAACCACATGAAATCCTATTTCTTCCAAGCCAATAATAATTTTCTTCAGTATACAGTGCAACTGTTCCCCAGACATGGATTTCACTGGCAGTACATGTACCATTTCCTTAACATCTGACAGTAGACTAGATATCATGAAGCAATAGGCACTTGTTGCCAGTTTCTCGCTGTTGAAAGCTTTTCCAACAATATTACCACCTTTGTAATCCATCATTGGTTTCACATACACTTCATCCATCATGAGTACAACAAATTTATCACATTCATTGCCAGAAAATTTGTTCTTTATATAGTTCAAAAAATTCTCCTCATGCTGCTCCACTCGAGGATCTAACCTGAATGTAGAACATAGCCTCCTGATCGTGCATGGATGGGGCAACACTATTACATTTAAATGTCTCAAGTACGCATAGCTGTGGGGCGAGATTGATTGTAGCATTGAACACAAAATCAGAAAGGAAGGGCTATAAACTCTCTTTTGCCCAGACCAAAGTCTAATTTGCTCTGTAACAAACTCAATATGTTCTACCAAGTCTGGGTTTGATAAGCTTACAGATTCCAAAATGTTCGAAGCTAACGCCAAGATTTCAGAGGAACTATTTTTTTTCTCGTCCCCATTAAAATTGAGTGTATCCAAACGTTCAAGGATGTTTCTAATGTCAGAAATGTTCATTACAATATTTGGGAACAGGAAATCACCTATCCTGTCTAACTTAACTTCCTTGTAGTACACTTCTAACTGTAATGATGCTGCAATCACTACACTACAAATAACCTTAGGCATAGGACAGAAGGTGATGAAAAGAATTAAAATGTTGTTGTCCTTAGAAATTACACTCCATGACTCTGGTGTATTGAGAAGTCCTATTTTATCATTCAGTTCCTCGAAGCTGGAAAATGACAATGCCTCATTTTGCAGATTAAACTCTGCCTCACTTTCTTCAATTGCAGTCTGCAGGTTCCTATTTTCTCTCCTAGCTCTCTTCTCCTGAGGGCTGTCTCTGTAGGACTTTGGGGTACTTAAATACTCTGGGCAATTTGGTAGACGAGATGGAACAGCACCAGGTTTAAGTCTTGGCACTTTTAATGGGAGTGTAATCTCTTGGCCATCTTCACAATTGAATACAGTATTCTGTTGAATGTCTTGAGCATTAAAATGCAGTTCACAAACCTGCAATTTGCAAAAGAATCATACTGAGTAACATTCATTGAAGTAAAGTGTATAGGCCTACCGATAATTAATCTTACATTCTGAGCTACATCGTCACAGTGGGCTCTTTGGGTCCTAGTGAGATAATTGCTGCACTTTCCAAGTGATCTAGGAATGTATTTATTATTACTCAATGTATTGAGAAATATCTTAGTGATATGGTTCATGACAACTGACCAAATTTCTTAAAATTCAGCAGATAATTCCGTAAAAAGTTGTATATTGGACAAGAAATTGTTATGAATATGCAAAGAATACAGCTTATCATCGAAGTAGCCTACACACCTGGGTATATTTAGGGAAATAGTAGTGATTTCTGGCATGTATAGAGTAACTTAGCCTATATTTAAAAATATCAATTGCCAACCAAGGTATAAATACAGTACCGGTACTGTAAATCATTGAGTACCATAGGCTAGCATTTTTTCTAGGCCTACTCTTTCGTCTCGAGTACTATATGGTACCGGTATCAGAAGATTAGTTTTAGAACAAACTATTGAGCTACAGGTCTACTTATATTTTATATCTTGCTTTTAAACAGTTACCCTCACTGGGGAATTTCCTATTAAAACATCTCCGCTGGGAGCAATAAAGGGGTTAGGTACCTACTTACTCAGGAATCTGAGCAATTTGTGGTGCATATTAAATGACTTTCCAGTGAGGCCAGACTCAATTATATAAATCATTAGCTTTGAACACCGATTCTCAATATGCATGCATTAAAAATAAATCTATAATTATCACACTAAAACATTTTCAGTACGGTATTTGATCACAACATGTTTTTAATTCTTCCATGCACAACAAACTTGCCTCGCATGTTGGGAGATTCGTTTATTAATTATTTAATGAGGAAACACCGTTCATTATTATTATTTGAAACTTAGCCTAAATGCAAAGTATTGCTCCAACTCTAACCTTAAAATGACTAGGCTTGGTCACCTACGTGTTGCTTGCAAGGCAATGAAATAGTTCTTAGAATTATTTATAGCAACCTATACATTATTAAGCTTACCGGTATATCGGCTATTTATGTGGTACGGTAGGCTAACACTGCTTAGATAATTAAAAAACGTGTACCGTATTGGTAGTCTACTTACCACAGAATGTTTCGTTGGTACGAAGTTTTCTCGTTTAATAGCTGATATCCAAAGTTTCTTCAAATTCTCTTCTTCGGGGAACTTAAACACTCGAACTTTATTCTCATGATCATAATTCCCCCTGCACTTCGGCACACAACACTTGTAAACCATATTTTACAGCAAAAAACTGAATAAATCGCACAAAAACAACAACAAAGGTATGATTACAAACTTCTGCCTTCGGTATCCGCCATCTTGCTTATTTTCAATTCAGTGCAAAGGCCTGTATATAGGTGGTGTTGATAAAACTAAACGAAACCAAGAAGGTGAAGTACTTAGTTATAGAGCACGTTTAGTAGCTCAAGGTTTCAGTCAGATAAAGGGTACAGATTTCCTTGAATCCTACAGTCCTGTGGTAAAAAGGAAAACTATTAGGACCCTTATAGCCATAGGAGTAGAGCGTGAATGGGATAATTGTCATTTGGACATTGTATCGGCATACCTTAATACCAAAATTAAGGAAACTGTATTTGTAAGTCAACCGGAAGGTTTTCGCAGTGTAGAATACCCAGACTATGTGCTAAAACTCAACAAGAGTATTTACGGTTTGTGTCAAGCTGGTAAAGATTGGCACAATTGTATCACTGCACAACTTGTCAAGCTTGGCTTAAATCAAAGCAAATGTGATCCATGTCTGTATTTTAACCCAGATCATGACCTGTATGTTGCCCTTTGCTACCATACAAGGAATGATATGCAAATGTTTGTTGTTAGTGTAAGGCTAGTTATGTTTTTTTTGTTTTTTTTTGTTTTAAGTTTTTTTTGCAATTTGTGAAAGGGGGGAAGTGTGAGTTTGCATTCACAAATTCTCATAGTGTGTTTCTTTTGTTTTTGTATTTCTCATAGTGTACTTCTTTTGTTTTTGTATACCGTACAAGTCAAATGTACTTTTTTTAATATAACCGTCTGTTTCCGGTTGTGACCAATGGATGTCGGTGTTTGTTTCTTCTCCCATCAATTTGGAGTTTAGGACTGTATTTAGTAAACCTTTTTTGCTAATTATTAATAATTGGTACCTTATGCAAATTCTCCTATTAACTTTCGACCTTGCTAATCTTGATTTTGATGTTATTTTTTTATGGCTCCCTAGTCACTCTCACATTCCTGGTAATGAACTGGTTGATACTATGGCTAAAAATGCTGCCCTAGGACATGGCGATACATATGATTTAGCGATACCTACGCTGGCCTGCTGCCTGATATTCACACTCACTATTGTATATCTTCTTCGCTTTCTATCTTTACGGCTGAAGCCTTTGCCATCCGACAGGCTTTGCTTTATATTAAACATCTCATTCGCCAGTCTCTGATTTGTACCGATTCACTTAGCGTGCTCAGAGCTCTTTCGAATATCTCCAACACAGATAATTGGTACCTTATGCAAATTCTCCTATTAACTTTCGACCTTTATGTCTTGTATTGTTCACTATGCCTTATTTGTTTTATCCTTTTTTTTTACCATCCGCCTTTTATTCTTTTTATTCAAATAAGGCATAATTTTTGGGGCTCACTGTCTGTTTTATAAACACCATTTTCGCTTCATCCATGGCAGTGAGTTGTTTCTATCTACATCCTTTCATTTCACGCCATTTCATTTCATTAGGGGCCGATACCCTCGATGTTAGGCCCCTTAAAACAACAATTATCATCATCATCATCGTTCTAAGTTCCCTTCTGTAAGAACATTTTGTGAGTTGTTTCAATCTGAGTTCCTTTTTGTAAGTATTTTCCGTCTCTCTTAATTTTCGTTCTGGTTTCCGTTTCATAATCATTTTCGCTATTACCCAGATCATTAGGGGCCGATAACCTAGATGTTAGGCCCCTTAAAACAACAATTATCATCATCATCATTTCCTCCCATCCCTCTTAGTTGCTTATCGTTTTCTGCAACCCTCTCGTTCCTCCATTCTTCAAACACGGAAAACTCTCTGTTATACGGTCCCTTACCCTATTCTTTATTATTCCCCGAATTCTTACTTGCATTTAGCCAACTCGCCCCTTACCGATCTCCGTCACAATCCTCTTATTACTAATTCCTTAGTACTCACTTTCTTATCTACGCACCCACATCACATTGTCTTTTATACTGATGGGTCCAAATTTTTCAACCCCCTTCGTGTTGGTGCAGCCGTTTATTCTCCTCAACTAGATATTTCACTACAATATTGTATATCTTCTTCGCTTTCTATCTTTACGGCTGAAGCCTTTGCCATCCGACAGGCTTTGCTTTATATTAAACATCTCATTCGCCAGTCTCTGATTTGTACCGATTCACTTAGCGTGCTCAGAGCTCTTTCGAATATCTCCAACACAGATAATTGGTACCTTATGCAAATTCTCCTATTAACTTTCGACCTTGCTAATCTTGATTTTGATGTTATTTTTTATGGCTCCCTAGTCACTCTCACATTCCTGGTAATGAACTGGTTGATACTATGGCTAAAAATGCTGCCCTAGGACATGGCGATACATATGATTTAGCGATACCGTACGCTGGCCTGCTGCCTGATATTCACACTCACTTACGTCAAGAATGGAAACAATGGTGGCATTCCTATTCCCGCTCCAAAGCAACCTTTTATCATCGATTGCAGCCCATACCTCCTTTCAAGCCTTGGTTCTCTACCGGACAATATACTCGTCGTCATATCACAACCATTCTTCGCCTCCGTTTTAATCATGCTTTATCCCCTGTTCATTTAGCCCGCCTCCGCTTCCGACCTTCACCTATGTGCGATTGTGGGAAGTTTTTAGGTACCGTCAATCACATAGTATTTCAATGTTCCCTTTATGATTCTCACCGACCTTCATTTTTTCACACCTTATTCACTTATGGCTTTCAACTTCCCTTAACCATTGAAACGCTTCTTACAGACCAAACCGCCCCAGTCATTACCTCTCTCCTAACATTTATTGATGCGTGTAACCTTACTTTTTAAATTTCGTACCTTTGTGTGTGACCTGGTTGTGTTTACGTTTTAGGAAGTCGTCATTGTGGATCAATTGACGTGAAGAATAGTTCCCCCGTCTTGGTTTCATTTCCCTTTATTCGTTTTTTTTAACCCCATTCCTTTAATTTGAAGATGGTCCATCAAATCTTAATTACGCTCCGAACCTAGTTATTGGGTAAAACGCTATACGCTCTGCCCACTAAACCCCCTTAAAAGAAGAAGAAGAAGCCCGGTATATAGCGCAATTCGCATTCAGTCGGCCGTCCAGTCGCTCGTCCGCTGTGAACGCAGTAACATATCCGTCGCTTTCGTCTGGTGTTTGTGTGTGCGGTGAGTGGTGTGGTGTGCGATTTGCTATCCATATTTAAGTGCGTTGTTTCGTCTTTATTTCCTTGTGCTTGGTGACGTTTTATGTAAGTACTATACATTCGGAAATTCTTCGCCGCAATGTCGGAGAAGAGTGGGGGAGGTCAAATAGGCCTCCCACCGGATAATTCATCGGCGGTTATTATTGATGGTTACGCCAACATTGAAGCAATGAATATTGTGGAAGAACATGAGAACACTACAATGTCGGAAGTTCGGGCTACTCCTGTGGTCCAAACCCCTGTACAACCTCGTACCCCTCCCAGTGACTATCGCTACTTTTCAAATCATACGGGACCGTATATAGTTTTCGTTCAAGGCGTTGAGCCTCAAGCGATTGGACATTTGCATCCCATGGCTTTGGGACGTTTGTTTTATGAACGTAAAATCCCAGGAATTCAAGAAATCCAACGAAAAGGGCGCAATCGGGTTCAAATTCAATTTAAGTCACTTCGAGATGCCAATTCATTTTTGGATCATCCGGTGTTAAAGGATAGAAATCTAATGGCCTTTATTCCATCGTCAAGCATACAACGAGTGGGACTCATTCGGGGGGTAGATACCTCTTTTACGCAGGAGGAACTAATGCGTTTCATTGACTCTCCCGTACCTATCGTTCGCTTACAACGTTTTTTTTTTCGTACTAAAACCGTAGATGGGAAATCGGAAAAAATAGCAACGGGCACCGTGAATTTTTTTTTCGAAACTCAAAACTTGCCGACTCATGTCAGCATCTTCAATGTTCTTTTAGAAGTAAGTTTGTACATTTTTTCACCTCTTCGATGTCAGAAGTGCCAGAGGTACGGGCATGTGCAACTTCACTGTCGGGCTCGGGGCCCTAGATGTGGACAATGTGCGCAGGAGCATTTAACGAGTGACTGTAAAGAAGTGATTTTCAAGTGCGTTAATTGTCAAGGCAATCATATGGCAGGGACGGTGCGCTGTGAGGTGCATCAGCAGCAAATGGAGATAAAGAGGCTGATGTGTACTGAAAACAAATCATACAATGAAATTGTGAAGCGCCAGACAAGTACCCCTTTTCACCCTTTAGCACTCCCCCAACAATTCCCCCCTTTGGCAGCTTCATCTAGTGGGCAACGATTTGATCCTCCGCGCAAGCGTAAATTTACAGAGTTGGTACATCCGGCTCCGAAATTGATTACACCCGTGGGATATGACAGGTCGGCATATCTGCAACTGATAAAAACCCCAACCGTGGAACGGATATCACCACTTGAGAAGCCCAGCGAACCGGGCACATCCGGTGTCCGGCGACTGGAGCCCGATTCGGGGCCCGATAAGTCTGCTCCTACTCAAATCATCCTCGACGAATTTACAGAACTCATGGATCTTTTAGGCCACAATGCACAGTGGGCGCACTGTGTTAAAAAGTTATTAGATAAAACACTGCCATTACTTCCACCCCTCGAAAAACCACTACCACGGGGCACTGGTGCAGTTTGTCAATAGTTTCTTTCCTTTTCTTTTTTGGGTTGTATTCGTTTAGTCTCTTTCTTCATCTCATGTCGTTCATAGGTGAAGGATGTGGCTGCTGCAATGGAACTGTCGGAGTGTGGTAAATAAGAAGCATGAATTGCTTCATTTAATATCGACATATCAGCCTGAGATCGTATTTATCCAAGAAACGTGGCTATACCCACATTATCGTTTTCAAATTCCCAATTATACGGTCTTTCGTGAAGATGGTCCGGGATACGGAGGCTTAATAACCCTCTGTAAAACGGATTTACAAATAACTTCGCTGTCTTTGCCTTATCAACTCCCTTTTTGTTATCATCAATTTTTTCGGGTGGGGGATATATATGTGAGTCATATCTATTGCCCACCACGTGTTCAGGGCACGCAACAACAGTGGCACATGTATTTTAAATATGTGGCACAAAGATCTAAGCATGTTATTCTAGGAGATTTTAATGCACACCATGGACTCTGGGGCAGTGAACGAATTAATGCTAAAGGTAGACATATTGCTCATGCGATTTCCACATTTTCCTTAAATGTGTTAAACGACGGTTCTCCTACGCGATTGACACCCCCAGGCAGTCCAAAAAGTGTGGTAGATTTAACTCTCACTACCCCGGACTTGTCGCATAAATTAGATTGGAGCACGATCGGGGACACGCATCAGAGCGATCACTTCCCTATTTTAATTTTTTATGATCGTACTGGGGTAGCACCATCGATACACCGGGGCACTAAAATAACTCGTTCCTTAAAATACTTTGATTTCGACCTCTTTCAGACATTCATTCAGGATAATCTGGGCCGCATTCCACCCCTCCCACGTCAGAAATACTCTCGTTTGTATCACCTTATTCAACAATACTTGGATTGTTATCACCCGAAGCGTCCAATTCCGTATAGTAGGTTCCAACGCCCTGGGAGTATACAGTGGTGGGATGCAGAGTGCGCCTTACTAGTAAAAAGACGGAAGGCGTGTTTACGAAAATATCGGAAACATGGTACACATGACAATTATATCTTGTATAAGCGCGTCACAGCCACGATCCAACGAGTATTTAATGAAAAGAGACGCGACGCATGGAAGAATCACATCAGCTCATTAAATGCTACAACCTCTTTAACTAAGTTATGGTCTACCATCAAAAGTTTGTCCAATACTCGTTATATGGGGCCGCCTACAGGCCTTAGCCGGCAGGGTTTTCAAGAATTTTATATAAATCTCACGCCAGATACAGTTATCAATACGGGCCCGTTTCCGTCTTATACAGCTTCAGATCATTTCAATGTTTTACTGCAACCTATAACGCACGTGGAAATTCAATCTGCCCTGCGAGGTACGAAATCGACAAGTCCTGGTGTAGATTCCATAACATATCAGATGGTTGCCTATCTCCCTGACAAGCCAATGGAGATGCTTATTTCTGTATATAATGAAGTATTACGTTTTGGCACGTTTCCCACTGATGAGTGGAATATCTTTGAGGTCCTGCCTATCTTAAAAATCTCGAAGGACGCACGTGACCCTCAGAATTATCGTGGGATCAATTTAGGCTCCTGTGCGAGGAAGATATTTCAAAAAGTATTATTGCAACGTTTGCAATGGTGTATGGAATATTACAACTTATTCTCGAAGTATCAATTCGCATTTCGTAAACGTAGCAGTACTGTAGATGCTATTTCGATTTTCTTAACTGATGTGTTATTAGCTAAAGGACGCAAACATCATACTATTGCTGTTTGTCTGGATATTAAGGGGGCGTACGATGCCGTAGATCCCATGATTTTACAACGAAAACTGCAGGAGCTTCAGTTCCCCTCTCCATTTCTTTGTATTGTTCACAATTTTTTAACTCATCGGCGTCTCATATTACGTACCCCTGAGGAGATGCTGGACCACCGTCAGACGTCTCAGGGCTTGCCGCAAGGGGACATACTTAGTGGTTTTCTGTTTTCCATTTATACTCAACAATTAGGAGCGATGATTTTGCCTTATGCCCGTATCATACAATATACGGATGATTTTATGATTTATTGTTCCCGTGACACTTTACATCATTGTCGAACAGATTTATATCTTGCATTAACTCTAGCCCATGAATGGCTAAGTAATCATGGCTTGGAAACATCTCCGGGTAAGAACTCTGCTATAATTTTCACGCATCAACGGCGGTACGATCAGACCCCTATTTTATTTCGACAAGGTACCATAGATGTTGTGCGCAATATCAAATAATCAGGCATTTATATTGACGATAAACTCCGGTGGACACGGCAGGTACAATATCTTGAAGTTAAAATCGAAAAACGGTTACAGGTCCTTCGTGCTTTGACAAGGCGTCGTTGGGGTGCGGACCCCGCTTTATTATTGACAGTGTACAAGAACATTATTCGTTCACAATTAGATTACGGCAGTTTCTTTTACGATCTAATGGCGAACAGTCGCTTGTTAATGTTAGATAGACTACAATATAAAGCCATCCGCATAATTCTAGGGGCTTTGGCCTCCACCCCCACGAGTGCATTGTTGGTGGAAGCCGGTGAGTTACCCTTATCACAACGACGCACATTTATAGCGGGTAAATATTTAGCCTACAAATTGTCGTTAGAGGCGTCTCCGATTATCTCTAAATTACAACTTCTGACGGAATATTACGCACGAAATCGTTTAGATCGCTCACATAAACCGGCACTTGTCATGGCTTATGAGATTTTACAACCCTTCAGGAAGGATGTGTTACAAACTCGTTTAGCACTTCCATATACAATCCCATACAGGGTTTTGCATACCCAACCTAAGATTCTGCATAATTCCTTTCCATTGCTATTTCAAATGTTCAAGCATCATCCGAATATCATTTCTAGTGCATTTCGAGAGATTCAGGATTTGTATTCCAATTATACCATTTTTTATACGGATGGTTCAAAAATGGTTCGACCGGATCGCGTGGGGTCGGCTTTTTACTCTCCTGACTTACAGGTCAGTCGCACTTATTGCCTCCCCCCTCATCTTACAATCTTTACAGTTGAACTCTTTGCTATACGCCAGGCTTGTCACTATATTCATGCCCAGCGTTTACATCACGTGCTAATATGCACGGATTCTTTGAGTGTTATTAATGCCTTACCTCATTTTCTGCACTCGAATAATTGGTATCTTTAACAAATAGTGCAATATTTCCATACATTCACACTCACAGGCAAGACGTGGTTATCATGTGGATTCCTGGGCATTGTCATATAGCGGGAAACGAAACAGTCGATCACTGGGCAAAGAATGCGGCATGCGGTCAGGGAACAGTTTATAATATCGGGATACCGTATCCGGATATAGTACCGATAATTCATCAGCGAGTCGTTAGTGCTTGGCAAAATGAATGGACCGAGATAGCAAAATGTAAAGCAAAAATTTTTTTCTTAATAAAACCATCTGTAACTACGGAGCCTTGGTTCCGGGTCGGAAAATATTCGCGGCGTCATATTATTACCATCATTCGAATGCGGTTCCAGCACGCTCTTACACCAGTAGCTTTGGAGCGCATGCGTCTCAGGGACAATGATAGGTGTGTATGTGGTAGGGCACGAGGTACATTACATCACATATTGTTTCAGTGTGAAACCTTCAATCTGCAGAGAGACATCATGTTGGAGAAATTGAGGCGACTTGATTATCCTTTGCCTTTAAACATCGCGTCACTTGTACATAGTCCTACAGTTCCATTGGTGGATGCCATTATGTCATATTTGGATCACCTTCCATTTCAATTGTAAAATCATAGGTGGGCTCCTAAGGGATCCTTCCCGTTATTTGTTCTGGTGCTCCTGGGTGTGGTTTTTAGGCTTGTGGTCCCACATATATATATACGTATAGATCTTGTTTTCGTTATCCCTCCTATTTGGCGTGTGCGTTAGCTATATAGCTTTAGACATCATTGCTAAAGATCAGCTCCGATAGTGAAGAGGATAATGTGGACATGAGTTTCTCAATGTGACAAACGAAGTCCAAGAGATTAGTGATTTTTGAACATATGGACCATTTTGCTGCGGCATTTTACTGCGAGGGCTACTGTTTGTCTATTCCCAGCCGGATGTTATTGGGCGAAGAGATTTCTGTGTCCAGCAACGCAACCCAAACAACAACAACAACAGTCGGCCGTGCTGTTGCAAAACTAATGATATGAAGAAACTCCGTTCCGAATGGAGCGCTGTAGTATAATTGTATTTGTTTTATTTGTTTACATGGTATTCCTGCACCTTTTTATATCCGTGTAAAGTGTTTGTGTATTGACGATAGATGCGAATAATATTTCTGCTCATTTAATAGACATTAGTGCATACAATTTGTGTAATTTGGTTGTTAATCGTTGCTGGAGTGTTGGTTATGAATTAATCGCAGCGAGTGTGCTCCTTTATTTCGTGAAGCAATATACAAAAATATAGACACTACATAGTCCTGTCTGCGAATTTTGTTTTACTAGAAATTTTCGTCTTCAGTTTACTATCTTTATATTGAAACGGTTCAGAAACATTTGGTCTATTTCTAATTAAAATGTCTGTAGCGTTTGTTTCGAGAGGTAGACCCCCTCCAAATCCAGCGCAGATTCAGAAGGTAAGATTAATTAATTGTAGACTTTACCCTAATTTTTTGGCCAGGTTTCTCATTTGAAGTGTGATGAAATAACATTGTAGGGGTTAGTATATGTACTGATTTATACGTAATAACGCGGATTTTTGGTGGAAGCCACTTCGAATGCTACGCTTTTTAAACCAAGAACTGTAAAATGATGAATTTTAAAATTGGAACCGGCATTTTCTTGTGCAAGCGGAGAACCGAGGTTAAACTTTGTCGATTAAGATGAAGAGTATCCGTATTGCAGTAGTACTGATAATTCTACCATCAGATTGACTGGGATTTTAAAATATTAACATTCCTATCTTACATGGATGAAAACACAGTGTTTTAATTTAAATTCTGGCTCATTAGTTTCCCAATTCGTACAGCTTCTTGTGTTTTCCACACATGTTGGTTTACGGTAAATGGATTGGCTCTGGTTCCTTTGGTGGTGTCACCAATATTAATTCTGGGGGAGACCAAAACCAGGCCTTAACTCTTCTATCTGGATTATTATTGAAAATGTATGATTTTCATACCTTTCTGGGGGTCATTAGGAATTTTCATACCTTTCTGGGGGTCATTAGGAATTGAAATTTCTGTTAATTATCACTGCTACACAGGAAATACAGGGACTTTGTTTTATATGAGACAGGGGTTTTCGCTCACCCGTGTTGCGAGCCTGTCTCCCGCCAGGCACTTTGCCGTAATGCGGCGCTCGCTCAGCACTCAGTCTTCCAGGAATTTGTACTTACCTAGTTCACAGCTGATGCTGAAAATGTTTGCCATTCACTGCTACACATCGCTGGCACCTCTTTATGAAATTGTCATTTACTTTCTGAAGTTCCTCAGCACCGTTTGACTGTATTTCAGCAGTAATATAGTCTTGAAGCTCATTTTATAGTGTGAGGGTTTCTCGCATACACTCTATTATTAAGCATCCCCCACAGTTAAAAGTCGCATGGTGATAAGTCGGGGCTTCGCAGGGGCCACACGTTCCGACTTATAATCCTCGTACTGAAATTCTGACGGAATTTCTGTCGTGTTGTCGCACAAGATTTCCTGTACTTTATGATTATTAGAGATATTATACATTTCAGGTTCCGTATTGACAGTAATCATTAAAATTAAAACTTACAATTTCCGCCTAGTCAATACTAGGTGGAAATTGTAAGTTTTAATTTTAATGTACTTTATGAAGGTATTATATATATATACTTATATATATATATGTACACACACATTCACGTAATGAAAATCGCATTGGAACAGCACACTGAGCAGTGAACAATTGACTAAACTGAACCTCACACTGTTAAATCTCTTAGCAGACTGCAAAGGAGGGAAACTTGTGGCGCCAAGAATCGCATTACGGCAAAGTGCTTGGCGGGAGACCAGCTCGCGGCGTGGACGAGTGATGGTCCCCATCGCTTATAAAACACTGTCCCTGTATTTGTGAGTCGCCTCCGTAGCGTAGCGGTCAGCATGGTTAGCTGCCACCCCGGAGGTCCTGGGTTCGATTCCTGGCTCTGCCACGAAATTTGAAAAGTGGTACGAGGATTGGAACGGGGTCTACTCAGCCATCCTCGAAGTGGTTTCCCACTTCGTCTTCGGGCAAATGCCAGGATGGTACCTTCTTCAAGGCCACGGCCGCCTCCTTCCCTCTTCCTTGTCTATCCATCCTAACCATCCCTTACCTTCCCTCATGAGGCCCCTGTTCGCTTTGCAGGTGAGGCCGCCTGGGCGAGGTGCCAATCCCACCTCACCAGTTGTATCCCTTCCGATTCGATGTTCCCAGCTCTAGGACACTGCCCGTAGAGGCGGTCGTGGTGAGTTCCCTCGCTGAGTCCGTGGGTTCCACCAACCTGGAGGGTAAACGAAAAAAAAAAAAAAAAAATCTTGTTCATTCAACGACGGCAGCCATGTTTCTGATGTGGATGAGGTCTCTAAAACTGTTACTCGGGTGCACACAATTACGTCACTCCACTGTTGCCAGCATGTGGGATACAATATGCACCACATCCACATGACACATGTAATATTGTAATTATGTGATAAAACATTAATTGGCAAAAACTTTGGTCTGGATAAAGATTGTTTCATGACTACCCCCACTGTGCGTTACAAAAGCCCGGGGTGTATATATTAGCTAGGCTGCGCTATCTAGCAATTATTGGTCTAGACAAAAACCAGTGGTGTGGATGAAAATTATTGATTCGTTTTTTGTATACTGTAGTTACAGTCTTAGCGGATGGGATGATATAGATCAGATGTTTATTTAAAATAACTGGTACACTCGGGTGTCTTGAGGGTGTTTTGTTTCGAAGTGGTGCTCTGAATGGAACTTAGCGCTTTTTGTTATGATACCGGCTATAACTTACATTAGTACCATATGATGGGGTTTGCAATGCGTGTCAATAAATCACGCATCTGATGGCGGACTCGACTGGAATTTTATCTATACAAGTCTTGATCTAAAATGCTTGTGGGTGGGTTATAGTCCTGCACTTTACCGGCGGTATTTTGGCTTAATAGCTGGCCCCGTGGTGTTGGGGTAGTGCGCCTGCCTCTCACCCGGAGGCCCCGGGTTCGATCCCCGGCTCCGTCAGGGATTTTAAAACTGACGTGAGGGTTGGAACGGGGTGCACTCAGCCTCGTGAGGACAATTGAGTTAGCTGTCTGACAGTGAGACAGCGCCCCGATCACGAATACCAAGATTAACGGCCGAGGGGACCCGACGCGCTGATCACGCGTCACCCCAATATCTGCAGGCCAAATGGCTGGGCAGCGGTCGCTTGGTCGGCCTTAGCCCGTCATGGGCTGTATAGTGCCAGGGATTGGGTTGTTGATTTTGGCTAATACCATTAGTTTAAGAGTTTTTCTCCCCACATTTGGTCTTTTCTAGTGTTACCGACTGCTTTCAGAAAAATACAACATGTGCCCTTTGATAAGGAAATGATCAACATTTTAATTTTGCAGTAGCCTAATTAACCAACGAAATCATGTCTCCATGTTTGATAAGGCCAACATCACTTTACTCCACTCAAATCAATCATTATCTGGACAAGACCATTGCTTGCTACTGGGTTAGAGCAAATCTATTGGTGGCTGCTTAGTTAAACCTCTGAGGATTATTTGTTCAGTATTTAAGGCTTCATTCTCTTGCCTGCATGCTGTGGGAATTCTCTGAGCACCGCAAATCACATGGTTGGAGATACTTTCACAGTACCAACAGCAGAATTTAGACCAAGTCTGTAGCTTTGCCAATGCGCATGCGCAAGTAAGTTACAATTTCGCCAGTATCCATGTGAATTATGGGACAAGAAGCATATTGCCAACCCCACGCATACGCTACAGTACGCTGTATTCACGGCAAGTTGAGCAATGATTACTACTGTAGGTAGGGCCGCGTTAGCCATATATGCACCTCTGGGTTTTGTCAAGCACAGTGGGAACACTCAGACATTAATAATCTTTATCCATCCTATTGGCTATATGAGATTTGGAACAGAGGGTATTCTATTCTTCTCGTATTCTTTATCCCGACCTATTACCTATATCTTCAGTGAGAGTTATGAGATATTGTTGGTATTTTCTAAAAGTTCAGCATCTGTGATTTAATGCACAGCGAGTAGACTATTCTATGCGTATGTGCAGTTGAGTATTTTACAGACTTCTAATATACAGGGTGGGTTGGGTATAGCTCCCTAGTTTTAAATGTCCATAAGTTTTTTGTTAAAGAATATTTTATAAAATGCATAAACATTGACCATTATGACAATGGTAATAATTAATAGGCCGGCCCCGTGGTGTTGGGGTAGCGTGCCTGCCTCTCACCCGGAGGCCCCGGGTTCGATCCCCGGCTCCGTCAGGGATTTTAAAACTGACGTGAGGGTTGGAACGGGGTGCACTCAGCCTCGTGAGGACAATTGAGTAGCTGTCTGACAGTGAGACAGTGCCCCGGTCACGAAAACCAAGATTAACGGCCAAGGGGACCCGACGCGCTGACCACGCGTCACCCCAAAATCTGCAGGCCAATTCGCTGGGCAGCGGTCGCTTGGTAGGCCTAGGCCCTTTAAGGGCTGTAGTGCCATGGGGTTAGGTTAGTTAATAATTAATACCCGTGTTGACTGATAGTACTAGATTATCTTATTTGACTAGGCGGTTTTAATAAGATAGTAAAGAATATTTTCACACGGAACAAGTTGTGGTCGGTTCTCGGGACCATGAGAATGTGTGTACCACACTACAGGGTGTATCTTAATTATACCAACAAAAAAATCAGGGACGCTCTGCATGTTATGTAAAAGACTATGCTGCAATCGGATTGGCGGAAAAAAAAATTCCCTTAGAGAAAATGAGGTTAATTTGTATACTTCCGGGCGCGCAATTCAAATCTACGAACTCGCCGTATTTGCTGAGCCAGAGACAAGCCGCTGGCCACTGCTGTGTTTCAAGCAAGGGAAGTGAGTGTGATAGAAGGAGAGAGATATGCTGGCGGGAATGCGCAAGTGTCCTCGTTCGCCTCGGCTTGCACAAGTTGCACAGTATGCCTGCTGATTCTGCTCTCACAAGCTGCCTGGCGTGTTGACTTACCAGGATTGTGAGTGAATAACTCCCTCACTGTCGCTACCTTTTCTGGAGATTGCGCTACCGAAGGTCGTCCACTTTTTGGTTTATCTACATCTGACCCAGTTGTCATTAGTTTGTTGTGATAATTCTTAATGGTTTTAGCATCAAGTGTGCTATGAGGAGGATGAACACCTCACCATCATCACTGAACAAGGGCTACAGATCGCCATACTTCAAACCGTGAAGCAACCTGGGTGTGCTCTTTTACAGTCAACCAACCGTCCTGCCATCTCGTCTTTCAATAGAAGATGGTGCTACTACAGGTCAGGGCATTCTCAGGGATACCGTAGCAAAACAAAACATTTTTCGTTAATAAATACCAACAATTATAAAACTTATTTGGTGTAGGGATGTGGCGGCCCCATCACCCAGTCGGAAACCACTGCAGTCGGCCACCCGAGTATTCTTTTTGACTCTGAGAGTCACACATTTTTTCCGTATTGACTGAATTATATTAAGAACAAAGTTCCAAATGGTTCCGCTTTGTCAATACTGTTTATTAAAATGTCATGATACAATCACCTGTCTTTTAACACATGGTACATGTTTCAACGTCTAACTCGTATTGACGTCTTCATCAGCCTAAATATTTGGGCAGCACTTAAAACATTCCCTTTATATACTGGGTGTAGTTAAAAATTGTACATAAAAACACACATAGATCACTGTAACACATTAAAAAGTTGTTAAAACATTTTCTTATGTTAAAAGCTTAATAAAATCCTCAGCCGGGCTTGGCAGTCTTTCTTGGTTTATTTCTAATGTTAGCTTCAAAAGCCCAAGCAAGGGGTGACCATTCCCAAGATGTAATGCGGCAATGAGCTAACAAGGCCGTGCTGAGTCGGACGGAGACAGTGCTGTACAGCACTGTTGAAGCTAACATTAGAAATAAACCAAGAAAGACTGCCAAGCCCGGCTGTGGATTTTATTAAGCTTTTTAACATAAGAAAATGTTTTAACAACTTTTTAATGTGTTACAGTGATCTATGTGTGTTTTTATGTACAATTTTTAACTACACCCAGTATATAAAGGGAATGTTTTAAGTGCTGCCCAAATATTTAGGCTGATGAAGACGTCAATACGAGTTAGACGTTGAAACATGTACCATGTGTTAAAAGACAGGTGATTGTATCACGACATTTTAATAAACAGTATTGACGAGGCGGAACCATTTGGAACTTTGTTCTTAACACCCGAGTATTGGCGGGAAATCCATAACTTAGTGGGTAAGGAGGAAATTCCTGCCCAAACCCTGGCCATCTGGGGCACCCTGTCTCCAGGGGATAAATATGGAGGATGGGAAGGTAACCCAACAAACCACTCTACGTTGGGCTAATCACCCATGTGGAGGTAAAGTGATTCAGAGAACTACAAGTAGCCTCGGATTGGACGGATATAAACGACGACGTCCGGAGTTGAAACGGAACATGAGATTCGGAACATGGAATATTAAGACAATCGTTGGTAAAGAAGTGGAATTGATACAGGAAATGTAGGACCAGAAACTAGAAGTACTGGGATTAAGTGAGGTTAAGAGAAAAGGTAGCTGAATGAAGAGATTGTCAGAAGGGTACACTTCGAGGTATTCTGGAGTTGGGATGGATAGTCTAGCAAAAGAGGGAGTAGGAATAATAACCAGTGAGCAGTTGGAAATGAGTGAGTGGATGGGAACCAGTTAATTCACGAATAACAGTTGTCAATTTGGAATTGGAAGTGTCCTGTATTCAAATGTATGAACCAACGGAAGATTCCAATGTACTAGATAAGGAGGAATTCTATGCACAACTACAACGGAACATAGACAAGGAAGTAGTCCGAGGACGCCATGTATTAATAAGAGGCGACTTCAATGGGCGAATCGGTCAGGACAAAAAGAAAGCTCATGGAAGTACGGGTAACCATGGAGGAGAGAAGACCCTAAATGACAGTGGTAGGTGCCTAATAGAATTTTGCATAGAAAATCAACTATTATTGGGAAATTCCTTCTTTCCTCATAAGCAAGTGCATAAGATCACTTATGAAGCAGATGGCAGAGATGCCAAAAGTATTATAGATTATTTTGTATACCCTCAAAATATCCGGAATAACATTATGGATGTGAAGGTTATAAGAGGGGTAGAACTTGCAACGGATCACAGATTGTTGGTGGCAGACACCAGGTTTAAAAGACCAGCCAAGCCTAAAACCAAGAAATTTGAGACGATTAAGTTGAGGGAACTGCAGAAGGAAGAAAAGAAGACTCGGTATGGAGAGTTGATGAAGACGAGATTACAAGGAAGAACTAATCTGGATGAAGACATCAACACTGTGTGGATTAAACAGTATTAATAAAGTCAGCAGTAGAGGAATGTGGGAAAATAGTGGTAGATACAAGGAAGAAAAGAACTAGTTGGTGGAATGAGGAAGTGAAGCGGAAAGTGAAAGACAAAAGGGAAGCCTGGAAAAGATATCATCATCATCATCGGCTTTAACTCGAATCCGAGTATAAATCTTCTTCCTTCAGTCCAGTTTGTGGATGTGTTTACGGTGACTAGAGTCCAATCCTGGCATGGAACAAGCGACCACACAAGTCGCAGAGTATTGCTGGAGGAGGACGTGGTTGGGCTGCTCGAAGTTTCCTAGCTTGACGCTTGGCCTCTTCATGTATGCGTCGATCCCTTTCAAACTTCTTTACAGTATCCGAGATGGTACGGCACCAAGTTGAGCGGTCTTCAGCCAGCATGTCCCAGGTTTGTGAATCAAGACCTGTCAATTTCAGGGTCTGCTTAAATTGGTCCTTGTAGCGCCTCTTAGGACCACCATGAGGTCTGGTGCCATAGCATATCTCACCATATAGCATTTGACGAGGTAATCTCACATCATCCATCCGATGGACATGACCAATCCATCTAAATTGGTGACCTATTATGGATGATTCTATGCTGTTGATTTGAGCCTTTTCCAGAACAGCAATATTGGTAATGCGGTCTTCCCATTTAATCCTCAGGATTGATCGAAGTTTTTGTAGGTGGAAACGCTCAAGCTTCCTAAGATCACGTCGGTAAAGGGTCCACGTTTCACAGCCATACAACAATGTAGAAATGACTACTGCTTTGTACACCATAAGCTTTGTACTCATGGATAGATCTTTATTCATGAAGACCCGGTGCGCTAATCGTCCATATGCTGCATGGGCTGCGCCAATTCTCTTATCCACATCCTGCTCACAGGTACAGCTCACAGAAATGGTACTGCCCAGGTACGAGAAGTGGTCAACCTGTTCTAATGGCAAATTTGAAATGGAGATATTGAACTGAGGAAGAGGTGTGCCTGGTGAAGGTTGTGCCAAGACTTTAGTCTTATTGACATTTATGGTAAGACCAAAGCGATCACATGCACTTTTGTACCAGTTAACTGACTCTTGCAGCTCTTCTGGTGTGAGAGTTGGTGACGCAGCATCATCTGCATACAACATGTTAGTAACCTTAGTAACCTGAGTTTTCCTCAAGGAGCGGAGACGAGTTAGGTTGAAAAGCCCTCCATCAAAACGATACTTGATCTCCACACCTGGGATGTTTGTGGGTGAATCATAAAGCATTGCAGCCAAGTACAGCGCAAAAAGCGTTGGAGCCAGTACACATCCTTGTTTCAGTCCATGGGTAATGGGAAATTCCTCGGACATCTTATTCTGATGGCAAACCTGACCTGTCATGCCATCATGGAGAGCTTTGATTAGATCTACAAAACGCTGAGGGCAACCAAACCGCTTCAGCACTGCCCACATGGCTGGTCTTGGAACCGAATCAAATGCCTTTTCCAAGTCATAAAAGACTAAGAAGAGTGGATTCTGTTGTTCTCTACATTTTTCTTGTAGCTGTCTCACACAGAAAATCAAGTCAATTGTGCTTCTGGAAGTTCTAAATCCGCATTGTGACTCTGGGAGGATCCTCTCAGAGATAACCTTGAGGCGGTTAAGTAGAATTCTTGCAAGAATCTTCCCCACAATTGATAGCAGTGATATACCACGGTAGTTGCCACAAACACTGCGATCACCCTTTTTAAAGATAGTGACGATAGTGGCATTCTTTAGGTCTCCAGGTACCTTTCTTGATTCCCAAATTCTGAGGATAAGGATGAAAATTCTTGTTTTGAGGGAATGACCTCCGGCTTGAATTAGTTCCAGAGGGATGTTATCTGGGCCAGGTGCTTTTCTGGGTTTCAATTGGGTGAGAGCTGCACTGAATTCATGATAAGTAGGAGGTACTGCCAACCACAGTTGTTCAGGTTGTTGCGGCACATCACAGAGGAAGTCTTCAGCAGCTTCTGATGGACGATTTAGGAGATTGGAGAAGTGCTCCTTCCAGCGTTCCAAGATTTCTTGACTATCAGTAAAGGTAGTAGAATTATCAGCGCTTTTCAGTGTACCTGATGATGAGTGAGATGGTCCATATATTTCCTTGAGTACGGCATAGAAGTTCCTCAAGTCTCGAGCATCCGATAGTCTCTGCAGTTCCTGAGCCTTCTGTTGCCACCAAGTATTTTTAATCTGCCTTATCTGCGTCTGGCATTTACCCTTGAGTTCCAGTAGTTTATCTCTCTTTGTGTTGGAAGTTGGGTCTTGAAGATGGGCAAGATAGGCATTCCTTTTGGCATTGATGAGAGACAGAATTTCCTCATTGTTGTCATCAAACCAGTCTTGTCTTTTCCGCACTATAAAACCAATGGTTTCCTCAGCTGACTGTGTGATAATCTTCTGTAATGTGGCCCATTCTTGCTGAATATCATTTGTTACTGGGTTTTCTGATAACTGGGTGACGATCCTGTTTCCAAAATGTTTGTACATGGATTCATCCTGAAGTTTGGATGTATTAAACTTCTTTCTTGGCAAATTTTTGATGTTCCTAGGTGGTTTAGGTCTGATGGATATCCTGAGCTTACATATAAGAAGTTTATGATCTGTCCAACAATCGTCTATATTCCTTGCTGTTCTGGTAATAAGAGTGTCCTTCTTATCACATTGCCGGGTAATGATATAATCAAGAATGTGCCAATGTTTGGAACGAGGATGCATCCACGTGGTTTTGAAGCGGTCAGGTAGCCGGAACTGCGTGTTGGTAATGAAAAGTTCGTGTTCTGCACAAAGACCAAGAAGCAACAATCCATTGGAATTACATTTTCCAAGTCCCTGTATATAGCATCACAGACTGAAGAAGACTGGAGAAACTATAGGGGAAAAAGGAATGAAGTGAAACGATAGGTGAAGGAAGCTAAAACGAAATCTTGGGAAGATTTTGGAAATATGGTTGAAAATAAGGCAAGGGAAAAGAACACAAGAAGTTTTTGGAAAACAATAAAAGCACTCCAAGGAAAATATGGGAACCAGATAAGGACAATTAAGGATGGAGATAAGCTGGTTTCAGAGAAGGCAGCTGTATTAGAGGCGTGGAGAAGGCACTAGAAAGAAAAGTTTCAAAAACATGAGTCATTACAAGAAGAAGGAATTGCCTATGGGCCATATGAAAGAGTGCAAGATCACAAAATTGAAGGGGATATAAATGAAGAGGAGGAGGGAATGGCAGTTGAACAAGTTAAGACAGGGAAAGCAGCAGGAATTGATGAGGTAGCACCAGAATTAATTAAATATGGAGGAATGGGGGTGGTAAAGTATTTAACTAAAATGTTCCATAGAATGTGGGAAGAGAACAAAATCCCTGAGGAATGGAGGAAGAACTTAATTATACCATTACACAAGCAGGGGAACAGCTATGACTGTAATAACTACAGGACCATATGTCTGTCATCTACAGTCTACAAAGTCTACACTCGTGTGCTGGAGAGGAGATTGAGGAGGGCGGTAGAAGATATGGAGGAGGAGCAGGCTGCTTTTAGGCCTGGGAGGCAGACACAGGAGCATATCTATACCGTACTATAAGAGCAATAATGGAAAAGATCATATCCAAAAATCGGGACCTGTATTTAGCATTTCTCAATCTGAAAGCTGCATTTGACTCAGTTCCAGACAATACGTGTGGGAAGCACTGGCGAAGAGGGTGCCAATAAAGCTGAGAAATGCTGTGAAGAGCACATATAGACTACCAATGGGAATAGTACGCGTGGATGGAGAAACATCTGAAGAATTTCCAATGGAGAAAGGAATTAAACAAGGTGATAGCCTTAGCCCTTTGCTTTTCAACATCTTGCTAGACGAAATAACTAAAATATCTAAGAGAAGAACATACAGAACAAAGCTTGGAATGTGGAGATTACGACCGGTTTATATGCAAGTACTGCTCTATGCAGATGATATAGTACTGGTAGCTTACACACCAGAAAGACTTCAGCAAGCAGTGGTGGAATGATATGAAGAATTGAAAAGGAATGGAATGATAGTGAATGAAGAGAAAAGTCAAGTAATGAGGGTCTCAAAACAGAATCAACCGGAAGAAGAGCTCAATATCCTGTGTAATGCAAAGCCTCTTGAGAAAGTAGAAACTTTTGAATATCTAGGAACCATATTGCATAATGATGGAAAAATTGAACCTGAGGTACTAAATAGAACTAAGAAAGCAGTATCAGCTTACAGGGTGTCTACCGGTAACGAAAATAACGAAAGTAACTAAAAAGTAACGAATTTTACTAATGGGTAACGAAAGTAACGAAAAAGTAACGAATTTTACATACGGGTAACGAACATTTTCTGAAGGTGGATTGAATCATTCAAACTCGCGCCTCTAGGCTCAGAGGTTGCGATGGAGCGAGTTTCACGCAAGCTGCGCCGATTGCATAAGCTATATATCCCCGTGCCCGACCTCGAGGAAATGCATACTGAGGATACCCTGAGTGGTATACATCGTTCAGCGTATATTTTCGGCATTTTGTGTGAAATATTTTTCTCTGTTATTAGAAAGCCTGACCTTTCGCGAGACGTTTATTCGCGAAAACTTCTGAAACTAATCAGAAACCTCGCATTTCTGTTATTGACCTCTAAATGTTGGAGACTATGTCAAATTGAAGTCCAGAAATAACGCGAAATAATTTAATATCGCAATCTTGCGAAATGTTACAGTTTCGAAAAAGAATTATGAAAAAGCTTCGAAATACGTAGGCTATAACTTATTTTAAAAATCTGTCTTGTTAATTTGCGACATCCAGTATGGTTAATTCGAAATTCCATTATATGTCGATTTTTCCTTCGAACTTGGGTTCCATCGGATATATTATAATCGAACCGGTTATTTCGAAAACTTGTATAACTTGTATAATTCGTGATTCGCATTCGAAGGAAAACGTGTCCTCTTGTCGTATTATTCATGCAATCCTCTCAGAATAATTCTTAATATTTGATACCTACTTCGAACATTCATCCTCAAGACGGCCGGTTGACCGCACGACTTGCCTGCGGGAATCTCGTCAAATGGACCGAGATCGACGTCAGTTGCGTAAAATCATAAAACCCGTCCCCTTTCGTGAACTTGTGACCACGAGAACTGCGGGAATCCCGTCAAAGACCAATCACGAAACACTCCGAAACCTACTCGCTATTTTTCCCATGACCGTATACTTAAAAGCGTACGGGGAGCGAGAAGTGCATCAACCCACTGAGAAATGACAGCCTACGTAGCATCGCGATACAAATTTCTCCTCGTGATCCACCCTGAACTGATAAACTCCAAACCACAACATAGGGACAGCGGGAATCACGGCGCCGGTCATACATTATGTCCATAACTACTCGTGAATTTTAACCATGCCCAACCTTGAGCTTTCCTCCACCATTCTGTCAGGGCAGATAGAAAATCGTTCAACGGCCGGGTGGGGCGCGGATTGCGTAATATTGCGAGGACAACGTGAATCTCGTAAAACGGCCGAGAGCGGCAGCGATTGCGATACATCGCGATATTTCTCCGCGTTCAATGACGAGGATAACTGGATTCTTGTCAAACGGACAGCAAGTGGCGCCGATTGCGTAATAGGCCTAATGCTATATTTTCTCGTGCCCGACCTCAAGGACAATGGAAATCTCGTCGAACGGCTAAAAGTGACACCGCTTATCTAAATCGCGATATTTATCTGTGTTCTATCGTGAAAACTACGGGAATCTCGACAAACGGATGAGACCAGCGCCGATCGTGTAACATCTCGATATTTCTCCGTACTTGACTGCGAAGACAGAATTCGTTTACAATCACGTAACGTCCCATACATTCGTTCGTAATCTACCGCGGGGACAAGGAAATCTCGCAAAACTCCTTGTTCACAAGATGATATATTAGCTGAAACAACTAATTTGATAATACATATCTAGTACTTATTTCAAAAGTTTGGTGCTTTTCAGTTGGTCAACACGAATGTACCCAAATAGAGCTGGGTTATGCCCTAATCCTGAAATAAATTACATGAGATTAATAAATACACTAGGATGACCAGTTTCGATCGTCAAGCGATCATCAGCAGATCCATTACACTTAGGCTATAACATACATGTGAAAAATATATACAATATGTACAATTATTTAGTTGCAGTGTTGGTAATGCAACTGTCGGTGTATGCTAAATGTAGTATATCTAATGTTAGGTGAACTTCTAAAATGGTGATAAAAATCCGGAATTTGTCTGTTTGGGATGATTATATGGTTATACAAAATCAACTATGGTTATACTGCAATAATACAGGCTGATACTTATCCGGTTGTCTCCCTAACTGGAACTTCAAGCAGTTTCGTGTTCACTCTGGTACCAGTTATGGTCGACTGAGTGCCAGAGTGAACACGAAACTGCTTGAAGTTCCAGTTAGGGAGACAATCGGATAAGTATCAGCCTGTATTATTACAGTATAACCATAGTTGATTTTGTATAACCATATAATCATCCCAAACAGACAAATTCCGGATTTTTATCACCATTTTAGAAGTTTACCTAACATCAGATATACTACATTTAGCATACACCGATAGTTGCATTACCAACACTGCAACTAAATAATTGTACATATTGTATATATTTTTCACCTGTATTCTCAAACATAGATGTTATAACCTAAGTGTAATGGATCTGATGATGATCGCTTGACGATCGAAACTGGTCATCCTAGTGTATTTATTATCTCATGTAATTTATTTCAGGTTTAGGGCATAACCCAGCTCTATTTGGGTACTTTCGTGTTGACCGACTGTAAAGCACCAAACTTTTGTTTACTTAGGCAACACTGAAAAATGGCTTCAAACCTCACAATAGTACTTATTTATTGTTTTTCAAATTTTTATAACACCCTAAGTGAATTTTATTTACCACTTTAAACACAGTTGATTGTTGTTTTACATCACCGCGTGATGGGCCCCTTTGCTTGCAGACCGCAGACGTATCTGAATTCAAAGGTAACTAAAATTAACTAAAAGGTAACTAAAAGGTAGCTAAAAAGTAACTAATTTTTACTTCATCCTTACAGTAGACACCCTGGCTTATTATCAGATGAATACCATCATCATCATCATCATCATCGGCTTTAACTCGAATCCGAGTATAAATCTTCTTCCTTCAGTCCAGTTTGTGGATGTGTTTACGGTGACTAAAGTGTCCAATCCTGGCATAGAACAAGCGTCCACACAAGTCACATAGTATTGCTGGAGGAGGACGTGGTTGGGCTGCTCAAAGTTTCCTAGCTTGACGCTTGGCCTCTACACGTGTGCGTCGATCCCTTTCAAACGTTTTTACAGTATCCGAGATGGTACGGTGCCAAGTTGAGCGGTCTGCAGCCAGCATGTCCCAGGTTTGTGAATGAAGACCTTTTCAGGGTCTGCTTAAATTGGTCCTTGTAGCGCCTCTTAGGACCACCATGAGGTCTGGTGCCATAGCATAACTCACATATAGCATTTGACGAGGTAATCTCACATCATCCATCCGATGGACATGACCAATCCATCTAAATTGGTGACCTATTATGGATGATTCTATGCTGTTGATTTGAGCCTTTTCAAGAACAGCATTATTGGTAATGCGGTCTTCCCATTTAATCCTCAGGATTGATCGAAGTTTTTGTAGGTGGAAGCGCTCAAGCTTCCTAAGATCATGTCGGTAAAGGGTCCACGTTTCACAGCCATACAACAATGTAGAAATGACTACTGCTTTGTACACCATAAGCTTTGTACTCGTGGACAGATCATTATTCATGAAGACCCGGTGCGCTAATCGTCCATATGCTGCATGGGCTGCGCCTATTCTCTTATCCACATCCTGCTCACAGGTACAGCTCACAATAGTAGGGAAGAAGGAGATAAGTCTTAAGACCAAAAATCAGATCTGTAATGCAATCATGGCACCGATTACGTTGTATGGTATGGGGAGTTTGGCATTACAAGATAAACATCTAAGTAGGATTACTGCCACAGAAATGGAGTTTCTGAGGAGAGCAGTAGGAAAGACAAGAAGAGATCGAGTTCGAAATGAGAGAATTAGGACAAAAAGCAATGAGTGAAATGGTTGAGGAACGTCAGTTGAGATGGTACGGACATGTTTCGAGAATGAAAGAAGAAAGAAAAGTAAAACAAATACATGAAATGCGAGTTGAGGGAGGAGCTGGACGAGGTAGACCCTGCATTACATGGGAGAATAGGATTGAGAGTTTGGGACAGAAAAGGGGCAAAACTGATGTGGAAATGAAGAGAATGTGCAGAAATAGAGCGGAATGGCAGAAATGGCTCCAAGTAGGCTACCCCGACGCTTGAAGGCATAAGGGAATTGAAGAAGAAGAATTATAAAACTTATGGACATTTAAAACTAGGGAGCTACAGCTAACCCACCCTGTAGTGTGGTCCAGTGTCAGCACTGCGAGAGTTGAGCCCATATGCTTTGTGTCATGCTTCGCCTGATTAGACGAAAAGGCAGATGTGAAGCAGCCAATCACATCAGCTTGGTATAGCAGGGACGAAACTTGCATTCTCCACTCTCATGCCCATATGCTTTTGGTACTCTGCAATGAAGTCTTGTAAAAAAGATCCTGTAGGCTACTAAGCAAGGTAGGCATACCCTCGGTAAGCCCTTTATTCTTTTAATGTAAAGCCTTAAAGAATTGTAGCCTAACCTGGAAACACCACTGCTGTTCCTGCTTTAACCACTCTTGTCCCCACATCAAACCAACTTGTGACCTTAGAGCACCAACTGCACTGATGTTGGCACTACTGAAAATATACATTAACACCCTTAGCAAAATTATTAATTCTGTACGAGTGCCGATCGTGGCTTTTACACTTGTACCGTTGGGCTCATTAGTTGGTACAAGCCGGACGTTTGTTTTAGACGTTTGCCCTTGACTTTGAAGCTTGCGGGTGAGCCTATACACAGTCGCTCTCTCGCCCCCTTGCTTCACATTTGTCACCGCCGGTCTGACGTAATGGAATTCCAGACTTGAGCACTTGACGACACCACCGTGCAGAACAGTACAGTCCACGTCGAAGTATTGTGTGACGCGTAACATACTTACGAACAGAACACCATTATATTTGCCAATGACTGTACTTCTGCAGTAGCATGAGATTGTCCATCATCGGACCGCATGGGGCAGCTGACAACAACACAGGTACTGTAGTAACTCGCCTCCCGCTTCCATTATGATTTTTCACTCGTCAGTATGGTACACCCAGCCAAGAATTTTTTATAAAGGGAGCATAGCTTTCATAGTACAAACGTCCGATCTGTATGTTACACCTCACCAAGACGCTTGGCTAGTACATTACTGGGAAGGCCACTGCAAGGCTATTATGATGCCACTAGCAGTGCTGATGTACTATGAAAGCTATGCTGCCTTTATTAAAGAATTCTTGGCTGGGTGTACCATACTGACTGACGAGCCCAATGGTATACTGAATTGAGCTAACCGGATCAATTTTTCAAAATATTTGGAATTTGATGATGTGCATATGATTTTGTTGATCACTGCGGGCAAGACAAGTGTGATTCATCACTAAAGATGACACTATGTTATTCGACAACCCAAGCCGATCTTTCTTGACACCTTTTGCAGAAACACGTAACACATAAGACACCTGCACGTAGATGATTCTCGACTGTTTGCTGTGTAACATGTGGTGCCATCGTTGCACGGGGATCAATCAGGGCTTTCCGAATGATGCAGCGATCCTCCCTCTCAGCTGTCTGTCGAGATGGGCCTGTTCTGGGACAACAAATGACCACTGCTGCCTTAACCAATGTACCGTAGATGTCTGTCGACCAACATGTACAGCTTCAGTCTGTAGAGATAACCAACTCCCACTCTGACCAATTATCCAAGCTCTCTCAAACTGTGACAGTTATTGATAGCGTGCTCTTCTCCGTCATCGAGATGGGGAACAGTTTACTGTACAGACTGCAAGTAAACTATGCTACACTATGGTCTGTATACTGTACTGGAGGTGGATCCACTGCAACCAATCATGTGGGGAGACCTGTATAAAAAATTCAATGAGCCTGAAATTGTTATAGTTTTTATACCTACATGGTGTCGTTCCATATCTTGAAAATCGACACAAACGACTGTTTCCTTATTGGTGTTGCAATTTCCATTTCCATGAGTGTACTACAGTACAGTGTTCAAGCTCATGAAGAGTTGGTTGGTTCTTAAGTTCAGGGGCTGCGACAACGCGGTCATGTAGCCCCGTGTACTTTGGGTGTGTGTAGAATCTGTCTGATAACCGGTGTTAATTGTGATGACTGTATTAGTGTGTGTTATCTGTTTTTTAATTTAAGTACAGACTGCAACTTAGAATTTTTCAAATAGTTTCTACTTTTGCCACCAAGCACCACCGTCAACGACTACTAGGCCAAGTTCAGAACTTAGCTACTAGACTCCACCACTGTCGGCTCTTGGCAACGAACGTAGAAACCTAAGAGCGTTGTTTACATTCTTAACCTATCCAATTTAGCTTCTCCCAGGTGTAATTAGTGGAAGGTTCTTTAACATGCCATAAATCTATGACATGGGACCGCTAGCTTTACTTTTCTTCCGAATGAAGGCATACTGAGGAATTTTTAACGCTCTTAAAAAATCCGACGGTTTCGGCCGGGTTTGAACCCGCTATCTTGGGCATAGAAGCTGAGCATGTTACCGACTACGCCACCGAAGCCGACCACCCTCAAGAAGAGATTTGACCAATCTGTCAGGTACACACAAACAGGTAAGGCCATAAAGTTTTGGTGCGGATGGAAAGTTCCCTTTCTTTTCACTTTTTTGTGATATTCTGGGCGAGTTATGAAAAAAATGTTGGTGTTAATCACCAATTCGTTTATAAAAGATATACCTATTTCGCATCAATTACTAATTTATTGACTTATGATTTCTTGAAAAGTTACTATGGCATACACAATAATGAATGTGTTATTTTCTATTTGTTTGTGGAATAAATTCACTCCACAATTTAAAATACAGTCCTGTCCTTTGGTGGAAAAAAGAAATACCTTCGGCAGACTTTGACGGCACAGCGATACATCACAGACATTCTGCGTCCGCACGTCCTTCCCCTTATGGCACAGTACCCTGGTACAGTGTTCCAACAGGATAATGCATGTCCACACACAGCACGTGGGTCTATGGACTACCTAGAGCATGCTGAGGTCCTCTCGTGGCCAACAAGATGCCCGGACCTCTCCATCATTGAACACGTGTGGGATGACATAGGAAGGGGACTCCGGCCCCATACCAAACTGGGGGATCTGGAGGGACAGCTGCAAGAACTGTGGACGAACTTGCCTCAGGAGAGGATCCAAAGGTTCTTCGACACCATTCTGAACCGCATAAGGGCATGCATTGCGGCCAGGGGGTGTTGCGACACCCTACTGACCTGGGCCAACATTCCATCTGTAACTGTAACTTGTCTCTTTCATCCCATATTGTAGTCACTTCAAGAAAGGCACATGGTCTTTCTGCATAATATGTGGTTTCCTTCACCTTCAACCACTCCTTCTGGGTGCTTAACTTTTTTCGTCAAGCAGAGTATAATTATAATACAATGTTTAGATTACAGAAGTTCGTAAAAACTTGTGTAACGCGTCAAACTTATTTACTGATAGTGTTGGTCACTTCGAAAATAGAAGGCTTCAATCGAACAGAATAAACAAGTACTGGGCTGATAAATTTTAAAAAAATATGTATTTAACTGACTAAAGTGGTCCAATGAAGGCCATAACATGTAAATAATAAACAGACATTAATTAATGTATTGGCTGTGAAGCCTTTTTTTTTAGATATTATTGTTGCTTGAAAGGGGTTTGGCATGATACACATATAAATTGTTTCTTTTATCTTATCCAGGGGTTCACAACTTGTGGGATGTGGGTTGGCAACCACGGGGCCCCAGCTGAGTCCAGCATGGTTTCCACTTACTTGTGCCGGGCTCCCTTCAGTTATCTTTCCTATCAGCCTCCCTTGGTCAACACTTGTTCTCTTCCTACCCCGACTGTATTAGGGTACCCGAGGCCTAGGGAGTCTTCTATTTTCCTGCCTTAATTGGCCCTAATCTCATCTTTCCTAATACCCTCATTCTTAGAGGGGTCAGCCTTCTTTTTCTTTTCATATCTCCTGCCATCTGCACAAGGCCCTCAAGAAGGCAGGGTGTATGTAACCTCACCACTTCTGGTGCACCCTGGATAGGGCTACACCCTCAAGGGCTCACGGCTGGATAGTTTGGGAGTTGGCATCACCGGAGGATTCCTGAGCTGGGTCCATTTATTTCCCTTTTTCTACTGACTTTGGGGTGGTCCCTCTCCTCTTTCCCTGTCCTATCTGCCTTTCATGGCTCTCCTTCCATCCAAGTCCCTCATTTATTTTCCTTTTGTTTTATTCATTTCTTCTTGTAGTACGTAAGTTAGTGTTTAAGAATGTAGTTAGGTTTAGTTCTAGTTTTCATTCCATATTTCATTTTCACTATATTCCCAAACCATTAAGGGCCGATAACCTACCTAGTAGATGTCAGGACCCTTAAAACAACAATTATTATCATCATCATCATTTTAAATTCTGTGAATTTAAATTCTGATCTCAACCTTGTGAGGACAACTGAGAAGAGATGTGCTATTTGAGAACTTTTAAATATGTGGTAGTATAGGAATACTATTCCTATTTAGTTATATATACTGTATCATACCTGTTAGCTGACAATTAAGCAGTTTCTTCTTTTCTTTCTGTATATCTTATGCTCTAATCTTTATTTTTTTCAGATGCTTGATGAGAACAGCCATCTCATCCAAACAATACAAGAATATCAAAGCAAAGGAAAAGCTCAGGAATGCATGCAGTAAGTATTACATGCTGTTATGAAAGTTCTCTCCTTCATTATAAGATACCTAGGAACATTACCGGGCACGCTAAGTCACGCTCCATAAATTGATACCGGTATGGTTTTTCCTTAGGTTCCTCCACACTACCTCCAGTGTGAGGATTGCACCTCCCTGAGCACCCACCCCAATCCTTAATCGTTGACAATTATACACACTTGTACATGTGACTATCCTTGGGAGCAAATCATTAATTTTATTTAAAAGAAAAAAATTGTTAAACGTGATTATGCTGCCAACATAGAAATTTACTTCATGACTGTCAGTTTCAGTGCCTGCGATCATGAGTGTAGGCACCCCTAACACAACCGCACGAAAATATGAGGGCAGATTGTAATTTAACGCACAATTTTTTATTTTTTTTTACCCAAAAGTTTAATAGGTAACAAAACCAAACAAATCACAAATGAACTTACATCTTTGACTTACTTTTCTATATAGTCACCAACTTTCTCAACACATTTCTGCCATCGTGGTACCAGTTTCAATATGCCCTGTTCATAGAAATCCGTTTGGTTGGAGTATAGCCATCTGCAGACTGCTGATTTCACTTCCATATCTGTCACAAAGTGTTGGCCGGCCAGGAATTTCTTCATGGGACCAAACAGATGAAAGTCCGACGTTGCCAGGTCTGGGATGTATGGTGGATGCTGGAGCACCTACCCAAATTGGGCGATTTTCTCATGAACAGGAGCAGCAACATAAGGGCGGACATTGTCATGAAGTTTGACACCATGAGCATTAACCCTCTCCTCTTAAATTGTTGTAAGTCCTGATTTCTCCCAACTCGTATTTGTTTCTGTCAGCATTCTTCATATTTTAAAACCTGGTGTTAAGTACTGGTTGTAACAATATATACAGGAAGGAACTACAAAATTAATGAATCTATGGTATTTACATGACACAAAATAATGTTTTTAACTTTCTTAACGGTATGTCTTCAGTGTGTGTAAGCATTCAAAGCAAATGCCTGGATGGAGCCCTGATTGTTTCTCATAATGTTATCGCCTCCTCCATGATTTCTTGCGACGCTGATATCAATATTGTCACTTGAATCACTCACGGATATATAACTTTCATCGCCAGATTCAAAAATTCCATCACTTTTATGGTCACTATTATCAAAATCAGCGGATATAGACGTCAGAATCTCAGCTTCAGTCAGACTGTGCGCCGCCATGATGCTTCACCGCGACTGCTTTCCATGTCAAGGAAATGGAGCAGTTTTGCCGAGTAAAGAGAAACTAAAACACTCCTGTTTGGTTTCTTTCGGTTTCCAGGACCAGCACTTACCAAACGAAGTACAAAAGCCCTGGCATGCCAGGTAACCTAGAAACGAGATGCTGCACAGGCATGTTGCTTCACCGCGACTGCTTTCCATGTCAAGGAAACGGAGCAGTTTTGCCGAGCAAAGAGAAACTAAAACACTCCTGTTTGATTTCTTTCGGTTTCCGGAAGGGACCAGCACTTACCGAACGAAGTACAAAAGCCCTGACATGCCAGGTAATCTAGAAACGAGCGGCGAAACATTGCACACTCAGGGTCGACACTTGAGTTATAACGCTAAGTGAAGGCTGTCGACTGAGGGTCGACACACGAGTGGAAAGAGTTAATGTTGTGGCGTTTGTCACGAAGGGCACGACGCAACTTAACCAAATTTTTAATGTAGGCTGCAGCATTCACTATGGTCCCGTGCTCAGCAAAATAACACACCACACATATCCCAGAACACTGTCACAAGCACTTTCTTAGCAGATTGAGTCACTTTGAATTTTTTGTTTCCACTCCATAGAGGCCTGCTTTGTTTCGGGTGTGTAGTGGTATGCCCACAACTCATCACCTGTGACAATTCCTTTCAGAAAGGCATGCCCTTGTGCGGCATAACGCGTTAAGTGATCCAAGCTTTGACCCACATATATCAAACTACACTTCGCAGCTCTTCACAAGTTGACGTTAGTAACATGCACACCATGTGTGTTTCGTAGTTCAGGCTTCTCTCGTTACAGCTGCACATGAAAACAAAATTCCCTCTGTAGCACAAACTTCAAACTATATCGTCATGAAATTTCAACATTTCAGCTGCAATGCCAGGAGTAAAAATATGATTGTGCGTTACATTCTGATCTGCCCTCGAATAAATCACCCTGTTATAGTGGTTGGGACAAATGGTAATGTTTCATCCTTAGTAGCTTATTTAAGGTGATGCAGACTGTACGGAGCATTTATTTCTCTTTAGATGCACTGCAGGCAATAATAGGTTTCTAAACAACTTGAAATTTCTTATTTCATTTTTAAAAATAGAAAGATGGGTTCATCAAAACATAAAGGAAGGAAGCTTATAATTTTATGTGACTATTAATCTCACGATATTTCACTTCGAAAATCTCACATGTATTACCAGGAATCGTTCCTGCTCCGCCTTGGTGACAGGCAAGCAGCTGACAGAACATTATCTAATAAATTTGTTTTTAACTTTGTTATAAAACACGTATCTTATAACCTGTTCCATGACTTGTTTTGGAATAAAATATTTTTGTTACCAAACATTTAATTGATTTGTGGAACATTTATCAGCTCAGGGATTAATGTAACTTTGAGTGCAGAGGATGTAGTTGGATTGTGTTTGTTTCTGAAGAAACTTAGAGATTTTATATACAATTTATATTTATATGCAATTGAGCTGATCGATATCAATTCAAATTTCAGAGAAACTGAAATTATCCAGATATCTTAATCCACTTGCCAACATTTGCCCTATATACCATTGGATTTGTCAGTTAGCATGGATTTACCTCACCAAGATGCTGGCTGGCACATGCTGAGAAGGCCACTGCATAGCTCTTACCATGGGTCGTCCAGTGTACTACGAGGGATTTAACACTTTTGTTTTCAAAACATTGCCTGTCTGGTGTTTCCAGTTCCAGGTGGATATCAACTGTTAAGCCCAATGGTTCACTGGAGCAAAATGCTTGCATATTGATGCAATCAGTCTTTTGGAAATTTGAGTTGAAATAAGGTACTATCCTGGCATTTGCCTGGAGAGTGTGTGAAAAGATCTTGGGAAAAACTACACTCAAGATAGCTGCTGTCAGCACCGGGATTCGAACCTCCAATCTCTGGACTTGGTGCAGCTGCTCATTACTTTCATGGTGAGCACAAGTACAGCTAAGTCGCAGGGTGTTTGTGAGGACTAGGGACATACTTTTAAGGAGCAGAGGCAGTACGAACAACCAAGGGTGGTTATGGGGGCCAGAATTAATTTTGTGTGCAAGAAGGTGGATATAGCAAACATATGGTAGGTTTAAAAGACCCTGGGGTGTTTTTGAAGGCATGATCCTTGGGTGCATACTCCAACCCTCGACCCTTATTGAAACAGTTACATATGCTACCAGTCACCTTAGAATCATTAATCATCAGGGGCAGATGACCTTGCTGTTCTGCCCCTTAAAACGACAATAATCGTCATTAACATAGACCATAAGCCTCCGTGGCTTAGGCGACAACACGCCGGCCTCTCACCGCTAGGTCCGTGGTTCAAATCCCGATCACTCCATGTGAGATCTGTGCTGGACAAAACGGAGGCAGACAGGTTTTTCCCCGGGTTTTCCCTGTCGAAATTTCATTCCAGCAACACTCTCCACTTCATTTCATTTCATCTGTCATTTAATCATTGCCCCAGAGGAGTGCGTCAGGCCTCGGCAGCTGGCACAGTTCATATCCTCGCGGCTAGATGGGGGCTTCATTCATTCCATTCCTGACCCGGTCGGAGACTGGAAGCAGGCTGTGGATTTTCAACAAAGACCATCAGGCAAATTCAACACACAACACACACCCAAATAGCCTCCTTTGGGCTGATGACCAAGATATCCCAAGCCCCTACATGAAGTAATACCATTACTTTAATGTGATCAGTTTGACAGGGTGTATGAAAGGAGTTATTAGTATCAGAAGGTTTCTCTTCTGTGTTTCAGATATCAACAGATACTACATCGGAACCTAGTCTATCTTGCTTCTATCGCTGATGCCAACCAGAATATCCAAACCTTGTTGCCTGTGAGTAGCAAATCCCTTTCAAGTTTATGTGCAGCATGAACCTGGTTCTCTGGACTACTGATTAATTGATTTTCTTTCTTTCTTTCTTTCTTTCTTTCTTTCTTTCTTTCTTATGTTCACCCAACAACTTAATTAGAGGGTAAACACAAATATATCATCATCATTTCCCCTTATCCAGCTCCTGCCGGGTCGGAGTATTTATGGCACTTCTCCACTTTCCTCTTTCCTTCCACAATTCTTCTTCCACTATCTTGTCCCAGTCCAGATTTCTTTTTCTCACGCTGTTCTTCACTGAATCGATCCACCTTATTCTAGGTCTTCCCCTTGCTCTCTAACCCTTGCACTTGGCCTCCAGCATCTGTCATGGTATTCTATTTTCCTCCATCCTCTTTACATGTCCAAACCACCTTAGTTTATTCTTCTCAATTCTCTCATTTAGTTTTCCCTTCCTAACATCTTCATTCCTCACTCTGCCTTTCCTTGTCTTTCCTATCATACTTCTTAGGAATTTCATTTCACTGGCTTGGATTCTACTCTCTTGCCTGCTTGTCAGGGTCCAAGTCTCAGCTGCATAAGTTAATATAGGTACATAGTACACTTTATACATTACCTCCTTGCTTTTCCTTGATACTTCTTTATCCCAAACAAATTTTCTTACACTTTGATAGAATTGCTCTGCTGTACCCTCCTGCCAATCTCCATGTCCAACCTACCAGTTTGCATCAATTCACTTCCTAGGTATTTGAACGTGTCCACAATTTCCAAACGCTGTCTTCTAATTTTCACAGTGCCCTTTCCTTGTCTTTCCCCTCTTGTCATCACCAGGGTCTTGCTTTTCTCTATACTGATTTTCAGGCTGTACTTCTGAATATTTTCGTTCAGTGCATCTAGTTGTTTTTGCACTTCTTCGGTGTTCCTTCCCCAGACCACAATATCGTCTGCAAATAATAGTAACTTCATTTCTTTATGTCCATATGCTTCCTTTGTTTCCTTTACAATTTCATCCATTACCATTATGAACAAAAGAGGTGACAGCACACTCCCCTGTCTTAGTCCAGTCTTGTTCCTAAACCAATCTGTCTTTCCAACTGGGGTCAGTACCCTGCTAACAGTTGCTGTACATTGCTTGCACCATTTCCAACATTTCTTTTCCCAGTCCCTTCTTAACCATGGTTTCCCATACCTTCTCCCTGGGGACACTATCATATGCCTTTTCTAGATCTATGAAAGTCATGATCAAATCCTCTCCATATTCCCAGTTCTTTTCCATCACCTGCCTCAAGCTAAAGATTGGGTCCACCGTGGATCTTCTACGCCTGAAGCCATACTGTTCCTCATGCAACTCTCCTTCCACCTTTCTTCTCATTCTTCTTTCTAAAATCCTTTCCAAATATATACATATATATTTATTTATAAAAAGATACTGTAATTCTCATAGTAACGCCCCTTATAACCTCAATAACTTACTCCACAAGATTATAATTTGCTTGTATAGTCTAAACCAGGCGTGTCCAACCTTTTTTTTGGAAAAGAGCCACTGTCGTTACAGTGAATTGGTTTGCAGGCCACATGATTCGATTTTTTCTACCGTATTAAATTGGATCTAAATTCTAAGATAAACCAATTAATTTAAAAAATAGTTAATATATATATAACTTATGTTTTTATTAAAATATTAATCATATATTATTTCAGTTATTTATAAAATTTATTTAAATATATATAAATTTTATATTAAAATTAATATTTTACCTGTCAATGAATCACCTGGCACTGCTTCTCACGAACAAGGCATTCAATATTTGGTTTGATTGATGTTGTAGCAACTCGAAGCGACCTCTCCAGATGACTATCGGTTATTCGCGTTCTCGTTGCGCACTTCACATATTTCATCCTGGAGAACATGTGCTTGCATATGTACTGTATTTGATACCGAAAAGTGATGCGAAACGAAGTGCATGTCTATTAATGCCTGGATATTTTTTCTGGGAAAGTAGTCACTATAGAATTGTAGCAAGGGGTCATTGTTAAACTTATTCTTTAGGTCTGATGCACATTGAAAATCCACACACTCCATTTTCAGATCCTCGGGAACCTCGTCTATGTTAATGTAAAATGGGGAAGAAAACATATTGAAACTTATAACATTCTCCTTGAAATCATGAAATCTTAACACGGAATTCGGTTCTTAATTCTGTTATCATTTCTGAGTACTTTTGAGAATTTTGATTATTACAGTTTTGTAAGGCTGGGAAATGCACAAAGATGTTTTTTATTTGTGATTCCCCGAGTCGCAATTTTGTTTCAAAGGCCTTCTCGTGGTCAAACGTAGTAGTGATCAATTAGTCCTTACCTTGCAGACGTGAATTAAGTTTGTTCAGTTGTGTTGTTATATCTACTAGAAAGGCAAAATCGCATATCCATTCTGCGTCTTTAAATTCAACAATAGGTTTGCCCTTCTCCTCCATAAATGTCTGTATTTTGTTTTTTAGACCATTCACTCACTTCAACATTTTGCCATGGCTCAGCCATCTTATTTTAGTATAATATACGAGGGTCGAGTCATAAGCCATGGCAACTATACTCTTTTCTCGCGAACAGGAGACAACACGGAAAATCTACGATGTGGTCTTGGAAATATAGGGCATGTACGTATGCATAGTGCCTGAAGATAAATTCTGACGTCAGGAGATGCTCGTAGGTAAGTGACAGAACACAGGCCATTGGTAAACATTGTTGTATTATGGTATAGACAGCAAATACACAAGACTACGTAGAAAGGACAGGTCTCCACTGGTTAGAGACCTTCAAAATAATCACCCAAGGTGTCGACTGTACGTGAGGCAGGCGCTGAATACCATTCGCTGCATGTGTATCCCTCCGAAATGCTGTTACGATGTCTTCTTTGTTAGCAAACCGTTGTCCACTTAGTGGCTTCTTGACTTTGGGAATTCGATCAGTCACATGGGCTCAGATCAGGCGAATAATGTGGCTGAACTGCGATTTTGATACACAATCGTTGCTCCTGCTTGTTGACTTCCATTGTGTGACGCTCTCACTCACACACTGAACTTAGGGGCATGCTCAGACCCACACTGTTGTTTACATACACCATCTAGTGACATCCTACGCAAGTACATACCGTACGTTTCCAAATGCATATCGTAGATTTTCCGTGTGGTCTCCTGTTAGCGAGAAAAAAAAATATAGTTGCCATGACTTATGACTCAACCTCCGTATATCTTCAAATTCTGAATTGAAATTTTGAAATTCTCTATGTTGCAAACCATATGAACGTAAGAAATTCACTGCTTTACAATGACTTTCAAAACACTATCTAATAAAGGTTTTCTTGGTGTATTAAGCTGTGACTAGCAGACCCGTGCGAGAAATCTCGCATGTTCATAAACCACACTTACCCCAATAGGTTTATAATGAGCAGGGTGTCGAGCGATACAGGAAATATATGGAAATTTTAGTGACCCGGGGAAAATGCGGGAAATACCGTATACGGGAATTTTGCATTCGAATTGGGAAATCTTGAAAAGTCTCTTAATGCCAGACTTTTTAGCCTCCGAACGCTCGGTAGGGTCCTGCCACTCGGCCTGATATTTCCCCTGCAGAACGCGGCGCTATCCGCATTTTCCACCACCGCCGCTTTTAGCGCTATGCGGGCTGAGAACCCAGCCAACGCCGCAGCGTCGAATGCGACTGCTTTGCCTGGCCGACCACCGCGCCGGCCGTACACCATCCGCACAGAACTGCTCGCGCCTCGCTCGTTGCGGCCTGCATTGTTATTCACCGAGTAGACCGGTTATTTTTATGCAGAGCTGATATTTTTATGTCAATGGGTACGTTTGCAAAGCTCAATGTGATGGGGAAGGATATTCAGCAGAAGTAGGAACCATTATGCTACTTCGCCTTTCGCCTACGTCGCCGTCTGCCACTTTAACGAGATTTCTGCTGTTCCTATGGCTTTGAGGTCGATGCTGGGTACTGGGGAACAATGCGCTAAGGTACTGCATTGCAATGTTACACAAATAACACAGATCTCGGCTGTTTGACAGGTTTCACTTTATCCTCGCCGTCGAATATCGATAAATATTGCGATGTTACTCAATTGGCGCCGTCCGTGGTTCGTTTGACGAGATGCCCATTCTCGCGGTCAGACACGGATAAATATTGCAATGTTACACATCGGCGCCATTCGCGGTCCGTTTGAAAAGACTCCTTGTTCTTGCAGTTGGGATCATGATTTTACATAATCGACACCGCTCTCTGCCATTTGACTAGATTCCCGTTTTCCTCATGACCTCCTCGAGGCTGGAATATTAAGATGTTATGCAATCCACACCACTTGCCGACCGTTTGATGAGATTCCCATTGTTCTCGCGGTCGGGCATGGATAAATATCACTATGTTATGCAATTGACGCTGCTCGCCGTCCGTTTGATGAGATCTTGGTTCTCGCGGACAGACACAGAGAAATGTCGCCTGCTCTCGGCTGTTTGACGAGATTCCCATTGGCCTAGCAAAGTGGAAGGTGGCAACTGGCAAGTTCGCAGTCGGGCATGTTCGAATGTGGCGAGTAGGTATTGGCGCCACTCGCAAGCAGGTTGACTTAATTCTCACAGTTTCTACTCTGTGGTCTCGAGTTTACGGTGGAGCGCAGTCTGACTTTGGGGGAGTGGTGAGTACGGCACGAAATTGGATGTGATCGGCACCGTTCGTGTATGATAAGATTCACGTGACTCACGATCACAAGTTATACTTCGTCATAATCTGGATAGTTTAGTTTCTGGTCTGGATAATGACCAATCCAGATGGACTTCAATTGTCTCCAATATGTGTTTAGACGTCTCATCATGAAATAACATACTGTCGCTATGCAGTTACACTTACGCTAGAAAAACTTGATTTGCGCTTTGAGATTCATTTTTCAACCATTCGGTATGCAAACTCTAAGTCTCAGACAGATCTAAAATATACGGGAATTTGGGTGATTTTCATTCGGGAAATACGGGAATTTAAAAACAGGTCACCTCTCGACACAATGATTGAGAGACTTAAGGAGAAAGGTTGTTATGTTTTTATTTCAACCAAATGATTATAGAACACTATTTACATTTCAGTTAGAATTCCAAGTTCTACATTCCCTAAGGCAATCGCTGAAAATTGGATCATCATAACACTCACCGGTTATTCGATATTTATGAAATTATACGATTTGAGTACTCATTCCTTTGATATACTGTTTATGAAATCCATCCAAAATGATAAAGGAAAGACCTCAGAATGTTAAAATGACATGAAACAGGCGTCACAGCGGCCAAAATGTGAAGTGGACAGCAACTATGGAGCGAATTTTCCTACAGCAACAGTATCTGCAAATCGTACACTTCTTGCATTTTCTTAAAAGTAATTTTTTAAAGACATTATAGATATTTATGAAATTAGAGTGTGATTTGTCACTGCTAATGTCTATTCTCTTTCATTTGAATGCTCATTTGTCACGATCGGTCGTTTGTGAGCGCCGCAGGAGGGATCTATACTACTGAAATAATATACCGGATTTACTCGCCTATAGTACTCCCCCCCCCCCTTCATTTTCGAGAGCCAAAATACAAAATCCTTGGAAATCGCTTATAGTACCCCTCCTTAATTATTGAGAGTCAATTCTTAGAAATTGACGAATTCTTAAAAAAAAAAAAAAATCTAACTAAAATTCATCCTCTTTTATGACAAAAATATTTTTCTTGTTACGTTATTTTGTTATTCAGACGATATGACCGCCATTTTGCGTATGCGATTGGGCAGGATATCGAATTGTGTAGCCAATAGGCTTCACCCAATATCCAATAGAAGATGCCACACTATTGGCCGAGTAGAAGCGCCAAGTTTAAAATCCGGCCAATGAAAGTTATGGTTTCATATCTTGCCTGCATTTTTGTTTGTTTTGTACACAGAGATGTATTGCCCTTCGAAATGGTGTTCGCAGCTGCTTTTTCTCAGTTTTAACACATTTCATTTGTTGCAAGAACTGTCGGCGTTTGTGTGACACGTTATTGTTATATTAATGTGAAACATGTGAATGATACGTACTCTGTTGTGTTTACAAATGTTAGTGAGATGTGATCGTTCAGCATCATCACTCGTTCCCTAATTGATAATAATAAATTATTATTCCCTAATTGATGCATGTTCAAATAAAAATAAAGTTTGCATTTCCATGTCTGATACTTTGTCCATTCCATTCTATTTCTTTGATACTAAGTTTTTTTTTTTTTTTTGCTTAGCAAGGGATAGTAGTGAAAGTCATTCGGGGCTAGGGAATAGTGGTGGAAAAGTGAGGTTGTTATGGCAGTCTCATAATGGGCTGATTAAAGATGTAAACTTCGTATATTTTGATTAAATAATCGTACTATGTAGCATCAAAATAAAATAGCTTATTTTTACTCTCTCTTTTCCCCAAAATAATGGATTTTTGTGAAGTTCTCATCTATGATACCCCCCCCCCCCCCTGAATTTCGGAACTAAAAATTTAGAAAAAAAAGGGGGTCCTATAGCCGAGTAAATACGGTGTATGATGATATTGCATTACAGAAATGTTTCCTACTTTAGTTGCCTCTGCTTGCAGTAATTTAACTAACCCTTCTTGTTTTCTTGCAAATGCATGAACTCCGTCAGTTGTTACACGAGATAGATTTGTATATTTCAGTCCAAGCCGGTTCAAGGTTTCAGTGACACCTCCCATTAAATCATTGGTTTTAGTGGTGCCTTTAAGAGGGATCAGAGCAGCTAATTCTTCTGGAATACTGAAATTTTGATCAACTCCCCTTAAGAAAATTGCTAATTGGGCAGTATCGCTAGCATTACTACTCTCTCCAAGTGCCAGAGAATAAAATCTAGGCTGGGTATTTCTTAAAACGCATGTGATTTCTCCATGTTTTGAGTAAGAGGATGACTGATGAGTGATGAGCTTTTGCAAACATGTGTCGGAAACGGAAAAAGTCTTGCTGTTTCAAGTTTATGTTATTCCAAATAGAATTACTTATTTCATAAATAATATTATAACTTACAAAAATATCACTACGGGTCGAATGCCATGTCATCATCATCATCTTGCACAGTTTCCAGCCACTGGCCGGGTCTGTTTGGAACACAAGCCTCTCCAACGTCTTCTGTCTTCCCACCATCTCTCAGCCTCCACCCTTGTCCAGTCTTCTCCTCTCTTCTTCACGCTTTCTTCCACCCCCTTCAGCCACCTGTCTCTCGGCCTTCCCCTCGGTCTCTTTCCTTCCCACTTCGTCTCATGTACTCTCCTGGGTATCCTCTTTTCCTCCATTCGTTTTACATGTCCATACCATCTAAGTCTAGATTTCTCTATACCATCCTGTAATGGTTCCTCCTTCATTAATTCTCTGGTCCTCTCATTTCTTATTCTGTCCATCTTTGTAGCTCCAATACTGCTTCTCAAGAACCTCATCTCACTGGCCTGTATTTTGCTCTTCTCCCTTCCTTTCATAACCCAGGTCTCCGAGGCATACGTCAGGATAGGGACATAGTACGTCCGATATATGATCTTTTTGCTGTTCTGAGGGACATCCTTGCTCCATAACATGCTTCTCACACTCCTCCGAAATGCTTCTGCCTGCCTCCCCCGCTTTTTTATTTCTCTATCGTTTCTTCCATTATCTTTTATCAGGCTTCCCAGATACTTGAAACTCTCCACTTTCTTCAGCTGTTCCCCACCAATTGTTATTCCCGTTGTGGTTCTTTCCTTCTTCCTTGTTGTGATCACCATCTCACTCTTATTTATGCTAAATTTCATCCCATATCCTTGTATTATTCCTTCCCACACGTCCAACTGTTCCTGTACCTCCTCCTCCTTGTTTCCCCAAATCATCAAATCATCTGCAAACACCATTGCTTTCATCTTTCCGTCCCCAATTACTTGTGCCACTCGGGTCATTCTGTCATCCATCACCACAATGAAAAGTAACGGTGACAGTGCACTTCCTTGTTTCAGGCCGTTTCTTTGTTCCAACCAGTCAGATCTCTCTCCTCCCACTTTCACACAGCTCACGTTTCCCTTGTACATCTCCTTTATCCTCTTTATAGTCCATTTCTCTACTCCTCTATCCTCCAGGGACTTCCATACTTTGTTTCTGCATACACTGTCATATGCTTTCTCAATGTCCAGGAAGGCCATCAGTAGATCTGTTCCATACTCATAGTGCTGTTCTTGTAACTGCCTTACAGCAAAAATCAAATCCACTGTGGACCTTCCTGCTCTGAAGCCATGTTGTTCTTCCCTCATCCCTCCTTCTATCCTTGTCCTAATTCTCTTTTCCAAAACTTTCTCGAAGATCTTTGCACAATGACTCATCAGTGTTATTCCCCGATAGTTTCTGCAATCTGTTCTACTACCTTTCTTGAAGATCGGGACAATGATTCCTTTTTTCCAGTCCTCTGGGGTCTTCCTTTCCTTCCATGCTGTCCTCATCACTCGGTACAGCCACTGTATCCCCACCTCTCCTGCTGCTCTCACCATCTCCACACTCAACTCATCCACACCCGGTGCCTTCCCTCCTTTCATCTTGTTCACTGCATCTTCCACTTCTTTCCATGTTAAGTCCTTTTCTGTTTGCAGTTCAGCTTCCTCTTCCCCGATTTCTTCCTCCTCACCATCTTTTCCATTTGGGTTCAGAAGTTCTTCAAAATATTCTTTCCACATTTTCTTCAGTTCTTCCCTATTTTCTATCTCTTGTCCCCTTTTGTTCACCATTCTAACATAATCCGTAGGATCCTTCCGCCTCTTATTTTTTACCATCCCATACAGGACCTTTTTTGTACCTTCACTATCCTCCTCCATCATCTTTGTCCACTCTTCCATCCACTTCCTTCTCTCCTCAGCCACCACTCTCTTCGCCTCCTTCTTTCTTTCCTGGTACTCTTCCCTTGTCTCTACCGTCCTATTTTGATACCACCTCCTAAAGGCTCTATTCTTTTCCCTTACTATATCTTTTGTCTTCTCATTCCACCATGGTGTTTCCTTCCACCTCTTCTTACTACTTGTCCTCCCACATACTGCTTCTGCTGCACCCACTAGTGTCTTCTTAAATCTAGCCCATTCCTCTTCCACCCCTCTTTCTTCATCTGTTGGAATTCCTTCCTTTACCATTTTGAGGTACTCGACCCTTCTATCCCCTTCTTTCAGTTTCCATATCCTTATACGTCTTTCCTGGTTCTCAGTCCCTTTCTTCTCCTTACTCCCTCTCAGGTTCATTACCAGTAATCGATGGTCGCTATCCAGGTTCTCCGATGGTATAACCTTGATGTCCGTGATGTTCTTATTTAGTTCTTTCTCATACAGTATATAGTCGACCACCGACTTCCTGGTCAAGTCATCACTGTACCATGTGATTGTGTGGCTCTCTCTTTTCTTAAACCAGGAGTTCCCAACTAGCAGGCTGTTCCTCTGGCAGAAGTCCAACAGTCTCTTTCCTTCCTCATTTCTTCCACCCCAACCCTCTGGTCCTAGAACACTCTCATAACCTTGTCTTTCTCTTCCTACATGGGCATTGAGGTCCCCCATAACAATCATATTTCTTCCTACCAGCTGCTTCTGCAATTCCTCTTCAAACTCCTCCTTCTCTTCAGAAGCGCAGCCTACTTGTGGAGCATAAACTTGCACTATTTCTACGGTCTCTCCCCTCAGTGCTACTTTCACTTTCATCATCCTAACACTTATTCTCCTCACTTCTTCTTTTAAACCATCTCGTACTACTACTCCCACTCCATTCCTCTTTCCCTCTTCGTTCCCACTCCAGTACAGTCTATAGCCTTTTCTCAGTACTCTGCTTCCTTCCCCTTTCCACTTTGTTTCTGCCAATCCCAATAAATCCAACTTCCTTCTTTCCATCATATCCACTATCTCCTCCACCTTCCCCTCAGCGTTCTTAGGTTTAAAGTTCCAAATCTTAGTCCGTGTGTACAGCCGTGTCGTCGTCTATTAAATCCATCCTGTCCGAGGCTCGTTCCATTTTTGAAAGCATTTGGTTTTATCCACTACTGGCTTGCTGGGCCTATCGTAGCTTCACCAGAGCCCCGTTAGCCGTCACTTTTCAGGGTTCCTGTAGGACCTTCACAGCTACCGTAACGGTCCCGGGGCACACGAAGTCCCCACTGTACTTCGCCCCTACAGGCAATCCCCTACTTTGTGCCGTTGCCCGTCTCCCACGACGTGGACGAGGGGTTGGACTTATGGGAGACTCGAATGCCATGTGATAGAGCATATATCACTGAGGGCCGCGGGTTGGAAACACCTGTATCATTTAAACTCGTGCCGCTAGGCTCTCTGATTGCGATGAAGGGAGTTTCACGCAATCGGCGCCGATTGCATAATAAAGCTATATTTTCCCATGCCCGACCTCAGGGACATGCATACTGAGGATACCTTGTGTGGTATACATCGGTTCAACGTATATTTTCAGAATGAAGAAGAGTTTTTAGTTTTGTGTGAAAAAGTTTTTCTGTATTACCGATACGATGGACCCTGATTTTTCGCGAGACGTATATTCGCGAAATCTTCCGAAGCTCAACAGAAACCTCTCATTTCTGTCATTGACATCTAAATTTGGGAAATATCTCAAATTAAAGTCCCAAAAATATGCAAAATGATTAAATATCGTCGTGGGCTGTATAGTGCCAGGGGTTGTTGTTGTTGTTGTTGTAAAATTGTGAAATAATACCGCTTCAAAATCAATTGCGAAATAACATCAAAGTATATATTCTATATTTTTAAAATCTCTGTCTCGTAAGTTTGCGACATCCAGCATGGTTAATTCCAAATTCCGTTATATGTTGTTTTTTCCTTCGAACTTTGTTTCCATCTAACTGGCTATTTTGAAAACGTCTATAAATCCTGATTCGAATTCTAAATAAAACGTGCCCTCGTAAAGTATTCTTCAGGCAATCCGCTCAGAATAATTCATAATATTTGATGCCAACTTCCAACGTTCATCCTGCAAAATCACATCAACAAGACTACACGACTTGCTTGCAGGAATCTCGTCAAATGGACCGAGATCAACGCCGGGTGCGTAAAATCATAAAACCCATGCCCGATCGCGAACTTGTGACCACGAAACTTACTCGCCACTTTTCCCATGACTGTATACTTAAAAGAATGAGGAGTATAAAATGAGGTCTGATCCTTCTACAATAACCTCCATATTTTGCCTATTTTTGCCTATCCCCTAGTTTGCCCGGCGAAATCTACCTCCTCATTCTAGCGTGCCGAGAGGGATTTTTTATTTCCTATGGAGAAAACTAGGAATATTCTTTTATCCTCATGATAGTGGGACAAAAATGAATGCTAATTTTTTGTGTTAAGTGAGGGGTGTTGTTAGTGGTTGATATGCAAGTGAATCATCATCATCATCTTGCACAGTTTCCAGCCACTGGCCGGGTCTGTTTGGAACACAAGCCTCTCCAACGTCTTCTGTCTTCCCACCATCTCTCTGCCTCCACCCTTGTCCAGTCTTCTCCTCTCTTCTTCACGCTTTCTTCCACCCCCTTCAGCCACCTGTCTCTCGGTCTCTTTCCTTCCCGCTTCGTCTCGTGTACTCTCCTGGGTATCCTCTTCTCCTCCATTCGTTTTACATGTCCATACCATCTAAGTCTAGATTTCTTTATACCATCCAGTAATGGTTCCTCCTTCATTAATTCTCTGGTCCTCTCATTTCTTATTCTGTCCATCTTTGTACTCCAATACTGCTTCTCAAGAACCTCATCTCACTGGCCTGTATTTTGCTCTTCTCCCTTCCTTTCATAACCCAGGTCTCCGAGGCATACGTCAGGATAGGGACATAGTACGTCCGATATATGATCTTTTTGCTGTTCTGAGGGACATCCTTGCTCCTTGCTTCTCACACTCCTCCGAAATGCTTCTGCCTGCCTCCTCCGCTCATTTATTTCTCTATCGTTTCTTCCATTATCTTGTATCAGGCTTCCCAGATACTTGAAACTCTCCACTTTCTTCAGCTGTTCCCCACCAATTGTTATTCCCGTTGTGGTTCTTTCCTTCTTCCTTGTTGTGAACACCATCTCACTCTTATTTATGCTAAATTTCATCCCACATCCTTGTATGCTTCCCACACGTCCAACTGTTCCTGTACCTCCTCCTCCTTGTTTCCCCAAATCATCTGCAAACACCATTGCTTTCATCTTTCCTTCCCCAATTACTTGTGCCACTCGGGTCATTATGTCATCCATCACCACAATGAAAAGTAACGGTGACAGTGCACTTCCTTGTTTCAGGCCGTTTCTCTGTTCCAACCAGTCTGATCTCTCTCCTCCCACTTTCACACAGCTCACGCTTCCCCTTGTACATCTCCTTTAACAGCACAATATATTTGCAGACTTCTTCTTTCCTATATTGTACTGTTCATTTTTCAGCCTCCGGGTGGAACTCCAATTGGAATGCATGGCCCATCAGGCCAGAGTGGTCCCCCTGGTCCTACTCAGACGCCAAGTGCTGACATGCCTCCCAGTTCTCAAGGTCCAATGACCAATTTTGCTCAACAGCAAGGTGGTTATAGAGGTCAGATGATGCCTGGCCAGCAAAATATTCCACAGCGTAAGTTTATTGATAGATTTGATTTGTTTCGTTTAGGTAGGGTTTGGAGAGAAACCTCAGCTTAATGTTTCTATCACCATCACAGGTCCTGGAGGCACATCTGGTCCCCAACAATACCGAGGTGGTCCTCAGAATTACCCACAACAAGGGCCTCAACAAGGTTATCCTGGGCAATACCCTTCTCAGAACCAGTCTTCAGCTCAGGTGATGGAACTTTATTACTACTGTATAAAAAAATAATCATTGGACAGGAAAAGGGGGATATAAACACTGATAAAGGACAACATTTTGACAGGCAGGTGGAAAAAAAAAAAAGACATGGACAATCTCCACTGCTGGCACACATCAGCCCCCTTCTGCCTTTCTCCTTTTTTCATGTTGCTATCCTTTTATTTTCTGTTCAACAATTGATTGTGTATCTACCTCACGTGTTATCCTTCATCTGTACATTGCTTAAAATAAACTTCTTTTTATTTTGATTTCATGCCAAAAAAAAGTTAAGAATTATTGTGCTGGTTTAATTCCTGTATGTATGTCTTTTGAATTGCTTTTCAAATCCATCATTGAAGGGTTTGTGTTAGAGGAGTAACATAAAGTAGTTCTTGGGAGACTGGTTAGCTTAACTGTGGCTAGGTTCTCAAACCTTGTTTGGCCAGCATCTGTGTGATTTTGTAATTTAGATCCTGTGCATTGTTCTGTTTTGTCTCCCACAAGTCCAACCCCTCCTCCACATGGTGGGAAACGGGCAACGGCATGAAGTAGGGAATTGCCGGTAGGGGTGAAGTACAGTGGGGATTTTGTGTGCCCCAGGGTCGCTACGGTAGCTGTGAAGGCCCTATGGGAATCCTGAAAAGTGACGGCTGACTGGGCTCTGGTGAAGCTACGATAGGCCTAGCAAGCCAGTAGTGGATATTATATTTGCTTTCAAAACAGGAACAAGCCTCGGAAAGGATGGATGCAAATAACGACGACCCAGATATGCTAATGGACTACGAATTGGCACATTAAACATTCTGACACTGACAGGAAAGGTGGAGGAGATTGTAGATGTGATGAAGAGAAGAAAGCTGGATGTACTGGGCTTGGCAGAAACAAGATGGAAAGGAGAAGATCGCAGAGAACTGAGGAAAGGGTACCGGTTGTACTGGAGTGGGAACAGTGAAGGAAGGAGCAGTGGAGGAGGAGTAGTTGTGAGAGATGGAATGAAAGAAGAGATAAATGGAATAAGTGACAGGATTATGAAGATCAGAGTAACTGTAAAGGGAAGAAGCCTGGAGATAGCCCAGGTATATGCCCCTCAAGTTGGATGTACATCTCAAGAGAAGGAAGACTTTGAGGAGGAGTTACAACAGCAGTTGAATGGTCAGAGCATCATTGTCATGGGAGATTTGAATGCACATGTAGGAAGTGAAAGGCAAGGATATGAAAATGTAATGGGAGCAGAAGGATGGGGCAGCAGGAATGAAGAAGGGAGAAAGTTGCTTGATTTTTGCAAGAGAAACGGTTTAGTGGTAGGCAACTCCTGGTTCCGGAAGAAAGAAAGCCACAAGGTAACGTGGTACAACAGTGATTTAACAAAGAAATCTTTTGTAGATTACATGCTGTACGACTGGGAAATGAAGAGAAGTGTCAGAGAAATAAAGTTAATAACATCAGAGGCCTTAGATAGCGACTACAGAATACTAGTAATGAACCTGAGAGTTGTTAAGGATAGCAAGAGGTCCGAGTACCAGGAAAGGAGAATCAAAGTATGAAAACTGAAGGAAAAGGAAGTCAAGGAAGAATTCCAGAAGATAATAAGGGAAAGGCAATCCTAAAACAGGGGAAGAGGAATGGAAGCAATTCAAAAATACAATGGTGGAAGCTGCAGTAGCAGTATGTGGAAGAACAAGCAACAGAAAGCGATGTAAGGAGACACCATGCTGGAATGAGAGCGTAATAAAAGAAGCTGTGGGAAGGAAGAACAAAGCTTTCAGAGTGTGGTTCCAGGAAAGAACTCATCTAGCAAGGGAAGATTATAAGATAAAGAAGAAAGAAGCAAACAAGATTGTTGCAGAGGAGAGGAAGAAGTGGATGGTAAAGTGGGCAGAGATGATGGAGGAAGACAGCAGAGGAAATAAGAAAGTACTTGATTGGATGGTCAAAAGTAAGAGAAGAGGTCTGCGAGAGGATGTGTTAATGGTGGACAAAAACGGAAATGAAGTTCACAACAAAGAGACACTCAAGACAGTGTGGAAAGAGTACTTCGAGGATTTGCTGAATCCAAATGGTCATAGGGAGGAGGACAACATATTGGAAGATGGAGAAGACAAAACAGGACCTGACTTGGAGAGAACTGGAAATGGCTATAGACAAGATGGAAGGAGGAAGGGCACCAGGTGTGGATGAAGTGAGTGTTGAAATGGTGAAAGCAGCAGGGGAGGTTGGGAAACAGTGGCTGTACCGTGTAATGAGGGTGGTATGGAAAGAGAAAAAGACCCCAGAAGATTGGAAGAAAGGATTAATTGTCCCAATATTTAAGAAAGGAGTGCAGAAATTACAGGGGAGTCACACTCATACCACACTGTGCCAAGATATATGAGAAGATATTAGAAAGTAGAATACGAGCCAAAGTGGAGAGAGAATTGAGAGAGGAGCAGTATGGATTCAGACCTGGGAGATCAACAGTGGATCTCATATTTTCAGGAACACCTGTACGAATTTGGAGAGGATCTGTTGATGGCCTTCCTGGACATCGAAAAGGCCTAGGATAGTGTGTGTGTAGGGAGAAGGTTTGGGAAGCAATGGAAAACATGGGAGTGGAGAAAGGGACTGTAGGCAGAGTGAAGGAGATGTATTGTGGAAGTGTGATTTGTGTGAGAGTTGGAGGTGAAAGAACAGACTGGTTCAGACAAATGAGTGGCCTGAAACAGGGTAGTGCACTGTCACCCCTTCTCTTTATTGTGGTAATGGACGAGGTAATGACACGGGTAACAGGAAAGATAGGAGAAGATAAGATGAAAGCAATGGTGTTTGCAGATGATCTCATGGTCGGGGGAAACAAGGAGGAAATTCAGGAGCAACTGAAGACTTGGGAAGAAACAGTGGGAGAGTACAGATGGAAGTTCAACATCAGTAAATGTGAGATCCTGTTAACGACCAGGAAAAAGGACAGACCAATGAGTGGGGTAACGCTTGGAGGTGGACAGCTGAAGAAGGTGGAAAGTCTCAAGTACTTGGTAAGTATAGTGGAGGAAAATGGGTGAAATGACAAAGAGATAACGGAATGTGGCAGAGCTGCAGAAGCATTTCTGAGAAGCATTAGGAGCTTAGTGTGGAATAAAGATGTCCCACAAAAGAGCAAGGAAGTGTTATACAGAAGCTACTATATCCTGATACTGACCTATGCATCAGAAACGTGGATAATGAAGAAAAGAGACATAAGCAGAATACAGGCAAGTGAGATGAAGTTCCTGTGGATTAGGATCAGAGTAACAAGAAGAGACAGGGTGAGGAATGAAAAGGTCAGGGAAATAGTGATAGAGGAGCCCTTGCAAGGTAGGATTGATACATCAAGACTGAGGTGGTATGGACACTTAAAGAGAATGGAAGAGAAGAAGATTCCCAAAAGGATACACGAGATGCAGATGCAGAAGAAACGACGAAGGGAAAGACCAAGAGATAGATGGCTGAAAGGCGTGGAGGAATGTGTGAAGAAGAGAGGCGAGGACTGGACCAGAGTGACAGCGGAGAGGTGGTGGGAAGAAAGGACTAAGTGGTGAGGCTTATGCTCCAAACAGACCCAGCCTGGGGCTGGAAACTGTACAAGATGATGATGATGATGATGACATTGTTCTGTTTTGAATTTGGTTCTGAAAGGAAGAACAGTTAAGTGACAATAATAAACACATCTGCTAACCCTTTTGATAGTAAAATCTCCTACCTATATTTTTTCTGTAGCAGGTAAACATATTGTCTACTTACTAGATTCTAAATAATCAATATTTTGCTTCATTTGTGTAGCAAAAAAAATCTTTAAAAATGATTTCTGTTTAAAAAAAAAATTAATGGAAATTTTAATATAATTTGGACAGCCTACACAATCTAAATAGTATCTTTTATGTTATACATCTTAATAATTATTGTGTATAAATATTCCAAGTTTAGGGCAATAGGTTTTGGGTATGATCAATTTCTACAAAGATATACGCATACAGTACTGTGGCATTAGATGGATTGTTGTCAGCAGAATCAAAGTCTTAGTCATCAGTCAAAAATTCACTCTCACATACTTCGCTCAGCGTTAAAGCCTTATATATTTCCCCTTCGTTCAAAGAGCTGGCCATAATTATCACCACGTATCTTAATTAGCTCCAAGCAAGATCATAAACATACACGACTTCAAAAGATAACACATGCGGGAAGCCAGTTGACTACAGCCTGTTCAAAGAATACTTATTATAAATCCAGTTATTCATGGAACTTCAACACATCGATGTATTCTGAGAGAGAATGATTCGCACGTTGTCTTGTCAGTGTAAGCGCTGCGTGACTGAAAAGAAAAATTGGGCCGATATATCGGCTGGTGGCATTTTTAGCAGAAGCTCCCTTGGGCGATATATCTGCCCCGTGGCACTATAAGGGTTAAGGTATGTATACACAATCAAATTTCAAAGAAATTCAAAAAAATTGATCCAGTTCGCTCAATTCATTTGCCAGCTTTTCGACCCTGTGTACCATTGGGCTCGTCAGTTGGTATGGTATACTTCACCAGGATGCTTGGCTAGTACATACTGTGAAGGCCACTACAAGGCTCAAATGAGGCCATGAGCAGTGCCAATGTACTATGAGAGACGAGCTCCCTTTACCAAGAAAATTAGCCTTGCCTAGGCTATCCAATAATGGATTACTGTTTCCAGAAGGATATAGAAAATTTATTTCTCCGAATGAGCGTGATAACACTTTATCAAATTTCAAAGAAATTCGAAAAATTGCCCCTTTGAAATTTGATCAAGTGTTATCACGCTTTTTTGGAGAAATAAATATTCTGTATCCTTCTGGAAACAGTAATCCATTAAGAGATATAAACTATCACCCAGCATGCAAATCCTAAGGTTAAAAGAAATATTTATTGACTTTTTTTTTTTTAAGTTATGCAGCCAGGTCCAATTTTTTAAAATTTCACCTACATTATGACTACATCATAAGGAATAATGTCTGGAATTCATATATTCATAGAAATTAAATTGGCTTACAATTTAAGACAATACACACACATTCTTGCCCGTGCCCGGATTTTGAGCTGGCAGCTGAGCGTTGGCTCAGTTTCAAGACCAACCCTTACCTCTGACCCATGCTGGCCAAACTAATTTATTATGTTTTATACAGGTCCGCCAATCAATACATACAATAAAATGTGCCGATAAGCACTAGGAACGGTACATGTTTCGAACCTTACCAATGCTGTTCTTCATCAGCCGTCTTATATTAGCACAGTATAATCAAAGACTAGAATATTGACATATTATCATGCAAGTACACATAAATCCCTCAATACATACATTAGAAGACAATTAAAAACATTTCTAACAAACACTCTTATTTAAAATCACTGTATTATGGGCTTATCAAGTTTCCCATGTTGAAGTGCTGTTTTTTATGCTGTAATGCGCAGTGAAGTGATTCATGTCTAAACAATTATAACAACTTTAAAAATACATTATAAAACTGCTGGTTCTTATAAAGTCACTATGACATTTATGTTGGTTTCTGTCTTGTCTATAAATTCTTCGTGACGAAGAGAATAGTGAAATTCTATGAGCTGATAAAAACGTTGTCAAATGCGGATGAAAGATGGAAATTGTCCCAACTGAGCAGCTTGTACGAACTCTGTGGGTCCGCCGGACAGCGTAATACGGTCTCTGTTAAGCAAAATTAAGTAATTAAGAATATAAAAAGAATGATAAAAGAAAAATCTAAAAATGGGGGGAAAAAAAATGAAACAAAAACAAAAGAGAGCAACTTTGATAGCCGAGAGTAAAAGCGCATCGACTTGAAGTTTTTACCTTTCGTGCATGGTCAAGCCAGCTGCAGCAACTGCATGCTCCATAGTGAGGCAAGGCCAAGTAACAACAGAACGGGTCTGACAACAGGAGGGAGTAGCGTGACAGCAATTGGGAGGGTAAAACTGAGTGGGAGTGAAGGGGGGGGGAGTATAGGAGGAATGTGATCAGACACGTTCTCTATGGAGGTTTTTTCCGTTTAATGTTAGTGACGTAATTCGTCAATGTTTCGTATAAAATATTAGTTTCAAAATTAATTTTATTTAAATTGCAAGAGGGACTAGTTAATTAGTTAAAATTGTCAATACGGACCTTAAAGGATGGCTAATTCTCCCATGCTGGCCAAAAAAAAGAAGAAAAGTACGGAGCTTGATAGAGATACATGCACTCATATCACAAATGTTTTGATGTCTGACGGACGACGTGAGTCCCACAACCGTATACCATCAAAGCCAGTACATCTGTAAGGAAAGGAAGTGATCGCAGATTGTACAATGTTATTCTCTTCCCTGGACAAATTGTTCTGTACAGATCAACCACTTCGAAGATATGAGCGATAAACAATTAAGGGCTTCCTCTTAACCCTCTCATCCCTTAGGACTATATAAGTCATTTGTAGGCTAATTTTATTTTAGAGATGGCTTCTACCTGCATACAAATTTGCATGCCAATCACTCCAATATGTCTGATGTAAGAGACAAAAATTAAACTGTGGGTACAGTATATTTGGTCATAAGACACCTTGTCCAGGATAATTACAAAGTTTTAGCTAGAAATTCAAAATCTTCATACAGCAAGCTTGCTTTATTTATAGACTAGCTCATTGTACTTGTCGTTGATGGGTTTGCATTGTAAGGGTAAAAAAATTGTTTGGGAGACTGGTGACAGGCTAGCTAGACTGTGGGACTTTAATTGGCCAACACTTACTTGTGCCGGGCTCCTTTCAGTTATCGTTCCTGTTGGCCTCCCTTGATCAACACTTGTTCTCTTCCGACCCCGACGGTAGTAGGGTATCAGGGGCCTAGGGAGTCTTTCATTTCCCGCCTTAATTGACCCTTCTCTACCTTTGGGTGTGGCGAACCCATCATACAAATACCCTAAATGTGATATTGTGTGAGTCGAGGCCTCGGATGGAGGTCCTTGATTCATGCCCCGACCCAGATCACTGGAACCGGGATCTGAAGAAGAAGAAGAAAAAGGAAGGAAGGAAGGAAGCTTGTAGTTTAAAGTGACCGTTAATCTCTAGATCATGAGCCACGGGGGAAGAATAAGAAGAAGAGGCATTGTTCTACTTAGAATTAGGTACTGAAAGGAACATCACTTGGGCGTAAAAAAAGAAAATTTAATAGCTGATAAGAGAAATCAACTATCGGCGTGCACAGTCTAAAAAGAAGTTTGTTTAGAAATATTTGTTGCCTTATTACTTGTATTAAGTATCTTGTTATGATGAGGGAAGTTGATTGTAATGTTTATTATGTTATAGAATTTGAATGGGCTTACAATATTAAAGACAACTGATAATCATTGAAACGTTTTGCTAGCCCCTAACTGTTGGGTGAGAAATGTAACTGTTTACCTTTGCCTAAGCTATGTTGTTTTAATGGGCGCCAAGACCTCAACCCAATGTTGAAATCTAAATTTGTATTTAACAAAGTCTAGCTCTGGGAGAACACCTTCAAGAATCGATTCACTCAGATCGTGGTATGACTTGATCATTAACCCAACAAACAATTGTATCAGGAGAAGGAATTGGTCTATATCTAATGCTACCTACTGAAAGCAAAGATTGCATTGTAAAAGAAATGAATTTATTATATAAAACAAGTATAGCAAAATTAATAATAATAATAAGTTTAAAATTTAAATTGGAGCGTTGCGATTTTAATATTACCGATAGAAAATTACGTGAAAACGGAGTTTGATAAATTGATTTTACTCTTATTTCCAAGCTATGAAGTTACTGAAATATGAAATGTAAAACAAAGAGAAATGAGAGATTGCGTATTTCTGCGTCATTTGCGCTTACCACTGGAAATTGCCAAAGCATTTCCCTCGTACTGGATGATGCTGTGAGCTTCCCACAGTCTCCTGGACGTCGTCATCTCGGTCGGTATTTGATGATATTCTGGTAGATTAGATAATTCTATGGTCCGTACATCGGACCCAAACACTCGTACAACCACACTGGTTAAGTTTTACAAAAGTTAGTCCTCCAATCCACGGAACATCGGAGCGACTCCCGCGTGAACCATACTCGGGAAGTTCTATACAGATAGTCACTAACTCCACCGAACATCGGAGCCACTCGCACGAGCACCCATACTCGTCAAGTATTTCACAGATTGTCCTCGTTCCACGGCGCGTCGAACGATATATGCACCTGTCGGCTCCCCCACTCTTCAGCCGACTTCTAGCTTACGTGGTCCTCACTGATTGGCTGACCCACCACGCGATCTTCCCATCCTCCGGGTCATTACACACGGCGCGGCGATGATGAAGTCGATTTCCGTTCCAACTATTCGCCTTTCCTGGACGCTGCGACCCAGGATTGCGTCATGCTTTCCGACAAGATTAGGCGTGTACTTGAATTCCCAGTGAGTCACGTCTCTCGATATACCCTAACTGACGAAAACTCCGTAAAATTCCGCAATCGCATAATTTTCTATGATAATGTCGTTCGTAATAATTTGCTTGATAGCGTTTTCTAAGACATAGGAAACCTATCTGAATGCTAATAATTTTTATAAAATGCTCCGAAAATACCTTAATAATAATTATAATAAATTAATAATAATAATAAATTAACATGAAAAATTCTCTTGGCTGAACAATTTGCCGCCGTAAGTAAATATAGAATGGCTTCCTACTGACTTATGCCAGTTGCATAAAAACCCCACGAAAAACACGTTACATATTCGCCTCGGATCATCGGATGATTTACCGTGACGACGGTCCATTATCCGATTATCCCAGACACGTTAATAATCCCCATCCAAAATACATATTACATAAATGAAATCACCCTAAATTACAGATATATACACTCATAATTTTTCTTCACGCACTTTGCGTCAAAGTTTGTTGTCACTATGGATTGCACTTTGCAACCAGTCCAATGTTTTACATATAGAATAGTGTTCCACGGATATTTCCGCCTCTCAAATTTCTCTATGTTGGAGAGATAGACATAATTAATGTGTGAGCACTATGTATTTATGATGTCATATCACACGCATTGAAGGTGTTCTGATATATTTATATCTCCATAGAACTTCCTAATTTCACTGGAGGTCCCTTCCTTATGGTGAAATTTAATCTCACTTATCACTGAGCACACGATCACACTATTGTGGCAGCGCCTCGTGACCATAATACTTAATCTCTCTTTAAAGTAGATTAAATTAATATTGACTTCTGAAAAAAAACTGTAAATGCGCATTACATATAACACCAAATATTTCTGTGCCGTAATCGGCCTGTCTTGTTAAGTTCCCGTAGACCATATTCTACTTAATACTAGTTCTCAACACAGACCAGTTCTCCTGACACAAATAATACCTTTGTACAAATTACCTTAAATTACACACTTACAAATCTTACATGGCGAGGCCGTAAACAGAAATCACGTGTGCTGATATGTATGAGTTTCATGAAGGACTGTCTCGCCTTCTGATGGCCCATCTTTTGCCTCGTGGACGCCTTAAGCAAGAATACCCTGTCCAAGCGCTCACCCATCTCTAGGAGGCAAATGGGAATTCACCAGCGCTACCAAATTCTGGCCTTGGTGTATCGAAACATTTTAGTGCTCAAGAGCATCCGACAATCCCGTCATATTTCCCTGTACCTTAAAAACTCTCATTTACTTACATACTACCCCCCTGTGCGACTTCTGATACGCCTGCCTTGAAGACCAGATCTTCCACGCACCAGACACCACACTTACTCATTTGATAGGCTGGCTCGCCAGCTAAACACACTCACTTTATGACACATATTTTCGTAGACTATGTATATTATACGTTCCGTATAATCTGTTTCCCTCACTATTCTCCAGCACATATGCTGTTTTCCCAATACGTTTGGAAACTATAAATGGGCCCTGTGTCACCTGCTTCCAACCTTGCAAGTGGCTCCCTTAAATGAACGTCCTCACGTTGCTCCACTAACATATTTCTCAGTGTCTGTAACGATGCCCTGTTGCTACTGTCCACACCTGCTAACCCAACTTTCCTCTGGTGTCACACCTCTACTCGACACTCTATGACCTAAAAATGTCACTTCTGACTGACAGAATGACGACTTAGACAGCTTCAAAGTGAACCCTGCCTGATCTAATTTCTGAAAAACTATATCTAAATGACGTAGATGCTCCTCAAAACTGCGTGAACTAATTACCATATCATCTATGTAAATATTTACAAACTCTCCTGTGTCATCCCCTAATGCGATGTTTAAAGCCCTAATTAAAGCTGCTGAACTACTCTTTAACCCATAAGGTGTTCTACAAAATTGATAAAGGTTATATTTATGACTAAAAGCTGTAAATGGTCTATCTTCGTACATAAGTGGCACTTGCCAAAAACTGGAACTCAAATCTACACAAGTGAAATACTTCTTCCCCTCAAATGTTTGCATTAATTCCTCTATTGACATAGATTTCAGCTGATCTGAACTAATTCTACTGTTAACCAAACGAGCGTCTAAACAAATACGAACTGTGCCGTCGGTCTTGGGTACCGTGATCAAAGAATTAACATATGGACTGTTAGAGTGCTCAATAATCCCATCTTCAAGCATCTGATTAATTTGTGCCTCAACTGCACTTTGATAAGCGAAAGGTACAGGATATCTATGTCCTGTGAATACTGACCTATCAATAACGTTCAATGAATGTGTATAGCAATTGGCCATACCAATGCGATCCTCAAAAACTCTCCTATTACACCATAACACATCATAGAGCCGAACACATTGTTCCACCTCTATATTTCCCAGAAATGCAGCATCACGTAACGAGTCCTCTAGACTTCCGTTCGTAATCACACTGCCCACAAAACATGGAGAACCCCGCTCTACGGCTGGCGATATCTCATTTAAAGTACAAATCACACCTACAATACTACTCCTCTGAATATGGTCATTGAACGCTACTTCTAATTCAGAATCTCCCCATTTAAATTTCAAACTCCCTACATCATAACATAAGTTACCAGACACTCTACTTAGCCACTCTGAACCCAAGATAACACTGAATACTAAATTTGGAATTACAAGGCAAATCTGCTTCTCTTCATGATTATTAATTTTAATGTCTACTAAAACTTGCTTAGAAATTACTTTAGACCTCTTCCCAACAGCTGTGATAACAAAAGTGCTTTTAATTGGAATCTCCTCAAAATTTACTCCAGTTCCTTTCATTTTATCATAAAATGCACTACTTATGCAACTCTTCATACAACCACTATCAATTAAAACATCTGTGTACGCCTCGGACACGTTAAATTTAACTATGGGGCTCTTACTAACCACTTCCTGAATAATACCTTCATCATTTAGTTCATGTAATAATTCATTTCTTACATTTAGGTCATAGGGTTCCTGTATAATTGTATGGACAGGGCATGCCACAGACTGAGATTCTGACCTTACTTCGCAGCCTGGTTCGCGTTTAAAGAACCGCTACAGCTGGCCGTAGTACTACTAACTACTAAACTGGTCTGGTTGTTCTGGGCTGTGTTGTCATTGTTTGGCTGTATATTACTACCACTAGGCTGTCCTCTTCCTTGACCCCTATTCTGGTTGTAATTATTGTCATTATAATTTCTCCCTTGATTTCCCCTGAAATCATTGTTCCTCCCTTGATTTCCCCTGAAATCATTGTTCCTCCCTTGATACTGATTACCATAGCCATTTCCTCTGTTCTGATTTAGCTGATTATTATTATTTCTATTTTGAGCGTTGGCCCCTTCGCCACCGTTCCCTTGAACTTCCTGATGCCTGGCTTCATTAGGTCTATTATTATTATTACCCTGGTTCCTATTGAAATTGTCCTCATAACCCCCTTTCCCTAGTGTATCAAACGTGCTTAACAAATTTTCTACTTGTGATATAGTCTTTACATTCTGGATACAAGCAGCCTCCTTGATCCTATAGGGAAAGTGCCTAAGTAGCAACCTCACCACATCACTTTCCTCCTTCAAGCCATCCAGATATTTACACACTAATACCTGCCCTAAAAAGTATTCGGTCATGGTGGAGCTTCCTTTAGGGTTATATTTACCACACACTACTCCCTCACGATGCTGCGACTGAATAACCTCATTCCAGAACTTTTCACAGAATTTCATTTTAAAATCATTCATATCAGTAAACTTGTCTCTGTAGACAGCAAACCAATTCCTCGTTTCCCCCACAAACACTTGTTCTAAAATTTCAACTACCTGGCACCACTCAATACTACCATTTTCCAACCTCTCCTCGAATTTATTTTCTATAGTGTTCATGAACTCCATTGGGCACCCCTGTCGATTGCTGAGCTTACCCAGTTCTACCTCCCTGTGTGTGCTATTCACAAAAACTGGCCTATTCTGACTATTTTCTTGCCTGATCCTAGCTTTTAATTTTAACTCTAATTCTGCGATTTTCTCCTCTGCCTTCCTCTCAATACTGTTTACTGTTAATTTAATGTTTCCTTCTGATTCCTCTACTTTATCATATAGCTTTGCTTGTTTCTCCTCAATCTTGCTAATGCTTTCTCTATTACTCTCTCTTAAATCATTTACTTCTGCAACTATTTGCGAGTGGACTTTCTCAATTCTACCCCCCAGCTGTTCCTTAACCTCTTTAGTTGATACTTGAATCTTGTCAATTTCTCCCCCCAATTTCTTTTTAACCTGCAGTGTTTCCAGTTGCACTAGTTCTTTTAAATTTTCAGCCTGTGTACTGATTCTAATTTCTAACTCCTCCTGTACTTTTCCTAATTTCTTGTCTACATCTGCAATGATCTCTTTAACCTTCTCTTCCATTACTCCTCTGATTTCCCCTCTAATCTGCTCAAATTTGTCACTCATTTCCCTATTGTTTTGTTCTAATTTAGCATTTAAAGTTTCAGTACTCTCTCTATTTTCCTTACTGTTTTGTTCTAATCTGGCGTTTAAAGTTTCATTACTCTCTCTATTTTCCCTACTGTTTTGTTCTAATTTAGCGTTGTTTTGTTCCAGTTTTGCGTTTAAAGCGTCTGTACTTTCTTTATTTTCCCTACTGTTTTGTTCTAATTTTGCACTTAAGGCATCACTACTAACTTTGTTCTGATACATGAACTCGAGAAGTAAAGTTTTTAATTCTGGTTGGCCGCCTACACTCCCTGTTTCAGTATCGGGATTTACCTCCGCTACCCCGGTACTACCATCACTCGACATACTGCTCGTATCATCACTCTCCCGTTGATGACCACTACGTAACCTCATCTGTCTTTCTTTCTCATCCCCCATAATGATATACACTGATACAGACAAATAACCCCCAAAATACAGGCACAGAAATATATACCCTTCTCCTTCCACAAATGTTATTAGGTTTTCAGCCCCAAGTTGTCGGCGACAAATGAAACGTTTTGCTAGCCCCTAACTGTTAGGTGAGAAATGTAACTGTTTACCTTTGCCTAAGCTATGTTGTTTTAATGGGCGCCAAGACCTCAACCCAATGTTGAAATCTAAATTTGTATTTAACAAAGTCTAGCTCTGGGAGAACACCTTCAAGAATCTATTCACTCAGATCGTGGTATGATTAGATCATTAACCCAACAAACAATTGTATCAGGAGAAGGAATTGGTCTATATCTAATGCTACCTACTGAAAGCAAAGATTGCATTGTAAAAGAAATGAATTTATTGTATAAAACAAGTATAGCAAAATTAATAATAATAAGTTTAAAATTTAAATTGGAGCGTTGCGATTTTAATATTACCGATAGAAAATTACGTGAAAACGGAGTCTGATAAATTGATTTTACTCTTATTTCCAAGCTATGAAGTTACTGAAATATGAAATGTAAAACAAAGAGAAATGAGAGATTGCGTATTTCTGCGTCATTTGCGCTTACCACTGGAAATTGCCAAAGCATTTCCCTCGTACTGGATGACGCTGTGAGCTTCCCACAGTCTCCTGGACGTCGTCATCTCGGTCGGTATTTGATGATATTCTGGTAGATTAGATAATTCTATGGTCCGTACATCGGACCCAAACACTCGTACAACCACACTGGTTAAGTTTTACAAAAGTTAGTCCTCCAATCCACGGAACATCGGAGCGACTCCCGCGTGAACCATACTCGGGAAGTTCTATACAGATAGTCGCTAACTCCACCGAACATCGGAGCCACTCGCACGCGCACCCATACTCGTCAAGTATTTCACAGATTGTCCTCGTTCCACGGCGCGTCGAACGATATATGCACCTGTCGGCTCCCCCACTCTTCAGCCGACTTCTAGCTTACGTGGTCCTCACTGATTGGCTGACCCACCACGCGATCTTCCCCTCCTCCGGGTCATTACACACGGCGCGGCGATGATGAAGTCGATTTCCGTTCCAACTATTCGCCTTTCCTGGACGCTGCGACCCAGGATTGCGTCATGCTTTCCGACAAGATTAAGCTTGTACTTGAATTCCCAGTGAGTCACGTCTCTCGATATACCCTAACTGACGAAAACTCCGTAAAATTCCGCAATCGCATAATTTTCTATGATATTGTCGTTCGTAATAATTTGCTTGATAGCGTTTTCTAAGACATAGAAAACCTATCTGAATGCTAATAATTTTTATAAAATGCTCCGAAAATACCTTAATAATAATTATAATAAATTAATAATAATAATAAATTAACATGAAAAATTCTCTTGGCTGAACAATTTGCCGCGTAAATAAATATAGAATGGCTTCCTACTGACTTATGGCAGTTGCATAAAAACCCCACGAAAATCACGTTACATCATGAACGGGCTTACAATATTCAAGATAACAGATAAACATCCATGCCCATGTCTGGATTCGAACCGGCAGCTGAGCTAAAGTTCAGTTTCAAGACCAACCCTTGACCGCTGACCCACAATAGCTGGCAAAAAGAACGAAGTAATGTGTGTCATTGGGATACATGTACTGTACTAGTATATATCGCCTGTGCATGTCAAAATATGCTGACAAGTGGCAAGAACCATGAGCTCGTCCCATCAAAGCCAGTTTGTGGGGAGATGAAGTGATGAGATAATGCAAATGCCTTACTTCCCTGGACAGATTTAGAACTGTTTTGACAACCATGTCAGGACATGTCACCTTGCAATATTCTGAGATCAGCAAATGAGTAATCATCAAGCCATGTCAAGCTATGTGTACGGGTTGTGCAATTGCTTTACTGCTGGGATTTGAGGCTTCTGGTTAACCACCTCACCCCATTGTATTGCATTAATAATTTGTATCCTAGTTTTAATTTTGCGGATGCCTTCTACTTACACACAGATCTCTCTCTCTGCCTTCACCTATCTGCTGACTACTACTACTACTATTATTATGGAGGGTGACTGATCAGAAACTAAGGTTACAAGGCTGATATTCCTGGAGTTTCGTCTGTTATAGGGAAATTAGCAGTGTGCGGTAATTCCAATACATACTGTTGGCAACTGTGGAGAATTTCAGCCACTGTAACGTGTTTTTCGAGGGGTTTTCATGCCACTGGCATAAGTCAGTAGGAAGCCATTCTATATTTATTTACGCGGCAAATTGTTCAGCCAAGAGAATTTTTCATGTTAATTTATTATTCATCATCATCATCTTGAGCAGTTTCCAACCGCTGGTCGGGTCTGCTTGGAACATAAGCCTCTCCATCGTTTCCTGTCCATCCACCATCTCTCGTCATTTACTGTGTCCCAGCACACTCCTCTTTCCTCCACACCCTTCTTAGCTCCTTTTGTCCATCTGTCCCTTGGTCTTCCCCTTGGCCTCCTTCCCGTCATTTCCATTCCAAACATATTCTTCGGTATCCTCTCCTCTTGCATCCTCCTCACATGTCCATACCATTGTAGCCTAGATCGCTCTATTCTATTTTGCAATGGTTCCTCTCTTACCATCTCTCTGACTCTCTCATTCCTTACTCTGTCCATTCTTGTCACTCCTACCCTACTCCTCTGGAACTTCATCTCCACTGCTCGTATTTTATTCTTGTCCCTTTCCTTCATCACCCATGTTTCTGAACCATATGTCAAAATTGGCACAAAGTAGGTCTTGTAGATGATTCCTTTACATTTTTGTGGTACATCTTTATTCCATATCATCCCCCTAACACTCTTGAAAAATCCATCTGCGCACCTTCCCCTCTCATTTATTTCCATCCTATTGCCTCCCTTTTCTTCAATTATGCTTCCCAAGTATTTGAAGCATTCTACTTTCTGCAACTGCTGTCCTCCAAGTGTTATGCCCATATCCAGTCTGTTCTTCTTCCTCGTTGTGATGACCACTTCACTCTTTTGTGCTGAGAACTTCATCCCATATGATAACACTACCTTCTCCCACTCATCTAATTGCTCTTGTACTTCTTGCTCATCCTCTCCCCATACCAGAAGGTCATCAGCAAACAACATTGCCTTCATTTTCTTTTCCCCAATGCTATTTACCACTTTTCGTATGATTTCATCCATCACCACTATAAATAACAGGGGTGAGAGGGCACTTCCCTGTTTCAGACCACTCGCCAGTTGAAACCATTCCGTTCTCTCTCTTCCCACCTTTACACAGCTTTTGCTTCCCTCGTACATTGCTTTCACTCTTGCCACTATCTCCTTGTTCACTGCTTTTGCTCTCATTGCTTCCCATACCTTGTTTCTATTAATACTATCATATGCTTTCTCAATATCCAAGAAGGTCATCACCAGATCTTTCCCATATTCATAATGGTGTTCTTGTAGCTGTCTTACTGCAAAAATGAGGTCAACTGTTGATCTTCCTGGCCTGAATCCATACTGTTCTTCCCTCAGCCCATCTTCAACTTCTGTCCGAATTCTTCTCTCCAGTACCTTCTCAAATATTTTGGCGCAGTGGCACATGAGTGTAATTCCCCTGTAGTTCTTGCATTCCTTCCTACTTCCCTTTTTAAATATGGGTATTATTATCCCTCTTTTCCAGTCCTCTGGTATTTTCTTCTCCCTCCATATCACTTTCATTACTCGAAAGAGCCACTGTGTTCCTATCACCCCTGCTGCTCTCACCATCTCCACACTCACTTCGTCTATTCCCGGTGCCTTTCCCCCCTTTCATCTTCTTTAATGTTTCCTCCACTTCTTTCCATGTCAATTCCTTCTCTGAAATGTCTTGGTCACTGTCTGTTTCTTCCTACACAATGTCCACTACGCTGGTTTTAGTTGGATTTAGGAGTTCCTTGAAGTATTCTCTCCAGATAACCTTTACTTCTTCCATATTTTCGACCTCCTTTCCATTCCTGTCCACCATTCTGACATTTTCCCCTGTATCTCTTCTCTTTGCCTTTATCATTCCATACAACACTTTCTTACTGCCATCACAGTCCTCCTCCATCATTTCTGTCCATTTCTCCAGCCATTTCTTTTTCTCTTCCTTCACTACTTCTCCTGCTTCTTTCTTCCGCTCTTGGTTTCTTCTCTTGTTCTGTCTGTCCTCTGTTGGAACCATTTCCTGAATGCTTCATTTTTCTTTTTCACTGCTTCCTTAGTTCTGGGGTTCCACCATGGTGTTTCCTTCCACCTTTTCTTTCCACTAGTTCTGCCACACACGCCTTCCGCTGCTTCTACCAACACGTCCTTGAACCTATTCCATTCTTCTTCACCTGTTTTCGGATCATCCTTCGGTAATTTGTTCCTCACTAATATCTGGAACTTCTCCTTATTTCCATCCTCCTTCAGCTTCCATGTCCTTATTCTTCTTTCTTGGTTCTCAGTTCTCCTCTTTTCCTTCAGTCCTCTCACCTTGGCGACCAGCAGACGGTGGTCACTGTCCAGGGCTTCTGAAGGTATTACCCTTATATCCGTGATACTCTTCTTTGTCTCCTTCCCGCATAGAATATAGTCCACCACTGATTTCCTAGTCAAATCCCTGCTGTACCAAGTAATTTTATGGCTCTCTCTCTTCTTGTACCTGGGCCGATAACCTAGATGTTAGGCCCCTTAAAACAACAATTATCATCATCATCATCTTCTTGTACCATGTGTTTCCAACCATTAGCCCATTTATCTTGCACAGTTCCAACAATCTCTCTCCTTCCTTATTCCTGTTTCCCCATCCTTCACCACCAATCACTTCCTCAAAACCTCTTCTATCAGTTCCGACATGGGCATTTAGGTCTCCCATGACTATCAGGTCTCTCCCCACTAACTGCTTCTGCAACTCCTCTTCAAACTCGTCCTTCTCGCCTTCTGTGCATCCCACCTGTGGTGCATAGACTTGCAGAATGTCCAGGTTTCTACCTTTCACAGTGATTCTGGCTCTAATTATTCTATCACTTACCCTCTTTACTTCCTCCCTCAGCCCTTCTCTCACCACCATTCCCACTCCATTTCTCTTCCCCTCCTCATTTCCTATTCAGTATAGCTGCAAGCCATTTCTCAGTTCTTTTCTTCCTTCCCCTCTCCATCTGGTCTCTGCCAGTCCGAGTACATCCAGTTTTCTCCTCTCCATCATATCCACAACCTCCTCCACTCTTCCCGTCAATGTAGTTATATTCAAAGTTCCGATTCGTAGTCCATTTCCATAGCCAGGTCTGCTTCCTTTAGATCTTTCCTTTCCGAGGCCCGTTCCCGTTTTAAAAGCAGTTTCATATCCACTACTGGCTTGCTAGGCCTAACGTAGCTTCACCATAACCCTGGCAAGGGGCCTGTTTTTGGTCCGCGAGAGGTATTTTATTTCCCTCAAACCCTCCGGACAAGTCCGGCGAGCCCCCCTATCCGCCACCTGGGACGCGCCCGATAGAGGAACAGGCAAACCCCCACGGGAATTTATTATTATTATTAATTTATTATAATTATTATTAAGGTATTTTTCGGAGCATTTTATAAAATTATAAGCATACAGATAGGATTTCTATGTCTTAGAAAACACTATCAAGCAAATTATTACGAACGACAATATCATAGAAAATTATGTGATTACGGAATTTTATGGAGTTTCTTCAGTTAGGGTATATTGAGAGACATGACTCACTGGGAATTCAGATACAGGCTTATGCTTGTCAAGTAGTATGACGCAAGGCTGGGTCGCATCGTCAAGAAAAGGCGGATGTATGGAACGGCAATCGACTTCACCCTCCCGCCGAGTGTAATGAGCCAGAAGAGGGGAGTAGCGCGTGAGGGGTCAGCCAATCAGTGGAGGGCTAGCGTGAAGAAGTCGGCTGAAGAGTGGGGATGCGGAGGGGGGCATATATGGTTGGCACGCCGTGGAAACGAGGACTATCGTTATAAAATTTAACCAGTATGGTTGCACGAGTGAGTGGCTCCGATGTTCAGTGGAGTTAGCGACTATCTTTGTGAAACTTAACTGTTGTGGTTGTACGTGTTGGTTCCGATGTACGGACCATAAATCTTCATATCTACAAATATATCATCAACAACGAAGAAGGTGACGACGTCCAGGAGGCTATGGGAAGCTCACTTCAACATCCAGTACGAGGGAAATGCTACGGCAATTTCAGTGGTAAGCGCGAATGACACATAACTACGCAATCTCTCGTCTTTCTTTGTTTCATATTCAGTAATTCAGTAAATTCATAGCTTGGGAATAAGAGTAAAATCAGTAATTTATCCGACTCCGTTTTCACGTAATTTTCTAGCGGTAATATTTAAATCGCAATGCTCCAATTTAAATTCAAAATTATTATTATTATTAATTTTGCTATACTTGTTTTTTATACAATAAATTCATTTCTTTTAACCATGCAATCTTAGTTTTCAGTAGGTAGCATTAGATATAGACCAATTCCTTCTCCTGATACAATTGTTTGTTGGGTTAATGATCCAATCATACCACGATCTGAGAGTAAAGATTCTTGAAGGTGTTCTACCAGAGCTAGGTGTTGTTAAATACAAATTTAGATTTCAACATAGCGTTGAGGTCTTGGCGCCCATTAAAACAACATATCTTAGTAGAAAACAGTATATTTGTCACGCAACAGTGAGGGCAATAGAAACCATTTCACCACCTACAGCACTAGTTGCAGGCAAACAACTAATGGCGACTCATTTGGAAAAATGGTCTCGCAAAGAGACCTGTTCAGTTATTCGATTTCTGTGGGTGAAACATGTAACCACGGCCAGGACTTCTCACAGATGGCATCATCTTCCTTCAAAATAACACATGACCTCATTCAGTCCAGAAGACCACCACACTGTTGAAGCGAGCGGTTTGGCTGGGACATCATTAACCATGCTCCCTACAGCCTGGACCTCGCTCCAAGCAACTTTCACCTGTTTCCTTACTTGAAGGAGTGCCTAAGAGGTTACGATTCGCTTCAGATGAGGAGGTGAAACACTTCGCGACAACATCGCTAAACACGAGAGGACATGATTTTTACCATGAGGGAATATTCAAACTCGTCCCACGAAGCGACAAGTGCCTAAACCAATATGGAGACTATGTCGAAAAATAACCTAATGTACACATTTCACTGCAGGCTTTGTAACTTTAGTTTCTGATGACACTTCTTACTTAATGAAAGTGAATAAACTATTTGTTTCAGAGCGATATTCATCTTTATATCTATTGATAATTTCAGACATATGGTGCTCCAGTTCAACAGCAGCAACAGCAAACTAACCCATCTCAACCCCAGAGTGGCTACCCAAGTCCAGGTCAGTCTTCAGGCTATGGGGCTCCTCCATCAACACAGCCTCAGAATTACGGAGGTCCCCCACCATCTCAACAGCCAAGCTATGGTCCACCTCCTACAACTACATCAGTTGGGAGCGGAGCAGCATATGGGGGTCCTACACCCTCACAACAGCAGGGCAGCTATGGAAGTGGACCTGCTGGACCAAACCAACAGGGTAGTTATGGCCCACCTCCTCCCGGTCAGTCTCCTTCCCAGCAGGCAGGCTATCCACCTCCGAACTCTGGAGGTCCACAGCAAGGAAATTATGGTCCCAGCACAGGACAAACTGCATATGGTACTTCTGGTTCTCAGACAAGTTATGGTTCAGTATCTCAATCATCTACACAGACCGGTCAGAGTGGCAGCTACAGCGGTACAAGTGGTGTTAGTAGTGGCAGCAGTAGTGGTGGTCCTGGTGGCAACTCCTATCAACCTCAGAGTCAGCCACAACAGCAGCAACCATCACAGCAACAGCCGCCACAGTCCGGGTATGGGAGTAGTAATTCTCAACCTAGTAATTATGTACCTCCTACTACTCAGTCCCAAAGCCAACAGTCGTCATCTCAACAGACACCTGGGGGTTATGGAAACCAGCCTAGTCCGGGTGGGTACGGTCCATCATCAGCTTCATCTCCTCCATTCACTGGTCCACCACAGACTTCATATTCGCAGACTGGTGGAGCTACTACTATGGCTCCCTCTGCTTCTACCCAAACTTATCCTCAAGGACCAGGTAGCACACCTTCACAACAGAATTATCCTCCCTCCACCCAGGCTAGTGCTTATCCTCCATCACAGCAGCAACAAACCTCCACTCCATCTCAGGCTGGGTTTCAGCCTCCACAAACTCAAGCAGGAGGGCCTCAAGGGCCTTCTCCATCTTCGAATCAACCTCAACAACCTGGCAGTTATGGTCATCCTCCTGCACAGTCTCATCCTGCTACCACACAGACATATGTCCCCCCACAGGGAGGTCCCCAGGGACAACCCCAGAGCTACCCTCCACAGCATGGTTACTCTGCACACGCTCAGCAAGGCTATGGTCCTCAGTCGTACCCCCCACCACCTAGCCAAGGGGGGTACCCACAATACCCTCGACCTCCAGCCTCTCAGATGCCACCTCCTGGCCCCCAGGGTCCTCCGCCCCAAGGACAGTATGGAAGTTATGATCAGAGCAGGTTTCCAGGATATCAGCCACCTCCCCAGTAATTACTAAACATGGAATCCTATTCTTACAACGATTTATAATGTTGGTCTACATGGTACTTAATGGCTGTGGGACTCTTTAATGGTTTAAATTTTAAGCAAAGCACTCTGCCGATACTGTTTTCCATTTTCAATTCTTTTCATCCATATTCTATTCCCTGTTCTTTGTAACTTGATGCCAGATCAAAACAAATGTGCCAGACCTTGCCTGCAGTTATAGACCCATTTTATATGGCAAATATATGACTTCCATGACTGACCAGTAACGAAGTTTCATCTCACGGACGTTTGATTTCTTTATTTTGATCGGCAGTGCAGTTATTTGGAAGAGGGAATAAGAGAGCATTTGTGTTCCTATATCTACTTTATTTATTATGTCCACTGTACAACACAACTTACTTTGCGTGAGGTGCTAACTTCCCTTCAGGGACATGTTTCGAACTCCCAAGCAGTCCTTCTTCAGCCTAGTTCAGTAACATTACAGTCTAAAATATTCAACTTGTTGGTGATGGTCACGTGCGTTAAAATACATAAATGAGGATGAAATGACACTGATTGGTGAATGATCAAAGTTCTTTTAAAAACGAGTATAGTAAATTTAAAAACGGGTTAAAGTTTAAAATATGTCCCTCTAATTGTCCGGTGCAGCTCAATTTGACGATGGGAAATTGTTAGAATGCAAACAAAGTTTCACACTCTTTAAGGTATTTTTCAATGTTTCTAAGTATTTCTTGTTTGTTATCTTATTCTTCAGTAACCATCTCTTGAAGCATTGACTCATTCATTTCATTTCATTTCATTTTACCCTTCTTACTTTTGTACTATTTGATAGGAAGACAAGATTTGTGTTGAATAGTACTATTTAATATACTCCCTAAGTAGAAATTTGCATTTGAAATTACAATTTAAAATGCCTTCCATTTGAAATTAATATTTTTTGGGAAGACTGGAGGCTATATCTTCCAGCTTTGATCTAATATGGCATAATGGGTTGTCTTGACCAGTTAATTTGTATTATGTCATAATATCCATTTGACTAATACTGGGCCTTCTAGTCCCTTAGCCAGTAATATGTAATATGACTTGATCTAAACTTCTCTCTGTGTAGAGTGGAAACACCCTTGTGATGGAATATTTTAATAATAGCGGATGTTTTCCAGTGTCCGTTTCTCTCTGTGTAAGTTGTGTATAGGCTACATGATTTCCTCATGTATGGTATTCAACGAGAATTGGAGTCAAGTCTTTTTAATTTTAAGCTAGATAGAATGCTTCCTGATTTTGATAGTTTCATATGTTTGCTAGTCTTAATAGGAGGCTTTGCAGTATTTTGTGGTAAATGTGTATATTCTGTACTAATATTTTACCTGTCATGACGTGTATTTTTTCCAAAGTGGCAAATGCTGGATAGGAGTTACCTACTACAATTTTTCAAACTGTAATCTGTTGTATGAGGGGTTCCCAGATTTCTGAATAAGTAACATGGAACATATGCTACTCCAAGTTAGTAATTTGTTTTCGTTGCATTGCCATTTACACAGATACATATTTATTGTACTTTTACAGCTGGTCTACTTAATATACAATAAGATTAATCAATACAGCACAAATTTAACACAACTAGCGGACCCGTGCGAGAACTCTCGCATGTGTATAAACCACCCACCTGGCTTTACTGTTATACGGGCTTCTATAAATAGGCGTATGTTTATTCGTTTAAACGCACTTTTTAAACAAATTGTGGGTTGTGCGCACCCCATGTGTACAGATTACCCCCCGGCTATAGTGCTATGTGGCTGTACGCGACACAGTTTTACCAGGGGCTATCGTCTTGTTTATTTGTTTAAAAGCACTTTATAAACAAATAAATATATTTCCATTGACTTTTCAAGAAATGCAAGATTTTTCCTGTACTATTAAGACGATTTGGAAGATTTTGGTACAAACCACACCTTCTAACTCACTCTGGTTTAGGAGCTTGAGTTTAGTGAAATATACACCTTAGCGTATTATATATAGATTGTATTCACAAATACTAATCGAAATGAGCCTGTAAACCGTTTATCATAATGTTGTTTATTTTTTTTTTACTTAATGCTCATGGCAAGAACAATTGGAGGGGAAAGCTTTGCTGAGGAATTGAAAAAATTAGTTTTGTTTTATCTATTATGCACGTGGTTTTATTTTAATGAATGAAATCTTTTGAGATTCGAAGCTATTCAAGACTTTGGAATGTTCATTAAATAGCAGATGTTTTGCACCACTACTGCAGTAGGTTTTATCTTGCCAAAAACCCTTAATTGGACATTCGGCATGAACATAGCAAGGGATTGAAGAACGACGAAGCATTGTTGAACAACTGTCCTAAAGGAAAGAGGCCATAGCTGTACACACATTCAAAAGTTACCTTGGAAATTTTTGAGAAATAAATTCTAGGGCCCAATACTTGTCAACATGATAGTGGGAGTGATTCGTAAAACCTTATTACTACTGTATTTGAGCCCAAATAGTAGGAATATACAGTGGGTGGATAATTTTTATCCATATGCACGTCCTGCCAGGTTGACAGTTGATATACAGGCTTATAATGTATTTTTCTGACTTTAGTGTTCTGAGATTTTTGTATTGGTAAGTTGACATATCGTTACAGTTCTTTCAAATGAATCTGCATCCAAAAAAATATTACAGGAGAAACAAAGGGTTTTCTCACTGCACATTGTCAGTACGGTTGCACATATCTTTCCAACTGTAAAAACTGCTATATCAGATATTTGAAACCTATTCATTATCTTATTAAAAATGCATCTTGAATTCTGTATTTCAAAATCACATTTCTTGCCATATTTTTTCCTTCACATAGTTCTATAAGTTATTAGAGGTACTGTATATACTATACATATTCTGATTTGATATTAAGAAAACTTCACATGGTGGATATTATAAGAGCAACGATGGTACTGAATATTGATACTTAAATATTTTTAATGTATAAGACTGATTACAGTATTACCTTATATCTGAAGGGGCAGATGACCGCACTGTTCCGCCCCTTTAAACAACAATAATTAACTTATATCTGAATTAATGGGCCGCCTTCAATGAACTCTCTTTCTAATTTATATGTATTCAAAGTATAAAATGAAATAAATAGAATTTACTTTTAAAGACAATATTAAAAAAGGTCCCTCAGAATGCAACATCTTTTGGTGTAAATCATCCACAGTGTTGCTGATGTACTCCATATTAATGGCAACATAATTGAATATGTGGATAGTTTTGTACAAAATATTCAGTTTGTGCAGAATGCTTAATTGTTCTGTAATTTTTTCTTCTTCTTCACGTAGAAGCCAGATGTTAAATTGGAGAGAAAAAATAGAATCCATTTTGTGCAACAAGCTACATATAAAGGGGTAGAACTTTGATATTTTGTACTGAGTTGATGGATACAATTTCAGAAAGGCATAATTGTTTCTTGGAGATCTTGTATTATTTTAATTGTTTGCAAAGAATATTAACATTGCTGTTGAGTGTGATACATTGTAGGGTACTCAAAACAAATGATCTTTCACTTTTTATTATTATTATTATTATTATCATCATCATTTTATATGGCACTCCCTGATGAGTCTGGACTAAAATGTACTGTATGAAATCTCGGCATTATGTATCCCTAATCTCGAGATTTGCCCATCCACTCATTTTGAGATGATCATGTGATTTCTACGTTTCTGGGGGTTGGTTGAATTTTAAAAAAGGAAGTACAGTAAAACTTGCACAAAGCGGAAACTTGTCCAATGTGAAGGAAAGTTATGGTCCCATCGTACTGGGTATAGCTTTGCATTTTATTTATCTTGTATAAAGCGGAATCTGTTCAACGCAGAAACGGAAAGAAATTATGAACATAATTGTTGAAACCTTACTGTATAATGCGGAACTTATGCTTTAGCTGTGTCATTTATTTAGGCATATTTGGTACTGCAGTAAAATTGCTACATAAATATTTCGCCAGGGGGAGAGCCAGGTGTTAACGTACTGTATTACGCTACTCTTATGAGGCCCTGGTTTCCCAAATTCCTCCAAGAATGAGATTTAAGTCTCCACTAATTGCCTGACTCTGGCTATGGTTCGTAGAGATCCTTATCTCGATATCCACCTTGAGCCCAATTCCAGTGAAAACAGTTTTGTAAATTTGTGTCCTGTCGGAAAATTTGTGTCAGTTGTGAAGACAGCATGATGGCTAAGAAATATGTGTCACTAGAAGGTGAAGGTTATTGAAGCGAGTGAAAAGAAAAAGTTGTCTGTGCATGAAATTGTCCGGTTTTCAGTGTTTAAGTACATTGAGTATATACATTTAAAAAAATACTTCAAGATATTGTATTACTGAGATATTGTATCACCAAAACTAGACTGATGGATTGGGGGTAAGTATTTATGTATCTTTTTGCATAATTTTGTTCAATCCAGAAACTTGTCTAATTCGGAAAAGAAACTCGGAACTTTGAGATTCCGTTTTGAGCAAGTTTTACTGTTCAGATATACTTTGCATCACTTATTTAGTGCTCCAGTTTACATGTTGACAATTAGGGGGAAAAACGCTCTGAAGATATATTTCAACAAGGCAAAACTTAAAAAATGGCTTCCAAGTTTTTAATGAATTGAGTTGATGAACTCTTTATACAAGTTTAGCTTCTAGCTTTAAAATTTTCTACAGTCCTCCAATCTGCGTTTTTTGAACACTGTATGGGACAATGTAAACCTCCACCGCAGTAGTATATTGTCTTCGTCTTCTTGAAGCCGTGCCTTGTATACTTAGGGACAGGAATACCATATTTTATTTTGCAGAACAGATTTTGGTGATATATTGACCAATTTGGTTCTATTTTTTTATTTTATTTTGTTCAATAATTTTTGCAGTTAATATTTGGTGTTATTTTTTAAATATTTTTGGTGGAATTTTTATGAGAAGTTGATAGTTAAAGCAAGTCAGCCTTTTGTAAGCCAAAGAATTTGTGCCACATATTGCCATTCATTATCGGAATCCAATCGAAGTCCCTAATTTCTATTTAAACATAGAAAACTTGGATTATCTCCACTCTGAAGGAGATTATAAAGTCGCTAATTCCAATCACAAAACCATTAAATTGACATTGCGCAAATGTAATGTTGAAATCGAACCACCAAGAGTCCACCAATTAGAAATTGTATACGTTAGTAAATATGATACATTATAACTGCCAATTTCAATGCTGGCAAACATGAGTGGTGAGAGTAAATTCAACCCTAATGCAACAAAACGGCAACAAAATTATTGTAAATCACCATGTTTGTAGTGATGAAGGAAAAATGTAAGGTTTCAGCCTTTGAAACTTATTTAAGTTGATGCAGACTTGCATTTTATTTCCTTGAGGTATCAACCAAAGTAACTGCGCAACCATCCGCTCAACGGGAGGTAAAGACTAGGAATTTAAAAGAACAATCTACGATCAGACCCATACTTGTCTCTCATTGTGTTTGCCCTTTTTCCATGTTTCTATAGTCTTTTATTTTCTGTCCATGGAATGTTTGTATGTCCACCTTGTTGTCTTTGGCAAATTTCAACTGAACAGTCATATAATTGTGAACCATTTGGTCATGATCACTCAGTATCTAAGTTACTGCAGTTACTTATATCCTGAAAGAACTGTTTTTGAGCGATACCATCATAATATTTGTGCTTTTTAAGGTGTGTATAAAGTTTGTATGTTTATTGTGAGTGTGTGGAAGTTTAACATACATAGATAATTTAAAGGCAAGTCCTGCACATTTCCTACTTCTATAAGTGCAATCAAAAAGGTCTGCTAGTGTTGATCATATACAGTCCAGATCTTAGGTGAACATTGTGACAAGGATTTGAAATTGTGCTTCATCACCGCTTCCCTCCTCAAGATTCACTCACGTTCAATTTATTTGATCACATCCAACCAATGCCCAAAAAATACAAACAAACACAGTGGACCTGCTCCTCAAGGAGAATAGTTGAATTAAACTATATATTAAAGAGAGAGAAAACCTAACTGCAGAATCCAGACTCACTGTCCTGCTCCAGGTCATGATGAGGGCAAAAATTTCCAAAGCAGAAAGATACAAATGTTGATACTTATGAAAATGAGTTTGTTGTATTCATGGAGCCTGTTTTGTATATTACTTGTTCTGTGGTAGCATTGGTATTGTATAGGCTGGTTTCAGCATTGAGGTAGGCACTAAAAACCATTGGTCCACCGAGGTTAGACATTTGTTCTCCTGACAACATATATGCAAGGAAAATGAAAGAAAGGGGCCTCATTGAGTTACACTATATACAGTAACACATCATTCCAGCACTTCATTAAGAAACTGACTGACTATTTCTGAGAAAAGAAATTGTTTTGTACTGCAGAACAGTTTACTTCCAGGCGAATTTGTTGCCATGTTTGGCATGATGTATCCCCATTACAATAATTTGTATATAGGCATGTAATGGTTGCGTGTGTAGTCTTTTACCTTCCCATATATCTTTTCATTCCCTTCCTGCATGGCACAGCTGTTGTCTGTGACTCACGGCTCAAAATGCTGGTGACTTTGTATTCTGTATCTGTTCCAACAAAATTAATGCACTGTTTCTGGGAGTTTTTGATTACATTGTATTATGACTAAAAAGAAAGCATATCGGATAGGTAAGCCACACTATTGCCCCCAGTTTCTGTATTGAGTACATGTAGAATGGGCTTCACATAATGCACCTTTTGCCAATGAGAATTAAAGTATCTCCCATAAGCTCAGTGGTCAGAGCAACGGTGTACAAAACCAGAGGTCACAGGTTCTGGACCTCATGTGTCAGATGTTTTGATTGTCTACCTTCTATCTAAATAGTTTATATATTCTATAAAATACATGACCTAATAGCTGATAGCTTCCATTTGTCCAAGTACAAAGGATATGTTTCATAAGAGGACTGGGAAGTCCATTTAAGTAGCCTTGGGAAAGTTAACTGGAAATACTGATAAAAATTAATTGTTGAAATGTTAACTGGTTCAAGTTTAACTTAAATAATCAGCCGGTTAAAATTCAACAAAAGTAACTGATTAGAAAAAAAAAGCAAAAGGTTTCCAGTAAAAGAATATTCTTGTCAATATTTAATTTAAGTCTGAAATGAAAAATCCACAGCCTGCTTCCAGTCTCCGACCGGGTCAGGAATGGAATGAATGAAGCCCCAATCTAGCGGCGAGGATATGAATTGTGCCGGCTGCCGAGGCCTGACGCACTCCTCTGGGGCAATGATTTAATGAATGACAGATGAAATGAAATGATAGTGGAGAGTGTTGCTGGAATGAAATGTTGACAGGGAAAACCGGAGTACCCGGAGAAAAACCTGTCTGCCTCCGTTTTGTCCAGCACAGATCTCACATGGAGTGACCGGGATTTGAACCACGGACTCAGCGGTGAGAGAAGTCTGAAATAGAAGTTACAAAACAAAAAGACAACATTAAGGAATCTTAGTTTCATTCACACTACAATTAATTATGTCTAGTAACAACGTCTCATCATTTTCCACTGCCATCAAACATTAAATTCAACCCTGTGCTTCCAGACAGCTGCAAAACTGACATTAGTTTCAATTGTTAAGGAATATCTTAACTTTAAAACACTATGCTTCCAGAGGAAACTAGATATTTTTTTACAATGAGTGAGAGAATTCATAAGAATGAATGTTGATTCACACAATACATTACGTAACCTTTCCGTACCCCCTGCGTTAAAAGTTGTTATATTCACACAATACAGTACATTACTGTACCGTTCAATTGGGACTTGGTGACAGAATGTGGTCAAGAAAAAATTTAGCTCTGTGTGCTATTATTTTAGACGAGGAGTAGGGTAGGACAAGAAAGAGGAAACTAAGAAAATGGGTTCATGATATTTTAAAAGAGTGAAATACAGAAGGAGAATATGTTACTTTATATCAAGAGCTAAAAGATGATGATACAACATTTTTCCAGTTAGAAGGGATTTCATGTCAACATGCTTATTTTGCAATTCCATGAAGTACTGTTTCAGGTGATGTTGAAAATAAGGTTGCGACGGAATATTGTTCATTTAAAATTCTTGATAAGTTTACTAACGCATGTTTGTCGAATTCACTATTTTGTTTTGGCGAGTGTAGCCGCAATCTGTAACCAAACCTAACCCAGGTTAAAATCAGAAGGAGCGCCAAAATACGCCTGGACACGGAATGGAAGTGGTTGCTAATGCACACTTGTCAATACATGTCCGCATACGTTCCGTAAACATTGCTGTGAAACAATCCTGTCAGGGAAGCACAAGGCTCACCGAAGGTGTATGTAATGTGCAGTGTGCATGTACTCATTTAAAATACAGTAAACTTTCATGTACAGAGATGTGATGGAAAGGTAATGTAATGTATAGTGTGAATCGACCTTAATTTTGATTTTGCATCAAGTAGCCAGTGGTATGCCATTGGGCTCATCAGTTAGTGTGGCAGACCTCACCATGACACTGGCCACTTTATAGTATGGATAAAACATACTGCATTGCAGATTGGTTGATTAACTAATTGCCACGCTATATTCCTAGCATCCTCCTTTTCCTAAAGCAAGGCACAATGCCAGACAGTCATTTATGAGCTTTCATATGCAGCTCTAGCTTCTACGTTACTGCACTATCATCTGTTACCACTAACTGCTTAATATACCGTATCTTCTATAACTAGAGCCCTGCGCGGATAAGGAAAACGTTATCCACCCGACTGTTATCCGCATTCGCATGTTTGTTATTCGAATCTACTGGCATTACAATAATATGTTTAATTAGGCAAAGTATTAAAGGAACACCCAGCCGTAAAAACCTTCCGCCACAAAGACTTACATCGCATCTCAATACCGACCCCGTTGGATAACGGGAATAATTAGGGGTAGACATACACTAAAGCAACACGTTTAGACATTTGAGGAGAAAGTCGTTCCCTTAGACTATGTGCTATGTTTAAAATAAATGTTAAACAGCCAGAATTGCAACCCTTTCCTGTTCAGAGTGTTAATTATGCTTAATATACATAATTTGAATAAGATAAGCTTAAATCATCATCGTACATTTGTCATGGAAAAAAAAAAACCACAACATAACAGTCCTTAGTAATGATATTCAACAAGTTCGGATTGTATTCTAAAATCTATCTGCAAATTTACTCCAAACATGATCCGCTATCTGCACAGCCATGCAAACTATATCCACATGGCGATAAATGGATATCCGCATCCGCGCAGGGCTTTATCTATAACACTCATAGTACTACTGTACTTGAAATGCGGTTCATTTTCAAAGTATTAATGTTTCAATTATATAAATGTATTAGAAATTGAATAAATGAATGTTTGGAAACCCTTTTGATGTATTTGAACTCGTCTGAAATGCGTATAACTACACAAAATTCATGACACCTATCAGTTGTGATTTGTAGGAATGAGAAATACACATTCAGTAAATCCCCAATTATCTGCCTAATTGGGTGGCAAAGGCACCAGGGATAGCAAAAATCGCGGATAACACGGAAAAATAAAAATACTCGAAAAAACATACTGTATTTGAGCATAAAAACTCTACGTGTAAATCACTAAATAATGAAGAGTAAACAAAAAAACAGTAAAAACAGTAAAACAGAACTGTAAACAAAAAAATATTCAGTCAGTCGTTCAAAGCCCGGCTCACTTGCGGCGCATACCAGCCACTCTTCTATGTTCCCTTAGTTGACGTTCTCACCGTCCGAAACGGATGTCGCTCGGTCAACCAGTGTAGCGGTCGGCACGACTTCATTCTCTTCTTCACAAATGTTTTGGTTGACATTTGTTTCGACACACAGGAGTTTTCTCTATTATTTAACAAGTGTTGAGGGTTTGATGTAATCCCATGCAGACGCAATATCATAAATACTATCCAAAATAGTGTTATTCTTCCAAAATTGTTTAAGATCGCAGCCTTCTTCGATTTTTGACAGCAATAACTTTGTTCTGTACTCGTCCCGGATAATCGGGGCTTTACTGTACATAAGATTTATTAGTTTGTAGAAGCAAGTACATGTTTAATAATGTTTTGATAAGACTGGTCTCTTATTTGCTCACGTTTTTGTTTCCATGGTTTTTTTTTAATTTTAATTACTTTACCTTAATATAAGTATGTTGCTACTTAAGTAAGTAAATGGTTTGTAACATCATTTCAAAATGATATTTTTAGCAAAATAAGAGGGCTAGCGACCCCAACCACTAATAATTCCGGTAAACAGCGAATCGTGTAGTAGGTGGCGGGTATGCTCGGAAGGCGAATATGCATATTTCCCCCACTATAACTACTGTCACTACACGTCATTATGCCATTTCAAGCAGAGTTGCAGGCTTGCAAACAAGGCTGCTACAACTGATTCTCCTACCAAGTGCGAGTTGCATTGTGTAATTTGGTTTCTTCATGCAGTGCAGCGGAAATTCATCAAAGAATGAGTTTTCATTCATGACACCCTCCTCACAGTGCCCTCATATGAGGTAATTTCCAAAGATTGCTACAGAATTTGTAGACTTCTTTTACTTTACACATTTGGATTTTCAACCTCTAGTAAGAACATTATTATTATTATTTGCTAATCTTGTACAACTTGATTTTTGCAAACCCCAAATAGTAGGATGGGTCATCATAAAAACAAATAAAAATCATATATTAGAAAACTTTTCTCTGTGTTCCTGGAATTGGGACAAAATCGTGGAAGGAAAGAGGAAAGTAGAGAAGTCCCATAAATACCCCGACCCGGCAGGAACTGGATAAGGGGAAATGATGATGATAACTTTGGAATCTATTATATGCCCAGTGTATACTTAAGATGGTAAAAGATTATACAATTGCAGGCATTAGATCAGTGCCCATCCCTTTATCAGGTTCTGCAGTGCCGTATATTCACACTAGTGATTTCTGTGGTAACCACTGTGTTTCTGAACATTCATGAACCTCGTTTTACCTCTTAAGGTTGGCTCACAATTGCCCAAGAATGGTAATGGGAAGGAGTTAAAATCTATGCTATCTTATGGGCACAATCACTTATTAGAAATAGGAAGGCCAAAGTCGCCTGGAAAATATTCTCGTGTTTTACCTTACACCAAATTTAATAAGATTGTTATCCATGTCCATTGAACTTATCTAGAAAATAAATATATTATTATTTTTACCGTATCTAAATGCCTCCAGTGAAATAATATAGGAAGATTGAAAATACAAAGCAAAATACGAGATGAGTAGGATCATATTAGACCTATTTGAAAAATCTTTCATTGTTGTCACCCTTTACAGAGGTTTGTAAATTATTAGAATCTAATAATGAATGTAAATCAATCAGAATGCTTTATTCAAACTCATTTTATTGACTAACTGCAGACATCTTTTATCACCGTACTTATTAATGTTTTCTCCTGTGTAGATTTATAACTTTTCCCATTAGGAATTACTTTTGGAAATTTTAAGAATTGGTATTCCAAGGGATACCTGATCTGGGTCCGTTTTCTCTTGTTTCATTGACTTTGGGATGTATCCTATAAATCAGGCGATTTCAAACCATGGTCCACGAATCTTTGAATAGTTCTAGAGTGGATGATCAGTAAAAAGACTTTTGAGTTCCTCTGCTCTAAACTCGCACGAAAAGTTGATTAAGGTATTGATTAGGCGGAACTTTTGCAAAATATTAATACTAAGTCGAATAAGTTGATCAAAACAAAACTTGTGGGATTTTGCATTAATAAGGCTCCTGTTTTAGTGGAAATTCTATAAAATCATTGTACTATTTTCTTAAAATAAAATGTAATTAATACTGTTGGTTAAATATTTGAAATAATTGCAATGCCTTGTAAAACATATTTAATGCATTAAATCATGAAAAGTATAAATGCAATTTTGGGAAACTGGCACTGAGTCTAATAATTTGCACACCTCTGTATGTATCTATGATACCAGGACAAGTAGGTCTACTCCAAAGATGGTAATTCACTCACATCCTTTACAGTGGTGATTTTTTTATGTTTAGCCTCCAATTTTAAAAATTCTTTTAATTATAAAAATTACATTGTACGTTTAATTTTGATGGGCATAACTGCACTATTATCAGCCTCTAACCTTCTTAATATAACAGGACCTACAGCAATAATTAATAACTTTTCAGTTAGTCAACATGTATTTATGCCCAATTATATTATGCAGAAAATATGACTACCTACTGTAAAAACTTTTGTTTTTGTGTGTGATTAATGATTATTTCCATAGAGACCGATCAAAATAAAAGTAATCAAGCTTTCCCGAGTAATAAAAACGGTATATGCTTGAATTTCTCCATAGGCCTATTATTATGTTTATCTATTTAAAGAACATCCAAGTTTAATTCTTAATTTACTTTCTTGGCCAGTGACTTATGATCGCGAGATTAATGGTCACATAAAACTACAAGCTTCTTGATGCCTTCACTTTCTTGGGCAATTATGAACAGAAGCGGTGACTAACTTCCTATTCGTGTTCTCATTCACAAACGATTGTGAACTAGGCTTCATTGTTGAATAGATCATGTGTAATATTTCAATATTTGTTCCCAAAGCACTCTGATACTGTCATGCACAAGCCAGTAGTTAAAACTTGTTGAGAGTTATACTATTTATTGTGATTGGATATTACAGTACATATGTTAAAATAATAACTGATTTTTCTTTTTTTAAACTATATATATCTCGTGTAGTTTTAGGGTGTGCATTGTCTATTCTATTCAGTGAATGTTTAAAAAAATGTAATATGTATTTCAAGCATGTATTTGTGTTATTGATATCTCTATGTAATGAAAATAAATTGCTCATACCTTAATTTGATGCAATATGATATTACCCCAGTTTTCCTTTTCTTAGTTCCTGGACTGGTAACCATTCCTGTGGTGTAATACCATCTAGTGGCAAGATTGTGCTGATTGTACACCTGAACTAACCTGCTCAGGCATGACTTGCCTGTTGTGTGGTGCACTCTAGCAGTGCTGTGAGAACCAAAATAGAAAAGGTCAATGTGTGCTTCCTAAAGGCAACTAATGGTTTATCTAGATACACTATAGGCTCATCTTCATACTGGCTGGAGAACCAATCCTTCTTGAAACTCTGGAGATTTAAGTTTACCTTGACTTCTATGGATAGTTGGTAGAAGTTCTACAGGAAAGAGAACTGAAAAGAAAGAAGATCTGGCTAGAGTTCTATTCTACAGAGGCCATGATGAATAGGGCATGAACTGATGTAAATGAAGACCTATAGAGCATCCAGCGTTTAGAAAAGACTGTGGGTCTTATGGGCTTTTACTTTTAATGGACCCCCCCCCCCCCCTACTCTGGTTTTGTTACCCCACCTTTTATCATGAAGGAACTCTGAACATATATATTTTTCGTCATAATAGCTTCCTACAATTATCTACCAATTGATTACCTATGTTATTGCATACAAGTATCGTTTATATTGCGTCTTAGTAATTAAAAAATTTGGGGGGTTAGCACGCTGGAAAGAAGAGCCTCGTCCTGTGCTGCAAGCTCGCCCGGAGTGGAGCACGTGCTCAGTTCCGTCGGCAACATAAGTTCTGAAGCACTATCCGTCATTGGTGTTGCTGTTTGTGTGTGTCTGTTTTACTTTCTGTTCGATCGAATCAGGGTTGGCGACAGTTGAGTTCGAACCCGCTATCTCCCGAATGCAAGCTCACAGCTGCGTGCCCCTAACCGCACGGCTAACTCACTACAATATTACGAATATTAATCTAAACAAAACAGTAAGAATAAAATTGAAAGAAAGTAAATTACAGCCTAACTAATAACTGAAGAGGTGATGATCAACAGTATTGCTGACGTAAAAATTGTTAGCATCGTCAGCATACAGTACATCCGTGAAGGAAGGAAGGGTTGTGCACTCGACATCTGTCAATCAGTAATGCGTCATATCACAACGAAATTAATATCGTTATTGGTTCTCTTCGCATACGGTATCCTTAATACTGCTCCAATCCGTTAACACCTGCAAAATTGCTCCTTCCTGGGTGTGTTCTATTTCAGGTAACTTAGTTGCTGGGGTTGTGTTGTCTCGCTAACTTAAGAAAGTCATTTCGCTCAACTTATGAAAGCGCAGTACTCGAAGAGGGTGAACATAACAAATGACGTCAGTGCTCCTCTGCCTAGAGCTAGCAACACTGTCACCATAAGGCTCCACAGTCTTTTCTAAACGCTGGATGCTCTATAAACCTTTGTCATTTGTGGCCTCTTTGGCTGTACATGGATACCATCATAAAATCTGCAAGAGAAAGTCCTTTCACGATCCAAATGAAGCCTGTGTATGTGAACTCTGAGTTGCTATTATATTGCTGAGTGCAAGAAGTTATCAAGACCAGTAATTGACTTCTGTATGAACTCTTATGTAATTCTCATTCATAAATGCACAAGTTCTGTGCTCTATTATTATTAATTTTGAAGATAACATTAAATAACATCACACTGCCACTCTCAAGAGAGCCCCCGTTTTTGTTTTCGTATGGGGATGATGGTGTCGTGCCAAATGGGGTGAATGTTTCCTGTTATTTCTCCTCTTGCTAATGCAATATTGATGGCACTTTTTCCATTGTGGCATATATATATGTGTATATTCGACGATTGTTAAGCAGGGTGAACCCTTTTCTGCGAGCGTCTTCACGATTATTATTATTATTATTAAATAGGTAGAAAGTTGTAAGACATATTAGACTGGGGATGTAATCTTTCATACTAAAATGCATGTTGAATTTGGAGAGTAGATCACCTAAATGGCTCCAACTCGAAAGAGGCTATACGATAATAATCATCTCCAAAGGAGAAATTGAATTTAGTTTTGATGGAGAAATATCAACTGTCCATGACATAACTGCTTTATAACAAAGCTGACTCTCTTGTTGATTCAAAAATATTGTCTCTAGCAAACTAATCATAACACAATTTATTAAAAAAAAGCAATATATGCAATGAATCTTCTCAGTAAACAAGGGGAGACAATTTCTTTTCAGTGGGTTTCCTTTCTCACATGTATGAGTGTAGGAAAAAGAAGCTACTAATTTACTTGCTGCATCATCATCATCATCATCTTGAGCAGTTTCCGACCGCTGGTCGGGTCTGCTTGGAACATAAGCCTCTCCATCGTTTCCTGTCCATCCACCATCTCTCATCTTCCACTGTGTCTCAGCACACTCCTCTTTCCTCCACACTCTTCTTAAATCCTCTTGTCCATCTGTCCCTTGGTCTTCCCCTTGGCCTCCTTCCCTTCATTTCCAATCCAAACATCTTCTTCGGTATCTCCTCTCGCATCCTCCTCACATGTCCATACCATTGCAGCCTAGATCGCTCTATTCTATTTTGCAATGGTTCCTCTCTCACCATCTCTCTGACTCTCTCATTCCTTACTCTGTCCATTCTTGTTACTCCTACCCTACTCCTCTGGAACTTCATCTCAACTGCTCGTATTTTACTCTTGTCCATTTCCTTCATCACCCATGTTTCTGAACCATATGTCAAAATTGGCACAAAGTAGGTCTTGTAGATGATTCCTTTACATTTTTGTGGTACATCTTTATTCCATATCATCCCCCTAACACTCTTGAAAAATCCATCTGCACACCTTCCCCTTTCATTTATTTCCATCCTATAGCCTCCCTTTTCTTCAATTATGCTTCCCAAGTACTTGAAGCATTCTACTTTTTGCAACTGCTGTCCTCCCAAGTGTTATGCCCATATCCAGTCTGTTCTTCCTCCTCGTTGTGATGACCACTTCACTCTTTGGTGCTGAGAACTTCATCCCATATGATAACACTACCTTCTCCCACTCATCTAATTGCTCTTGTACTTCTTTCTCATCCTCTCCCCATACCAGAAGGTCATCAGCAAACAACATTGCCTTCATTTTCCTTTCCCCAATGCTATTTACCACTTTTCGTATGATTTCATCCATCACCACTATAAATAACAGGGGTGAGAGGGCACTTCCTTGTTTCAGACCACTCTCCAGTTGAAACCATTCCGTTCTCTCCCTTCCCACTTTTACACAGCTTTTGCTTCCCTCGTACATTGCTTTCACTCTTGCCACTGTCTCCTTGTTCACTGCTTTTGCTCTCATTGCTTCCCATACCTTACCTTGTTTCTATTAATACTATCATATGCTTTCTCAATATCCAAGAAGGTCATCACCAGATCTTTCCCATATTCATAATGGTGTTCTTGTAGCTGTCTTACAGCAAAGATGTGGTCAACTGTTGACCTTCCTGGCCTGAATCCATACTGTTCTTCCCTCAGCCCATGTTCAACTTCTGTCCGAATTCTTCTCTCCAGTACCTTCTCAAATATTTTGGCGCAGTGGCACATGAGTGTAATTCCCTTGTAGTTCTTGCATTCCTTCCTACTTCCCTTTTTAAATATGGGTATTATTATCCCTCTTTTCCAGTCCTCTTGGTATTTTCTTCTCCCTCCATATCACTTTCATTACTCGAAAGAGCCACTGTGTTCCCATCACCCCTGCTGCTATCACCATCTCCACACTCACTTCGTCTATTCCTGGTGCCTTTCCCCCCTTTCATCTTCTTTAATGCTTCCTCCACTTCTTTCCATGTCAATTCCTTCTCTGAAATGTCTTGGTCACTGTCTGTTTCTTCCTCCACAATGTCCACTATGCTGGTTTTAGTTGGATTTAGGAGTTCCTTGAAGTACCGTATTCTCTCCAGATAACCTTTACTTCTTCCATATTTTCAACCTCCTTTCCATTCCTGTCCACCATTCTGACATTTTCCCCTGTATCTCTTCTCTTTGCCTTTATCATTCCATACAACACTTTCTTACTGCCAACACAGTCTTCCTCCATCATTTCTGTCCATTTCTCCAGCCATCTTCCTTCACTACTTCTCCTGCTTCTTTCTTCCGCTCTTGGTATTCTTCTCTTGTTCTGTCTGTCCTCTGTTGGAACCATTTCCTGAATGATTCATTTTTCTTTTTCACTGCTTCCTTAGTTCTGGGGTTCCACCATGGTGTTTCCTTCCACCTTTTCTTTCCACTAGTTCTGCCACACATGACTTCCGCTGCTTCTACCAACACATCCCTGAACCTATTCCATTCTTCTTCACCTGTTCTTGGATCATCCTTCGGTAATTTGTTCCTCTGGAACTTCTCCTTATTTCCATCCTCCTTCAGCTTCCATGTCCTTATTCTTCTTTCTTGGTTCTCAGTTCTCCTCTTTTCCTTCAGTCCTCTCACCTTGGCGACCAGCAGACGGTGGTAACTGCCAGGGCTTCTGAAGGTATTACCCTTATATCCGTGATACTCTTCTTTGTCTTCTTCCCGCATAGAATGTAGTCCACCACTGATTTCCTAGTCAAATCCCTGCTGTACCAAGTAATTTTATGGCTCTCTTCTTGTACCATGTGTTTCCAACCATTAGCCCATTTATCTTGCACAGTTCCAGCAATCTCTCTCCTTCCTTATTCCTGTTTCCCCCTCCTTCACCACCAATCACTTCCTCAAAACCTCTTCTATCAGTTCCGACATGGGCATTTATGTCCCCAATGACTATCAGGTTTCTCCCTACTAACTGCTTCTGCAACTCTTCTTCAAACTCGTCCTTCTCGCCTTCTGTGCATCCCACCTGTGGTGCATAGACTTGCAGAATGTCCAGGTTTCTACCTTTCACTGTGATTCTGGCTCTAATTATTCTATCAGTTATCCTCTTTACTTCCTCCCTCAGCCCTTCTCTCACCACCATTCCCACTCCATTTCTCTTCCCCTCCTCATTTCCTATCCAGTATAGCTGAAAGCCATTTCTTAGTTCTTTTCTTCCTTCTCCTCTCCATTTGGTCTCTGCTAGTCAGAGTACATCCAGTTTTCTCCTCTCCATCATATCTACAATCTCCTCCACTCTTCTGGGGGTTTGCCTGTTCCTCTATCGGGCGCGTCCCAGGTGGCGGATAGGGGGGCTCGCCGGACTTGTCCGGAGGGTTTGAGGGAAATAAAATACCTCTCGCGGACCAAGAACAGGCCCCTTGCCAGGGTTATGGTGAAGCTACGTTAGGCCTAGCAAGCCAGTAGTGGATATGGAACTGCTTTTAAAACGGGAACAGGCCTCGGAAAGGACTTGCTGCATAACAAACTAAAATAACCAGTGATGGACGAAGCAAAGAGGACATAAAAAGTATGTTAGTACAGCCAAGGAAAGCATTTCTACAGAAAAGGAATCTGTTGACATCGAATATAGATTAAGGTATTAGGAAGTAATTTTTGAAAGCCTTTATCTGGAGCTTGGCACTCTATGGAAGTGAAACTTACACTGCTGGAGCAGCAGAAAAGAGGAGAATTGAAGCGTTTGAAATGTGGTGTTACAGGAGAATGATGAAGATCAGATGGGTAGATAGGGTTACAAATGAAGTATTAAGATGATTGGGAGAGGAGAGATGTTTGTGGCAACTGCTAATGAAGAGAAGAGATAGGTTGGTAGGACACATACTAAGACACCTAGGAATAGCAAACTTAGTTATGGAAGGAAGGGTCGAGGATAAGAACTGTAGGGGTAGTATATGTTTAACAGATATGAGGTAGCTGAGTAGAGATGAAACGATTAGCTCAGGACAGGAAAGCATGGAGGGCTGCATCAAACCAGTCAAAAGATTGAAGACTCAAACAACAATAACAAACTAAACAAGCGTCACCCAACCCCAAACCATTTAGGAGATAAATATAAACAGAACACTAGGACGGTCCTGCAATGATGCTATAACCTTGTACAACAATTAGTCAATAGATATCAAACATAGTTTAGAATGCACCAAAGTTAAACCAAAATATCAATCATCACACATACTTTGGAAAGCAGGAAACATAAGCCAAAGCCTTAAGCGGTAGCAGAGTTTCATCTCAACATTGGTCATGATTGTCCTGCTGCATATCTCCACATGCAGCAGGAGAAAATGAAATAAGTTTTAATGGAAACATTTCAGCAGTATCAATGATACAATAACTACTCCCTTGAAAGAAAAAAAAACCTGACTCTCTTGTTGATTCCAAATTATTGAATTTAAGAAACCAACTATAACACCAGCTTTTTCCAAGTACTGTACAGCCAATATGCAACATGTCCAGAGAACACAACTGAATCATGCCAGTCAAGAATCTATTTCATTTACTGTAGGTGTGGGAAATCTTTGGTCATCAGCCCTGTGTATTTTTCTAATAATAATGTGGGATTAACATCCTGTTTTAACTGCTGTGGCTTTAGAGCAGTGGTTCTGAACCCGTAGAAGTCTGCGGACCACTCAGCCTAAAATTGAATCATGTATGGACCACCCCCTCCCCACAATACACCTTATCAGTTGTAACCCTTCCTCAATAACCCTTATTTTAAAGATATTTCAATTCAAACCCTGATAGTCCTCGCCGCGAATACATTCGGATGAATTTCGTTCAATGCACATTGTTTCCGAAATCCCCATTTATTGGCCACTTTTTTATACGTGCTGGTGGACCCTTTTCTCCCGAGGTACTCGCGGACCATCTTTGGTCCGTGGACCACCGGTTAAGAACCACTGCTTTAGAGAGAACGTGGTGCCAGAAAATTACTGACACTAGGTTTTCGCATTCACACACCCTTATATTCCATCGCATTAAACCCGTTATAATGGACTTTGAAGGCCAACCTTAATTAACTGCACCACTCGGCCCAACTGCACATGCATTCGTATGATGACCTGTAATGTGTGATAACGGTAGTAGTATGTGTAACAGCAATTATTTGGGTCTAGAATTTTGGGATAGGTGCCCTGTGACTTGCAGGAAGGTACCATCCTGGCATTTAAATGACAAAAAAATAACCCCTGGCACTACAGCCCATGAAGGGCCTGGGCCTACCAAGCGGCCGCTGCCCAGCCATTTGGCCTGCAATTATTGGGGTGACGCGTGATCAGCGCATCGGGTCCCCTCGGCCGTTAATCTTGGTTTTCGTGATCGGGGCGCTGCCTCACTGTCGGACAGCTACTCAGTTGTACTCACGAGGCTGAGTGCACCCCGTTCCAGCCCTCACGTCAGTTTCTAAAATCCCTGACGGAGCCGGGAATCGAACCCGGGGCCTCCGGGTGAGTGACAGCCGTGCTACCCCTACACCACGGGGCCGGCACCATCCGGCATTTGCCTGGAGGAAGTGTGAGGGTGGGGAAATCACTTGGGATGGAAGCTGTTGGCACCGATCCCTGAACTTGCTGCAGCTTTCCATTACAATCTTGAAGTGTGGACCTCCCCAACATGCTTGTCTGCAAGGCAGTCGCAAGTCAACCAACCCACAAAAGCTCTATTTGGAGACCAGACAATGGAATTAACCCAAAATATGCCACTCATTAACTCAATTCTGTTACAGTGAGTTCCTATCATGATTCGGCCGGCCAGCGCATTGAGCTTATCTGCCTCCCGTTGACTGATCACTTCCTGTTACACAGCACGCACTTCTCAGTTCTGGCCCTTGCTTATAACGTGTATTAAGTTAGTGTTGATCTGTCGCTCCAACTGTTCTCGAGTTGTGATGTGTTACTTTGGGGTATAATTCTCATAATTCCTCCACGTGTGTACACGGTAGAGGAAAGGGTATTTATGTACGATAATTATGTGAAAACAGAGTCTTACAGGGAAGTCGTTAGACGATTCATAACATATTCCAGGTGTGCGCTCTACACATAGAGATACCGTGCGGAATCTCGTAAACAAATTAAGAGGAACTGGTTCTTTACTCGATAAGAAGCGAAGTGTTAAAAAACTTGTACTAAATGAGGAAAAAGTAAATGAAATCTCACGGTCCCCAGATTTAACAGTTTGTGACTTTTACTCATGGGAGAACTTAAAGAATAAAGTGTATGCAAGAAACCCTCACACGTTGGACGAACTGAAAGAACATATCCGGAGAGAAATAGTCTCAATTACGGAAGACGAACTCATGCGTGTGAATCGGAGTTTCCTAAGACGATGCCGGAAATGTGTGGATGTAGGAGGAGAACATTTCCAACATCTCCTGTTATAAGGTACGACCTTAGTTTATTAATTCTTCCTTTCTTCATTTTAATTGTTATCTCATGTCATGCACGGATAAAGTGAGCCATGTGCTGTTCTGTTCATATTGCTATGCTATGTCGGGCGGGGAGTGATGAGTCAATGGGAGGCAGATAAGCTCGGTGCGCTGGCCAGCCGAGTCATGATAGGAACTCACTGTATAAGCAGTATTGAAAATTGAGCTAAAGTGATAATGAACTGCAATATTAAGTTATCAGCTTTGATTGGCCTAGAGATTAATAATAATAATTTTAAAACGCCTTTAACTTGGTTGATAGAGAAACCATAGATAAAACAATTCGTGACTTTGGAGTGAAAACTAAATTGGCAAACCTAATACGTGAAACCCTTACTGACACGATTTCAAAAGGAAAATTTATGGGTGAGATATCAAAATCTATTAAGATAAATACAGGTGTACGGCAGGGTGATGGTTTATCACCCCTTCTGTTCAACTGTGTTTTAGAGAAAATTGTAAGAATTTGGAATTTAAAGCAAAAAGAACATAACATTTCGCCAGTAACTTTGGGGAGAAGAAACAAAGGCATTGAAATAAGTTGCCTAGCATTTACAGACGATTTTGCTATATTGTCAGAAAACCTAACAAGTGCAACAACACAAATCAATCTCTTGAAAGAAATAGCCACAAAACAGGTTTGAGAATCTCCGTAGAAAAAACTAAATTTATTACAAACATCAAGAACGCTTCAAAATATTTGGCAACAGATATTGGCCCAGTGGAAAAAGTAAAGAAATTCAAATATCTGGGAGAAATAATTCAAGAAAATGGTTTAGAAAAATCTTCGGTAGAAGAAAGGGTACACAAGATGGAAAGAGCATATGGTATCACTAAGAATTTTTATAACAAAAAGTGCTTATCTAAAAATCTTAAAATAAGACAAGGTTATGAGAGTGTTCTAGGACCAGAGGGTTGAGGTGGAAGAAATGAGGAAGGAAAGAGACTGTTGGACTTCTGCCTGAGGAACAGCCTGCTAGTTGGGAACTCCTGGTTTAAGAAAAGAGAGAGCCACACAATCACATGGCACAGTGATGACTTGACCAGGAAGTCGGTGGTCGACTATATACTGTATGAGAAAGAACTAAATAAGAACATCACGGACATCAAGGTTATACCATCGGAGAACCTGGTTAGCGACCATCGATTGCTGGTAATTAACCTGAGAGGGAGTAAGGAGAAGAAAGGAACTGAGAACCAGGAAAGACGGATAAGGATATGGAAACTGAAAGAAGGGGATAGAAGGGTCGAGTACCTCAAAATGGTAAAGGAAGGAATTCCAACAGATGAAGAAAGAGGGGTGGAAGAGGAATGGGCTAGATTTAAGAAGACACTAGTAGGTGCAGCAGAAGCAGTATGTGGGAGAACAAGTAGTAAGAAGAGGTGGAAGGAAACACCATGGTGGAATGAGAAGACAAAAGATATAGTAAGGGAAAAGAATAGAGCCTTTAGGAGGTGGTATCAAAATAGGACGGTAGAGACAAGGGAAGAGTACAAGGAAAGAAAGAAGGAGGCGAAGAGAGTAGTGGCTGAGGAGAGAAGAAAGTGGATGGAAGAGTGGACAAAGATGATGAAGGAGGATAGTGAAGGTACAAAAAAGGTCCTGTATGGGATGGTAAAAAATAAGAGGCGGAAGGATCCTACGGATTATGTTAGAATGGTGAACAAAAGGGGACAAGAGATAGAAAATAGGGAAGAACTGAAGAAAATGTGGAAAGAATATTTTGAAGAACTTCTGAACCCAAATGGAAAAGACGGTGAGGAGGAAGAAATCGGGGAAGAGGAAGATGAACTGCAAACAGAAAAGGACTCAACATGGAAAGAAGTGGAAGATGCAATGAACAAGATGAAAGGAGGGAAGGCACCGGATGTGGATGAGTTGAGTGTAGAGATGGTGAGAGCAGCAGGAGAGGTGGGGATACAGTGGTTGTACCGAGTGATGAGGACAGCATGGAATGAAAGGAAGACCCCAGAAGACTGGAAAAAAGGAATAATTGTCCCGATCTTCAAGAAAGGTAGTAGAACAGATTGCAGAAACTATCGGGGAATAACACTGATGAGTCATTGTGCAAAGATCTTCGAGAAAGTTTTGGAAAACAGAATTAGGACAAGGATAGAAGGAGGGATGAGGGAAGAACAACATGGCTTCAGAGCAGGAAGGTCCACAGTGGATTTGATTTTTGCTGTAAGGCAGTTACAAGAACAGCACTATGAGTATGGAACAGATCTACTGATGGCCTTCCTGGACATTGAGAAAGCATATGACAGTGTATGCAGAAACAAAGTATGGAAGTCCCTGGAGGATAGAGGAGTAGAGAAATGGACTATAAAGAGGATAAAGGAGATGTACAAGGGAAGCGTGAGCTGTGTGAAAGTGGGAGGAGAGAGATCGGACTGGTTGGAACAGAGAAACGGCCTGAAACAAGGAAGTGCACTGTCACCGTTACTTTTCATTGTGGTGATGGATGACATAATGACCCAAGTGGCACAAGTAATTGGGGAAGGAAAGATGAAAGCAATGGTGTTTGCAGATGATTTGATGATTTGGGGAAACAAGGAGGAGGAGGTACAGGAACAGTTGGACCTGTGGGAAGGAATAATACAAGGATATGGGATGAAATTTAGCATAAATAAGAGTGAGATGGTGATCACAACAAGGAAGAAGGAAAGAACCACAACGGGAATAACAATTGGTGGGGAACAGCTGAAGAAAGTGGAGAGTTTCAAGTATCTGGGAAGCCTGATACAAGATAATGGAAGAAACGATAGAGAAATAAATGAGCGGGGGAGGCAGGCAGAAGCATTTCGGAGGAGTGTGAGAAGCATGTTATGGAGCAAGGATGTCCCTCAGAACAGCAAAAAGATCATATATCGGACGTACTATGTCCCTATCCTGACGTATGCCTTGGAGACCTGGGTTATGAAAGGAAGGGAGAAGAGCAAAATACAGGCCAGTGAGATGAGGTTCTTGAGAAGCAGTATTGGAGCTACAAAGATGGACAGAATAAGAAATGAGAGGACCAGAGAATTAATGAAGGAGGAACCATTACAGGATGGTATAGAGAAATCTAGACTTAGATGGTATGGACATGTAAAACGAATGGAGGAGAAGAGGATACCCAGGAGAGTACACGAGACGAAGTGGGAAGGAAAGAGACCGAGAGACAGGTGGCTGAAGGGGGTGGAAGAAAGCGTGAAGAAGAGAGGAGAAGACTGGACAAGGGTGGAGGCTGAGAGATGGTGGGAAGACAGAAGACGTTGGAGAGGCTTGTGTTCCAAACAGACCCGGCCAGTGGCTGGAAACTGTGCAAGATGATGATGACTACACTACAGTGGTGAAACCGGAATGCCTATACGCAAGTGAATGTCTGGTACTAAACTATAGATTAGATAAACTTGAAGTACTAGAAAGGAGAATCATGAGGAAAATTTTAGGCCCAGTGAAAACAGCAGAAGTATGGAAATTAAGATCTAATGATGAAATATACAGGAAGATAGAAAATATAACAGAAATGATAAGAAAAAGGAGATTGCAATTTTTTGGACATATTTACAGAATGGATGATTCCAGATTAACAAAAAGGATATTCAAGTACCTTTGGGAGAAAAGGGCAACAACTAGCTGGATTCAAAAAGTAAAGAAAGATTTAGAAAGAAATAATATAAGTGAAGGTGAAGAAGAAACGGTGAACAGAGAGATCTTTAGAAAAAGGGTATTAAGTATGAAAGGATTCCAAGGAAGATTGCCAAAGAAACCTGGTGCGAAGTGGTCCGAGGACAGAAAGAAGCAGCATAGTGAACGGATGAAGGAGTACTGGAGGGAACGGAAGAGAAAACAACAAAGTGTGAAGAATTGAAATTGGCTTGTGGTCCCTAGCAGGCCTCATCGGAAAGAAGAATAATTATGTAAGAACATAATATGGTACTATAGATTGCGTAAACATTAGCCATTTTGAAAATGGTAAATAGATATTATCCGTATTTAGAAGTGATAAATTGAATATCAATACTTGGAGAAGTAGTTTAATAAATGATTAAACGACGTACATGTTTCGGTGTTGCAATGATATCATCATCAGCGTGAAATTATATTTAATCTTAAAAACTAGTTAACAATGTCAAAAATGGATAGATATACTTACAAAAATTGTTTTAAATTTAAAAGAATGAAATCTTTCAAATATATTAATGGACATGCTAGATCGGAAAATTCTAAGGAAAATATGAGGACCTGTTAATAATAATGGTACTTACAGAAGAAGACATAACAATGAATTATTTGAACATATAGAAGATTTGGTGAGTGTGATGAGAAAAAGGAGAATGTCTTTCTTTGGACATTTGGAGCGGATGGAGCATCATCGACTTTCATATCGAATCCACTCATCAATGTATAAAAAAAAATCCTATTGTAATGGTCGATGCAAGTTAAAAAGGACCTAACAGAAGCTCGAATCAATCAAGCTCTGGTTTGGGATAGGAACCTGTTCAGAAAGGCGGTTAAATCAACCAGTAATCTACACCCTTTAACATCTGTGATGCCTCGCCCTCAATGCAAGTGGACGGAAGAAAGGAGAGCAGAACATTCGTCAAGAATGAAGATCTACTGGCAGACAAAAAAACAAGCATTACAGTGATCATATGAGTGAAGAACATCGTGGTCCATTGATGGCCGAAACGTCTCAAAAAAAAAAAAAAAATGGACATGCAATTGGACAAAGATGAAATTAACAAATAGATGTATTGAAATAAAAACTGCTTTAAAAACAGCCTATGGTATTTTTGAAAATTATAAACAGGAGACTATTCTGTTCGAAGAATGTAGATGTGTAAAAATGTAGGTTAAATCTCCGTTTCAAGTGGAAAACATTTTGAGAAAAGCGTAACAAATACTATCAAAATTCAGTCGATTCCCAAAATGATTGTCTACTCTGTTGTTTCATATGATCAATAGGTAACACAACGTGCAGAAAAACATAATACTGAAAACTAGAGCTGTCGATCGATTAAAAATTTTGATCAGTTAACCGAATGCCTTTAATCGCTTAATCGGTTGATTAATCGAAATTTAGTCGGTTTCATACAGTACCATTTTTAGAAAAAGAAACCTTTGAATAATATATTTTAAAATGTTTACCATTCCATTTGCTATGAGGAAGATATAATTTTAAATTTTTATTGTGTGGTGGCATGCAAGTAAAAAATAATAATTCAAAAACATTTAAGTTAAAAATATTATTTAAAATTTCTTTCAGTATTGATTATTATTTAATGACACAAGAGTTTGAAGTTGAAGTTCACAGTTACACTCACACTTCTGTGCACCAGGACTTCAGACATGTCAGTAAGTTGCCAGGCTCAGAACTAAGGGCTGCCCTTCTCTTAGTAACAATATTTCCAGCGTCACTGAACACACACTCACAAGGAACTGAAGTAGCTGGATGCAATTATTTCGCTATGCGTACGAGATGTGTAAGTTGGACTGAATTTTTTCAACCATAGTAGAGGGTTTGCGAAGTCATTTTCTAGTTCCACCAACGACTTGTAAACTTCAGTAATAAGACAATAATAGCCTGTCCGATAATTCCTTTCCTATTGTTTGTAAAAGCAGTGGGTAAAAATCCCTCAGTTTAGAAGAAAGCAATTATGGATATATTATCGCTTTTATCTTACTGAAGCAAAGGCTGAGCATCAGCTAACTTTGATGACTTGTCAATGTTACAATAGCTGATGCTAGCACGCCAAATGGCGAATAATAATAATACAATACACAGGTTTTATGCTGTGCAAAACAATTACTTTTCCTACACCACACTACTATTTTAATCAGTTCGATTAATCGACTAAAGCTGTTAATTGTATTTTTAGATTAATCGATTAAGTCGACAGCTCTACTAAAAACTAATAATCATATACCAGTATGCAAGAACAGATACCAAGGACGGATATTACCCATGTGGAACAAGAATGGGAAAAGTTCAAGTGTGCATTTGTAAACAGTGCAGAGAAAACATGTGGTAGAACATCAGGATAGGTATGGGAAAAGGCGACAAAATGGTGGAATGATAGAGTGAAAGAAAAGGTAAGGGAGAAGAAGAAAACTTTGAAGGAATGGAAAACAAAATAGACTGAAGAAAGTAGAGCAAAATATATAGAAGCAAACAGAGATTGCAAGAAAGTAATTGCAGAGGAAAAGAAGAAAGCTGGGAAGAATTCACTCAGGAAATAAGGGAGGATTTAAATTGTGGAAAGGAATTGCTGTTTGGAATTATAAAAAGTAGAAGAAATGAAAAGGTGAACTCTGGGTTCGTGAAAAACAAAGAAGGTGAAATGTTGACAAATCCAGAAGAGATAACGGACAGATGGAAAAAATATTTCAGCGAGCTGTTGAATGTGAGATGCCAGGCATTCGGAGAAGTTACGCAAACAGCCAAAACGGTGGAGGAAGATGAAGATGGTGAAAGCTGTGGGAATCGACGAAATGATCAAGGCGGCAGGACCAGTGGGACTGCAGTGAACATACAGACTTCTCAGGAGTGTGTGGAGAGAGAAGAATGTTCCTGAAGACTGGAAAAAGGGAATAATATTGCCAAAATTCAAGAAAGGGGACAGGAAGGTGTGTGGTAACTATTGAGGAATCACCATCATCTCGCATGTTGCCAAAGTAACAGAAAGAATCCAAGAAAAAAGAATTAGAGTAAAGGTAGAAAGCCAAATAGAGGAGGAGCAGTTTGGATTTAGAGGAGGCAGGTCAACAGTGGAACCCATTTTCATTCTGAGACAGAACATTGAAAAGAGTTGGGAATATGGGAAGGATACGGTAATGACTTTTATTGATCTCGAAAAGGTCTATGATAGCATCCCTAGAACAAAAGTTTGGGAAAGCTTAACGAATAGGGGGATAGGTAAGGAACTGAGAGACATGATAAAAGGAATGTGCATGGATTGCTACAGTAGTGTAAAGACTAGACTCGGGACATCGGAATGGTTTAAAATTGACACTGGACTAAACCAAGGTAGTGTATTGTCACCATTATTGTTCTTAATGGTGATGGATGACATCATGAAGGCAGCAATGAAAGACTATAGTAGGGCAAAGATGAAGGTAATGTTGTTTGCAGACGATGTTGTGATCTGGGGCGAGGATGAGATTGAGGTACAAGAACAGTTAGACGTAATAAATGAAAAGATTGAGCAATGGGGATTGCAGATAAATGTGGAGAAGAGTAAAACAGTGGTGATGAGTAGAGGCAAGAAAGAAGGAAAAGGAGTAATCAAAGTAGGAGATAAGGAATTGGAAGTGGTGAAACACTTCAAATACTTGGGAAGTGAACTGACTGAAGATGGAAGACTAGATTTGGAAATTAGCAGAAGAATACAACTCGGTTCTACCAACAGGTACAGGGACTAGTATGGAACAAGGATATATCAACTAAGGCTAAAGAAGTAATGTACAAAGCATATTATGTTCCTATAATGACATATGCAGCAGAAACTTGAACAATGACTAAGAGAGATGAGAGCAGAGTACAGGCAGCTGAGATGAGATTCCTGAGAAGTATGGTCCATAAAACGAGGAGAGACAGCGTGAGAAATGAAGATATATGGAAAGAACTGGGAGTACAGAAACTACATGACAAACTGGAGCAAAACAGATTGAGATGGTTTGGACATGTCAAACGGATGAATGAAGTAAGGCTACCAAGACGAGCACTGGAAAGACGGATGACAGGGAAGAGAGGACGAGGAAGACCAAGAATGCGTTGGATGGACTCGGTGGAGAATAGTATTAGAAAACGGAACCTGGATTGGAACACCGTGTTGGTGTTGAGGAATGGTGGAACGACAGAACAAAGTGGAGAGGAACCATATTTGCCCCCACCCAGTGTCAGCTGGAAAAGGGGAAATAAAGATGCTGATGATGGTTGGTTCTTAAGTTTAGGGGCTGCGACAACGCGGTCATGTAGCCCCGTGTACTTTGGGTGTGTGTAGAATCTGTCTGATAACCGGTGTTAATTGTGGTGACTGTATTAGTGTGAGTTATCTGTTTTTTAATTTAAGTACTGCAACTTAGAATTTTTCAAATAGTTCGTACTTTTGCCGCCAAGCGCCACCGTCAACAACTACTAGGCCAAGTTCAGAACTTAACTCCTAGACGCCACCGCAGTCGGCTCTTGGCAACGAACATAGAAACCAAAGAGCGTTGTTTAATGATGATGATACCGTATGTATACGTAAGTTGTATACAAAGTTGTTTCTACCTCCGCGCAATCAGCGACCTGAGTTTGGTTGGCTGGCGGAAGGTGTACGCGTGCCTGGTAGCTGGCCGCTGACCCCGCTCCAGCAAACAATCACCCTGTAGAAACGAACCATATCTCTATATATATAAAAATGAAAGTTTGTCTGTTTTTTCTGAGTTTCCACGGAAATTTGCATTATTTGCGCGTTTCAGACTGTTTTATGATGGATGCGCGCAAAATTTTTTTTTTGTCTGTCTGTTTGTTTGTCTGTCTGTGGACAACTTCGAGTCCTTATAACTTGAGAACGGCTGGGTGGATCAACGTAAAATTTGATACAGATATCCATCAGAGGCACGACACTAATCATTGATGTAACTCTTCTCCGTACCTCTCATAAAAGGGGGCCTACCCCCTTAAAATACATGCTGAAATAGGCGTAGAAGGACGAGACAAAGCTTATTTTCAACCTTTCAATGTGAGAAACAAAACTCGGCCCGAAAACCACATTTTAAGGCCCTAAAACCAACAGTTTTTGAGATATTCCCAGAAAACTAATTTCATTTAATAATCTATGAAAGAATGCAAGCTGGTAACCATGGCAACGGAATCTCATAGGAGCATCTATTTCTGTAAGACGCAATGCAATTCCATTTATTACAATACTGTGAAGTTTGCAAACGGCTATAAGGTTATCACGAAACCAAACTAAGCTGTAAAATTCATCAATACGTATAATGCACTTAAGGGGGTCAAGGGCTACACTAGAATATTTTCACGCGATTTTCACGTGCGGGTGTGGTACGGAAGGTCTTTTATATCCCTATCCCTATATTGTATTTATTATCATTATTAATATTATTATTATATTATGGCATACAACGACGAGACAAAGCTCATTTTTAGCCCCTTGGTGGCAGAAACAAAACTCGAGGGTTCCCGAAAACTACCTTTTAAGGCTCTAAAACCAACAGTTTCTGAGATATTCCCAGAAAACTAATTGAATTTAATAAACTAATGAAGGACTGCAAGCCGACAACAATGACAACAGGTTCTCAAGAGAAGACATCCAACTTTCCATCTAATTCTGTAAAAAGCAATGCCATTCCACTTATTTCATTTCTGTGAAAGTTTTCAAATGGCTATAAGGTTATCACGGAACCAACTTAGACTGTAAAATTCATCAATGCGCTTAAGGGGGTCAAGGGGTATCCTAGAATTTTTCACGTGATTTATACGTGTGATATGTCGTACAGAATTATATCTCCAAACAGCAACATCATTTTCAAAAATTTCTGAATTGAAATAGTTTTTTTTTTTTTTTTTGTGGCTATTAGGAATTTGGGCAATTGGAGGATTAAAAAAAAACGAATATGCATGCACCACAAGCCTATATAATTTGTTAAAGGTGTCTTCCTGTGGATGGGGACTTTACACAATGGTGAGGGTCAGTCTTTATGTGAGGTGTATTACGTTTCTTCTACGAGATTTTCAAATTTATTTTCACGTCAGGAAGTACACGTTAGGTGAATTTAGATTGAGCACATTCGCTTCTTTTTTCTACAAACGGGTTCATCGTAAGGATGATTTTGTTTGATACTGTGTGGTTGATATATCCATATTCGGACATCTGGGCGATATGTTGTACGTTGGTTGGTTCCTCAGTTTAGTAGCTGCGACAACGCGTTCACGTAGCCTCGTGTACTTTGAGTGTGTGTAGAATCTGCCTGATTACCGGTGTTAATTGTGATGGCTGTATTAGTGTGTGTTATCTGTATTTCAGGTAAGGACTGCAGACGATCAATTTCCACCTTTTCCTACCAAATGCTACCGTCAATGACACCTAGCTATGACTTGGCCACTAGATGCCACCTCAACCAGCACCTGGTGGCAAACTTTGGAACCAATAGAGCGTTAATCAAATCTAACCAACAAATTTAGCTTCACACAATTGTAGTTAGTGGAAGGTTCTATTACATGACATAAATCTATGACATGGGACCGCCGGCTTTACTTCCCCTCCGAAGTAAGGCATACTTTCTGTGTATCTTTATGTACGCTTATAGCTCGTGTTCGAATGTTTGGAGCATCATAAAATTAGGTATCATTTATAAAACTCTTCACCGTACTTCTCATAGAAGGGTTGGTATAGGAAAAAAATATTCAAAATACATGCTAAAATAGGTGAAATATAAAAATTATCCTAGAAGGACGACCAAAGCATATGTTGCGCTTCTCAATGTGAAAAACAAAATTCGGGAGTTTATAAAGAGTCTTGTATCAATAAAGGATATAAAAAAGATGGGCAATGGCGAATAATACCTAACAATATGGTCTATAACAACCTAGAACCCATTACTGATACCATGCGAAAGAAAAGACTAGGATTCTTTGGGCACATCATGAGAATGCCAGATTCACGTCTTCTAAAACAACTAGTGCAGTACAATCTTGCTTCAAAAAACACGACAACTGGATGCCGATGGTTAAAAGAAATCAGAGAGGACTTAAAAGAAATTGGCCTAACAACAGAAGATGCTGCAAATAAGAAAAGTTTAACTACAGCACTTAAAAATATGACGTTTCATTTTCCTCTCACAAAGAAGAAAATTCCTACAAGAATATTTTCCGCCGAAGAACGGGCTAGACGATCAATACGCATGAAGAAGTACTGGGAGGACCGCAAGGCTCGTACAGTTCCTACAAGTCGACGAACTAATGGTTGGGTAAAGTGATCCTTTGTGGTCTCAAAAGAAGAAGAAGAAAGAGTCTCCGAAAACCACATTTTAAGGCCCTTAAATGAACAGTGACTGTGATATTCCCAGAGAACTAACTTTGCTCTGATAAACGTATGAAGGAATGACAAGCCCCTAACCATTGCAACAGTAGCTCAATTGATAACGTCTGGTTATTAATACCGAAGACCGTTCGAAGAGCGGGTACTTCTGCTAGTTACAGTATATAAATCTACTACCTCTTCGTGCCTGTCGTTGATGGGTTTGATTTGTAAGGGTAACATAAAATATATTTTGGAAGACTGATGTCAGACCTTGTTTAGCCAAAACCCACACAAGTTCACAATTTGCACCCAGTACGTTGTTCTGTTTAGAATTAGGTACTGAAAGAAAGATCACTTGGGGTGCCAAAAGTTAACATTAAAAAGCGATATAAGAAATAGATTTTCGGCCAGCATGCAGATTCTAAAAAAGTAAGCTTTTTGTTGTAACTTTGGTAGTTTTATACTTTACTTTTAACAAGTATGCGGTTCTATACATGTAAGGTGCTGCCACCTGCCCTTCAGTTTGTCTAAAACTCGCGCCATGTTCGCACATGTTTAGTTTGCGTGGTTCCGCTATTGCCATCCATGTACATCAGTTCGTTATTATTATTAAACTCACTTCAGTTCGCTTTGCTTATATATCTCTGGTTTCCTCATATCCTCTTACAGGATATGGGTCAACTGCGCGAGACTAAACGCGTAAATAACAAATCGTAATTATTCGTAAAAACATGCCAGAAGTTAACCTCAAAAATGAACGCCGGAAGTATTGGGAGAATTGAACCCCTCGGTAAGGACAATTTCGACACGTGGGCCGTGCAGATGCAGGCTATCCTCATTACGGGCGATTTGTGGGAATTTGGCGGCGGGAATTCTACGAAACCAGAACCAGCGGCTGGAAATGCAAACTCGGCGGCAATTCAAGAGTGGGACAAGAAGGATCAAGAGGCTCGGTCGCTGATCATTTTGTCGATGTCGCCAAGTGAAATAAAGCAAGTCAAGAATTGTGTCACGGCACGTGATACATGGCAAAGACTGAAACAGATCTACCAATCCCAGGGACCGGCTCGGAAGGCGACCTTACTGAAAAGGCTAACCTTACAAAAATTGGAGGACGATGGCGACGTGCGTGACCATCTGAACGATTTCTTCGACACCGTGGACAAATTGGGAGATATGAACATCACGATCAATCCAGAATTGTTGACAGTTTTGTGTTTATACAGTCTGCCGGCACTGTTCGAGAACTTTAGGTGTGCAATAGAGTCACGTGACAACCTACCGACTCCCGAGGCTCTTCGGACCAAAATTATCGAAGAGGATGACGCACGAAAATCGAGCACACAAGGTGAAATAGCGGGAGCTATGTTCGTCAAGAAGAAGACTGGTCCAGGTAACAAGAACTATAAGAAACAAACACCCAAACTAAACAACAATAGTGAAACAGAAGGAGGCGGATCTGAGTTCCGGTGCTACGTGTGCAAAAAGCAAGGTCATCGAGCCAGCCAGTGCAGATTTAAACAAAGAGATCAATCGAAGAACAAAGGTAAAGACAGTTCCAATACTCAATCGGCAAATTTCACTCGAGAACTATGCTTACAGGCGACGACAACTCAGAGCAGTGGCGTACGCAGAATATGGTGTGTCGACAGTGGCGCCACTTCACATATCTGTGGCGACCCTGCGATTTTTTCGAAGATCGATGAGTCTCGAAGGGGTGTGATGAAATTGGCTGATGATTCAACGGCATAGATCGTGGGAAAAGGCAGTGTTCGCTTATCTACCCGCATTGCGAACGAAGAGATAGATGTCTCTCTCTCAGATGTTTCTCACGTTCCAAACCTCAGGACAAACTTTCTGTCGGTGGGAAAGATCACCGACCGCGGCCACGAGGTGATTTTTGACAAGGAAGGTGCAGTCGTCATGAACGAAAAAGGAGAAGTCTTGATGCGAGCTGAGAGGAAGAATAACCTATATTACGTCAGTGAGAGTCAAGAACATGCAAATATGGCTGCATCGCCCAAAATAATCGATCTAAAATTGCTACACCGTCGGCTCGGACAAGTCAACGCGGGCGACATCTTGGTAGCTGTGAGAAAAGGGAGGGTTTCTGGCGTTGAGCTGAGAAATCCATCGACAACTCTGGACTGTAGAGTCTGCCTCGAGGGGAAGATGTCTAGGACGCAGTTTCCAAAGAAATCCGATCGACGGACAGAGCTACTTGATTTTATCCACACGGACGTGTGTGGACCAATGCCGACTCCATCTATGGGAGGTTCAAGGTACCTCTTGGAATTCATCGACGATCACTCTCATTGGTGTGAAGTGAGATTTCTGAAGGTAAAATCAGAGGTCTACGACGCTACCGTCGAGTACGTTACCAGGATGGAGAATCAGAAAGGAAAACTAGTAAAGGTGATCCAGTCTGACAACGGCAGGGAATACCTGAATCGAGAGTTCGACAACTACCTGAAGAAGCGTGGAATCACAAGACGCCTCACAGTCCCTCACAACCCCGAACAAAACGGGAAGTCGGAGAGGATGAATAGGACTTTGATGGAGACTGCCAGGTGCATGTTGTTCGACGCTGGATTACCCCACCGCTTCTGGGCGGAAGCAGTGAATACTGCAAATTACATCTGTAATCGCCTGCCATCAAAAAGTATCGGAGGCAAAACACCATACGAATTGTGGACAGGAGAGATTCCTGACGTCTCACAATTCAGAACGTTTGGAAGCAAGGTTTACTTCCTGGACAGGGATCCCGGAAGAGGGAAACTGGATCAACGAGGCAGAGAACGCGTGTTCATGGGTTACTCCGAAGAAACCAAGGGCTTTCGCATATACTCCCCTGACAAAGACAAAGTTTTGATCAGCCGAGATGTAAAATTCTTCGAGAATGAAAAGCCACTGGAAGAGACTAGGATGGAGCGCCCGGAATCCTCGAAGCAAGATATTTGTTGGGAGCTGTTCTTTGCAGAACCACCGCCACAATCACCAAGAGAAAAAGATCAACCAGCTGTCATGGAGGAACCAGTCTCTCAACCCGAAATCGGAGAAGATGATGAACCTTTCCTCGGTTTCGATGTGACGCCAGTGGATGATCATGATAGAACGACTGTCGAAACAACCGATACTACGCCTCAATTGATACAAGGACCTGGTCAACCCAAGATTTTGCGAAACTGGAAAAAGGGGAAGACCGAAGAAACTTTTTCAAACAAATCTTCAAGATGTGGAGGAGCAAGAAGAAGACGAGGAGATTTTTCTAGCAACGATTCCATTCAAGGAGGCAATAACAGGACCAAACTCTAACGAGTGGCATGGTGCCATGGTCATGGAAATGGAATCTATCCTGAGAAACAATACATGGGTGCTGGTGGATCCTCCCTGTGATGCCAAAGTCATCGGATGCCGGATGGTGCTGCGCGACAAACTAAAACCTGATGGAACACTTGAGAAGAGAAAGGCCAGGCTGGTGGCTCAAGGTTTCAACCAGGAGTATGGAATCAACTACTTTGACACGTTCGCACCGGTGGCGCGAACGGAATCAATTCGATTGATGGTTTGTCTCGCTGCCAAGCTCGGTGTAAAAATCAGACAGTACGATATCACCTAGACGAGGAAATATTCATGAAACAACCGAAGAACTTCAGGGAGATGTTAGAGAGCATTGCGATGTCTGGAACTGACGACGAAACCAAGGAGAAGGCCAAGAACATGCTTCGCCAGTTGCAGAGAGGCGACAAGGTCTGCTTACTACAAAAATCACTGTACGGATTGAAACAGGCCGGTAGAAACTGGTATGCCAAGCTACATGAGGTCTTGAGGAAGTGCGGTGCCAAACCAACCGCATCGGATCCGTGTCTATTCCAAATTGGTTCCGGAAATAACATAACTTTGATTGCCGTTTACGTTGACGACATGATGGTGCTGTCAAAATGCAAAAAGACGATCGCCGAGATTTCCAGAGTCCTGAGTGAAAATTTCAAGGTCAAGGACTTAGGATTGGCCAAACACTTCCTAGGCATCGAACTAATCCAGGAGACCGGATGCATAGCCATGCTACAGCAAGGTTACATCGAAGAGCTTCTCCAACGCTACGAGATGGCCGACTGCAACCCTGTAGTCACACCACTCGACCCTGGAACGAAAATTAGCAAAAATGAGAATCCCAGTACTGACGAGTTGAAGTTGCCTTACCGCGAATTGGTAGGCGCGCTGACATATCTGTAGACAACTACACGCCCGGACATTTCGTTCTCTGTCAGCTACCTGGGACAGTTCAACAATTGCTTCGGAGTCGAACATTGGAAAGCTGCCAAGAGAGTGCTGCGGTACTTGAAGGACTTTAGTTGCAACAGCTGTTTCAAGCGCACAGGTTTCACTGCATACACTGGGAGAGGACTACTTGTTTAATCTGGGAGCAACCTAAAAGTCTTTTGCATTTGGACCATTCAAATGGGACTACTACTCCATTTCCGTTCCCTACATGACAAGAAGCAGATAATAGAACAGGACAAGATCTCCTATCAGAACGACACGTGTTTAAACGTTGGCAATGAACAAGTCAAATGGACTCTCAGAACTTTTAACATGTGTTTTTTAATATGTTTCGTACAAATTTTAATGGAATGTTTTTAATATGTGTTTTATTAGTGTGCATGCATTTTTTGGATATTGTTCAGTGTTTTTTCGATGTGTTGCCATTTGTGTGAGAGGCTGATGAAGGACCGCCTTTGCAAGGTTCGAAACATGTACCTAACTTAGCGCACTAATAGCGCAAAATATTTTGTATTGATTTGACGGAAAGTTTCAACTGATTAAACAACTTGAAGGAGACTTCGCACATCGGGCTGATCTACGAAGCAGACACCGAACCGATCCAAGGATTCGTCGACGCTGACTGGAGAAGCTGCCAAGAAGATAGGAGGTCCTACACAGTGGATGCCCTATATCGTGGGACTCAAGAAAACGAACCGTGGTCCTTAGCACCACGGAGGCCGAGTACATGGCGTTGTCAGAGTGTGCCAAGGAAGCTGTGTACTTACGTCGATTTCTGCTCGAGTTAGGTTTCAAAGACTTAGCCACTATGTTCATCTTTTGTGATAAAGTGCAATTAATTTGGCAAAGAACGTGATGTATCACAGTAGAAGCAAACATATTGATATCAAACATCACTTTGTTCGCGAAGTCTTTGAGTGTAAATTTTTTGTTTTGAAGTATATCTCTACGAACGATCAAGTTGCTGACTTTCTCACGAAGAGTTTAAGTCGAATGAAACATGAACGTTGCTTGAAGTTTGCTGGTTTGGAGAGTGTAAAGATTGTATGAACCCCTACTTGAGGGGAAGTGTTGTAACTTTGGTAGTTTTATAATTTACTTTTAACAAGTATGCGGTTCTATACATGTAAGGTGCTGCCACCTGCCCTTTATGCTTCAGTTTGTCTAAAACCCGCGCCATGTTCGCACATGTTTAGTTTGCGCGGTTCCGCTATTGCCATCCATGTACATCAGTTCGTTATTATTATTAAACTCACATCAGTTCGCTTTGCTTATATATCTCTGGTTTCCTCATATCCTCTTACACTTTTTATAAATAAAAATGTTGGCTTTTAGCCTTTGCAGCCAACTCCAATTTAATTTACTTTTACTGTACTTGTTTTATGATTCTTGGTATGATAAAAGATTATTGTAACTGTATATTTTATAAACATTGAAATTGAATGGGCTTACAATTAAGGACATATACACATCCAGGCCAGTGGCCGGATTTGAATTGGAAGACGAGCTCGAGTTGAGTTTGAAGTACAACCCTTTACTGCCAACCCATTCCAGCATGCATAAAGTAAAAAAAAAAACAGTAAGGTAATTCATTGGGATACATGTACTCAAATATCACATCTATCTCGCCTTCACATGGCACAATATGCTGACGGATGGCGAGAAGGAAAAAAGGAAGAAAGCTTATAGTTTTACATGACCGTTAATCTTGTGATCATGAGACATGGGACCTCCATTTTTTTACGTGGAATACGAACCACAGACATGATATTTTACTTTGAAAATCTTGCATGCATTGACCCGCCTTGTTGAGAGGCAAGCAGCTTGACCACTGTACCATCATGGTTCTGGGCGGCAAAAGTCATGAGCCCATTCCATCAAAGCCAGTTCGTCTGTGAGGAAAGGAAGTGATTGTACAATTGTCTTACTTCACTGGACAGATATTCGCATTTATGTTGGTAAAGGTTCACGTCTATACGTAGTATAAAATAAAGTCTTAGATTTTGTCTGGGCTAATATCAAGACTACTGGTCGGAGTTTGACAAGGTTTTCACCATTCTATAAAATATTTTTTGAGAAAGATTCGCATATACAGTACATGTATGTGTATATATATAATATTTCATGCCATTCGCTCCAGTAGTTTCGGCGCCAAACCCATAACAGACAAAAATCAAACTAAGGGTATATATACATTCTTCTATCACCAAAAGAAGCCGAGAAAAAAAAATTTAGTGTAGCAAGTCGAAGAAAAAAAGAAACATCTGTGCGCCTTTTCATTTTTCACTGGCTAGACCTTTAAGGATATCATGGTGTCCACAGAATTTTCAATGTAAATTTTCCTGACTTTTACTGACTTTTCCTGACCAATTTTTCTACAAAATTCCTGACTCGTGAAGTCATCGTAACATTGGAAAAGAGGTTTATTGAGCAAACAAATATTTGCAGCCTCCATTATCCCCATAGCTGCCCAACGCTCGCCTCCCTATTCATTTAAAATACAAAATAAAGTGTAATGTGCTGAGCGACGGAGTCGCCACATCTCTACGCCAATGCTAAAAAAGTGTACAAGAAATAGGTAAACGAGGTTTTTACTATGATGTACAGTAAAAATAGAAACTTACCATAATTGTTCAGTGAGTTATTGCTTTTTATGTTCAGAGATTAGTTGAACTAGTAACATCAAAATATGGCTGTAAAACACAAAATACTGTATGGGTAATATAAAATTCCTGACTTTCCAATATTTTTTGCCATTTTTTCCTGACTCAAGCCATTTTCTCACACTTTTTCCTGACTTTTCCTAACCTAAAACAAAATTCCTGACTTTTCCTGCCTGTGGACACCATGGATATGTACATCAATATTTCATCAATACTACTAAAAAGCTTGTGAATGCATACATCTTATCTTATATACATAGCGAGTCAGTCAGAGAGCGAGCCTCACCCAGAATCAGGCGGCCAAGACCAGGGGAAACATTTACGTCAAAAATTCAGAGTAGAGTAAGTATGTTGCCCCTGTAAGTGATAAAAGTTAGACTTTGTAACATAAAAACACTTTTTATAACCCATAATGCTGATAGGGGGAAAAAAACTTTGATCCAGTAAACTGCACCTAGGTGGAGCCAGGGTGGGTATCTAGTTCCATCATAATATTATTAGCTGGAAATGTTCTCAATAAAATGTCCCCACTTCACGATTGCTTTGAACATCTTACAGGTGTCATTGAGGCACATATCAGGACATGTCACCTTGCGATATTCTTAGAACAGCAAGTGAATCGCCAAGCTGTTCTCACACCTGGCATTGCGATGTAAATAAAAGATACAGATTGTGGAATTGGCTTACTGCCAGGATTTGAGACTTCCTGTTAATCCCCTCACCCCTTTGTATTATATAAATACCGGGTGAGATAGCCGTGGTTGTTATGTCGTCGCTGCAGGTAGTCTCTCACATCCGAGAGGCGAGGAGGTTCGAATGCTCCCACCGGCAACCTTAAAGATGGTCTTCTGTGTTTTCCCATCTTCCTTCCAGGCAAATGCTGGGCTTGGTCCTTAACTATTGACGTCCGAAACGGGGGAGGAGCTTACGGTCAGCTGTTTTCAATATGGCAGCGAGATAGTGACGAGAAATAAGCAAGACAGTGATTGGGTGTGCGTTTGTTATGGCTTCTAATTTATGATGGCAAAATACTACATATTATTTTCTTTCATTGATAGAAATATTTTTACACTCAATTTAAATCACAGTGCTTAATTACTACCAGTCAAAAATATTACCCACATGTAGATAGTTAATTTACAGTCTGCTGTTACATATATGAAGCCTGTACCAGGGAGCCTAGTGGTATCAATGTTTTTATTAATTTCACAATATATATATCTCACATAACACAAAGGACGACTCGCTGATAATAAATTGAATCCAGCAACCCTGAATTTGCATTAAGGTTTTGGGTTCAAAGAAGCGTTACTTGGGATGCTCAAATCATACTTCAATATTGCAAATATTGACCTACATACTTGCTGTTCAAAGGCAAGAATATAAATTTATTAATCTCTTGCCACAGGCAAGTTAAAATGGAGGCATCCTCTTTATCAATAATTCCCGGTCAATGCATGTGAGATTTTCTATGTGAAATGCCATGTCCTGTGGTTCGGATTCCACGTAAAAAAGGAGGTCCCGTGGCTCATGATCTCGAGATTAACGGTCACGTTAAACTACAAGCTTCCTTCCTTCCTTTCTTTATCAATATATTTAATTAAATATTTAAAATACACATATTTAACAAAGCTGGAGTCTCCATTTGAACTTGTCATAAGCAAACTGAACAGATCAAAAACTACACTTTAAGCCAAATCAAATTCACTCCTCAGCTCGACATAAACCATAATACCAATTAAAACCTATACAAAGCATACTCTCCTTACTGTTGTACAACTTTCAAACCAACTATTCGCACTCAAAACTGAAAAACTCTGAAATGGGAACTAATTAAATTTACAATAGTCTAGGCCGATCAGGTCTCCTGCTACATTACCGCATATGTATACTTAACATCACTATAACTTCCAAATTACGGCCAAGTGACCTATCTGCCTGAGTAGTATAGGTGTTACTGGCCTGCCTGGGATGATGAGTCACCAAACCGGTACTTAAAACTAAGATTTTACATATTAATTAATTAAATTCAACAGTAAGAAGATCATAGCCAAAAACACAATCCAAGCCAAATCATACGGTATTTCAATATTTCAAATATTGACCATACATACTTGCTGTTCAAAGGCAAGAATATAAATTCTCTGGCAAATTAAGGCTAGGAACAGCATTTTTCTTAAGTTTTCTAACCATTCGGCTATTGTCAATCGGAAGAACCCCTAAAATAAATAAGGAACACGTGAGGAATGCAAGTTTGCAAAGAGCAGATTACATTCTATGTACGGTACAGAAGCATTAGGCTACAAGTTTATCAGTATTTTTGATGTAGCTAAATCCTTGTGAATACAAATTAGAGACAATAACTATCAATAATCAACAGTACCGGTACGTACGCTGTGGAAAGAAGTAGTCTTCACAAAACTGCAGACTGCACACTGTCATGTAACGTGTAACACGTTTTCCAATTGACAGCGCCAAAACCCATCTTTCTCTCTGAACTTTTTGTACAGGAAAGTAGTGAAGAGATTTCGTGCCCGTTTTATACTATTTGCAACCGTATACAGAGCAGTACCTCCTCGAATTTGACAATTTCCTTTCTGTTACCATCACAACGTCAATGCTTCACCATTTAAATAAACCTTACCAGTCACTATGTTTCAGCTTCAACATTCTACCGCATGGCTGCGCCATCCAACTTTTCTGACGTCAAGAGGCCATAGCCGCTACCTTCCAATTCCTCGCCCTTACATTCACACTTGCCTCCCCAAACAACACTCCACACGCGACGTTACTTGTAGCTCACCCATGGGTGTCCACATAGAAGCAGCTACAAACTCTGGCGAGCCGAACATGTCCTCGGACACTCCCGGCACTAAAAGCCATACGCAAAAAAAAGTATAAATAATTTGTAACTTAGTTTTATTTGAGGGGTGCGTTTCACTTAAATACAAATTTCCATGCCATTCACTCCAGTAGTTTTGATGCCAAACCCATAACAAACAGACAAAAATCAAATTGAGGGTATATATAGTCACTTTTGACCTCTTCTGGGATAAATACAAAGTTTTATCCAAAAATCCAAGTGTTCAGTTTATTTATAGAAATATAGGAAAATATAACAAGATGGACAAACAATCATTGGAGTGAAGGCATGATTGCCAGAGTTAGGCAAAATACTCACAATTTTTTTTAAAATACAATAAAATCTTTGAACACATAAAGTAGTATTTTAAAATAGAATATACCAAATTCTTCCAGTAAAATATACTTCCATTCCATTGAACTGAACAACTTCAAATAAACTGCAATATAATTGTGCACAAGAAATTTTTGTTAATTTCAGGAAAGACAAAACGATAAAAATTACACATGGCACCACAGTCAACGAAGGGCCCTAGCCCACCAAGCAACTACTGCCCAGCCTACAGATTGCAGGGTGTTGTGTGGACAGCATGCCAGGTTACCTTGACCATTAATCTTGGTTTCTGTGACCACTGTCAGACAAGTATTCAATTGTCCTCACGAGGCTGAGTGTACCCGGTTCCAGCCCTCACGTCAGGTTCTAAAATCCTTGACGGAGCCGGGAATCAAACCCGGGGCCTCCAGGTGAGAGGCAGGCACACTACCCCAACACTACGGGACTGGCCTAATATTTATTCACATAAAAGTTTTTGTGCTTGATAAGTTTACTGTAACATCCACTACAGTTCATCTTTTACATCATTTCTCTCTTCCTCCTCTTGTGTTAATCGATGGCAGGTGCAGGGCTTCTGAGAGTCACTAGGTGCAGGTTGAGGAACATGCTCCATATCAGGCAGGACTTGAACTTCACTAACAAGACGACTACTCCACTCCTATGGAAACATACCAATAGCAGTTTAAAAATCATAATAAAAGGCAAAATACAGTATAGGCAACACTATCAAGTTAGAAAGTCACTAAGGCCAAGTTTCACAGAGCTTACACTGCAGCTTTACAAAGTTGTTGGTTAGGTTTAAACTTTGGCTTAAGCTCCATGAGTTTCATACTAGTCTCAAACGGGAAGACATATCAAAAGATGTCTTGTATAAGGGACTGGTGCTCCTAGTGGTGCTCTTTTTACCCTTTAGTAAGAGAAAATGTAATATTTAAGATGAATTTTGGTAGAATATTTATGCTTATGTGTGTAGCACCATGGGGGTTTACTTACCAAAGCTAAGCTTTAGTTCTATTGGCATAGGTTGATAGTTAAGAAGTTTGGACTACGATGGGCTGAATATCTTTGCTAAGTTCTTTGCTCATCACCAAGTATAGGCAGTGACTGCCAGATCTTGTAAGCAACTGTGTATTTCCATCATGTGGAGCAACGAACTATTCTACGCTTTTGGGATACGTTGTCGCCTTCACTTTGAAAAACACATATTTATGGAAATTAATACTTAAGAATGTGAATATATTGATATATTTTGTAACGTGCACATGTAGGGCCTACAATATTGTTCGAAATGATGATAGGAGACATGCAATTTAGTGAGGAATAATTGTAATTGAGTGAATGTTGATTATGCTTCATTACGTATATTGTCAGGCATAAACATAATTAAATTCATTGTCTAGGGATTTTTAAAAATGATTGTTCAATAGAGTATTGACTGCATTCTGTATTAACCATAGTCACCCAAACATTTCAAGCAAGCATTTAAAAGTACACTCTATTCTATGATTGTGTGTAAAGTAGTTTATGCTTCCTTAAATATTAGGTATTGTTTACTGTATTATTGGATACAATTGCATTCTGCTGTCATATGTGAGTTACTTTTCAATGACAAAGTACAGTTCCAATGATATTCTTGTAGAGACGGCATTTACTACCAGGTTCATCTTAGCCATAACAAATAAAATTCCAGTATAGAACTACCAAAGTGGGGCATTAATAGGCAATATCCAGCTTTATTATATAATACCAATGAATAAATTATATTCCACTGATAACCCAGTGTCATAGCCTTGCTCGTTAAATCTTACACCATGGCCGTGAGGGCAGCTAGAGCAAGTCCAGAGATCGGAGGTTCGAATCCCAGCGCTGACAGTGGCTATCCTGAATGCATTTTCCCCCGGGTTTTTACACACTACCTCCAGGCAAATGTAGGATTAGTACCTTACTTCAAGTCCCGCGCCTCATACCCCACCCCTATCCCTACTACAGTCATCACATAAATACAGGTTATCAGACACGTTCAACACACACCCAACAACATGAGGCTGATGACCAAGATGTCCCAAGCTCCTCAACTGAATTAGCAACATCAACAATTCCACTGATAGGTCTCTGAAGTAAAATCTAATGAACCTGAAGTGAGGCTTAAGCTGTGGTTTTCTGCAGCCTAAGCTAAACCAGAGAAAAGTTCAGCTAATCTGCAATTTTGTGAACTGTGATAGTTGGCAATACTTGAAAAAAATCATTCCACCTAGTCAATGCAGGAAAATTATATTAATTATTATTTGTACCTACCTGTTTCGGACTGAAATTAGTTCATCAGCAATATCACAGATAACAAGCAAATACTTAAATAACACTAAAGACGTCGTTGTCTCATTTGACGGGCTTGGACATTGTGGTTTTTCAGTCCCATGATCTTAGGTGTGTAATTTTGTCTGATAACCTCTGATGTTTTGATGGCTATATTAGTGTGTATGTATTTGTAATTCAGGTGAGGATTTGGAAGGTGGTTGCCATGGCCTTAAGTTAGGACATCCTGGCATTTTCCTGGAGTAGAAGTGGCAAACCCACAGAAAACCACTCCAAGATAACTGATTTTAGTGATTTTTTTATAAGGAAAATGTTTTGGGGTGGATATTTACCCCGCACGGCAACCGGTGTGTCAAAAAAACGCGTGACTAATGCAGGGTTAAGCCAATATCACAATTATTCAAATAATTTGACCATGTCTGCATAATGGAGCAGATGGCATTGATGTTCTGTCTCTCGTTATGACAATATCACAAACAAAACAAAAGGAACGAAGTTTATAGTTTTAAACGATTGTTAATCTCACAATTATAAGGCATGGTACCTCTTTAATACATGAAATCAGAACCACCAAACGTGTCATTTCACCTCGACAAACTCTCATACATTAACCACAGTTAGTGAGGATAGTCCACAAAAAACTCCACTCACGTCAACTTCCCAATGACAGGTTAGAACTTTGAATGGCAATTTTCAGTCAGTTAATACGAATATATGCCCATTCAATTGATAATAAGGCAACAATGAAAAATAGCTTCAAACCTTTCTATAAGTTAGAACTAGGGGCAGGAATGTGCGTCAATACCAACCACATGCATGAGATGTTGATTGTATTATGTAATTTTCCCCAATCTTTCCAAGATTCCAGCAACTACAGTATCAGAATTTATTTTATTTTTTTCAAATTTCAACATCTTTCTTTTTCTCCTAATAAAATAACTACCTTCGCGTTCTAGGATATTATAACCTGTCTTCGCTCCCACCAATAAATTCTTCACTTATTGCTCCACTGTTTACAGATATCCTCCCAACATCAGAGACCTAATTAAACTTCTTTTCCAAATTGATCCCTCCCTTTGAAGAGTGAGTTTCAGGAAATGATATATCAGTTTCTGATATGCAAACAAAGGATATAAAAAATTTGAAATATACTTACCTTGAACAACACAGCATGATAACAGAAGATATCGTGAGGCATCAAATTATTTCGAGCAAATTTCTGTCCATTGAGTGATATTTTCTTGACTTCATCATCATTTTCTTTTGCCCACTTTATACGATCCACTAAATCACTCAAATCACTCTTGAATGGAACAAAATGCTTCCATGGTTCTAAATGATCATAGAAGAATTCATAATATTTTGAGTCTTGCTTGAATACAAGTGAATCTCCCACCAGCAGGTAAGGAAATCTATATGCTGCCACTGTTCCATCAATATTCACCTGATATTTATACTGGAAAAGAGGATAAAAATTACATTGTTTTATGAAAATGATTGTCGGATATCACCTGATCCAGCCATGAGATGATGATGTACTGTCTAGCACCTAGGATGGAAACACTTACCGAGGAAGATAGACAGTATTAATAAAATCCATCTGTCAAGTAAAATGATAAGCCAAACTTACAGTACAGAAACATTTTAAAAGCTTTATCATTTTCACAAAAGTTTCTTCAAATTTTCCCATCCCAATGAACATTCCTGACATTCCTTGGTTTTTCAGAATGTGGCCACCCTGTTCCCTAAGAGTTCTTTGTTAATAATGTTATTGATTGTACGTTCATTTGAATTACTGTAACTTTTAGAGATGCCGGGGTACCAGAACTTTGCCCTGAATAGGGAAATGAGAATGTTACTGCTGTGCCACACCTTTTCTTTGTTCTGAAGGAGTGTAACAAGTCTTGCATAGCAAATATTGAAACTTAAACTTAGGGCCTCAATAATGTTTCTTGTAGTTTAATTCCAGTTATCTCTCGAGTCTCTGGCAGTTCTCAAGGACATTAGAGCAGTACTAAGTAAAAACTATTGTCTAATTCATTAATGTGTTTATTCTAGAGTGTTATACTGCAGAGAAAGCAAATTATAATCAAAGCATATAACTGATGTGGCTAGTAACTTACACATACAACACACATATAATTATGAGGAATTTATGGAAGTTACAAGATTGTAGCACATCTCTGGCCCTGAGTCAAGATGCAAGCGACTTCCTTTGGTGCATAGGTCATATAGGGAAACACTATGAGTCTGAATGGTGTAATTGCAATTTACTGTGTAATACATTATTGATATTGCAACTTTCCAGTCGGCCAACAGAATACAATACAATTACAATTATTGGGACATTCAAAGAAATAACAAACAAACAAAAAAGTACATGTGATTAATATATTTGAATTTTAAAATTTTAAAACTTCCAAGTTCAACCAGCGTGGTTTACACAGACATTAAAGGATCTTAAGGAAGTCGACATTGACATTACAGATACATATAATAGGCATTTATTTTGGGACAAAATTCAAAAAGTGATCTTCAGTGAGGAACAAGAAAGACAACGAAAGCAGCCACGGAATATTGAACAGCTCCGGAAGCAGAGATCAGAGAGGATGAAGAGAATGTGGGTAGAGAGAAAAAAGACATGTGGCAAGATTTGAAGTATTGATTTTACGTGCTCTGTAATATAGCCCAGTCAAATGGTAGTTTAGACAAAAAAAAATAGGGTAGAAGGTTTCTTGACGGATTCTTATGTTTTTTGGTGTGCTGAATCCGAATCTGAAGTTTGCCAACAAAAAAAATGACGGCTTCACAGTGAAAATCGAAGAAAAAAAAAATTTGGACTTTTTTCACAAAATCGCTTGTAAGTTGAAAAATATGCATCCTAGTGAATTTCTCTCTATTCACAAAACTAAAGTAGCCAAAATTTCCTTCACAATTCACTGGTCACTTTTCATTTTTGATAGCAGGGCACCGCCGCTAGAGCGTGCTGAAAAAGAGCAACTTTTTGGCACTTAGGCAAAAACGAGAGAAACTCACCCCAAACGCTTTCTTATCGTGTTTTATTCATGTTCTATGGTGGTTACAAGATTACGGAGCCCTTGAAAAAAATTGCCCACGGAGTGGTAGGAATTGATGAAGGACCGATCAAGCAGTTTTATTATTTATTTCAAAAATTAAATGAAATGAATATAATGAAAAGGAATGTAATAGCAATTACCTATTAATACATTACAATTAATTTCAATTCTTTAATTGAGCTCCCTCCTTTTTGGCCTCGATGGAGCAGCTTCCCGTTGCCAAGCAGAAGGCCCCGGTCAGTAACTCCACTGGAAAAGGAATTGTACATATTATTGTACACAATACTTTCAGGTGTCTAGTTGGAAAACTGTTCAAAACCCAGTGAAATAGGGTATATTACAAACATGCAGTTTACCTTCTGCTGAAGTCTCCGCTATCGTCGTTGGTGATTCGACCGGGATGGAATCGTCAGGATTCTCGGACAACTCTAAAAAAGAAATCGTACGAATACATTAGAGGGTGAAGTAAGCAAACCCCATTGGAATAAGGTGGTGTACAAACATGCTATTTACCTTGTGCTGATGTCTCCAGGATTGTAGGTGGTGACTCAACCGGAGAAGGGTCATCAGGGTCACCTTCATTGTCGATGTCGCATGAGTTGTCAACGTTCAGACAGTTTCCCTCGCAGATGGTACAAAGCCTAGAGCAATATAGACCCACACGTCGACAACCGCAGCTTCCTCGACAGTCGCCTTTGCATTTACAAGAGACCTTGCGGAGAAGCTTGTCAGGAGCTGGGGCCTTAGCTGTTCTCGTGGGGATGAGGCCGTTCCTCGACGACTTCCACCCCCACTGTTCTGGGCTGAGCTGATTGTCGAGCCACTGCTGGATCTGTTGGTAAACTCGCAGAAAGTGCTCACGGGCTGCAGCTTCAGAGGGAGGGATCGAGGCCATGTTTCCGGTGACTTTATATGCCGTACTGAGGTACAGCTTGTACCTCAGTTCGTTTAGACGAGTGATATGGTGGTCACGACCATATAAGGCCACTAGAAATGTTTCGCCAGCATTCACTAGCTCCTCGACTTGTACTGTGGGGTCCATGTAATGCTCTAGGTTGTTTACAAGATCTGGGTCTTCTTGAGGGTCTTCAAGAATTTCGTCTTACCCTGGTTGAACATGGCGGATGTGGAGTCACTACCACTGACAGCGTGGAGGAATAAAATATGGTGGCTCAGAGGCTCCTCTAGCGAGCTGCCAGGGCTATATAGCGTCAGTGGTACTTTTCCTTTTCCTGGTTTCAGGAAGAACACGTTAGGAGAAGTGTGGATGCCTATCATGATGATGAGATCTTCTCCCACCACTGCAATTGTGCCATGCGTGGAAGCTATGGATTGAGCCGTTCTTATGATGAGGGTATCAGCATCCTCAATGGCTTGTCGTGATTCAATCCCTGCCTCACTCAGTGTACTCCTGAGGAGCTCTATGAATCTACTCTTGTTCTTGTCGTTTGAGAGAAAGTTAGAGTTCATCCAGAGGCTCATCACAAATTGCACATTCACGACGCGACATTTTCGTCCCTCACATATTCTCTAATAACAACATTAGTTCACTTGAAAACACTGAACGAACGGCAGAAACCCGAAGAAGAATGCTTAGCTGTCCCACGAGGAGGAGAGAGCAAACTAAACTAAACTCGAATGGCAGAGGAGTTGGCCGGAGGCATGTAGGGGGACTCGTCAAGGACAGATGTGTCGGCAAAAAAGGGACCCTTCCTATTGAGGGCTTGAGGGTGAACATTTCACACAAAGGGGAAACGACACCGGTTTCACACTATCAATATATTAAATATATCTCTTTGGGAATGTGTGAGATATATGTGACATGGTGAGATGTTGAGTGAAAAATCACAAAAACTGTTTTACATTACTCACCTCATCACTTTTACACTTTACCATTAGGTGGATAAGTACAGATGGACATACTGCACCTTAACTTGAATATATTAATTTATCAATTTTTTTCCAACGAACTTTCAATCATGTTACCACCATAGAACATGAATAAAACATGTATTCATGGAGCAAACACGATTAGAAAGTGTCTGACGCTAGTTAGGGCTGAGTTTCTCTTGTTTTTGCCTAAGTGCCAAAACGTCGCTCTTTTTCAGCGCGCTCTAGCGGCGGTACCCTGCCCTCAAAAACTAAAAGTGCCCAGTGCATTTTGAAATAATTTTTGTCTACTTTAATTTTGTAAATAATGATAAATTCACTAGGTTGCATATTTTTCAACTTATAAGCGATTTTGTGAAAAAAGTCCAAAATTTTTAGTTTTTTTGGTGATTTTCACTGTGAAGCCGTCATTTTTTTGTTGTTGGCAAACTTCAGATTCGGATTCAGCACACCGAAAAACATAAGAATCCGTCGAGAAACCTTCTACCCTATTTTTTTTTTGAAACAGGCACTTCTGAGCACCAAATGACTGGGCTAATAGTGCTATTCGATTAAATAAATAATAATATGCTATGGGCTACAGAAGAGGGAGAAAACTAAGGAATGACATGTTTCGCTTATCAAGCCAACATCATCAGATACAAATATACAAGACCAAATAGCTCTACAAAACACTACCAAGCCTACAATGACACCCACAAAGGAATCTTCAAATTCTTTATGCAATGACAGTAACACTTTTGTGTACTCACTGATGTGTTCATAAGTACTTACATTCAAGGATTTTAGAGAGGGAAAATTGTCCCAATTAACTTCTTGAAGCTGACTTTTAAAAAGCACAAGCTGCAATTTGAAACTTTCAATACGGTCACACATAATACTGATTAATTTATTTTTGCCTTGCAACGAGATATTTAAATCACTTAAATTAAATACCCCGTAATGTCTTTCATGAAAACGAGGACAGTGATCCATTGCTCATCATCCAAGTCTGATTGTGGAGAAAGAGGGGAGGGGAGAGGGAAAAAAGTACTGATGCCGCTCGGTGCGCGCAAGCACTAAGTGCTCGCATTGGCGTGACCTGTATTAGGGGATTATGGAGGCTTGCAGACTACACAAAAATCTGAAAGACAGTCTTGAATGAATGAATTATTTAAATAAATTTTGAAAAAATACTTTTTCAGATGATGCACACACTCTTTTTTGATTATCTAGAACAGTGGTTCTTAACCGGTGGTCTGCGGACCACAGCTGATCCGCGAGTGCCTCGGTAGTGGTCCTCGGGAGAAAAGGGTCCATCAGCACGTATACAAAAGTGGCCAATAAATGGGGATTTCGGAAACGATGTAAGTTAAACGAGAATCGTCCGAATGTATTCGCGGCGATGACTATCAGGTTTTGAATTGAAATATATTTAAAATAAGTGTTAGTGAGGAAGGGTTACAACTGATAAGGTGTATTGGGGGGGTCCGTACATGAATTTCAGACTGAGTGGTCCGCAGACTTCTATGGGTTCAGAACCACTGATATAGAAGAACAATGTTAAGATTTATGACAAATGAGATTATTTAAAGGATAAGTAAACTTGTGTAGTCCTCTGGCCTGGTACAAGACTTGAGTGCCAATGATACCATTCCAGTACCTCAAACAAGAATTAAATTTCTTGGTAGAGTCAGAAATTGAACAATCTGGAGTCGGAACCAAGATGCTAATCACCATGAGGTGTACGTCATTTAAGGGATACAAGCAATGTACGATTTGAACCCAGAATTTTGATCCATGTGCAACTAGCAATGAAGTTACTCTTGTGTGACTAGACAATTTAATAAATATGTTATAGTAAGTTGAATAAAGATAGCACTAATAATGAACTGGAATTCTAAATTATTAGTAAGTTGGACAAAGTTATAAATTGGAGAGAATTACATAATAATGTTATTGGTTTTACGTCCCTCTTAACAACTGCAGCTTTTAGAGACGTCGGGGTGCCGGAATTTTGCCCCGAAGGGGGGAGAGAATTACACCTGCCCAATTCCCTGTATATGATCTACAGCACACTGTAACTTTTGTTTCAGGCATACCTATGTGCAGGACCAGGAATATGAAAGGTACACATGGTGCAATCCCAGAATCTTCCGTAAATGAGTTGATAAAAACAAGGTATATATTACTTATATTACTTAATCTCACTTTTTATAAAAACCACTAGTGTACAATATCAGAAATGTCTTACCGTATGGATTAAAAAAGTACAATAAGAGTTGCCTGCACTGGTCAAGCTCATCAGAAGTTATGATCATGTCATCCCTAAAATGATAGGAGGCATAACATTTGGTGATGTACGAAGGTCCCTAAGTCATGGCAACTATCTTGTTTTAGACAAATGTGGAGTTATATAAACATTTCATTATACACATATGAAAATACATAACGTAGTTTACCAAGAATCATGCCCATTACTTGAGTTTCTCAGGAAGTATTGCAGGCAAAGGAGAAGAATGAAATTAAGAAGAAAAAAAAAAGGATTTAGCATTCACAGAAAGCAGCTAAATGCCAGTAAATCTAGATCATTGTCCTGGTGTACCAATTTGGACTTATTAACAGATGCTTGGAAGGCTTACACTATATCTAGACCCTGCTAGGGTACTAAATTGTGTGCTACATCCAAGCTTTGAAGCACATTGTTGTGTCTCTTGGCTGATGGAGCTAAGTATCTGCTGATAAACCCAACAGTACAGCCAGGGTGAAGCCCTACAACATAACAGCAAAAATCCTAGAAGATTTGCTAGTGCTTAACTACTTGGGTGTGAAAGCCATTATACCATCTTTTTAATACAGGGTGGGCGAAAAGTCCCTACCCACTGCTGAGGTAAATAATAAATCAATATAATGCTTACATGATTAGGGAACCTAAACATCTGTGTGCATCCCATCAGTTTCGACACACAGTTGGATTCGGTGCCATGTTCGTTTATTCATCCTCTTCAACAAATCTAGTGTGACTGTTGTAAAGGCAGCACGAACTGCTTCCTTCAGGTGATCCTTTGTGGTGTACCGATGTTTCCGCACCTCTTCTTTAATACTGTAATACCCCCGAGTGTGGTGAGGTCAGGGCTTCTTGGAGGCCAAGGCATTATCTGATCCTCGACCAATCCAGCGGTTTGGAAAAACTTGGTTAAGGCATCCTCAAACTGACAACGCAAAATGCGGTGTAGCACCATCCTGTTGAATAGTAGCAGTTTCCATTAATCCTCTGACTCTCTGTTGTGGGAACAACCACTCATTCAGCATCATCAGATAAGTTTCTTGATTTACAGACCAATCAAAAAAAATACGGGCCAAACAGATGTTTACCGGTCACTCCTGCCCAAATCATCACATGTGGTGGATTATGTGTGATTTCTTTATAAAAATGCAGATTTTCTTTTGCCGAGAAATAAGACTTTTGTTTACGGGAGCTTCGGTAGATTGCGCATTCATCAGAGAACAAGGCTTTAGATTTAGCTGTTTCTGTACGAAAACGCTGGAGCATCAATTGGCATGCTTCGACAAGTATTTCCACATCACCACCTCTTAACTCATAAACTGACACCGGATGGAAACATTTTATTTTTAAGTCCTTTCGAATATGATCTCTCATTGTCGACCTTGGAATGTCTAACTCTGCTGAACGTTTACGTGTTGATTTCATTGGCGATCGCTGAATTGACTCCTCCACAACAGAACAGGTCTCGAAACGAGTGCTTGGCCTCTCGCTACGTGGCGCATCAAGAACAATTCCCGTTGCAAAGGCTTTGTTTGCCCGCGTTACCAAACTGTTTCGATTTTGACGGTTTTCCAAAACGCACAATACAGTCCTCCATAAGTTAATCCATAGCTTTTCCACTTCTTGGACATTCGTGAACCCAAACACAAGTCACCAGACGCTCTTCAATATTGAACACACTTGTATCCGCCATCGTGTCGCTCTTCAGACCGGCAGACTGCAGATTGACCTTGACTGTAACTGTCTACCCCCCTCCACCTCTCGTGCTCCACCTTTAGTACTCCCAACCATCACTCACTCACGAACTTGAACTGCGCTGGTAAAACTTTGCAGCAGTCGGTAAGGACATTTTGCCCACCCTGTACATCTATACGGAGGGGAAAAATGATTCTAAGGAAGTTTTAGTGAGTATTGGCTGAATCACACTTCAATTCGCAGCCTTCATAACTAGACCTCGCCTCCACGATTAAATTAGTCAAAGAACCACTAACAATAATATAATTATCTGCAATACTCAAGGGCAAATTTTCAAGGGAAATGACACACAGAAGACCAATAGAGATTTCAGATGAATTGAGAAAATTGCAATCGGACCAAAGGAAGAGGTACCTTTGCAGATTGCAAAAATCAAACAGAACAACCTACAAGTCGTCCAACGTGATCAATAAAGTTAATAATAATAATAATACTTGAGGGCCACACGTAGATTAGCCTCGCCCCTCACGAGTAGAGAGCTTCGTAGTGAGACTGTTAACTGGTTGAACTTACACGGAATGACCCAATTAAAGAAACTACTGGACTCAACATCAATAATAAAACAAGAAAAACTGTAGCAACTTCAAATTAACAATAATTTATTACTCACATCAAAAAACTTAAAGAATGACACATGCTTTTCTTTTGGTCCATACGTCTCTTCCAAATCTTGGAAGAAGAAGAAATTGACTATAGATGCATTGAAAAGATCGGGGTGTTCTCGAGCTATATCTATCAATGTAAGTCTTTCTCTTCGAGAATCTCTTCCTCTCCAGAATGCTTTTTCAATTTTCTCATTCCAACGCTTGCCAATATTTCCTTGTACTGACAGCATATCTAACATCACCCTGAAACCATAAGAAAGAAAATTTATCAGTAAAACACGACCACATTAAATCATGGCACAAGAAGAGAATGAGAGAGAATGATCAAAACAACTTAACATAATTATCTTGGTACTCTTACTACAATGTATCAACATCCATGCATATGATTTTGCAATATAGTGGGGCATGATGTTACAGTGGTCAAGCTGCTTGACTCACACCAAGGCAAATTAGATTCCCTGTTAATGCAAATGAGATTTTCAAGGTGACAAGTCCTGTCGTTCGGATTCCATGCAAAATAATTAGGGCCCAAGACAAATGATTGCGAGATTGATGGTCACATAAAACTACACATATTCTGCCTTCCATTACTCAGTCTAAGAATATGGTTCTGTTCCGCATCATAATACAAGAGAACAGAAATTCCCTAGACCTGCAAGTGCTCAACGTCAATTTATTCAAAGACTCGGGACCTGTATATGGTATAAAAAAATAAGACCTTTAAGAAAGTCATGATAAAAGTACCTTAGCCGACAACTATTGATGTGAATTATGTTGCCAAGCAAAGTTTGAAGGTTTCTTTTTGCTGCTGTAAGGACTTATCCAGTTCAATGATTGATCATAAATTTCTTTGGTATCCACCCTCTGTGTTATGAGTTTTATGTTTACATGCAGCCAATATGATTACTATAGAAGTAAACATTGCTGGTAATAACAAACTTATTGGATGTTTAATCGATGGAAGATTTTGGTGGCATGGAGTATGGTGGAATTGAATGTTGTAATTCCAGCAGTGGTAGTGATCGTGACAGTGGATCTGATCAAACCCAGATTCCGTATAATAGTAATTATGAAAGCGACTCTGAGAGTTACGTTTTATGAGCCAACTAATGATTTATGTAGTGACTCTAGTTTTGTAAATATTGCAACCAAATTTCCACTGTTGACTATTTACATATGAAACAATTTGTAGCCTATATAATTCTTATGTCACTAGAGTTATTTGTTAACATTCTTCATCTTCTGTTTGTGCTATATCAGGTCTTCCTGGATATTGTCTATCAAGCTGGCAAGTTCATGTCTGTCTACATAGTTGCTCAGTTGTTCGAACATTGTCTATTCCTTGATGTAGCAGAGCCATGCCGTTCAACTCCTGCCAGCTCCACAACACCTTCAATTTCACCTTGGAGTATAATGTGCAGCAGTTGATACTTTCTCCCTCTCAGGTTACAACCCAGAGGCGACACTTTTCGGCATTTTTACATCTTTAAAAGCTCACAGTCTGTAGCAGCTCTTTTCAAGATGACTTCATTAGTAACCTTATTGGGGCAGCATCTTCATAGCATTCTTCTGTACATCCACATTTGGAATGTCTTTAAGTAGATTCATGGTTTCAACCTTAATGATAATGATTGTTGTTTTTAAGGGACAGAATATCGAGGTCATCTGCCCCAAAGGTATCAACCTTGAGGGTCCATGTCTCTCCTCCATATAAAAGCACTGACAACACATAGCACTTAACCATCCTTTGATGTAGCTTGAAGTTCAAATGATTGTTACTAGAGCCTAGAAATTCAGGCATTTATTTTGGTTAAAATAGGCAAGCAAAAAGGCACTTACATACCTGCCAACTCTCCCGATTTAGGCGGGAGACTCCCGCTTTTACACCATTTCACCCGCCCTCCCGCTGAACGTATTAAATCTCCCGATTTTTTCAAATCACGTGTGTTATTTCGGACTGAAAGTGAGAGAAGACAAACTCCAGTCATCCATCGAACAGATCGATTTTACGAGAAGTGTGTTTCGATACGTTTCGCTTCGTATCAATATAATTTATAGATAATTCTCCATAACTACGCGTCCCGCTTAGTTGTATTTGAATATGTCTTTGTATGAAATAGTCGATGGTTAATTCGGCACGTGTTCCTAGAAGTTTTCATAATAGCCTGTGGGTGAGAGGTAGTTGTAGGCTGCGGGATATTGTAGACTATCTGTTTAACACTTGAAATTATCTGTGTAGCCTATAACTTGGATGTTGTTGGCATAATATGATGGTAGGCTATTGTCACTTTTCAATCTGAGTGATTTTGTCGGTTCCTCGGTAATAAGGCGAAGAAATATGATTAGGTTCAAAATCTCCCGATATTTCAGTTTGAGAGGTTGGCAGGTATGCACTTAAAATACTGAAAATATAATTAAAATAGGCATTTATTCAAAGTGAAAACAGAGTAATCTCACTCATTATTTTAAAAAAAAAGTTCTTTAAAACACTCAATCATTTTTTTATCAGATAAATAATTAATGTACTTACTCTTACTTTCCTTGGTTACAAGCAACAACAAGATGCTCTTTAATGTTTTTCATCATGGAAAGGAATGTTCTACTTCCACTGAAGTGATTGGCACAAATTTAAAACAAGTTATTTCGGAAGGACTAATGCCAGTTAAAACAGAACTTTTACCTTTAATGAGATCACGAATGTTCTTAAGTGTTTCTATGTCCATGTCTAAGCACTCAGAATACGCTTACACTGCAGCTCTATGTGGCTGGAGTAACATTAATGAATTTGTGAACAATTGTGCCACTGTGGAACTATTTGCTCTCCATCTCTTCTGTTGTCAAAAGAAATACTGATGATGGGTTACTTTACGTTGCTTCCGTGATGACATTGGCCACGTAACGTCTCATTGCATCCGTAGTTTCATCAATGGAGATCCAGATTTTCTTTTGTACAACTCCGATTTGAATCCTCTGCAGGGCCTCTTCAAAGGAGACATTCAAATAAGTTTTGCATAGTGTGGATTCTGATGGGACCTCTTCTTTAGTGTACTTCTGCAGAAATGTCTTGAGGGATTGAATATTCAGTTTCCAGAATGGAATTCCTGAGTCTAAGAAAGCTTTGCATAGATCCAGGGAAAACTGAGATTGTCTGCTGGATGTTGCAACTGCCGTTGATATTAATTTGATCTTAGGCCCAGCCATTTTAAAAACCCTAGATTTGTGTTTCGTTATTGCAAAATGTTGAGTTATAAAGTACTTTTTTTTTTTGGTGATTAATATATTTTTCACAGTTTTTGCAAACGAGTATAGCTCCATCAATAGAAAGTGCGTCCGAACCAAATTTGCGAACATAGCCATGTAATTTACTCTTCGAAGATGAAAATTTTGGCATGATAAATAAGTCAGTGCTAACACTAAAGTACACAGACTAACAGCTTTTATGTTTAACCTGTTAAAGTGATTTTCTGCTTTTCTCAGCAAATTTTAGAGTGTGTTCACACTACCTTTTTATTTTTTCCAAATTTCAACTATTTCTTTCTTCCTTTCTTTCCTTCTTTTTTATTTTTATTTATGTATTTTATTTCCTTATGTTTCTTTGGATAAACATCCTTCCCCTTTCATTATGGTGCACCATAATAGGGTTTTTTGAAGGGAATATTTTATGACCACTAAGTGATCATTTATATTTAGTACAACAAAGGTATTGATTAGGCAGAACTTTTGCAAAATATTAATACTATCTTACCTCTTCGAAATTCAGCATTGTCACAGCAAAAGGGGTGTGAGGAACAATAGCTAACAAGAAGAGACGTAATTCCCTCACCCCCCTCTTTTTCTTGGTATTCATTATGCATGAGGTAACTGTGCATTCCTTTCATTAATTAAGATTCTGATATTTGAAGTGTTTAAATGAATGGGTTGAGGAAATAAGCTTTCGACTGCTTGAAAACAAATAAATGATTTACAGGGAGCAACAACTAAATAGATATTTTTGTGACGTCGGTATGCAATTTAATTTGCATAACTTTTTTTCTCTTCGATATATCGAAATTGATGATTTTTTGAACAGCTTGACTCTTAGGTCAATATTATCTTCACTGATGAGTTTCAAACCTTATGGCTTGTATACATCATTGGGACCAGTAGCTTTCTTTTGCTATTGCAACAGCAAGTGAAACATCCGATTTTAAGATCTCAGGCTCTTGTATGGTAACATTTTCATGTACCTAAATGTAAACATTGAATAATGTAATTACAGTATATATGACTTCCAATATACCAAATTGACCAAGTGAAAACAATCATTATATAGAATCTCATAAAGCAACACTAAAACAATTGGCTACTAACTTTTCGAACTATACCATTCACTGCATGTCATACATTTAAAGGAACAAAAACATTCACCTCTCATTGTGGGTAAGGTATGACTATTTTCAGACATATTTGATGATGATGATAATTGTTGTTTTAAGGGGCCTAACATCTAGGTTATCGGCCCCATCAGACATATTTATCACAGCATCTATTAATTTAAGGACAATTTCATGAGCACCCGATCTTATTCCATTACTTCATGACCAGTAGACATACTGTTCAAGAACAATCTCTGCTTCCCGTAACGTCCACATATTGAGGCCATTAGTCTCCATGACAATCTTCTCATCCTTTCTTATCACCTAGCTGCATTAAGTCATCTCAAATGCATATGATCATCCCACATGGTCACCAACCAAGGTAACTGTGAGAGGTTTGTATCTTCATCGCAGTTCCAGCCAGTTAGCAAGTAGCAGACACTACTCCTTAAATGAACTACCTCATTTTTAAGTAAGAGGCCATTTTAAAAAGTGTTGTCTCCTATGCCATAAACTCAATAATATGTGAGAGACTAACATGAAACTGGTATGAAATAAAAACTTGATTCATTGACTTGCAGGCCACCTAGCGGTGCCCAGCTACATCACTCATGCACAGAATAGTTGAGGAAATGACAACATGCATTGACATTCAATTGAAATGGCAGACTGTGATTTTTTTTTTTTTTTTTCCTTATGGAGGATGGCTGTGCACCCATTGGCATTCATTGAAGAATGAGTGTTCCTTATGGTAACATGCCAGAAGGTGCAAAAGGAGTCTGAAAGACAGTAATCCAGAAACAACAAGCATGCATGGCCAACCTCACAGTAAACGATCCAAAACAACAATGGGTGCAACACATGAAGTGTTGATCACTAACTTCTGGCACAAGGGTGGCATATTTCACAGAGTACGTGGCTTTACTGTAAACTCCGACCGATATGTGGAATCTTCACAAAATTCATCACCATCACAGCTCGTGTCCACACACGAGTTGACCACCACAACATGCACCACTAACCATTAACAGTCATACAGTCTTGATCTCGCACCTTGTGACTTTTTCCTTTTTATTTTTTCCAGAACTGAAGCAACATCTGAAAGCTCATCACTGATGCCAGCATAAAATGCCTGATTCATTTGCTGATGGGATGAGAAAACTTGTTCAATGTTGGTTCAGGTGTGTGGATCCTCCAAGTAGAGGACATTCCAAGGTTTCATAATGTATTTCCGGTCAGTAAATTGCAAATTGTTGAGCTCATTGCATAGGAGGCAAAACTATTCAAAATGTCTTTGCATGTTCTTTTGTTATGTCATAATTCTCCTAGGATGACTTTTGACCTTCTATAGTAAACTGGGTAGTTCATCAGCATACTTTTGTACACATTTTCTAAATTTTTACACAAGACAGTTTCATGTGAATTAATTAAACGAATGTCATACGACATTTTTCATGAAGAATGGCACCAAGAATGCAGCAACCACTATGCACCTTACATCAAGCACAAATGTGGAGACAAGCCTTGGTAAGACATCAAGATGTGGATGATAACGACCAAATGATTGACAAAAGCATGTGTGTCTAATTAGACTAATTTAATTTCTAAGTTTAATTAGGCACATCCAGAAAGTAGTTAGTTATTGTTGTTTTAAGGGGCGGAACTACGAGGTCATCTGCCCCTTCCAGAATGCAAAGAACACTAAACCAGTCCACATTTATCAACAGATTTGCAAGGTTAATTGAGAAAAAACAATGAGTGATTCAATGGTAAGGAGTTCAATGAAGGATGTGACCAAGTGCACGATGATGAACGAAGGGGGCGTCCATCGTTGGTTCGTGCAGTTGAAGAACACGTAAAGAAAACCATAGGTCTACAGTATCTGATTTTTCTACTTTCCGCAAAATTCAAGATCACTTTTCTCATCCTTTCTTTATCACCTAGCTGCATTAAGTCATCTGAAACTGAAATTTCGAAAACTGTTTGCTTACTGGGTGCAAAAAAGTAGTACAGAGCAATAGGCGTTCTCAACCTGGTGGTCTTGAAATGAAATTTGATGCTCTCGTCATACGAGCCAAGGCTCCCATGAGATACGTTCTTCAACTCAAATCCTGTTGTACGAACCAGAATAATAGTGGTTTCATTACAAGTTTTGACAGTCAGAAATTGTATAATTTTGTGAAATCGTACTTTTTAATCTACAGTATATATAATTGGACATTCCTGTTTTATGAATCACACAAAAGATGCTAATTCGACTCGACTGTGCACACGTTAATGTATCTTATCTGCACGAGTCATGCAAGCAGTTGCAGCATGTTTGGTGAGTGGTACATCCCTAGCTATTTGAGCACTTCAGAGATAGGAAAAGGAAAGAGAGGCCATGCTTGTTGCATTATAATTATTAATATACAGTATGCGATTTAATGGTGCTGGGTATCGGTACTTGGTATGGCATGAAGGTGGTACTTACGGTCTCAAAAAGGTTGAGAACGCCTGGGATAGAAAGTTGCACTTGAGTGGGTTTTAGGGGTTTGTATCCATCTTGTGCCACTGCATTTTGAGAATTCCAAAAACTTCTGGACTGATAACATAACAGACAACACTAAAAGGTCACTTGACTCATACAGATTGGAAAATTTAAGAGCGCCTCCTCACTGACACTGGTGGTGGCGATTATTGTTTTAAGGGGCAGAACATTGAGGTCATCTGCCCCTATGATATAGATGATAATAAGAATTACTACAATTAATATTAACACTAACCACTTGTATACAGCACGTACTAGAATATGAAATGAGAAAACGATAAAAGACCAAAGGAAAAGAAATGCCCTCAACCTTTGATGAAGAATGAGAACTGAGAGACTTAGGAGGAAGTAGATCCATGTATTGCTAAAAGAAAAGTGATTGGTCGCAGTCATTATGCACAGTGTAACAAAAAGTATATCTTATATGGGAAAAAATAGTGTTTACCTAATGCTTTTAAATACTATTTTACAATGTGTATTACTCAGTTATGAAGAACATTGTGCTATAAATGTAAACGTGCATTCAACACACCCAATGAGAAGTGTGGAACTGGTGTTTTGAATTTAATAAGTTGTTGCCTGTTTTTTGCTCGGATGTGCTTAGGAGCAACATATCATGGAGATACTCATCATTCAAGTTGGATCTTGGCGCTGAATTTTGGAGGTTTATTTTTTTAAATGTTTGTTCACTAATACCATATATGAGGGTAGATTCAAAAATAAGGTTCCCACATTTGTTAGAAATAGGCTAGTTATTTTTTATTTTACTTGAAAAGTACACTGTTGGAAAGCTTGTTCTTTCTGCTATTTTTCAACATAGTCGCCATTTTTTTGAATACACTTTTGTTGACGAGAGATCCACTTTTGTATACCCGCCTAACAGAAGTTCGTCGCCAATCCGTTGAAGGACCTGGTAACTTCTTTCTTCGTCCGCAAATGGTGTAGGAAGTTCTCGAACTGCCGCGCAGACATCCACGATGAACAACGAAGCGGGAGGCCGTCGATCTCAGACGGAACTGTCGCAAAGATTGAGCGAATTCTGCTCGAAAATCAGAGAATCCTGATCAAGGAAATGGCTCTTCGGGTTCCGAAACTTTCATTGAAAAAGGATTTTGACCGAGAAATTGGGCTATCACAAGATTAGTGCACGTTGGATCACGCAGATGCTTACAGCAGAACACAAACAGCAATGCATCGACTGTGCCCATTAATTTCTTCATACCCCCAGGGGCTCACATCTAGTGGGAAGTGGGTTGGCGACCACGGGGCCCCAGCTGAGTCCGGCATTGCTTCCACTTACTTGTGCCGGGCTCCTCTCTGTCTTCTTTCCTGTCGACCTCACTTGGTCAACTCTTGTTCTCTTCTGACCCCGACGGTATTAGGGTATCCTAGGCCTAGGGAGTCTTTCACTTTCCCGCCTTAGTTGGCCCTTGTCTCATCTTTTCTTTCTTTGGTGTAAATGTGTGTGTGCGTGACAGGAGGTGGAATCCTCCCCTAATCACAAGCTGAGTGGTCGTGGCGAGGTGATGAATGGCTACTGGGTGAGTAGTCACAAGCGACCCACCTCCAGATACCTGGCGACCTCTGGAGAACCTTAGCCTTACCCCGGGCAAGCGGGGCTCTGCCGGGGGTTGACTTTTAGTTCCCTAGCTACTCGTGGGACCAAACATAGCGTCCATTATTTCACAGGGTGGCTCCCTTACAAAGCCGTCTTTAAAATTTAAGAAGAGGAAGTTTATGCCTCTAGTTTCGCCGCTTGATGAAAAGGATTCAACGTTTTTCCCTCGGTACCTTATGGTAACAAGGACCGATGGGCAAAATTTTACAAACGTTGATCCTTTTGATTTACATGATGCAATTGAGGGGAAATGGGGCGATGTAGACACAGTAAAAAAGCTGCGAAACGGCGCACTCTTGATAAAAACTCAAGGAAAGAGACAGACAGATGGTCTTCTTGGGACGACAAGTTTTGGTGGTATTCCAGTCGAGGTAGTGAAGCACCAGTCCCTAAACCTGAAGAAAGGTTTAGTATTTCATAGGGACCTGGTGAACACTACCGACGAGCGTATCCTGGAAAGAACTGGAAAGCATGGCGTTGTCGAGGTGAGACGAATCAAACGTAAGATGATTGGTGTACTAGTTGACACCGGGGCGTTCATCTTATCGTTTGAGTCGGATAGCCTGCCCAAGAGGATCAAAGTGTCAATGTACACTCTCGATGTGCGACCGTATATTCCATCTCCATTGCGGTGTTTTCAGTGTCAGCGATTTGGACATACCTCATCTCGTTGCTCGGGAAAGCCTATCTGTCTTTCCTGTGGCAAGGCCACTCATGAGGGAGCGGAATGTACACCACCTCCCGCATGTCCAAATTGCAAGGGAGAGCACTCTCCTCGCTGGAAGGAATGTCCTGCCTTCCTAGAGGAGAAGAAAATTCAAGAAATAAAGACCTTAGACGAGCTCTCCTACACTGAAGCACGCAGAAAATATCGCTCCATCGCCTCTCCTATTTTCTCAGTATCATATGCTCAAAAGGTATCAAACGAATCTAGTAATCAAGCGGCAAACTTGACATCGGCAAGTTCTAAAAGAGTTACCACTGTTAAAGGGGCTACAAATAGCCCTATTATCACCCCTGTTAGCCAGAAGAATGTTACGGAATCTTCTTCTGGCATCCAACAAAAGGCGCAGGTGCCTCCAACTAAACCGGCGCCATCGGAGAAGGCAACTCCTCCGATAAGGCCAGTGAAGAAGCAATCTCCGACTCGTTCGAGGAGGAAGTCTTCGCCGGCCACGGCTGGACCCACATCCAGCCAAACAAAACAGGGAACAGGAACGGCGGGTAAGAAAGAGACTGTTCATCGCCGTCTCTCTTGCCCTCCTGCTGAAAAGGCAGCTCCAATACCTGCTGGCAATTCTGCTTCCACGACCACCGGAGGAGCAGTCCTAGCAAGTGCTGCATTGTTTGGCAGGACGGAGACGTCAGGGGGGAAGGGACCAACTACTTCCCCAAATAGACGTCAACGCCGGTTCAAGAAGAAAAATTGTCGGGACGTGCCGGGGACGGACTCCCAGTCATCGGACCGGGAGAAGGTCCCTCGTCACCGCTCTCGCTCTTCACCAAGGACGAGACCCGGAAAGTCCGGCGATAACCGTTCGCCAACCAAGAGAGCATTCGCTCCGTTTTCTTCGTCCTCCGAAGGAGATGTGGAGATTGAGGAATGCTCTCCTACCCTATCACCCACTCCTAAGGATAGGGATGGTTGGCAAACGGTTAAGCATAAGTAGACGACTATCTTCTACTTAAGTCCACACTATGGCACTATTACAATGGAACTGTAATAGCTATTTTCGACATCTCGCTGAAGTACGCCAATTGATTTCTCAGTTTACGGCAAACATTGTCTGTCTTCAGGAATCCAGGTTTCGTCCTGGACATGAGACAACAATGCGACACTTCAAACTCTTCTCTAAAGACCGGGTGGACGGAGCTGTGGCCGCCGGTGGCGTCTGCACTCTCGTCCACTCTAGTCTCTTTAGTGAAGAGGTGCCGTTGCGTACTCAGCTAGAAGCAGTTGCAGTTCGTACTTCGTTGCCAGTAATGGCAACAGTATGTAACGTGTACATCCCGCCTGATTCTCAACCGGATTACGGACAGCTGGAGGATCTAGTCTCTCAGCTCCCCCCTCCTTTTCTCCTTCTGGGAGATGTTAATGCCCACAACACCATCTGGGGCTCCGCTACCACTAGCGGTAAAGGGAGAGATTTTGAGAGGCTGATCAGGCGGCTGGACCTGTGTTTGTTGAATACAGGGGAACCTACGCACTTCTCTATTGCACACGGCACTTATTCAAGTGTCGATATTACCTTGTGCAGTCGTGCGCTGGTTCCCCTGCTACAGTGGGGTGTACACGACGACCTTTGTAATAGTGACCATTTTCCAATTATCGTTACTCTTCCGAACCAGAGAGCCATCGAGTTACCAAGTCGATGGCTTCTCCGTCGGGCTGATTGGCCAACTTTCACGGCACGTGCGGTGTTTGCCGAAGATACCTTTGAGAGTGTCGACGATCATACCATTCACATAACGAATGGTATTTTGGCTGCTGCTGAGGAAACAATACCTTCCTCATCCGGAAACTCACGCCGGAAGCTTGTCCCTTGGTGGACAGCCGAGATTGCAGCAGCCATTAAAGATCGTCGACGTGCTTTCAAATGCTATCGGAGGCAAAACACCATGGCCAACCTTATCACCTTCAGAAGGATGCGTGCCAGAGCGCGATATCTGATTCGGGAGAGTAAGAAAACGACGTGGGAAAAGTATGTGTCGTCCATGACGGCGCATACTCCATCATCTCAAGTGTGGACTAAGCTTCGCCGGATCTCCGGACTCCCGACATCACTGTCGATACCCGGAGTGTCCATCAATGGAGACATCATCACGGACCATCTCGCCATTGCCAACAGCATTGGCTCGCACTTCTCCGATGTATCCTGCTCCGGGAGTTACGATCCTACATTTCTGACTCTGAAGCGGGAGGCAGAGACTCACCCCTTGTCCTTTGCCACTGCTGCTTCGGAGTCCTATAATGTACCATTCTCTGAATGGGAACTGCGCAGTGCGCTTGCACTGTGCAGGGATACGGCTCCTGGACCGGATAACATACATAATCAAATGTTAAAGCATCTGTGCGAATCCAGTATAAAACAACTGTTGATCCTCTTTAATCGTATATGGATTGAAGGGGAGTTTCCATCTCAATGGCGAGAGGGAATCGTGATACCGATTCCTAAGGCTGGAAAGGATCCCAAGTTTGTAAGCAGCTATAGGCCCATTTGTTTGACAAATGGCCTATGTAAGCTGCTCGAAAAGATGGTGAACCGTCGACTGGTGTGGTTCTTGGAGGATAAAGGTCTCCTGTCTGAGTACCAATGTGGATTTCGCTCTCATAGGTCCACCACTGACCATCTGGTGCGACTTGAGAGCGCCATACAGGAGGCTTTTTTCCGAAAGCAGCACCTAGTCACGGTTTTCTTTGACCTCGAGAAAGCCTACGACACCACATGGCGCTACGGGATCCTTTCCACCCTTCACAAGTGGGGACTCCGTGGTAACTTACCGACTTTCATTGCGAATTTCATGTCCGTCCGACTCTTCCGTGTAAGGGTCGGTAGGACATTATCGCAATACTATATCCAAGAAAATGGAGTTCCTCAGGGTTCAGTGCTGAGTGTCACCTTGTTCGCGATTGCCATTAATGGCATTGTTGCCGCCGCCGGGTCCGCGGTAGTTCCATCGCTGTATGTAGACGATTTAGCTCTGCATTACAGCTCTGGAAGTATGGCAGTCGTGGAACGGCAATTGCAGCTAGCTATCAACCGGGTCGACAGGTGGGCTCACGACCGGGGTTTTCGTTTTTCAGCAGCGAAAACCTCCGTCGTCCATTTTTGTCGGCTCCGGAGGCTACATTTACACCCTGAACTACATCTCAGGGATGCTGCGTTGCCGTTGGTTGACACTTATCGCTTCCTGGGGCTCCATTTTGACAGCAAGTTAACGTGGCAGCACCATATACGGCAATTGAAAATGACATGTCTCAGGAAACTGAACATGCTCAGGTTTCTTAGTGGCACTACGTGGGGGGCTGACCGTGCGGTGCTGCTACGGTTCTACCAAGCCCTCGTCCTGTCCCGGCTAGACTATGGTTCTGCGGCATACGGTTCAGCAAGGCCGGCAACCTTGAAAATGCTGGACAGTATCCACCATAGTGGCGTTAGGCTGGCTACCGGTGCCTTCCGGACCAGCCCGATACCCAGCCTACTCGCCGAATCGGGTGTTCCACCTTTAAATTATAGACGCCAACATATGCTTTTAGCATATGCTGCCAATGTGCGTCAAATGCCGCATCACCCGACCTATCAAGCTCTCTTCGGTACCCAAAACCACCAGGGTTACGCCAACCGGCCTCGTGCCACTCGGCCGGTTGGTATTAGACTTGATAGCTCGTGTACTGAAATAGGAGTGGCTGTAGGTCCCTGTATGATCCGGACATCTAGCGAGGTGCCTCCGTGGCAAGTCCCGCGTCCGGAAATTCGGTTAGATCTGCACCGAGGTCCTAAGGTGAACACGGATGCCTCCGTTTACCGGAGGCAGTTCCACAGCATAGTTCACCAATTTCCGGACGCTGGCATTCTATACACGGATGGTTCGAAGGTGGACGAGAAAGTGGGTTGTGCTTACGTTATTGATGGTGCAAATACCAAGATCTCTTTGCCTGAGGCCTGTAGTGTGTTTACTGCGGAGCTCGTTGCCATCTATGAAGCTCTGCAGTTTGCACTACAGGATGCACGAATCCACTTTCTCTTGTGTACCGACTCTTTGAGTTCGTTGCAGTCAATTGCTACATGTTTCCCGCAACACCCCCTAGTGCAGCGAATCCACGACCTACTAGCCGGGCTGTGCCACGCTGACACTCGAATCACCTTTCTGTGGCTTCCAAGCCACATGGGAATTGTGGGAAATGAGTTAGCAGATCAAGCTGCAAAAGAGGCGGTATCACTACCACCTCGACCAATGGAGGTACCCGCTAGAGATATTCGCTCTCAGTTACGCCTACAAGTTCTGGCTTTTTGGGAGAGTCAGTGGCTAGCTGACCCACTGCCCAGTAAACTGAGAGCGATCAAGGGAACAACTCGCGTGTGGCGGAGCTCCTTCCGGGCCCGGAGAGAGTCCGTCATTTTGTGTAGGCTAAGGATAGGTCATACAAGATCCACTCACTCGTACCTAATGAGAAGGGAAGACCCCCCACTTTGTACCTGTGGAGCCGTATTCACCGTGGCCCACATTTTTACCGAGTGTGTGGATCTTGCTGACTTACGAAGAAACCTTGGTTTGCAGACGACACTCAAACTTATATTAGCCGATGACGCGGTGGCTGCTGATCGCGTTATCCTCTTTATAAGTGAGAGTGGGTTAGGGCCAGCAATCTAAATTTTCCAGTGAACATTGACTCAACGACTTGTTCGTTTTTGAATGATAATGTTTTGTTTTTTCCGTAATTTTTGTTTATTTTTATAATTTTTATTTTTTATTTAATTGTTTGTTTTTGTTTTATTAATTTTTGGTCTTTTTAAATTTAGATGTCCACCTCAAAATTTTAAATTCAATTCAAAATTTGTATTCTTTAATCTGTGTTAAGAGGGGCAGACGACCTCGTAGTTCCGCCCCTTAAAACAACAATAACTAACTAACTAACTAACTAATTTCTTCATGAATGCACCGAAAACACTGAGGAATTCTTTGACTCCATTGTCACTGGTGACGAAACGTGGTGCCACTACTTCACTCCTGAAACAACAGTCACGATGATTCGAGACGGACGATGAAGTGAAGGAAGAAGTTACCAGGTTCCTCAATGGGTTGGTGGCGGACTTCTGTGAGGCGGGTATACAAAAGTGGATCTCTCGTCAACAAAAATGTATTTTAAAAAGATGGTGACTTTGTTGAAAAATAGCAGAAAGAACAATCTTTCCAACAGTGTGCTTTTCAAGTAAAATAAAAAATGCTAACTATATCGAACAAATGTGGGAACCTTTTTTTTAATCTATCCTCGTATGTTGATGCAAACATGGAGATCAAACACCAGGCTTGTTTCTTCAGTGCTGAAGGCTCCTTTCATTGTGGATAGGATCTGTCAATGCGAGACCTCCTTTTTCGGGAAGGACTAGAAGTGAAGCTTCTAGTCTAATAAGAAAATGAACTTTACTAAGTAGGAACAGATTGAACATTGATGAGTAAATAGGAATGGAAACAGTTTGCCAATAACAGTGGTATTTTATTCAAAAACCAACTTTAAAAAGATTAACAATAAATAAATATATAAACATGTAATGGAAATGTGACCTTTGACAGGCCAATAACAAGCGAACAAGATTTCATAAGTTTGAAAAGGATTAACAATAAATATATAAATATGTAAGGGAAATGTGACCTTTGACAGGCCAACAACAAGCGAACAAGATTTCATAAGTTTGAAAAGGATTAACAATAAATATATAAATATGTAAGGGAAATGTGACCTTTGACAGGCCAACAACAAGCGAACAAGATTTCATAAGTTTGAAAAGGATTAACAATAAATATATAAATATGTAAGGGAAATGTGACCTTTGACAGGCCAACAACAAGCGAACAAGATTTCATAAGTTTGAAAAGGATTAACAATAAATATATAAATATGTAAGGGAAATGTGACCTTTGACAGGCCAACAACAAGCGAACAAGATTTCATGAGTTTGAAATGCCAAGAACCCTGAGAATAAGTAACCACTTTGTGGCCAGTTAGTCTGAAGTAGAACTATGCAGGGTAAAATAGTGAGTAACTATAGTGCACAAATGAAGGCTTAAAATTTAGCCTAGGACTGCACACAGAGAGTATGCTAGTTTATTTACAGAAAAATCAATATTTACATGCCAGTAGGGATAGCATCCCACTAGTTGCCTGATAGTTACAAGGCGAGGTTGTTTACAATTGAAATGGGAGCATTCCCAAGAACACTTTGATAGATTAAATGAAGAACAAGCCATTCACTTTGTCAGATAGGTGAACTGGTGTTAAGCCTAATAGTTTGTACAAAAATAGAGAAAAGAATGATTTGTTTTGAAGGAAAGTTAACATGCGAAAGAGAGAGAACAGTCGTTTTCTCATAGCCTACAATTTAAAGGCATAATACATGCTTAAACCACTTAATAGAAAGAAATAAGTTGAGTTTGGCATAGTTTGACAAGTTGTTTAAGTTAGGTAACATAACCCTAAAAAGAAAGATATATTTTTAAGGTTTTAGAAATTTTTGAGGTTATAATAAACACTTAGCTTTTTGGCGTTGGTGTAGAGGAATTTCCACATAATATAAATAGAGGAAGAGCGTGTAGATCACTTTTTTCCGTCTTGGAAATGTTGAAGACTTCGTGCCCAGCACAAAACTGACGTAGGCCAATCATTGATGTAAACTTATATATACTTTGTAGAACTCGGTTTTGATCACTTTTTTCCGTCTTGGAAATGTTGAAGACTTCGTGCCCAGCACAGAAGAAAATTTGTTTATCGTTTTCTTGCTCACGACAAACTGACGTAGGCCAAGTATCGATGTTAACTTAAATAGATTTCGTAGATTTTAGAATGCACTGCTGGTTTGACTAGAAGCATTTTGCGATGTATTAGCACACAGCGTTGAGGCACATTCAAGCGTTGTGCAAACAGCGTGAAGACAGCTGACGACGAGTGATTGGCCTTGTGACTTGCTGGAGACAGACGGAGACAGACCGTTGATGTAGGCCAGGGCAGGCTATATACCGGAGATCACGCGGAATGCGTGACGCGGACAGGTGGCGTCGGCCAATCCGAGAGCATGGAAGATTCTCGAAAACTGCTGAGGCCAATCAGAGCAAGGGGCCAACTGAAAATGAACCTCGTGACCAACATTAGTTCCGGAAATCATTACAGTGCTATGGAACACGTGCTAGCAAGAACAGATTGAAAAAAAATGGAATGACATGACAGGTGAGAGGTTATGTTATAATAAAAATAAGTGAACTTTGTAAATTTCACTGAAAAGTGAACATACTGCCAGAGGGGCAACAGAGAAAAAAAACTAAACAAAAATAACATGAGAGAGAAGAGCTAGAGTGGCAGAGGGCAAATGACTGAAATAGGACGAACACAGTGTCCTGATGAAGTTTTAAGTTTGACCACTCGAACTCTAGCATCTCTGCCATGATAGCATTTTATAACACGACCAGTTTTCCATACAAGAGGAGGACTTGGGTCTTTGAGAAGAACCAAATCACCCTCCTGTAGGTTAGGCTGAGAGAGCTGCCACTTGTTCCTCCTTTGGAGCGAGTGAAAATACTCAAGTCTCCACCTCTTCCAAAATTGAGCTTTAAGGGATTCTATCTTTCTCCACAAGATAGGCAAAGACAGATCAAGTTTACGATCAAGCAACGGAGGAGACGCAGCTAAGGAACTGCCCACCAGAAAATGACCTGGAGTTAAAGGAAGGAAATCACAAGGATCGTTGGAAAGAGGAGAAAGAGGTCGTGAGTTGACAATTCCCTCAATGAGTATAATTAAAGAATTGAATTCTTCGTAAGTTACAATACTAGAGCCTAGAGTTTTCTTTAAATGATTTTTTGTGAGTTTCACACAAGATTCCCATCGTCCGCCATGATGGGGAGCATAAGGAGGGATGAAATGCCATTTGAATTGGTTTAAGTGCGAGTAATTGGAGATTTGTTCTTTCGCACGAGGGGAACAAAGGGCCTTATACCATTGCTGCGAAGCTCCAACAAAGGTTTTGGCATTATCAGAGAAGACTTCGGAAGGAATGCCTCTTCGTGAAATGAATCTAGAGAAAGCGGAAAGAAAGTATGAGGTGGAGGCACTAGTTACGAGCTCAAGATGAATAGAGCCGGTGACCATACAGACAAATAGAGAAACGTATAGTTTTCCAAGGATTTTCCTTTTAGCACTGGGGTGATTTTGTTGATACACAAACGGACCGGCGTAATCAATGCCGGTGAAGGAAAAAGGCCTGCAGGGAGCTGAACGAAATGAGGGAAGGGCAGCCATGAGTTGCTGATTAGGTTTAGGCTTAGCTTTGAAACAAGTAATACATTTATGTATAACAGAAGTGACTTCGTGTAAACCATTAATAGGCCAGTATTTTTCCCGTATCAAGCATAGAAGGGTTCTAGAACCAACATGCAAGTTTTGATAATGAAACTGACGAATGATTATCCGAGTAACATGATGTTTAGACGGAAGGATAATAGGGTGCTTTTTTTCATCGGAGAAGTCAGAAAGAGAAAGTCTGCCGCCCACTCTTAACAAACCATCGTCATCAAGAAAAGGGCATAAGGCAAAAAGCCTGCTGTGTTTCTTGAGAGTTTTACCTTTAGCCAATATGTTTATTTCGACTGAGAATGCCTCCCTCTGGGTGAGCCAAAGAACTTTGATGGTGGCAATTTGCAGTTCAACAGCCGAAAGAAAAGGCTGAGGGAATAGAGGTTGATCTAGTACTAAAAATTTCCATCTGAGCACATAAGCAGTGACGCGCACTAGTTTTTGAAAAGAAGAGTAACGTTCCAACAAGGAAGGAGTGTTGGCAGTTACAAAGGCAGAAGCTTTTTTGCCGATTTCAGGAATATCCTCTAACGGGAAATTAGAGTTGGAAGGTCGGTTTTGAATTCTTTCAGAAAGCCATGAAGGGCCGTGCCAGTACAAACAGGATTGAGATAGTGACTTAGGTGAACAACCACGAGAAATGAGGTCGGCGGGGTTGTCTTTGCTAGAAACATGGTTCCATTGTTCTGGTTTAGAAACAGTTTGAATTTTCTCAACTCTGTTAGCTACAAAATTTTGCCAATTAGAAGAAGGTTTAGAAATCCATGCCAAAGCAATTGAGGAATCTGTCCAAAAATATGTGTGCGAGAACTTACAGTTGAGTGTTTGTTTGAGTTTGTTAGCTAATTCGGCAGCAAGTAGTGCGGCACAGAGTTCAAGACGAGGTAATGAAACTGGTTTCAAAGGCGCAACCTTAGATTTAGCACATATCAAATTGGAGAAAAAGGGGGAGCGGCTTACAATGTAAGCACAACATCCGTATGCTTTGGTCGAACTGTCAGCGAAAAGGTGCAAATCCAAGACAAGAGAGCAAGAGAACGGAACTAGCACTCTAGGAATGTCTATTAATGAGAGATCAGAAAGACTGTGCCGAAAGGTAAGCCACTTTTGTAAAAGCGAAGGAGGAATGGGATCATCCCAATCCGAGTTCAATGACCATAGCTCTTGCATAAAGATTTTAGCTAGAACAATTACGGGTGCAATGAACTGAAGCGGGTCATATATCTTAGCTATTTCTGATAGCACTTGTCTTTTGGTTTGTGGAGGTGAGGAAGACAAATTTACTTCGTAAAAGAATGAGTCAGCTTTAGGATACCAGTGTATTCCCAAAACTTTAGTAGCATCCTCCAATTTACAAAGCTCTACTGGAGTATCAACAGGACAATGTGGCAAGAGATTTGATAGAAGTTCCTCAGAATTTGAGTTCCAACGATGAAGTAAGAATCCTCCTCTGCTAAGTAAAGTTTTTAAACTTTGAGAGAGCTCGATAGCCTCAGATACATTCTTGAAAGAAAAAAGAAAGTCATCAACGTAGAAGGAATTTTTTAACAAAATAGGAGTTTCAGAAGGAAACAGATGACCATCTTGGTCTGCAAGATGTTTCAAAGTACGAATGGCAAGAAAAGCCGATGGTTTAAGCCCATACGTTACGGTTTTTAATTTAAAGATCTTTATGGTTTTGGTAGGAGCATCACGCCAGAGAATTCGTTGAAGATTTTGTTGTTCGGAATTAATCAGAATTTGTCTATACATTTGTTGTATGTCAGCTACGATTCCAATTGGAAATAGACGGAAATTTAAAAGAATAGACGGGAGATCAGACTGAATGGCAGGTCCAGATAGGAGAGTGTCATTTAAGGAAATGCCATTGGCATCAGGGGCAGAACCATTAAAAACAACTCTTATCTTTTCTTTGGTGGAGGGATTCTTCCAAACGGGATGGTGATTTAAATAAGCAAAAAGCAAGCTTGTAGTTTATCGTGACCGTTAATCTCGAGATCATGAGCCACGGGACCTCCTTTTTACGTGGAATCCGAACCACAGGACATGGCATTTCACTTCGAAAATCTCACATGCATTGACCGGGTGATTTAAATACACTGAATCTAAAGAAGGGTTGAAATCTTGAACAGTCTCCATATGGTTAGAAGCTTCATAATCCTCCATGAATTCAAGGTATTGTCTGCGAGTGGAAGGATCTTGCTTGAGTTGATTCTCAACTGCAAATAAAGCTTTAAGAGCTTTCGGATAGGAATCACATAAAGGAGGAGGGGAAGAAATGCGTGGCATTGTGACAATAAATCTGCCATCTGGGTTACGAACAGTGGTTTCTAAAAAATGTTGTTCACAAAATTCATCTTCTGATGAAAGAGAAGGAGCAGATTCAATGGACTCGATTTGCCAAAATTTTTCCAGACGCTGATGAAGATCTGCATTAGTGAAATGGCATTGAGAGGAACCTTGAACAGTTTGAAGATGAATATAACCTGTGATAAGCCAGCCAAATTTAGTATGGTGGGCGTAGATACCAGATGAAATATTAACCCTTGACGGAAGAAGATTTTGCCAAAATGTGTTAGCGCCAAAAAGAATGTCAACGTGAGAGCTTTTATAGAATTGAGGGTCAGCCAGTTTTAGATCAGAGGGAAATTTCCATTCGTCAATGGAAAAAGAGCGACTGGGAGTAGGACTGCCAATACTCGGAATGGACAGACAGTTTAGATGAAAGTTAGTGCCATATTGGACTGAATCTTTCACCTGCAGCTTGACATAATTTAAGGAAGTAGACTTGCTGTTGTTGATACCAGATATTTCAATATTGGTGGAGAGTGGTTTGAGACCTAACCTTTCAACTAATGATGAGGTTATGAAGTCATGAGTTGCCGCATTGTCGAGCAAGGCTCGTGCTAAGTGCCAATTGCCGGAAGAATCTTTAACTTGGACCTGGATCGTAGATAACAAAACTTGAGCACTACACCATGAGGGGGTTGTTTGATTGTAGGATTGGGCAACGGTATTTACAGTAGAAACAGAAGAGCTTGGTGGAGAAGCATCACTAGTGAGGCTCAGCGCAGGTTGGGCATTAGGATTTGAAACTGTTCCAGGAATAGACCGTGGCTTTTCGAAGCGGTGCAAGGTAGAATGATGTCTTAGCTTGCAATGCATGCAAACTCCTTTTGAAGGGCAGTCCGCTAAGATATGCTTTGAAGAGAGGCAGTTGAAACAAGATTTGGTTTGCGACACAGCTTTTCTACGATCGTCAACTGAAAGGCCTTTGAAGGTATTGCAGAAATATAAAGGGTGCAAATTATTGCAAAGAATGCATGAGGTTTTATTACCTTGTATAGAGAAAACATGAGAATGTGAAGACTTTTCCGAGAAATGCTTGGTGGGTTTACTTTTACTGACATCAGTGGAACCTTCAGCTTTATTGATTAAAGCAGAAAGAAATTGACAACGTTTCTTTATGAAAGAGATCAACACTTTAAATGTGGGTTCAGGTTTGTCCACTAAATCGGATTCCCATGCTTTACGCGTATTAAGGTCAAATTTGGAGGTAGTGAGATGTATAAGAAAAAGATCCCAATGTTCAACAGGTTGTTTAAGATGTTCTAGGGCTCTTACATGAAGTTCAACGGTGTCTCCCAGAGTTCTAAGGGATGATAAATTATCAGGGCGTGAGGCTGGTAAATTAAACAAGGCGTTCATATGGCGTTGAATTCTAAGTTTGGCATTGCCATATCGCTGTTGGATGAGGTCAATAGCTACCGAGTAATTTTCGGTTGTGAGAGGTAAAGCTTCAATTAACTTTAAAGGAGGACCCTGAAGAACAGACTTTAAATAATAAAATTTTTGAATCTCAGGGAATGATCTATTATCATGTATTAGAGAAGAAAAAAGTTCAAAAAAGGAATCCCACTGTTTTTCCTCCCCGGAAAAGGTAGGAAGTTGGATTTTAGGGAGAAACGGTTTGCTAACTTCGGTGTTTTGATGGGTTGCTAATTGCTTAATTAAATCCTTAGCTTCGCCATACATATTGTAATACAGTTCTTCAACAGAACTACGATCCTGTTCTTGATCAGGCTCGATTGTTTCAATTTCGGTTTGCAACACATCATACTCTTGAAAATGTTGCTGATAAACATTAAAACGTTGAACTAGAACGTCATAATTGTGATCATCAAAAGATTTGGAACCTAAAAACTGCTGAAAACGAGTAAGTTTGTTTTTACAGGCGATTCTTTTGGCTACAAGCTCTTTAGGAAGAGACATGGCGGAACTTTGAGTACTTTCACTCACCGATCTGCTAGACTGCCGAGCGTCTGTAGTAGTAGTAGTAGTAGTGGTACTGGTAGAGGTGGTAACAAGGGACATCTCCGCTCACCCCAACACAGCTTTCATAGCGATAGCTGAAAAATACAATTAGCATTAGTGACAGAAGTGAAAAGCTGCAATAGCTTATCGAATGGCTTGGCAACCTGTTTCATACAATAAACAATTATGAAGGTTATTTAAAGGTCCCGGGTTTCGGCACCAACATGGATAGGATCTGTCAATGCGAGACCTCCTTTTTCGGGAAGGACTAGAAGTGAAGCTTCTAGTCTAATAAGAAAATGAACTTTACTAAGTAGGAACAGATTGAACATTGATGAGTAAATAGGAATGGAAACAGTTTGCCAATAACAGTGGTATTTTATTCAAAAACCAACTTTAAAAATATTAACAATAAATAAATATATAAACATGTAAGGGAAATGTGACCTTTGACAGGCCAATAACAAGCGAACAAGATTTCATAAGTTTGAAAAGGATTAACAATAAATATATAAATATGTAAGGGAAATGTGACCTTTGACAGGCCAACAACAAGCGAACAAGATTTCATAAGTTTGAAAAGGATTAACAATAAATATATAAATATGTAAGGGAAATGTGACCTTTGACAGGCCAACAACAAGCGAACAAGATTTCATAAGTTTGAAAAGGATTAACAATAAATATATAAATATGTAAGGGAAATGTGACCTTTGACAGGCCAACAACAAGCGAACAAGATTTCATAAGTTTGAAAAGGATTAACAATAAATATATAAATATGTAAGGGAAATGTGACCTTTGACAGGCCAACAACAAGCGAACAAGATTTCATGAGTTTGAAATGCCAAGAACCCTGAGAATAAGTAACCACTTTGTGGCCAGTTAGTCTGAAGTAGAACTATGCAGGGTAAAATAGTGAGTAACTATAGTGCACAAATGAAGGCTTAAAATTTAGCCTAGGACTGCACACAGAGAGTATGCTAGTTTATTTACAGAAAAATCAATATTTACATGCCAGTAGGGATAGCATCCCACTAGTTGCCTGATAGTTACAAGGCGAGGTTGTTTACAATTGAAATGGGAGCATTCCCAAGAACACTTTGATAGATTAAATGAAGAACAAGCCATTCACTTCGTCAGATAGGTGTACTGGTGTTAAGCCCAATAGTTTGTACAAAAATAGAGAAAAGAATGATTTGTTTTGAAGGAAAGTTAACATGCGAAAGAGAGAGAACAGTCGTTTTCTCATAGCCTACAATTTAAAGGCATAATACATGCTTAAACCACTTAATAGAAAGAAATAAGTTGAGTTTGGCATAGTTTGACAAGTTGTTTAAGTTAGGTAACATAACCCTAAAAAGAAAGATATATTTTTAAGGTTTTAGAAATTTTTGAGGTTATAATAAACACTTAGCTTTTTGGCGTTGGTGTAGAGGAATTTCCACATAATATAAATAGAGGAAGAGCGTGTAGATCACTTTTTTCCGTCTTGGAAATGTTGAAGACTTCGTGCCCAGCACAAAACTGACGTAGGCCAATCATTGATGTAAACTTATATATACTTTGTAGAACTCGGTTTTGATCACTTTTTTCCGTCTTGGAAATGTTGAAGACTTCGTGCCCAGCACAGAAGAAAATTTGTTTATCGTTTTCTTGCTCACGACAAACTGACGTAGGCCAAGTATCGATGTTAACTTAAATAGATTTCGTAGATTTTAGAATGCACTGCTGGTTTGACTAGAAGCATTTTGCGATGTATTAGCACACAGCGTTGAGGCACATTCAAGCGTTGTGCAAACAGCGTGAAGACAGCTGACGACGAGTGATTGGCCTTGTGACTTGCTGGAGACAGACGGAGACAGACCGTTGATGTAGGCCAGGGCAGGCTATATACCGGAGATCACGCGGAATGCGTGACGCGGACAGGTGGCGTCGGCCAATCCGAGAGCATGGAAGATTCTCGAAAACTGCTGAGGCCAATCAGAGCAAGGGGCCAACTGAAAATGAACCTCGTGACCAACATTAGTTCCAGAAATCATTACAGTGCTATGGAACACGTGCTAGCAAGAACAGATTGAAAAAAAATGGAATGACATGACAGGTGAGAGGTTATGTTATAATAAAAATAAGTGAACTTTGTAAATTTCACTGAAAAGTGAACACATTGCATCGTCACACTGCAAGTTAACTGCTCTGGTGCTTTATCAACATCAAAAGTGAAAGGTGAGGAAAACAGAGAAACCTCTGATTCCAATTTTACAAAATCGTCAAACCTATTTGTAAACTCTTTTTCAATATCCTCAATAACTTTTGCAAAAGAATGTGTGTTGGAAGATGCTTCCGGATATTGGTTTTTAAGAGTACCAAGTGTTGGAAAATGTGCTCAGTTCTGCAAAGTCATTTGCCTCTTGAACAATTTCAATATCTTAGAGGCCTATAACCTCAATGTTAGGCCCCTTAAAACAACATCAATTTGATCTGAAACGATTTAACTGTACTATATGCATTACTGGTAAGTTTGTCTTTATCTTGTAGTATCTTAAAAATTCATACACATGACCTTTCTCTTCTAGAAATTTGCGTATTTCCTCTCACAGAGCAAAAAATCAAAAAGATATTCGACCACGACTTACCCACCTTATTTCTGCATGCTAAATTATGTCACTGTATTCACTATCCATTTGATCTAGAAAAAGCCTTAAAACTGCAGTGAGTTCAACATCGGATGAAGTTAATTCATTTTCTAACAGTCTGCATAACATCATGGAGATTAGCTGTCTTTGCACGTAGTGCCTCCTGACGTATAAGTATAATGCAATGCCACTTATCCACTTTCCCCCCTATAAGCTTCAGTTTTTTTCTTGATCAGCTATCATTCCGAGGTTAACTCCTGCTATATTGGGTGCACTGTCTGTAGTTAACACTGCACAGTCTTTCCTATTTAAGCTCCATACTAACAACAGATTTTACAACCTCATGAAATAAGTCACTGCCTTTCACCCCTATAAGTTCTTCTGTATTTGTAAAACCCATGTCTACACCCCTTACAAACATCGGTAACTGTGTAGTATCCATCACACCAGTACTCTCATCACATGTAATAGATGAAATGAAAATCCACAGCCTGCTTCCAGTCGACCGACCGGGTCAGGGAATGGAATGAATGAATGAAGCCCCCATTTAGCGGCGAGGATATGAACTGTGCCGGCTGCCGAAGCCTGTCGCACTCCCCTGGGGCAATGATTAAATGAATGACAGATGAAATGAAATAATAGTGGAGTGTGTTGCTGGAATGGAATTTGTGACAGGGAAAACAGGAGTACCCGGAGAAAAACCTGCCTGCCTCCGCTTTGTCCAGCACAAATCTCACATGGAGTGACCGGGATTTGAACCATGGACCCAGCGGTGAGAGGCCGGCGTGCTGCCGCCTAAGCCACGGAGGCTTTACATGTAATAGATAAACATTCAAAACATTTTTCCCTTCTCAATCTGTTGATACCTAACACTAGTTGCTAGTTCTTCCACATGCCACTTATAGTGTTTCATGATAGAAAAACAGATTTGAAGAAATCTACTTTTTCGGGACACAAAATTTCAGCAACAGTCACGAGACATGATTTTACAACTTTTGCATGCTCAGCGATAAGATTTGAAATTTTGTTACTTGCTTTCGTAACATTTTATTGTTTCAAATTTCTGCCATGAATTAGAAAATGCTGTTGACTAATGATTTGGTTGCAGAGCATGCTCATGGCCAATAAATTTGTCAAAACTCGTGAGAATGCTTCGTCTGGTAATGTCTTTTTATATTATATTCTTACATTACTGCAATCACATGTTCACATGCTGTTTTACAAAATAATTGCCACGCCAATTTTCATTATATTAGCTGCACTCACTCAATTTTGCACTTTTTTGAAAGCATTTTTCACTTCTTGCAACCGTATTATACAAGTAAATCCACTGAGAAAGAAAGAATTACTGATGGAAAATACAAGCACTTTCCAAAGCTGAGAAAGAAAGGTGAATACCAGTAGCAGTACATAAAGGAGGAACACCGGCCCACGAGCATCGCCAATCTAGCCCAGCTTATTTTGATTACATTGTAAAATTTACAACATCGGTAAATCATACAAATTATAATCATATGTTTTTATTTAACGACCAATTCATACACACAATAACTAACATGCATCATGAAATTGAACATTTTAACTGTAAATAATGACATGAGATTTATCCTAAAAGCTTGTGAAATATTTAGGTGATTCACATAATTAAATTATTCATTATTATTATTATGATTAATGAGATTTATGTAGCTGTAACTTGCCACTGACAATTGTTTGCAGTTATGGATCAAGATTACTAATGGAAATTATCAGCAGCGACTTCAAATGTTCATCAGTAAAATTTGGATCTGTACAAATTTTTTGTATATTTCATTTTGGAGAATGTTTTTTCACAGATATAGTAAGTAGTGAAGAGAGCTGAAAAGCACATTTATACAACTGATCAAACTGTGTGAATAATGATGACCTTAAATATATTTCTTTGAAAACATCGCTGCACTGCAAATTTCCCCCTGCCCACTGTACTCGCTGGCCAGTCCCAAAACAAAACTTTGCATAATTGAAAACTACAGTATATTGGTATGATGATCTAGCTAGGTCTTGGCCCTTGGGACTTAGTCGAGGAGTCAGTTTGGCCTTTAGGATAAAAAATTTGGAGACTCCTGTGCTCAAGATATCCTTGGCTGCCAGCCGGAGGGAGCGGGGAGGGTGGAATTGCAAACTTAACAATGCATCGTCTGTTTTCACTATCCTCTGCTGGACAAGAATGTACAAAACTGCCTGATATACCTTAAACATTATTTGGACTTATGTTTTGAGGAAAAAACCGTTAGCTTATCCCTGTTCCTTTTGTCCCTCTCTGAAACCATTTTAGGTGGGTCAGGCGGGCCACAGAAAAAGCATTGGTGGACAGGATATGGCCCGCGGGCCGTACTTTGGATGCCCTGCCTTAAAGCATAGAAGAGAGAACTGATGATCAGAATGATTTTCTCAGAAGACAGCTGTGAAATGGTGTTATAAGGGGCAAAACATCGAAGTCATCTGCCCCCGCTGGAAAGCTTGTGCCAGTTCTTTGTATCTGTTTGCTCTCACTCCTTTCTATTATCTTTTCATGCACCAATCATCTGCTTACATTTTTATTGTTTTTATCCTTCCTTTCCTGTCTTATGATTGTTAATATCACTCAAATATTGTTTATTTCTTCACTCCTACCAATGGTGTTTTGCATTGTTTATCCCTTTATAATAGGTATTAATAATACTGTGCTTGCCACAGTGGGTGAGTGGTTATCGTGTCGGACTGCCAACCCCAAGCTTGCAGGTTCGCTCCTGGCCGTGGTAAGTGATTTTTGAAAGGGGACAAAAATCACGATACTTACGTCATACGATGTTGGCATGTTACTAAACCCATTTGAGTTCAGTAAGCCGTGTTCATAATGACAAAATTAAACTCGGGATTTTCCGCCAACACAAAGTTCCTCATTCCTCTACTAGAAAGCGCTATAGTGTCAAGGAGCTTAGATATCTAACCTCCTTGACTTTCATAGTGCTTCAAGGAGCGTTAAAATTCGACATGCAAGTTGCCCTCTTGGCATCAATTAACAAAGCTTGCACCCGAGGCCATACGATATTATTATTATAATACTGTATTTATAAATCTACTCAAAATTGGGAAGAAATACTGAGAAATAGGAAGGAAGGAAGGAAGCTTGTAGTTAAACGTGACCGTTAATCTTGAGATCATGAGCCACGGGACCTCCTTTTTACGTGGAATCCGAACCACAGGACATGGCATTTCACTTCGAAAATCTCACATGCATTGACCGGGAATCGAACCCGGACCGCCTTGGTGAGAGGCATACAGCTAGACCGCTGAGCCACCACGCCCCCTTACTGAGAAATAGAAAATTACCTTAGAAAATTGATGTAATTAAACCAAACCACAAAGTGTGACAACTGAGTTATCTAAACATAACTCATATTCAACTATTCATGATTTAATCAAACTGGCTTACCTTCCCATACATTCCAAAGAGGATTCCGTGATGTCATACGTTGGCATGACTATATCATGACTGTCTTCTGAGCCACACCAGGAGAATACAGGAAACACAGGTTTTTGGCCAACTGGTACTAAGGGCCAGTCTCCCAAATTAACCAATATTTCAAGATCTGGCAAGTGTACTTTACGAGACAGTGAGAGTAGAATAGCATCCACGAACATCTTAAAGCCCACATAACGTCCATAGCACTTCCGATATACCTAACAAAGAAGTTGTTATGAAGAACTATGAAAAACTTCAACACCATAAACTTCAGCAAAATATCTGAAAATATTTTTTTCTAAATCTGTATTTTACAACGGGTTAATTAGAAAAATCACAATTTTTCATGGTGTAAGGAATGGCATAGCAGTAGCTTACAAATTTGGCAAAGGACAACTGTGCTTAAAAGTGTATTAATCCAAGAAGTGCCCAGAATATCTAAAAGTGGCTCACTGTACCTTTCTGCAGTGCCAGGATGTCTTATTGAGATCCTTAGTTGGTGAAATATTTGTACGTCAATATGAATGTCTCCAATTTACGCATATCACCACTATTATCACTTTTGCAAGTATTTGTTGGAGTTTCATGTCCACGAATCTTGGTAACTAAGTAGTTCGTAATGGGGCTGTGGTAAACAAATATGGTAGCCAGATTATCAACTGATTCAAATATTTTAGAAGCTTTTGATGAGGGTACTGACCAAGTGATTATGAAAATAGTGAAATTGATAGTGATTCTGAAGCCAATAAAATTCCAGGTGAGGCTGGAGGAAGCTAGGAAAATTTGCCGGGCGACTATACAACATTGTAGACCAGACTTGATCAGGCACATGTAAATAGGCCTGTACGATTACCAGATAGGTTTCAAAAGGTGACTCATCCTTAATTACCAAGGGATTCTGTAAATTTACACATAAGGAAGAGAGCCCAGGAAGAAGGAAATAAAATCAGAATAAGAAGCAGCTACCTGAAAAAGTGAATGTTATTTCCCCCGTCCCCCCTATTGTGTTTCAGAAATGCTAATTATGAGCCAATTTTCACCAAACTTTCAGCATTAAAAAAGGTTTGCTATATATAAAGTGTCTTTGGTTCTAATATTTTCTTTTTTTATATTTTCAAATTGTTAAACAACCCTTTCTGATTAAATTGGTGCATATATTGTTAGTTTGTGATAATAGTTAACACAGGGCCATCCAGTCATTGCGCTCCGGGAGCGCGACCGCGCTCGGGGAGCACTGGGCAGTCAGACTAGCGCTCCTTCCCCTACCACCACTACACTGTGGCAGCGAGGAGACGGACGATGTTCGGACCACGCTGACTAGATACGTACGTACAGTCGTGCGGCTGACGGCTCTTGTGGGATTGTTGACATATTAATAGGGCTGTTTTGCCATAACAAATGTACCGCATATACAAATCGAATGGTACTCCGATGTATGGAATGTGCAGGAAACGAACACAAGTGTTAAGTAAAGAATATTATGATTTAATACAAACTGATATGTGAACATATTAGAGGGGAAAATTCAACAACAAATTGTGCTCTTTTTAACACATTACATCTCTGTTGCACACTTAACATTTGGCATGCCCTTTATAAGCTGTACAGAAAAATGAAATTTCCCATTCTGCTTTGAAGACTGCTGCTTCACCACTCCTTTTTTTTTTGTAAGCTGTTCAGTCATGACCACTGCGAAACTGATTTATTTACACGCTGTCAACAAAGCGCATTGGACTAGACTAGCGACTGATGGATCGGCTGCACACTTCAGCGCGCTCAGCCAGCCAAGCTCCTCCCACCACTTCTGAAACTACATTTCAACAAAGCGCTCGGAGCACTGGCTTAGAGCACGTTCGAAGCGCTAGAGCTCGGGAAGCGCTGTCTGGATGGCCTTGATTTAACAGTTTCATAAAATATTTTCTAAGGCCCTAAGTTTTCAGCATAAACACCTGGCACTACAGATTACAGCATTGGCACTTGTAGGGTTAAGAAATACTTTATAGAAACTTGAGAAGCCATTTTTCAGTGTTGCCTTTGTAATCTAATAAAAGAGCAAGTCACCACATTAATGCATCTAATAAATTGGCTGGGAAGTAAAACTTTCTACCAACACCTGCTAATCTGAAAAAAAATTATATGGATTACATTTTTTGAAAGAGGGTTAATTGGATGACTTGTTTTGTTTATTAGGCAAACATTAACAAATACTGTTTACTTGGATACATACAATATACTGTAACACTGATGTATAACATGTACAATTATTTAGTATAGAGTGCACTCACAAGAGCATTAAGTATAGCTAGCCAACAAAGTTAACATACAATTGAATTAATAAATAACAGACATCATCATCATCATCATCCTGAACCAACTCCAGTTGCCCGGGTGTGGTATATGAGCCCCCTCCATCCTTGTACCACAGAGAAAGATTTACAATTATGAAGTTTCTCCCTATTGAGCATATCATCACAAGTCGTTTGACTCATTGCTGAGTGTTGTGACCCCAGCGACATCCCAGATGGTTACCAGCTTTTCTTAAAGCCTGCTGGTCTATCCACCTGCTTGCTGCTCTCCCCCTTTTTCTAATTTTCTCCATCTGTTCTCACAATATGTTTTACATTAGAAGAAAAGTCCCTAGAGATGTTAAGTTCTTTAATAATGGGCAGATTAGTTCGGTCCATTTTATGCACCAAAGCTCAAATGCATCAATATGCTGCTTGTTCATGTTTTGCAACCATATGAGAATTGATATTGCAACTTTTCAGTCGGCTGACACAATATAATCCCAATTACTGGGAAATGCAAAAAATTAACTGAAAAAAAACAAACATGTGATTAAAAAATATTTGTTACAGATTTCTCCCTCTTCTGTAATCTGTAACAAATATTTTTTAATCACATGTAATTTTTTCAGGTAATTTTTTGCAAAATGACTTCAAAGCTCTCTATACCATTTATGAGAAGACAGCAAACACGAGTGTTTCAACAAGGCTGATTTTTGTACTGTTTGGTATTGCTCTGTTCCGCCAGATCTTGGCCCACTCATCATAACATGATCAGTATACTTATCTCATCCTCACAACTTCCCTTATCTTAGACAGTTGATCCAAGATAGACGATGGAATGCACAATCTCCAGTTCCCTTAATCGACCTGTGAGTTAGACCTTTGAACCTGTGCTCTTCGATCAATTATCGTAAGTTTGGACTTGCTGAGATTGATGTCTACTCTATACAATAGACTAACATCCTTCACCTTTGTTAAGTGAGCAAGTTCATATTCGTTGCTGGCTACAAGCACAGTGTCATTGGCAAATCGGAAGTTATTAATTGTTCTTCCACCAATTGAGATGACTTTAGTCCAATCATCAAGGCCTTTTCTAATAACATATTCAGCATAGATCTGTACAGTAACGGGAATAGGATACAATCCTGTCTGACACTTTTTGATACATTGAAGAAATCAGAGATGGTGGCACTTGTCTTCACAGCTGTGATCTGTTTGTTGTATAGACTTCTGATTGGTGCACCTGCCATAACTTTTCCCAGACAACATAGACAGAGGCTTTTCTATAGTCGAGGAAGCAGATAAAAACGGGGACACAGAACTCTTACGATTTCTCAATTATTTGTCTTATGTTGAGGATTTGTTCTCAAGTGCCTCTTCCATCAACAAAATCTGCTTGTTGTATGGATATGTGAGGTAGTATTGAACCTTTCTTATGCAAGGGAATGAAGAAAGATCTAAACCAAACTCCTGGCCAAACCCCAGTATACCATACCCTTTTACATAATAAATGCATTACATCAACACCTTCCTGTCCCTCTTTAACCCTTATAGAGCCAGGGGGCCGATCTATCAGCCCAGGGAGCCTCTGCTGAAAGTGCCACGGGCCGATCTTTCTGCCCAGTTTTTCTAATAATTTTAGTGATGTTTCCAGTAACGCAGAGATTTTGCTGTTGTAACCAATACAACGCGGGAATCATTCTCACTCTGTATATATCGATATGTTTAAGTTCCGTGAACAATTGAATTAATAATAAGCACTCTATAAGCATGCGGTAGTCAGCTGGCTTGGCGCGTGTTTTATCTTTTGAAGTCGTGATTGTTTATGTTCTTGTTTGGAGCTAATTAAGTTACTTGGTGATAAATACGGCTAGCTCTTTGAACGAAGAGGAAATAACTAATGTTTTAATGCTGAGTGAAGTGTGTGAATGTGAATTTTTGACTGATGACTACTATATTTATCCTGATGACGACAGTGACAATTGTATTCCGCCGAGTTAACAAACTGCGCGAGAGCAACGCCAAGGCCGAGACACAGGAATAACTCCGCCACAGGAAGGATTTACGCCTGATAATATTGACAGTGATTCACCAGGTACAGATTCCGATAATAATAAATCAAGTGACACCTCAACCAGTGATTGGGAAGAGCTTACATGTGACACTGACAATCCACCTAATGCCACATTATCTTATCAAGAAACTTGTAGAAACTGATTGTGCTCGAAAACTATTTGATAGAACTACTCCAAATTTGGAACATTCATGTAGCATTCCATGAGTAATAAACATGTGTATAACAAAAGATAGTATTTAGATTGTGGAGGCTGTCAACATTTTATTAAAATTTCGAAATTAATTAATATTTTTAAACATATTTTTAAGTATTTTTTTAATGAACAAAATTAAGTAAAACATCAATTTATTAGCATCCTTCTTCTTCTTCTTTTACGGCCTCATTGGACCACTTCAGTCAATCATTTCTTGGTCCTCTTCTTCAGTAAGTTTCCTTTCCGAGTCGCCCAGTAGCTTTTCATTCGCTCTGATCTTCTCATCTGTAAATACCCTTTTTACTGTATTACGTTTGTCTATTTTAGCCTGAAATCTTATTTTTATATCTCTTAGTTTTTTTTATTTTTTTTGTTTTGCAAGTCATCCAAGGTTATTTCTAATTCTTTCATATCTTCTCTAATTTCCTTAATCCATCCTACTTGTTGTTTCATATTCCAAAGTTTCCCTACAATTTTTCTAGATAACCTGGTTTTTGGTGTCCTCATGATGTGACCAAAAAAACGAAATCCGTTTCTTCCGAATAGTATCAGTGATGGGCTCCAGTTCTCTGTATACCACTTCATTTGGTACTATCCGCCACTGTCCATCTTTCTGATATTTTTTTATTTATGCATGTTCTAGCTATTCTTCTTTCTACTTTTAAAATTTTGTCCATTCTGTTTTTCTGAGTAACTTTAAAAAGAGTTTCACTTCCATATGTCACCTCTGGTTGAACCACAGTCTTGTAATGTTTTAATTTTGTTGCAATTGATAGACATTTTCTTTTATATGTAGACCATGTTAATCTTTGGGCTTTTATCATTTTATTAGATCTTTCTTGCCATGCAGGTTTCTCATCCAAGTCGTAAGTTATAATTTCTCCTAAGTATTTAAATTTAGCATCCATTACGTTAAAAATATGTTTACCTGCTACAGAAAAAAAAAGCTCTATCTTGGTAATTATTGGTAGGAGATAACTTTTATCAAACCCTTGTAATTTCACTTAACTTGGCTTGGCATTCTTAGCATATCCACCGATTAATAGCATGGCATCAAAAGGGTTAATCATCTCACCAGATACACCATCTACATCGGGGGATTTGTAGTTCTTCAGATGTTGGATTGAATTCACTATTTCACTGCGTAATATTAAAGGTTCCAATATAAGTTGTTCAACTGCTGGGTGATCTGCACTGCTGTTATCTCCAGAATACACAATACTGTTTCCACCTCGCAACAACGTCTCCTTTGTTTCCGATAAGGTTTCCATTCTTGTCTACCACCCATATACAAGGTTTAAATCCGCAGGTGATACTGTCAAGTTTCTTGAAGAAATTACATACCTGATTGTGATTTTTATGTCGACTGGCTGCGTGGTGCAGCGGTAACATTCTCACCTGCTGTGCCCAGGATCGAATCCTGGTGCAGTCAGTTGGCATTTGAGGGTGTGCAAATGCAAGGGAGCTGTGTCAGTAGATTTACTGGCACGATTGGTTTAGCAAAATTCCGGTACCCCAGCATCTCTAAAAGCCTCAATAGTTGAAAGGGACGTAAAACCAATAACATTATAGATTTTGATATTTTTCTATCTCTTCACAAATGCTGTTAATGTATTGTGATCTATCAGATGTGCATATTCGTTGTATTTCTCTGCACAGGTTTCTATATCTATCTTGATCCTGGGGAGTGTGGATACCAGTTTCTTCAGACTGATTCTCTCTTCAATTAAATGTTATGTGGACTGTGATATCCAACTTGTTGTTGATCATGGCTGAAATGAAGGCGTATTCTTTATTATCTCTATTTAACAAAATGCTGAAATGTTCCTCCCATTTTTTAATTGGAATATCTGATGCCTTTGGTCAAGTTGATACTGGAAGGAAAGATTGAAGGTCAAAGAAGAGGGGGCCGAAGAAGGATTTCTTGGGTGGATAACATAAAACAGTGGACAGGATTACCCAGCACGATCAATTATTCCACATCGCAGTTCATAAGCAAAAGATGCATCATGTGGTCGCTAACATCCATTAATGGATAGGCATCCGAAGAAGAAGATGCCTTTGGTGGTTACTTTAGTGCTTTGAAGGGGTCATTATTTGCTTCGTCTACTAATTTCTTTGCCTCGCGCTTAATATAGATAAGTAAGTAGATAGTGAGATATCTAATCTCACTTAAATTATATTTACTTGTTGAACATTTCAATAAATTATTACTTTTTTACACGATAACATATACAATGTAAAAACTTTCATATATTAATACTAGCAGTTCCAGAATCATCAACAAAGTGTTCGGATGGTTGTTTTAACCCTCCGTCGGGCGCAATGCATCTGAGAGATGCACACGCTTTGTGATCTTCTGCTGTTTCATAGTGGGGGAGCAGCTCCCTCCTCCCCGCTAGGCAGTGTGCTGATAAGCAAGAAAGGGTGAAGTTGTGTTCCATTGTTGACTGATTGCATCTCTCCGAGTGTGGTGCGAAGATTTCATAGACATTTGTCAAGCTAGGAGTCCCGTTTAGACTTCTCAAACCCAGCAGTTATTGCTGAAGTTCAGCAGTTGTTACTGACGAAATGTACATGATTAATCTCATGGATTTTTTTTTCAGGATTAGAGAATAACCCATCTCATTTGGGTACAATCGTGTTGACCGACTGAAAAGCATCAAACTTTCACTTAGTGTCATAAATACCATAATTGTTATTACAAATAGTCATATTATGATTGGTTTTCACTTAATGTCTCTTACATTTTGTAACTTTCAAATTACGGTACTGCGATTAAATGATCAGTGACAAGTTTGTGTGTATTTCAATTTAAATTGTATTTAAACAATGCCTATAGTTGTTAAATATAAATAAAATATTCAAAAACATTAACCTCAACAAAAATATAACAAAAACGAAAGAAATAAACTTACAAAACGGCTGAATGATCATCACAAATCTCTGCATCTCACAGATGCATTGCGCCCGTTCGTGTATCGAAACAAATTGCGCCTGACCGAGGGTTAAGGGACTAAACCAACTTCTTTTTGTGTACACTACAAAGAGCAATGCCTGATATCTATGGTCATCTCAATTATTATTTAACAATTTGGAAACATTACAAAATGTGAAGCTTAGTAACATATCAGGGCTTCAAAAGTTAAATAACTCAGAGGCACATACAACTTTAGCATTATATCTCACCACCATAACACTGCATAATATCCCAAGAGCCTGTATTGCCATTCACATATTAAATAGCACCACAATGAAAGGAATATACACAATCAAACAGTCAGAGAACCTTGGGCTGGAACAGTACACATTGGCAGCATGCATTGTTCCAATCCATGGTTGATCACACTGTGTATAATGGTTCGTCATAGTGCAAGTAACTTTTGCAAATTCACGGTATAATGTAAAAGCCTAAGCTCTTGAATGTGCATGAAATGTATTTTCCAACCTAGAAAATTTAAATTACCAGGTTTTTCTGTTTCTTCAGCATTCCAATGATTACCACTTTAAAGGTTGACCTCAAAGAGGAATCCTCAGTTTAGACCTGTGCTATACCTCGTCAGACATGAATGCATTTGAAGGCTAAACTCAAAACACCTTAACTGTTAAATAAGACTTGAAAATGTGACTCAGTCAGGTTTTGAACCTGAATCTTGTACTGTCTAGACAGGCACACTACGCTACTTCATCAATGTGGCTGCACCACGACCAGAACTTATTTCCAAGTCATGGTTGAAGAGAATGTTGAGGAGCAGCTTCTTAGATTTTATAGGGAAGTCTGTAAGTCAGGTCCCAACTATACTGTAGTAGTGTTCTGGCGGCTCTGGTGTAATCTCCAAGAACATGGTCTTCTCTATGATAGCCAAGAAGTCGCTCCTCATCGCTCTTTTCATCTACGACTTGGAAATGAGCCCCAGCCATGGTGTAATCACATGGCTGCAAGGGGTTCTGCATGTCTGCTCGGACCGCAGGAGATTTGGGTTTGAATCCTGGATAAACTTTCTTCGTCTCTTCCCAATTAATTGGGGCCGCTTGAGCCAACCAGGCTCATTTTGGTTTTAGCCGGGGATTTAAGGCCGGATGCCCTTCCTGACGCCAAGTGATTTTTCAGGTGAAAATTCCACCCCTCTGTCACCGGGATTCGAATCCCGGCCGTCCAGGTGGAAGACGAGCCGCTAAGCCACTGCGCCATCGTGCTCCCCGGGTTCAAATCCTGGATGCAGACACATTTTCTAGTCTTACTTGGCAGTTATGACTAATCAAAATGATGATGATGATGATGATGATAATTGTTGTTTTAAGGGGCCTAACATCTAGGCTATCGGCCCCTGATGGTTTGGGTGATCGTGAAGATGAAAATGAAATGCAAACTTAAAACTAAAACTAACTACCAACCTACATACTAGAAGAAGAAATGGAAAACTAAAGGAGAATAAGGCAAATAAAGGACAGGAGGAAAAGAAATGCCCTCAACCCTCGAAGAATGCGGATTGAGGGACTTGGAAGGAAGGAGAGCCATGAAAGGCAGATAGGAAAGAGGAGAGGGTCCGCCCCGAAGGTAAGGGACAAAAAGGGAAAACGGACCCAGCTCAGGAATCCCTCGGGGTGGCCAACTCCCGAACTCACCAGCCGTGAGCCCCTGAGGGTGTAGCATTATCTAGGGGGCACCAAAAGTGGTGGGGCTACATACACGCGGCCTCCTTGAGGGCCTTGAGCAGAAGGCAGGAGATAACAGGAAAAGAAAAAGAAGGCTGACCCCTCGCAGGAGGGAATCAGAAAAGATGAGACAAGGGCCAATTAAGGCGGGAAAGGAAGAGACTCCCTAGGCCTCGGATACCCTAATACCGTCGGGGTCGGAAGAGAACAAGAGTTGACCAAGTGAGGTCGACAGGAAAGAAGACAGAGAGGAGCCCGGCACAAGTAAGTGGAAGCAATGCCGGACTCAGCTGGGGCCCCGTGGTCGCCAACCCACTTCCCACTAGATGTGAGCCCCTGGGGGTGACTAATCAAAAGGTAGCTAACGTAATTTCTATGATTCATTAACATAAGGGCCATGAAAGTATCAATAAAACTATAAGAAATTTACCTGATTATCTTTAATCACATAGTTACAGACACTCATGCTTCCAGGGTTGTCAAATCTTTTAATAGCTGATTCCCGAAAGGCTGTAAAATTCACCAGGCTGAAGGGTTCCAAATCTTTCTCAATCTGGCTATAAGAATTTTTGCATTGATATTGCGACAGCCATGTTTCAAAATTCTTTTCAGGGCAGTAGCAATTGTCGGCATACATTGGTCCTAAGCAACAAAAGAAACGAAAGAATGGCAAATTATAGCAATGTTCAAACAAATCCAACATTCGTAACAGACACCTGTCAAAGCATATCTAATATCACTGTATTTTATGATTGTAGCATAAGAAATTGCAATGTAATTACTGTTTTATATAAATTTAAAAAATAAATTGGCGAGTGGGAAAATTAATGAATAGAAAAAGGAATTGGTCCTTAGCAACAAAAGAAATTCTTAAATATCAGTGAAATAAATAAGAGATTCGGTGAAATCTGAAAGTATGTTTGGGGAGAAACCATTTTTTAATTTTTCAATTGTTGGTGGTTGTTAATGTTGTATAAGGTGCATTCAAAAAGTAACGAGCCGGAGGCTGGAATGCGCAAACCGGTGACTACATCGGCTAATCGTCGTGTGTGTAACACGGTGTGGTTCCGACCAGAGCGTGGAAGGTCACAGCCCGTCGCTAGAGGACACGCGAGCACGTCACGTGACGATACAAAGTGAGCAGCAGCACGTATCAATCGTCCAACGCAGCCAGTCGCATTTCAAACAGTGACATTGAGGCGTCAACCGAAGAGCAAAGAGGTGTTGTTCGGTTTCTGACAGCGGAAGGAGTAGGGGGAACGGACATTCATCGCCGAATGTCACAAGTGTATGACGAACACTGCATGTCCCTTGCAAGGGTCCAGGCGTGGCACAAGCGCTTCAGGGAAGGACGGGTGTCGTTAGCCGATGTTGCCCGGTCTGGGGCACCCCCTGCATTACCGATGACAACGTCCAGCTAGTTGATGCGCTCATTACCCAGGACCGCCGAGTGACAGTGAACACCATAGCCGCTGTGGTCGCTTCACGACCTCATACGGCCAACACAGTCGCGGCACTCCTGCAGAAATTCAAATGGGAGGTTCTCGGCCACCCTCCATACAGTCCAGACCTCTCTCCCTGTGATTACGCAATGTTTGATCCCCTGAAAAAGTCTCTGCGAGGCCAACGATTCACCTCGGACGCCGATGCCCAGCTGTACGTGCAGAACTGGTTCACATCGCAGCCCAGGGAATTTTATGAGACAGCCATTCACCGCCTTGTGTCACAGTGGGACAAGTGCCTCAACAGCCAGGGCCAATACTTCTAACATACAGGTACTGGTTTCTGTTATTATGCCTCCGGCTCGTTACTTTTTGAACTCACCTTATAATTTGTTTGATTTTTAGTTGGAGTTTCCAAACCATGCTACATATACTGTATTTATATTAGAAGTCTTAAAAAATGTACACAGCATAATGTTACATGTTCCTATTCTCCCAAACAACAAGTGGCATAAAGTAATTGACAAGAAATGAAATTTCATGCTTTACCCATCCAATCATATATTCATCCCCAAAGACAGTGTTTCCACAAGTAACCTCAATCTGTTTTCCCTGTTTCCTTGTATTAAATTTAATGAGTTATGGTCCAAAGGTGGCACTCATGTAAGTTCATCAATATGAAAATACGCTGTTTGACAAACACATCTTACTCCATATGTCTGGTAAGGGGGAAAACTATGCCAACGTCGATGTTATGATTTTGTACATACTAATAACTTTAAAGTTATCACTAGGGCCCGGATTTTTAGGTGGCTTAAACCTTCACTTAAGTTTTTTGTATTCTAAAAATAGGTTATTTTAGGTTTTTCTTCCAGGATCAATACAGGCAACAATAATTTTCTGTGTTTCTTATTTCGCAAAAGTTTATTATCACTTGCACCGGGCTCCTCTCCGTCTTTTTTCCTGTCTGCCTCTCTTGGTCAACTCTTGTTCTCTTCCGACCCCGACGGTATTAGGGTATCCGAGGCCTAGGGAATCTCTTCCTTTCCTGCTTTAATTGGCCCTTGTCTCATCTTTCCTGATACCCTCCTTCTGCGAGGGGTCAGCCGTCTTTTTCTTTTCATGTTATCTCCTGCCTTCTGCTCAAGGCCCTCAAGGAGGCAGGGTGTATGTAGCTCCACCACTTCTAGTGCACCCTGGATATTGCTACACCCTCAGGGGCTTACGGCTGGTGAGTTCGGGAGTTGGCGATCCCGAGGGATTTCTGAGCTGGGTCCGTTTTTCCCCTTTTTCCACTGACTTCGGGGCGGGCCCTCTCCTCTTTCCCATCTGCCTTTCATGGCTCTCCTTCCTTCCAAGTCCCTTATTCCTCATTCTTTGAGGGTTGAGGGCATTTCATTTCTTCCTGTCTTTTATTTGCCTTATCCTTTATTTGTTTACCAGTTCTTCTTTTAGTATGTAAGTCTGTAGTTAGTAGGCTATTAGTTATAGTTTTCATTCTTATCTCATCTATCACTCTCGCCCAAACCATTAGGGACCGATAACCTAGAAGTTAGTCCCCTTAAAACAGCAATTATCATCATCATCGTACTGCATTTAATGGTAGTAATCTGAACTATCTCCGTCCTTCTGCTTGTAATCGCGGTGGAAATAATTTTATGATGCATTTCAATGGGGAAATAACATTCTTTATTTGAAAAAAGGCAAAAAAGCTACTTAGGTTATTTTAGGTGCCAACCCCTCATTTAGTTTTTTTTTAGGTGAAATGAAATTCACATATTCTGCTCCAGGAAGTGTGAAACGAACATATATGTTGAAATTTGTGAATTACATAGCCAGGAAGAAAACGGTAAAAACCTAAAAATCCGGGCCCTAGTTATCACGCATATAAGCAATACATGGATCGAAACAACATGAATGAAGCAAGATGAGGAAATGTCATGCAACATTGGTTGCGTTCACGGTAGCAAACAGTTGATCAACTGCTCCAAAGCTGATGCATCGGGAGCGGCATCAGGTTTTACGTGTACTTGTGAACGGTTTGCTCTATCTGATCTGTAGCAGCGCGCGTTGTTCGAAAGAGGACAAGGGCGATGTACTATCCTCGAGCCTGCGATGTTGAAATGATCAGATAATCTTGTGAGAGTGAATGCTGATATTAGATCAGTATCTAATTTACCTTTAGTTTTGCAACTCGGAACGAGATTGGTCTGAAACTATGTACCGAAGGCTGTGAACATGTATCAAACTATACCTTGCTCCCGATAATATTAGGCCTACGTACGTAAATTTCTTGCCTTTCTGATACGGCATTTATTGTGTTATGCTAGTTCGGCTACGGTAAAGAAAACTTAACAGTTTAACGTATGGTACGGTATATTAAGGTGGTATATCCCAAGTAATTGAAGTAATTTTAATTCCTTCAAATTGAACAAGGTAGGTGAGGCCTATGTCTCAATAGACCAAATATTTATTCATGAATATCACTATAGCTTTGATTTTATTAATCTACGGTTATAACCTATGAGAAGGGTCAAGAATCTGCAAGTCTAGCAGTAAACCTCTTACCAGTCATCCACACATGATGACTTCATTATTTGTTAGCATTGCTTCATCTATTTAATTTGTTCCTAGGTATCCTTCATGCTGATACTTTCCTGCTTCTTATATCTTTTCTTTTTCACTCTAGATTTCTTCTCAAGGATTTGAAGCTTTTGGATTTATTCATCAGCTTGACTTTTTTTTTTTAAACTGTGCTATACAGATTTTAGTTACTGTACTATAAAAATTAATTGTATTTAGAAAAAAATAAGGTTAGATAGCAAAATTAATTTGAAACATTACAAGAAAATAAATCACATTGTCCCTACCTGTCAACTAGAGGTACCTTATCTGGATCATTACCCTTCCCCTATCTAATAAGGTCAGATGACCTCAAGGTTCCACCCTTTAAAATTATAACCAGCATCTAGAAATAAAATTTCTGGGTCCCTCATTTAAAGCAAAGGAAATCAGGGTATGAGCCTGTATTATCCTTGTTATGCCTTACTTATTTACACCCCAGTATTAGTACTTAAAGAGAAAGGCACAACATGAACTGTTGATGGATTAACTTAGTCTCTTACTTGGCAGTCCATTCTCCTCCTATCAATACACAACTGGTTTCCATACCATATTCCCTATATGCTACTGTTCATCTAATGAAAATGAAAAATGTTAGGCTACAGATTTTTGGTTGAAAACAGTTGTCTAAAAGATGCTTTCACCATTTATTTTTTAATAGATCATGTCATCAAATGATCCACTAACATAGAAAGAATTAAAAAATAGGGCATTTTAAAATTATTGGTGCCTAAGTCTGGACAGTACAGAATGAGGTAGAGGAAACTACACTGCAAAAATATAAACTGAAAAAAATAAGATATAAAAATCAGGAAAGTACCAGGATGAAGGACTCCTAGGAACAAAGATAGATAGATAGATAGATAGATAGATAGATAGATTTTTATTAATTCCATTTGATCAAATACATGCATTCAATACATTTTTGATATAGGACACGTCAGAATTTACATGCATAAAATAAAAGAACTAACAGGTATATATTACTAAGATTATAACTATTTATAACTTATTATAATAGCAAATCTTAATAGATACAATCTTATTGCACAACTATTTACACCTCACTCTATTATCATAATATGAAAACTTAATTCTATAAATACAACAACATACAGCTAGGTATTAAAATTAAATTAAAAAAGTAAAATATAGTTATAGATTCCATCACTCCTATACGCTAAAATATTCAACTACTGAGTAAAAACAATGGCACTGCAGATAAGCTTTCAACATTCTATCAAAGGTTTTTATTTTTGGGGCCAGTTTTATATACTGGGGTAGTTTATTGTATAATTTAACTCCAGTGTGAAAAGTTCCTTTTTGATATATGCTTGTGTGTGTGTGTGAAATATGAATGTTTTGATTTTGTCTTGTGTTATGCCTATGAACATCATTGTTTGTTTTAAGAAAAACATCTTTATTCATTAAATTCTTTTTAAAAAACATAATACTTTCAAAGATATATATGCAGGGCAGTGGGAGAATGTTTAAATCTTTAAACAGAGGTCTACATGATTCTCTAGAGTTTACATTTGCCATAATTCTAATCGCTCTCTTTTGTATCCTAAACGTGCTTAGTACATCTGGCGACATACCCCAAAATATGATCCCATATCTTAAGTATGAATGGAAATAAGCAAAATAAGTATTTCTTAATGTGTGCATGCTAGTGCAGGTTTTCAAAATACGTAACGCAAAGCACATCGAGTTCAGTTTAGTATTCAGATATTGTATATGTTTATTCCATTTCAAGTCTTGTTGTATCCATAGTCCTAAAAACTTTGTTTCTGATTTATTTTCTATTTGATGACCATTTAATGTTATATTGGGCATCGCAGGATTCCTATTCTGTATAGTGTGGAAATTTAGACATACTGACTTTTTATAGTTTATTATGAGGCGATTATCTTGTGACCATTTGGTTAACTCTCCTGTAACGGAGTCAGCAGACTGCTGTATGACCTGTTTAGTTTCACCTTTTATTACGAGTGTTGTATCGTCCGCAAACAAAATTTCCTTATGTGAATGAACGTTCTGTGTTATATCATTGATATATAGAAGAAAGAGTAGTGGGCCCAAAACCGATCCCTGGGGTACTCCAAATTCAATAATTCCCTCATTGGACAATGTTTCATTAAGTAATTTGGTTCCATCATCCTTGTGTCTCAAGCTTACTATTTGTTTACGCCCTGTTAAGTAAGACTCTATCCATTTATTAGCTAGACCTCTAACACCATATTGATTTAGTTTGGTAAGGAGGATTTTATGGTCAACTACATCAAATGCTTTCGATAAATCCAAGAATAGGCCAGTTACATGTTCCTTATTGTCAATTAATTTCAGTATACTATTACTACATTCGTAAATTGCTGTCTGTGTAGATTTTTCCGTTCTAAATCCATGTTGTGAGTTTGATAATATTTTATTTTTTTCTATGAAACTTATCAGTCTCTTATACATAATTTTTTCCACAATTTTTGCAATACCAGTTGGTAAGGTAATAGGACGATAGTTATCTAATTCATCTTTTGAACCGTTTTTGTGCACTGGAATTACTTTTGATAACTTCAAAATATCCGGGTAAGTTCCTGAGAGAATTGAACTGTTTATTAAGTGCGTAAGTGGATTTATTATATTTTCTGCACATTTCTTTAAAATTGCATCAGGGATGCCATCAATGCCAGCACAGAATTTATTTTTTAGCTCTTTTATAACTATTCTTACCTCTTCACTTGTGACATGATTTATAAATAAAGAATCACTGCATATATTTATTTTATTATTAGAATTTAGTGTATTTACCTGTGATTTATTTAATAATTTTTGCGGAATTTCCAGAAAATAGTCATTAAAAGTGTTTGCTATTTCCTCTGGATTATTAATCACTTTATTATTTCTGGTCAGTGTAATGTTCCTTTGTATTTTAGCAGATTTTCCAGTTTCTTTCTTTATTACGGACCACATAGCCCTGTTTTTATTAGATGATTGGGAAATAAAATTATCATTATGCATTTTCTTTGCTAGTCTTATTACCTTATTTAATATGCTATTGTATTTTTTGTAGTATAAATTGAATTCAGGTGTTGTGTGGTATTGTTTATATAATTTGTGTAGAAATTTCTTTCTTTGACATGAATTTATAATCCCTGTTGTTATCCAATTGCTAGTTTTGTTATTTTGAACAGTTCTTCGTTTAAAGGGGAATGCTATTTCAAAATAGTGTTTTAGGGTACTGTTAAATGCATTAAATTTATCATTTACATTTTCTAGTTCATAAATTTCTGACCATGTTTCCTTATTTAATAAGTCATTGAAATATGTAACATTTGATTCAGTGAATGACCTGCACTTTGATTTTACTCCATTATCATTATTATTGATTACTTCGGATACTTCAAAACTCAGTATTTGTCCATGGTGGTCACTAAAACCCGGACAATAGACTTCTATTGAATGGTGATATTTATCTGTATTTATAAAAATTTGATCAGGAGTGGTTTTACTAAATTTTGTTATTCTTGTTGGTGTATTTACTGTAGGTTTCAGTCCATAGGAAATTAGTAACTGGTTTAATAATTCACAATTTCTATCAAGTTTTAAGAAATCCACATTTACATCCCCACAAATTATTATATCGAAATTTACTTTGCTCATGTTATTGAGTAACAATTCTAGTTTATCTATAAATAGAGGAAACTTTCCTGACGGAGAACGGTATACGCATACAATTATTAACTTAGACTGCTGAATTTTTACGGCAGAGAATTCAAAATCCTGTTCCATAATTAGATAATCATAAGCTGTTATCTGTTCATGATCTAAATTATTTCTTAAGAAGATGCAAGTACCACCATGGCTAATATTAGATCTAGAGTATTTACTAGCTTGTATAAACCCTGGGAATTGAATTAATTCGAGTTGTTCATCTTTCAGCCAATGTTCTGAAATACATAGTGCTGAGATGTCTTTAAGTTCATTTTTAAGCATTAGATTTATGTAATCAATTTTATTATAAAGAGACTGGACATTCTGGTGGTAAATTTTAAATTTGTTACTTTTGCAAGCTTGTGTTGGTGATTTATTTACATTATTATTATCATAATTGTTATTATTATTGTTGCTAGACAAATCCGAAATACCATTGTTGCACTCCGTTAAATTTGACTTCAAAAGATGTGAATGCCAAACCTCACGTTTGGCTTCTTCTACCAGTTTCCCTGCTTCCACTCTAATGATATTACTGTTGAATTATTCTTACCATTTGAATTTACAATTTTGCAGATTTCATCACTAAGATACTCTTTTCCTAATCTATTTAAGTGTAGACCATGCCGAGTGTGGAACTTCCTGTCTAATTTACTTACATCTACAATTTGGACATTTGGAAAACTCTTACAAATTTTATGAATTTTTCCATTTGTAGCCTCTATTTCTACATTTACACATGACTTGGGAATTAAATCGTGTCTCTGCGGAATGTTTACAATAATGACATTTGTTTTTTGCATGGATGGCAATGTACCCTTTAAATCTTTGATTACCTTTTTACTCTCATTTCTATAGACGTCGTTTGCTCCAGCGATGATCACTGCAGTGCTAAGGAATACATATTTTCTGTGATAATTTGAAGCCATTCTTTTTCTTTTTTTCAGTGTTGCCTATACAGATTGTCTTTGCTGCTTCTCAGTCCGTCAACATGGGGTACAAAATTATAAATATGTAAACCCACTCCTGGAAACAGTTAAATGTATTAGTTGTCCATTGCCCATTTAAGTGTGATAACTAACTAATACATGTAATTTTTTCCAGGAGTGTGTTTATATATTTATAATTTTGTACCCGAAAAGCAGCAATGACTATATTTTATCTTGAATTTCAGTACATAATCATTACCAGCTGCTTGATGTACGATACTGGTACTTCAATGGGGCTTGGCTAGTGGGCTCGCACAATTACATACCATTACCGAAGGGAACATTCATGACTCATCACTCTCTTAAAGGCATTGATACTTGGTTACTAACAATTCCCTTTGTTGCTCAATATGTGCCTGGTAGAGAGATGGTTGGTATGAATCAGCAAACTAAATGTTAAAAGAAGTAATATCTTCCACCTAGGCTCATTTCCAGATTGAATACAAATGAAACTATAGGTGTAGTTTTATAACAAACATAGTTCATTCAGTCACCGTACAAGAACATCAGGTCTTCTGTGGTCAGCAGCAAATACTGCTGTGTGATAGAATATGCAGATTATAAAGTGAAGCATCACTGTAATGAGGTGTTAAAACTCAGGCAAGCTGCGATAAGGTAAGAAAATATTGGACAAACTGGGCAAGTGCTGTGTTGAACAGTGCTCAATCTTCTCTGCTTGTGTAGGAAGAGAAATATATTATATTTCTTGAGTTGCAGTACATAGGCCTAACCATTACCAGCTTCTTGGTAGCCTACTGCAGTGAACCTAGGCTAGTGAGCTTGCCTAATTGTAGCCTATACTGTACAGTACTAGTAGGTAATATTCATGAAGCCTAACTACCTTTAAGTTATCATTTTACTAACAATTTCCTTTACAGGTTACTAAGCTTGTAACTTAAAGCCTCCTTCCCAATCCTAGCCTCAGTTAAAAATACATGTACTAACTTACTACTGACACCACATTATTTTGAAATGTATCCTGTAGCCTAGGCTACTGTTAAAATATAGATCAATATGTAGCATACACACAAGAGAGTGAGTAAAATAAAGTAGCCTTTTGTCACAATTTCTAAATCCATTCTCATAATGCATTTTACTTAATAGTCAGTTCCTATTTGAGTACAGAGACCTAACCTGTCCCCTGAGAGAAAATCATCGCTTGTTTGACAAAAGGAAGTCAAGGATGGAAATTTTGGTATTGGATTAGTTGAAGCATGGACAAAAATACAGTATGTGCATACAATAATTGTCACAAAATGTTAATACTCAGGCATGCTAAGATTCCGTAAGTGAAGGAAATAAAGGACAAACTGGGTACAGTAAGTGCTACCGTATGTTGAAGAGTGCTTAATTTTCTCTCCTTGTGTAAGAAAAGAAATTTATATACAGTATATATATATATTATATCTTGAGTTTCAGTGCATAATCATTCCCAGCTTCTTGATGTACGGTACTGGTAGCCTACTGCAGTGAACATTGGCTATTGAGCGTGCCCAATTATAGCCAATGGTACCAGTACGGTAGGTAATATTCATTACATTGAAAGGAATGTGGATGTTTAATCTAGACCTGATCAGCAACCGAGAAGCAAGATAACTGTTAAGATAAGACTGCTAATGTCATGAAAAGAAAAGTAATGGTTACCGGTACTTGAAATGCTTACCAAGGGAAGCTGGTTTCTTTCAAACATAGAAACATTATAGGCTAGGGCCTATACAAGACCATATTAACTTCATTCAGTCCAAGCTGAAAGCCGGGGGGGGGGTCTTGCGGTTTCAAGAAAAAATATTGGCTTAGTGAAGGAATGTGGATTTGTAGGCTAATCTAGACCTAAACAGCATCCAAGAAGCAAGAGAACTGTTAAGATAATTCTGATAATACCATGAAAAGAAAAATACTGATAGGCTACTAGTATTTCCCAGTCATTACATTCTGATCAGCCAAACACTCAGTTTTCTATTGAAAGAATCACCTAATAATGCAGGCACAGACAGACCTACGGTAATTCTTATATCCTATTGCATACTAATCCCTAACCCAACAAGTAGCCTATCGGTATCCTACGGTATTGAAATAATTCAGAATTTGGGGTAGGCCCAGTACAATGCAGGTATTTTTTATACAGTACCGGTAGCCTATGCTTGCTCCAAATGAAAGGTATTTTTATACAGTATCGGTAGCCTAGAAGTTTGATTTTCTCTATACTGCCTACACAACAATATATTCGTCGAGGTCGAGGTACTGTATTTAGCCCAAAGCATAGGTTAAAATCGTATTTTCAGACCAAATTACCCCCAGAAAACTGATGAAAAAAACGCTGAAACATTGATTTAAAAACTTTAAAAATGCGCATTGCCACTAAAAAGGAAACCACACACCAGAATTCATATAATGTTTAATACTTGGAACAAAAGAAAGGCTGAAACATCCGATATATCAGGTTATGTTGTTTCACACGTAGGTTAAAATTTGTCGCAACTGCGGTCCGTAAATCGGAATAAAGATATATCACGAATTTAACACAATGTAGGTCATTTTATAGGCTATAGAGGGACCGTGATGTTGTGCTCTTCATTATTATTTCAGTATTCATCAGTTTAGGAACTATTTTGAGCAATTTCCACAATGTTTAAATTTGTTTTCAAATCTACTTCATGCTATATGCCATGTTGGTTTTAAACATGTTCCGTGGATGGAGTGAAGTTTTTCTACGCTCCATAAAATGGTGTCGGTTCCATGGAACATGTTTAGGGAGCGCTCCATCACACCGCGTTCACAGCATACTTTCTTCAACAGTTCATCAACTGTTTGCTACCGTGAACGCAACCATTAACCACGAAAGTGTGACCACAAACACCGCAACAACATGGTTAACAAGCTGGAGTTAAAAATTACCCATTAACTGAGCATGTTTTCAAAGGACATTGTGCAAAGTGACTTTTAATATGGCTCAATAAGTACTATAAAATAAAACACTAATAATAAAACTCTTGAACTCGAGCCTTACTATTAAAAGGTTCTCTCTTTCTTCAATTGCACCCATCTATCATTGTGTTTGTCTCTTTTCCAAGTCTCTGTCCTTATTTTTGTGTTCAATGATTGTCCCATGCAAATTAATCAAAATACAATAACATACAGATTTTATGTATTTTTGCACTTATTCACATGCCTTTAATTTTTGTTAATAGCTAATGTGTCACGTTGAAATGAATACACTTTTAACTTAAAACAATTAATACACAGATTATTTACCACCAAATAACAGTGCAAAGAATACACAGAGATGGTTGAATTTAAGAATAAGCAATGTGTTGCACACTGTAGCCAACCATCACCACTGGGAAAATTATGGGGGGGAAAATAAAAAAATGTTCTGTTTTATTTGCACGGGACTGTACAGTAGTTAATCATGTTTCAAAATGAAGACAACTCACCTGCAACTTTGTAGGGTGACTTTGCAACACTCACATCAGCATAACTTATATGGATCTCCACATTAAAGCAAGTCTGGTAGGTCTTATACCTAACAATGAAGCTTCCATCTTTACGGTCCAGAACATTCACCCACGTTCTGCAGTTACCACCACTGTTGGATTCCCCCAATATTTGTACCTTGAATCCATCCCCTGGGGAAGTTTCTAACCTAGAAGCACAAGGAGATACAATATATTTATACTGTCGATTCTTGGGGATGTACTCGAGAGAGCAAAAATGAGTATTGAGTCCATCATTATCGGCTATCGGCTTAGATGGTCTGGCCATGTACAACGTATGAGTGATGACAGACTCCCTCGGCAGATCTTGTACAGTGAACTCAGCACGAGCAAAATACCAACAGGTGCACCTTTGAAACGTTTTAAAGATCAGCTCAAAGAAACCTTCAAAAATGTATCTATCAATCCAAATACATGGCGTACCCTTGCGGAGGACCGTTCGCGCTGGCGCAAAACCACCTTCGACTCTGTTCTACTTTTTGAACAAAATCGTCAAAGAGAGGAAACGGAAGCTCGTCAGAGAAGAAAACTCCGCCAAACACTTCCACGTCCACCCCCTACCGTCAGATGTGACTTATGCAACCACATGTTCGTTGCGAGGATCGGTCTGCTGAGTCATCAGCGGCATCTCCATCGTGCGGACACGAGAGCTTAGGAGTGCAGGGAAGAAACGAACACTCGGATATGAGTATCGGCTGATGATGATGACTAGATTGGGAAATTTTCATCATCTCAAAGTTACTGGATTTTTGTTTGATTTATAAAATAATCTCACGTTTCATGTCCATAAGGGGCATAGGTAACAAACACAATTAGAGCTATTCAGTATGCCAAGGTATTACAAAGCATGGGCCGGAGATTACATGTGGTACATTGGTACAGTCAGTTGGTATTTGATGGTATGTAAATGTGAGGGAGCCATGTCAATAGATCTACTAGCATGTTAAGGATCCTCTTTGAGACAAAATTCTGTCACCCCAGCGTCTCTAAAATCCAAACTAATTAAAAGGGACTTAACCCCTAGCTAGTGTGGTGCAGGTCAGAACGCTGCAGAGAGTTAACAATCCGCTCTATGTTTTGCACTTTTCGTCTGAGAACCCCCTAGTACTTAGTAGCTGCCTGTCTCATTTAGCATTTTGTAACTTTTATACATTTGAAATTCTGCATTTTATAGCATTTTGAAGAAAACCGACAGTAGTGGCTACGCTGGCTAAAGGGCAGTGTTAAGTCATGGGGCCAAGCTCTCTGCTGACTCGGTAGACGCGTGGGTTCAAGCCCCACCGTCGGCCGTCCTTGAAATGGTTTTCCGTGGTTTCCCATTTTCAACACCAGGCAAATGCTGGGACGGTACCTTCTGACAGGCCACGGCCGCTTCCTTCCACATCCTTGCCCAGTTTCATTCACCATCATTCATTTCATCTCTCATTAATTCCTCTCGTGAGGTTGGCGACAGGAAGGGCATCCGGCCGTAAAAACCATCGCCACGAAGACTTCCATCGCATCTCATCCCCGACCCCGTTGGAAAACGGGAATAATAAGGGGTAGACATACATAGCATTTTGAAGAGGAAAAAAACTTAAATCTAACAAATAAGTAATTTTGAAATGACATTAATGTGAAATTAAAATCACACTTATAGTGAGCTATAAATGCATGTAATAAATTATGTATTTATTTTTAATTATTTAGGTTAAAGTAACAAGAAAAATTGATAGAAGTCAAAGTATTACGTGGAAAGAAATTTATACTAATGCAAAATCAGAATAATACAGAGAAAATACACAAAATCAACTCAAGTCTTGCTTCAATATCCACCACAGTGCAACCAAGTTCATGAATCATTAACATTGTTGAATGAAATCTTAGAGCTGTTTAATAGACATTTTCAGTCTTAGCACTTGTTGACTTGACCTACGCGAAGAGAATTAAAGCTACGGGCAGGCAAAAAGTGCAGGAGGGATTTACTTTCCACATTCCAGACCGGTGGTCAAGCCGTCATAAACATTTCAAGAGCGTAGAAACTCCTCATTTGAAGTTCCCATACGAAAAGAAAGAATAAAAAATGTTATGTTAAAAGGAATGTGGATTTTGCATTTATGTAGCATTTTGGTATAATTTTCACATTTTGAGTCATTTTCACATTTTGTCACTTTCTCAAAACCTATTAAAAAGTGGTTTACAGGTCGCGAAAAGTGAAAATACAAGAGTGCAAGCCATTATAAGCATTTAGCACTTTAACGCTTTTGCAAAAAAACACCACCCATAGTGATCGCTAAACCTTGCATTGTTTGTTTACAGCATGCACGGATCAGTTTCACCAGTACCAAACCACATATCTAATATTCTTCACCATTTCATTTTATTTTATGACTCTAGCAGTGACGTTTTTAGTTTCTGCGACCTGGTTCCTTCCAATATTGTTTATATACAATGTTAATTGACAGATTCAGGATGTTTTTTTTATGGAAACGGCCGATATTTTGAAAGTGCACTATGAGACTGTGTATAAACTATCATAATTGACTGTTATTGTATGGAATGAGGTTTTGGTTAAATTGATATTCATTAACAGCAGTTCATCTGTTGCGTTTCTGTCTTGAATGAGATGGGTATTTATGTTGAGGTTGCTTCAGAAACTCCTTTTGACAACCGACGGTATATGAGCCCCCTTAAAGAAGCTTGGTTTTTATAAAGCTGAAAACAGCAAACAAAATGTTGTACAGTATTCAGAGATATTAAATGAATGTTCACTGTGCTATTTATTTTCTCATTCATAATAGTGAACTAAATTTGTGTGTCATGATAGGTGTCATTTTTGCAAGTTTTATGGTAATCATTGTTGTGTAAGCATTTGCTGCTATTTTGTTCACATAAGCTAGATGCAGATTATTATTCTGTACAGAATTTCTCTTAGCTAGAATTGTTAATTGGTTTCTCAAATATTAAATGCCAACATGTAAATATATGAACACATTAAAGAAAGAATTAAAATGAACTGGAAGACTTCAACAAGTTTCAAATAAATATGGAAGTCGTCACATGGCTTGAGACTGTTTGAAGCCCACTTTAAAGTCATTAGTAGCCTTGGACTTGGGTATGTAGACCCCAATATTTCATAGCAATAGAGACATAACCTTACTCGTCCACTTTGTGGCACAATGACTAGCATTTTTGGCTGTCATCATGGACATCCGGGTTCGATTTTCATGTCTGCCAAGAAATTTAATTCTTGTCCGAGTGCTGGAACGGGGTTCACTCAGCCTCGTGACGCAGAACTGAGAGGAGGAGGGTTCGATTCTTACTCAGCCATCCTAGAAGTAGTTTTCCATGGTTTTGCACTCCAGGCGAATTCTGGGATGGTACCTAAATTAAGGTCATGGCCACCTCCTACCCAAATACTAGTCCCAATTACAAATACACACACTAGAACAGTCATTACAATGACACAGGTTATCTGAGATATTCCACATATACAGGATACCTGACCATGATGATGCAAAGCCCCTAAATGAATCAACAACAATATAAACTTGATGGAGACAATTAAGTAAATGATGCCAACCCGACATAGTGATCCAAGTGACTTTTGATCGAGAGTTTGATTGTCTTGGCGACAAAAATATAAACAAACATTTTGGCTTGATGTCGCTTTTGAATCTACAAAAGGAGCTGACAATGGCATGGTTATGAACTCTCTTTCATCTATGGTAATTTTTTACTGATCAGTCTCCACGAGTATTGTTTTTGGCATTGACTTCAAAATGTACTACAAATTATTGAGATTAAGTGTAACAACAGTTAAATTTAAATGTCAATTTAATCCATAATAATCAAAAAATTAACAAATTTTTGAGAATGTCATGCCCTCAAATTTAGCAAAACTCCATAGACCTTCAACAAGAGTCTGCTTGCATATGCATAGAAAAAAGGGCCAAGTGAAAATTCAAATTTTAGCTACAGTATGTCAAGGTGAGAGAAATCTGCGGGCAGATCAGCTACATTTGGACTGGATTTTGAAACTGACCTAAGTCTATGTTTCAGCACCATGCAGAAGTGGAAGAGAATTCAAAGAGCACTCAAGTGTAACGCCATCAGCAGCTTGGGAAGTTAAGGAGGTGAAGCTAGTTCAGCGTTTTCGAGCAGACGTTGAACTGATATCAGCTCGCCCGTTGTGAAAGACGTAATTGATCACATGAACCAATACCAAAATCTTTTAAAAGTGAAAACATTTACAAAACTCTTGTCAAATTTTGTAACTTGTCTGTATTTTGGTGTTCATAAATTAGAAATCACCTTTATTTTCACGTACGATAATAGCACAGGTTTTTCAGATAGTGAGGTAACCACTCGAATTGAATCAGCTCCACAGTGTGCCTAACACCACTGGGATTAGAGGACTAATTTTTTATCTTTTTTTACGTATTCTGAAGGCTATCTTTAAGATACCTCAGTGGTGCACATTAAAAACCGGGCATTTTTTATTTTTTTTATTTAACGTTAAGATGTGTCTTAAGTTTCATTTTAAAATGTCAGCAAGTTCTCTATTAGATCCATTTGTTTTCAAAGCTTGCCACGGTGGGTGAGTGGTCAACGTGTTGGGCTACTAACCCCAAGCTTGCAGGTTCGCTCATGGCCGTGGTAAGCGATTTTTAAAAGGCAGCAAAAATTACGACACCATGTCATACGATGTTGGCATGTCAAAGAACCCATTTGAATTCAGTAGGCCGTGTTCATAATGGCAAAATTAATCTCGGGAGTTTCCGCCAACATAAAGTTCCTCATTTCTCTACTAGAAAGCGCTATAGTGTTCAAGGAGCTTAGATATCTAACCTCCTTGACTTTCATAGTACTTAAAGGAACAACGAAATTCGACATGCAAGCTACCCTTTGGGTGTCAAATAACAAAGTTTGCACCCAGCACCCGAGGCCATACGATATTATTATTATTTGTTTTCAGAGTTATCAAGTTGCCAGCTTGTGGCATTTTAATTATCATTTTTCTTCATTCATTCATTTCAATTCATTACCTTACCCAATATTTGAGCCTTGAAACCACCCCCTAAGGAAGTTTCAAGCCTAGTAGCAAGGAAATATACATTATACAGGTATTTACAGTGTAGATACTTGGAAATTTTCTGCAAGAACTAAAGTTCTTGATTGATTTATAAAATAATCTGAGTTCCATGTCCAAAAGGGGCACTCATGACACATATAAAGGGATTATAACATATATGCTGCAGTATACATGTGCACAAGGGGCATAGGTGCCACATGACAAGCAGTGGTGGTTCTTGAAGCTTAAATCTGGGGGGGGGGGGGCGGTTTGGAATCGAAAGTTTGGGTGACATAATTCAATAGAAAATTAACCACATCTGTGAAAATACAATGGGCAACATTAGCACAACCATTAACATGTTCAGTTACACATACTACTATGCCATATTATTTAAAGAACAATAAGTTAATGCATCCAGAACTAGGAAGAAAGGAAGATTGTAGTTTTACAAGACCGTTAATCTCGAGATCATAAGCCACGGGACCTCCTTTTTAGGTGGAATCCGAACCACAGGACATGGCATTTCACTTCGAAAATCTCACATGCATTGACCGGGAATTGAACCCAGTCTGCCGTGGTGAGAGGCCAACAGCTTGACCGCTGCGCTACCACCCCCCATCCAGAAAATGAGAACCGAAAGTTAGTTACCATAGGACAGAGATGAGACCACGACAGTAATAAATACCCTGCATATTATAACTACTGTATGTATGCATTATAAGATAATTTTAAGCAATATTCTTCTGTTCCCACCCTGGGCAAACTGGTTCACTATATCTGAAGGAACTTGAAGTAATGGTATTTTACACAAATTTTTTCGTGTCAATTGAAATGAAACCAATTCACTGTTGTTAAAATTCACAGATTTACCATACGTTAATCTATTTATACAGGTTAGTAATTTAAAAAACTATCATTGGAAAAAAAAAAGCACATTTCACTCTATCATAAATTTATTCTTCTGTTTCCACTCTGGGCAAACTGGTTCACTATATCAGAAGGGTCTTGAAGTAATTTTCCACTTAATTCTCTTTCAATTGAAAGAATTGTGAGATTGGAAAGCCTCTTTGTTGCCATTGTTGCTCTTAAATAGGATTTTATTAGTTTCAGAGAACCTACGCTCAGCAGAAGCAGATGACACAGGAAGAGTCAGCATCAACTTGAAAAATAATAGTAGCTGTGGAAAAGCAACTTCCATTTTCAGAAGTTCAGAAAAAAAGAATGAGGAAGTGTTTGGATATTTGCCTCTAAATACATTCTTAGCTAAACTGATTTCAGTCTGTAGCACCTTACGGTCTGTGAAGATTAGATTATACTTTTCACAGAACGTAAGAATATATTCAAAATTTAAAAAGTTTTCACTTCTTGGGTTACAGGCATCCATTGCATTGCAAACAAAATCATTTTCAGTAAATCTATGCTGTAACTCTTCTACCATGTTGTCTTATATTTCAAAAAGATTTCTTTTACATGTCTCTGATAATGTGACATTTTCCTCTTCTTTCTCCGCAGAGACTGGCATTAATAAAACGTAGTCTGAAAAGTTCTTTGGAATACTTGAGACTCTAGAGTGTTTGTAAACTTTCATGCCTAACGACTGAGCAGAGTCACATGTAACCGTCCATAGTTCCTTAAAATAATCATCATTTCGTTTTTCTTGCAACGATTTTACAAGACCATAGATAAATCTATGTGCCCCTCCGAAGTCCAGATGTTTTTGTTGTAAGAACATAGCGGCTCCATTGGCAAGCTCGAGAATATCAGAAAAGATTTGTAACACAAACATCACCTTCCCTTTACAAAGCTGCTTCAACAAACCTTTTGCTTCTGCTGCCTCTTTCTTGTTAGCTGACTTTGAAAAATACTCTAGAGCTGCTTTAACTGAAGCAAAACGTTTCTGAAAATACATTACTCCTCTATATTTACATACCCATAACGTGTCACTTTGAAGAGGTATATCTAAAACACGTTCTCCTGGATAAAGATCACTCTGTATCTCAACAAACTTTTGGTATCTTACAGTAGATACGGACTGAAAAGCATAGATTGCTTCCAGTAAACCAAAAGTGTCGCCTACCACGTCTACTGCCTTTGAAACGTCCACCAAGAAGCTTGGTCCACCATATAAGACAAAAATGCACTTATATGGATCAAAATCCACTGAAACAAGGTACTCTAAAGATGAATTAGCTATACTTTCTGCATTCAGTTGAGTCAAATGTATAAAACCAATGAAACGCTCCTCTATAGAATTTTGTCCTACATATCTGACACATACGGACACCTGTTCCATTTGACTAAAATCTCTAGCTTCATCCAGGTTAAGGAAAAATAACCATTGTTATATTTTTTCGTCTCTCCTCCAATATGTTCAATTATTATATTAGCTGAGATATCAAGAAATTCATTTTGAGAATCTTTAGATGAGCAAGTTGCATTCTTTGATAGACTGTTTCCTTGTGCATTCACTTTCTAGTTTAATTACATTTGAAATTTCAACAAAATTCCCTTTATTATTAACACTATCGTCATCCGAAACTGTTTCGCGATGACCTCTAAGCCCAATGTCTTGCCGAGCACAAAGTATTGCGACTCGGGCCATTGTTGCCACGGCCGAGCGGTTATGCAATATGTCATCTTTGTGTTTCTCGCTTAGCTTCGAAATCACTGTGCCGCTACGTTCACTTTCCAGAAAACTGTTCCACTTTACTATTGAAGATTTATGACATTCACTATCAGCATGCTGTGCAAGTTTTTCTCCTATTCTCTTCCAATTGCAAAATCCAGATTTGCAATGGGAATACTAGTTGCCATTTTTGGTCCGTATTGGCGTATATAAATTATTTAATCAGTTTGCAGCTTTCCGCCGAATCAATACAAATTATGTTTGCGCTATTAGTACGCTAAGTAAGGTACATGTTTCGAACCATACAAAAATCGGTCCTTCATCAGCCTCGACATATCACATGAATGGCAAACACATCAAAAACACTGAACAATATCAAAAATAAAATGCATGCACACTAAGACATTCATAAACACATATTAAAACGTTCCATTAAAACTGTACAACATATTAAAAAACACATATTAAAAGTACTGAAAGTCCATTTGACTTGTTCAATCGTCAACATTTAAATATGTGCCGTTATGATTGGAGATCTTGTCCTGTTCCATTATCTGCTTCTTGGTTTCTTGTCTGTATGTGCAATAATGTCTTTCATTTAGCGAAGGGAGTCCTATTGTTATGTATAGGGAACGGAAATGGACCAGTAGTCCCATTTGAGTAGTTCCAATATGAAAAAACTTTTAGGTTGACTCCAGACCGCACCAAATAGTCCTCTCCCAGTGCATGCAGTGAACATGCACGCTTGAATCAGCTGTAGCAACTGAGGTGCTAAATCCAGATTTAGTGAAAACATGTTCAGCATTACTTGAATCAGATTGAACGAAATGACGACACGGAAAACAGAAAACAGCATCTTTGTTCTCAGAGTATTCAATAAATGTATACTTATCAAACCACTTACTGTTAAAACTTCTGTTCTTATTGTATAGTAAAGTTTGTTTATAAACTGATTTACGTGGTTGGCATGGACCATCATACATCGATGCACTGATATCAAATGGTACTGGTTCGTCTATATTAGAAACAGTTGCACTCACATTTTTGTCACAGAGTTGAGGAGATATCGATGCACTTGTATCGCATGGAGGTTTGTCTACATTGGAAACTTCTGAACTCTCAATTAAGTCACAAAGTTGGGAAAAGAGTTTAATACTCTTCGGTTCATTGGGTTCACATGCACTTTCATTGCACTTCCACTTGTCACGGGAAAAGAACGTCAAAATATTACTCTGTTTAGACATACCGTAACTAATACAAGAACACGTCTACGCAAGCATAGCGACTAATCATCTGCTACTGAAGACTGTTGCGAAACGATAAATCTTTTCTGTGATTGTTAGAATAACGAGCAGTCGGCACTGTCGTCTGTCAGACTTTCAATGCAGACAGCTTTGACTGATTGTTGCTGTATAGAAATATCTAAACATGTTGATCTCAGTGTATGCACTATGCATTTTAAAAATATTATATTTATACATGATTTGAATTGTGTATTTGAATTAACATATAGCCTAATAAAATAAATAATCCTTGAAATTGAAAGAAAAATTAACTTAATTAAATGCATTAGTTTGTTTTATATCAGATAAATTATCAATTTATTTAGTAAACAAGGAATTTTAAAATAATTATTTCACTAAAACTGGGGGGGTGGGCAGGGCTAGAACCGCCTCTGATGACGAGGGATTACAACACATGAGCTGGAGCATACATGTGGTAGGTGGTCAGCTTCTTTCTCCTCCTCTTCGTGCCACATCATCAAGCAGGTTTCCTTGGCATCACTAGACTGGGAAGGGGCAGATGACCTCGCTGTTCCACCCCTTAAAACAACAATGACTAACATAACTAACAAAGCTGGGAGAGAGAGTACCAAATCATATCACGAGCTGAGCAACACATTGCCATTACTTTTATTTATGTCTGTTTAAAATTCACAGATTCTTACTTCTTCTTGAACTCGTAATGATTTAGGCTTTGTACTTGGATATATCTTGGGAGGATATTGAATAATAATGATTTTGACCGCAACTCATTAACCGGGATGCTTTACAAAAATGAAGTAACTTCAGAGCTACAAGAATAGGGAAAGTGAACGTGGGGTTGCATTAATGTGGGAGCTTTGTGGAAACTGCCTTCCCTCTCTCCTAAGGGAAGTGACAGCCCAGTTTACCCAGAAATGAAGCGTGTTCACCAGAAAACGTAATGCACCAACTCTCTTGCCGATGGTGTCCCATTGCAAAAGGCCTGTAACAGTGGCGGTTCTAGAAGCTGAAATCTGGTGGGGCCAGACATTTTCCCGGATCGATCTCATTAGTCTACTTTTTCCTCATTTTTGCAAAATGAGAAAATTAGGCTAAAAACTATCATTGGTAAAAAAATAGCATATTTCACTGTCACATAAATTTATTCTTCTGTTTCTATTCTGGGCAAACTGGTTCACTATATCAGAAGGGTCGTGAAGTAATTTTCCACTTAATTCTCTTTCAATTGAAAGAATTGCGAGATTGGAAAGCCTCTTTGTTGCCATTGTTGCTCTTAAATAAGATTTGATTCGTTTCACGACAGAGAAACTGCGCTCAGCAGAAGCAGATGACACAGGAAGAGTCAGCATCAACTTGAAAAATAATAGTAGCTATGGAAAAGCAACTTCCATTTTCAGAAGTTCAGAAAAAAAGAATGAGGAAGTGTTTGGATATTTGCCTCTAAATACATTCTTAGCTCAACTGATTTCAGTCTGTAGCACCTTACTGTCTGTGAAGATTAGATTATACTTTTCACAGAACGTGAGAATATATACTATATTCAAAATTTAAAAAGTTTTCACTTCTTGGGTTACAGGCATCCATTGCATTGCACACAAAATCATTTTCAGTAAATCTACGCAGTAACTCTTCTACCATGTAGTCTAATATTTCAAAAAGATTTCTTTTACATGTCTCTGATAATGTGACATTTTCCTCTTCTTTCTCCGCAGAGACTGGCATTAATAAAACGTAGTCTGAAAAGTTCTTTGGAATACTTGAGACTCTAGATTGCTTATAAACTTTCACGCCTAACGACTGAACAGAGTCACATGTAACCGCCCATAGTTCCTAAAATAATAATCATTTCGTTTTTCTTGCAACGATTTTACAAGACCATAGATAAATCTATGTGCCCCTCCGAAGTCCACATGTTTTTGTTGTAAGAACATAGAGGCTCCATTGGCAAGCTCGAGAATATCAGAAAAGATTGTAACACAAACATCACCTTCACTTTACAAAGCTGTTTCAACAAACCTTTTGCTTCTGCTGCCTCTTTCTTGTTAACTGACTTTGAAAAATACTCCAGAGCTGCTTTAACTGAAGCAAAACGTTTCTGAAAATACATTACTCCTCTATATTTACATACCCATAACGTGTCACTTTGAAGAGGTATCTCTAAAACACATTCTCCTGGATGAAGATCACTCTGTATCTCAACAAACTTTTGGTGTCTTACAGTAGATACAGACTGAAAAGCATAAATTGCTTCCAGTAAACCAAAAGTGTCCCCTACCACGTCTACAAACTGGCTTTGAAACGTCCACCAAAACTAAATTTAAGCCATGTGCATAACAATGCACGTAAACACACGGGTTATTGACCTTCTGTCGCAATAAACGCTGCACACCGTTTATCTTCCCTGACAGAACCGCGGCTCCATCATATGCTTGTCCAATGCACTTACATGGATCGAAATCCACTGAAACAAGGTACTCTAAAGCTGAATTAGCTATACTTTCAGCATTCAGTTGAGACAAATGTATAAAACCAATGAAACGCTCCTCTATAGAATTTTGTCCTACATATCTGACACATACGGACATCTGTTCCACTTTACTAACAACTCTAACTTCATCCAGGATTAAGGAAACATAACCATTGTTATATTTTTTCGTCTCTCCTCCAATATGTTCAACTATTATATTAGCTGAGATATCAAGAAATTCATTTTGAGAATCTTTAGATGAGCAAGTTGCATTCTTTGATAGACTGTTTACTTGTGCATTCACTTTCTAGTTTAATTACATTTAAAATTTCATCAAAATTCCCTTTATTATTAACACTGTCATCATCCGAAACTGTTTGGCGATGACCTCTAAGCCCAATATCTTGCCGATCACAAAGTAATGCGACTCGGGCCATTGTTGCCACCGCTGAGCGGTTACACAATATAACCAGAGGTTTCTCGCTTAGCTTCGAAATCACTGTGCTGCTATGTTCATTTACCAGAAAACTGTTTCACTTTACTATTGGAGATTTATAACATACACTATCAGCATGCTTTGCACGTTTTTCTAATATTCTTTTCCAATTGCAAAATCCAGTTTTACTGAAAACATGTTCAGCATTGCTTGAATCAGATTGAACGAAATGACGACACATTGGAAACTTCTGAACTTGCATGTCATAAAGTTGGGAAAAGAGTTTAATACTCTTGGTGTATGCACTACGCATTTTACAAATATTATATTTATACACGATTTCAATTGTGTGTTTAAATTACATATAATAAAATAAATAAATTTTGAAATTGAAAGAAAAATTAACTTAATTAAATGCATTAGTTTGTTTTATATCAGATAAATTATATCTGTAAATTATCAATTTATTTAGTAACCAAGGAATTTTAAAATAATTATTTCACTAAAACTGGGGGGGCCCGGGCCCCCCCGGCCCAGGGCTAGAACCGCCTCTGGCCTGTAACAGTCTTCTATGATCCACGGTTGGCAAATAAACCAGAGTCAAACTTTGTGCTGGCTCCTTGTTTGCTACAAGCAGTGCTTCTACTTTTGGTAGGTTGCGTTTCCCGGCAAACTCCCTGTGTATTATAATGCAGGATGAATACAGCACAGTAAGGAAAGTTGTCCAAGTTGTCCAAGTATGGTACTTTCAATACAGATTGGGGATAATATAGCATTTAAGATGATGGTGGTAACTGTTGTTTACAGGGGAAAAAACATGTATGTCATCTGACCCTAATAATTTTGGTGACAATAAAAATGAAATAAAAACTATACCGGTAGCTAATTACCACCTTAAACTAAATTACCAGAAGAAGGGGAAAGAAATAGAAGAAGAAGGAATACAGGAAACAAAAGACAGAGAAAAGAAATGCCCTCAATCCTCAAAGAATGAGTAATGAATAAATCTCTAAGAGATGGTTCAATAGCACAATAGTTATTGGGAACGAAATATTCAGATCTGACAATGAAAAGAATACTACAATTCTGAATACAGTTGAAATATGTTATAATTAGGCACCGGATTTTTTGAAAATGCATAATTTGTGGGTTTATTGGATTTATTGCACATTCTGAACATAACAGCATATAGGCTACATTTGAAATTAAATATAATTTAAAACGTCTTGAAGAAAATTGGTTTCGCCTGTGTTGGACATCCCTTGTAAGCAACTTTCTGAACAACAGATAACAGTATTTTACACCTGGCATTTCAAGGCATTCCTTTCACCATCTCAGCAGCCAGTAGCTCGGGGTTAGTTTTGTGATGAGTTGCTTGAGTTAAGTGTTACTTTATTCTTAGTCTGCATAGCCTTTACTCAAAACGGCTAAAGAGAAGAGCAGCAAAAAGTATTTATTAAATCAGTGGGTCTCAGGTAATAGTGATTATTCAACTGATGGCATTGTCGTCTATTGTCAAATATGCTCAAAAGAAGGGAAATGTGAAAAGAAATTGTTCAACTTGAACAACATGCAAAAGTGGCTGTACATATTACGGTCCCTAGTTATGATAGTATGAAATGATTTTGACTTATAAAAGTGGTGTATGTTATAGATTTTGGAATTATTTCATTACTATTGCAGGCCATTTAAGCCATCTCCCACATCCTAGGCACCTGCCCTTATATGCTGCTAACCGGTCATTAGATGGAGTAGGATTCTGCAATACTGCCTAAATTCAGGCCTTGGCTTGTTGAAAAATAATACATGGTGTATCCTCTTCCTCCCATAACATATTTCCCAAATTATTCCTTCCCATATACATTCATTGCCTCATTTTTATGGGTGTGGATTAATTTTATTTAGCAGCATGAAAAGTAGTGACCTTTCTAAAAACATTTGTTTGTTCAGATTCGCTGGATTATCTTCCTTGGCTAGATATATTTTTATGAATTCCTTAATGCCGAGAGCTCTTCCCTTTGCTTCGTGGTGTAGAATTTTCAAGTTTGTTTCTATGTTAGGGAAATGATGGTTGTTGAAATACATGTGTTTGCATATTGAGAAATGTTTGCTGTTTTTAATCCTACTTTTGCGCTCTTTGTAACGTGTTCCAATTTGTCTTCCACTTTGCCCAACATAGTTAGCATTACATCCTTCATCTTGGCATGTGAACAGATATACACCTGATTTTGAATGCGGGTGTTTCTTTGTTACAGTAAATTGCTATTATGTAGGTGCTTACCAAGTGATTTGTTTGTTCTGAAAGCTATATTTGGTCCTTGTTTCTTGAAGATATGTTTTTATTTTCCATGTGTTTTTGTTGACGTGCATTATGGCGGTCACAGCTGGAATCTCTTTTTACTATATAAGTCGTGATCTAATTAAGAGACGGTGGATGGGTTATGGACTGTAGAGAAGTAAACATCTAGCCTATCACTACATCATTTCCTGATTTCTTTTTTACCGTTAGAAAAGTCATTTTGACTGATTTCAGTGTTAAAGACAATATTAGCATACAAGTGATGTCTCATTCAGTGTTACTCCAGAATTACCCTTCTTGACAGAACCAGGAATCAAACCCAGACCCTAGGGATGACAGCCAAGACTGCTAGCCACTACACCAAGGAGAATAATATTTCTAGTTGGTTTTATGTGTTACTAAATGTTTCATCAACACTGTTAGTCACATCCATTCTGGCTCTGAGCCTTTCATGTGCATTCCTTGAGTTGCCAACCTCAAAGGCTGACTGGTCCATACAATTGACTTGAAAAAATCGTATTTTGTGTCATAGAATCATACACACAGTTAAATGTATATTTTAATACCCCCCACATTTGATCTCAATACGTTGTGAACTCTATAACCTATGGTGTAACCACATCAATGGGTATTTGCATTTGATTGCCTGGCTGGGGGTAGCCTTTATACATTGTGTGAGAAGACACATCAGGCCGGTAGGTGAAGAAAGGAGGGAATTAACATAATTTAAAACCAACCCCCTGCAAAATGGAACACTGACTACGTCACTGTAACTTAGAACAAGCCGTTTTCATTGCCTGAACTAATAGACCGGCTTCTGCATATCTTCACAGTACCAAAATTACTTGCCATCCTATCGTTCAAAACGCTGCCTCAGAGGTCCATCTGCCCACCAGAGGCGGCCGGTGATATTGGACTCAAGGACGCCGCCCTCCCACCCTCCTCATCAGCCATGATGTTCTCTCTCCTCGCACCTAATGTTTTGCCATCGTGACAAAATGTGTGTAGTTCCTCTCCTTGTCGGTAGAGCGCACCAGATGTTCGTGAGGACTCATCAAAAATCGCCCGTTTTGTTATTTACGTTGCCATGGCAACGAATACTTTCAGATATCCCCTCCCCACCCTCTCACGCGCTACGTCACGAAGTGTGGGGACTCAGCTTGAGTCTGATGAAGCCACTGCCTGCCCATTCAACAATAACGGCATTGGTTTATGCGTATAACCTTGTTTCTAAATATAGGCGCTAGGAAGCAGCACCAAGTCACTGTGGCAAACATAAGTTTTGTATTGATGTTAATGGCGAAGTTGGAATGTATTCTGAATTATTTTATAATGTAGTACTGCTGCGTGCCCTTTTGTAAATCAGAACTGGGCAAGTTAGAATACCTGGGAATTTCATGAGATACAATCGGACAATTCATTGCGTGAGAAGTGGTTACGTGGAATTTCCAGAGAAGGTGACAAGAGAGGAAGCAAATGGTTACCTCTTGATCGCTCTGTTGCGTGTAGTCTTCATTTTCTTCCTGAGAGCTTCAGATCACATACATTATTATCAAATTGGTTACAACTAGAGTGATGTGGGTTGGCGACTATGGGATCCCAGCTGAGTTTCCTTGAGCTGAGCTTCTCTCTTACATCTTTCATGTCAACTCTTAACCCAACGTTATTAGGATATCGGAGGCCTGGGATGTCTTTCATTTCCTTGCCTTAATTGGCTCTTGTTTTTTTCTTTCCTGATGCCATAATTTTTGTAGGATCGGACCTAATTTTGTCCTTTTTTTCTGCCTTCTCTGAGAGGCCCTAAAGGAGGTAGAGTGTGTGCTGACTCACCAGGCACGGTGCACCTTAGATATCGATACACCCTCAATGATGGAGATATTTGTTTAAAGGGGTGAAATATCTAGGTCATCTACCCTTACCGGTAGTGGTTTAGGTGAAGGTGAGAAATTATGATGAAATGAAATCTACAGCTAGGCTTAACTAATTACTGACTTACAACTAACTTATGTACTAGAAGAAGAAAACGACAATAATAAAAGAAAGAAACGAATAAGGGAAATAAATGACGGAAAAGAAATGCCCTCTATCTTCGAAGGGCAGATAACCTTGCTGTTCATCCTCTTAAAACAAGAATCAATCTTCGAAGAATGAGTATTGAGGTACTTGGAAACTACTAGAGCCATTAAAGGCAGGTAGAAAAGGCAAAGAGGAGAGGGTCCACCCCAAAGTCAATGCAAAAAGGGGTAAATAGATCTCGCTCTGGAACACATCACGGTTGCCAACTCCCGAGGTCAAATGCTGAGCTCTTGAAGGTGTAGCCCTATCCAGGGTGCATTACGTGTGGTGGAGCTTCACACACCCTGCCTCCTTCAAGGCCTAGTGCAGAAGGAATTAGATGTTATGAAACTAAAAGAAGGGGGCTGACCCTTCGAAGAGTGAGGGTATCAGGATAGATGATATAAGGGTCAGTTACGGCAGGAAAATGAATGACTCCCTAGACTTTGGATGCTCTATCGCTATCCGGGTTGGAAGAGAACAAGAGTCGACTAATGGAGGTCGCAAGGTAGATGACATAGAAGAGCCCAACACAAGGGGAAATAATAACCGCCTCTGCTGGGGTCCAGTGGTCTCCAACCAAAGTCCCACTAGGCCTAGTTGTGAACCCTTGTGGTGGGGATACACCCTCAAGGGCTCATGGCTAGTGAGGTTGAGAATTGGCGACCCTGATGGATTCCTGAGCTGGGTCCGGTTTTCTTCTTTTTCCAGTGACTGGGACCAAATATTTTTAATACCTTTATTATTTCTTTAAAAACATGAGCCTCCGTGGCTTAGGCGGCAGCACGCCGGCCTCTCACCGCTGGGTCCGTGGTTCAAATCCCGGTCACTCCATGTGAGATCTGTGCTAGACAGAACGGAGGCAGACAGGTTTTTCTCCGGGTACTCCGGTTTTCCCTGTCAAAATTTCATTCCAGCAACACTCTCCTCTATCATTTCATTTCATCTGTCATTCATTTAATCATTGTCCCAGAGGAGTGGGTCAGGCCTCGGCAGCCGGCACAGTTCATATCCTCGCCGCTAGATGGGGGCTCCATTCATTCCATTCCTGACCCGGTCGGAGACTGGAAGCAGGCTGTGGATTTTCATTTTCATTATTTCTTTAAAAACAATAGTGCCTAGTCCAAACAAAATAAGGAAATCAAGCTTCAAAAATATGTGAGAAGAAAAAAACACAATTCATGTATGAAATCATCTCTGTCAATTACTGGAAAAGCATCACAAAAAGCGGTTTACATCTTAAACGTTTGAGTCCCCCCTCGGTAAAATTCACGAGCCGCCACTGCTGCCCACAAAATGTGCAACCAACAATCAGACAGAAATAAGATTGTAAAACACAATGCATACACTTTCCCATGGTCATCAACTGCATGTAAGTAGAAATAACGAGCTGGCAATGTAATGTCATCCGGGGTCAAACCCGGTCCCCACACTATTGTATTTCGAGGATTGACCTCCACTTTACCGTGCGATACCTCGAAAATTACAATGCTTAACATTAAACAGTACAGCCTCATTATCTTAGTATGATGACAGGTCTATATCAGACTAATATTCAACACAACCCACAAGTAAATCACATCTCGAACCACGTGCTAGCCACAAGAAACAACAACATCGAACAAAACACGACGCCTGTCAAAGTGTCGAGCATCTTCTTCACTTTGTCAGATTTTTTGGGCATAGCATAGCACTTTACCCAGTCAATAAAAATGTTTATAGTATCCAGATAATAGGGAAATAAAATAAAAAGACCAGGACGCAGTGGAGTAATAATCTTAACGCTTAAGCATGGAGGAAAGAAAGGAATGAGATGCCTTAGCTGCGCTACCTAGCGCAAGCTGCTGAAGCCGAACGGCACGCCCACTTTGGTTGCAAGATAATGGCTGTCCCTATGCTTAAAGCCGTAAACCACTCCAACTAGTAATGGATTTTAGTGACATAAAACTGCAATGACAAGTCAAGATTTTTTCTTTGATAGGCAGAACACACTCTGTACATCACGGTACTTGGCACAAATAAGCTGCGTTATCGTTTATATGCCAATTTAAATATAAATATGAGAGCACCTTTGCGAGGCAAGTTTTGTAAGGAAGACGTGGCAAAACGTAATAATACGCTGAAACACTGATTAAATTGAATACAGGTGTCTGAAGATGCGAGTTATACCAAAGAAGGAACATCTTGGGAATTAATGATGCCGAACTAATTACGGTAGGCTATTTACACCAAATTGAGTTTTATGTTCTTATTGGTGTTGAGGCATTCATCAGTTTTTAGGCCTAATTTCGAGCACAGCCACTTTCACTCATTGGTCGTACACATTTTGATATTCAAGAATACGAACCTCAAAATTAATAAACAGAACAATTAAAAAAGGACGCATATTTGCACAAAAATACGGTATAGCCTATACGTTTCGGTACCATACGGTATTTTCTTTGTGGAGGGTAGAAACTTGACGATTAGCCTCAAATTTGTTAGAAATGTGTAACCCAACAGCTGATCTGTGGTTTAAATGCATCGCCAGGAAGCGCAACGTCATTGGTGGCGGTTCTAGTTACGAGAATGTTCTCGTTGATTCTTTTGTCTGTTTTTGTATATATACGCCTGCATGTAACCTTGTCGTTCAGTTCGTATTAAACATGTATACTGCATATACGCCTAGACGTCTTTCTCCTGCCATATACTCCTACAGGTTATGGGCTCCAGCAGGATCATTGACGAGTGTATAGTTTTCTGACCAGTGTGATTCTATTTGAATTAACAAAACTGTGATCGCGTGCAACAAGTGTGTGCATCATGGCGGAATCCAGCACCGGTTCTCCTTATAACTTCGAGAAACTGAAGGGGAGAGAAAACTACATTGACTGGCGTTTCCAGATGAAGAATTATTTTATGCATGATGATCTTTGGAAGTGCATATCTGGTTATGCAGAACATGGCATACGAAGATAAAGGCGCCAACAGGCACACAAGAATTCTTCGCCAACTGTGTTCCACCAAGCTTGAACAATTCAAGTCTATGGAAGAATATGTCACCACAGTTTTGGGGCTCTCCCAGCGGCTAGCAGCAGTTTAAAAAAAACACTTGATGATGAATTTCTAGGTGCCTTGCTCTTGCAGGGACTACCTGATGACTATGAACCTATGATTATGGCATTGGAAAATTCAGGCGCAGAGTTGACTAGTGACTTTGTGAAATGTAAACTGCTACAGGAAGACAAATGCAGCTCCAGAAAAGAAACAGCACTCTACACCAACAGGAGTGGATTCAAGAATACTAAACCCAAGAAACCATTCTGTTGGCACTGCCGTAAAACTGGCCACTGGAAACAAGATTGCAAACACCAAAACAAGACAGCAGCACATAAAGCAGATGCCAAGCCACTAGAGAAGAAAGAAGAATAGGGGTCTGCTCACAGCACTTGGAGTTGATACCCTCTCAGCAGACTGCTGGTACATGGACTCCGCAGCCTCCAAACACATGACTGGTAGAGTGGATTGGATGTCAAAATTTGATGATAAAAGGGAGGTTGGATATGAAGTCACCGTAGCAAACGATTGTAAACTATATAGTGGCGGCATAGGTGATGTTCCAGTACAAGCAAATGTTTTTACAAAGGTGAGCGATGTTCTGTATGTACCTAACCTTACAGCAAACTTGCTCTCTGTGAACAGTATTGTTAAAAAGGGTCATGTAATTGTTTTTGATAAAGAAGGTTGTAAAGTGTTTCAAGACAGTAACTGTCAAGTTACAGGTGATGTGCAATTATTGATTGAAGAGTCAAATGGACTTTATATCTTAAATAACTCAGGTTCTGTAAGTGCAAATGCATCAGCAGTGTCTTGTTTAAGTGATGCTAAAAGTGTTTGTTCAAAAAGTTCTAATTCTAGAGAATTGTGGCACAAAAGGTTAGGCCATCTCAATCACGTGGGGATGGACTTGTTAAAAATGGTTTGGCTACCGGTATTGATTTTTCGGGTGAAAAGCAGCTCTGTGTTCCATGTATAGAAGGGAAACAAGCTCGACAGCCCTTCAAGACCATCAAGCATCGTGCCAAGAACCGACTGGACCTGTTGCACAGTGACCTGTGTGGACCGATGCCTGAGGAATCCTGGGGAGGAGCCAGATATTTTCTCACCTTCATCGATGACCATACAAGGAAGGTTTTTGTCTTTTTTTTCTAAAAAGGAAAAGTGAGGTAAGAGAAATCTTTGAACAATTTGCTAATTCTGTTGAAACTGAGTGTGAAAGGAAAATCAAGGTCATACGCTCTGACAATGGTGGGGAGTATTGTAATAAAGCTATGGATGAGTTTTTCAAACAGCGTGGCATCAGCTAACAGTGAGGTACACACCAGAGCAAAATGGAACTGCAGAACGCATGAACAGGACTCTGAATGAAAGAGCACTCGCTATGATGCAAGGTGCAGCTTGTGACAAACGCATGTGGGCAGAAGCTGTCAATACAGCTGCATATCTTGTCAACAGGTCTCCTGCACGGAAAACACCAAATTCAACACCAGAACAAATGTGGACTGGAGAAAAAGTAGACCTGACGCACTTAAAAGTGTTTGGATGTAATGCCTACGTTCATATTCCAGATCAGTTGAGAAGAAAACTTGATCCCAAGACTGAGAGAATGGTATTTGTTGGGTACTCGGATGAAAAAAGGCGTACCGGCTCCTGCATCCAGTAACCCACGAATTAATCACAGCGAGAGATGTGATTTTTGATGAGATGTCTTTCTCTGCTCTAACAGATCCTCCAGTGGTACCAGGGAATACAATAATACCCCTAACCACTGCGCAGTGGAAGCGTTCTGGGCCCATAACCTGTAGGAGTATATTGTTATCTGTGTCCCTTTCTATTTGCATTCCAAGAACCTGAGCAGCAGGTCCAAGATCTTTCATCATGAAATTTTGTTTTAAGACATCTTTTAGTTTACTAACTTCCTGCGGATTATTGTGGAACACAAAGAAATAATCAACGTACAGAGCGACAAGAATTACAGTATTGCAGATACTCTTTCTGTAAACACATACCTCATTATGACTGTTTGTGTAGCCCGAAGCAGACAGAACTGTATGAGCCTTTCTGTGCCACATATGTGCAGCCTGCTTTAGTCCATAAATGGCCTTTTTGAGCAAACAAACCTTCACCTGGAAGGCCTCTGGCTGACACATAAATATTTCCTCCTGTAACTCTCCATTGAGAAAAGCAGTCTCAATGTCTAGATGATCAATCTGTAAATTTAATTCAACCGTTAAAGCAAACAACATTCTGAGTGTGCCATGCCGCACAACTGGTGAGAATGTCTCAACAAAGTCAATGCCAAATTGCTGTGAAAAACCCTTTGCAACCAACCTTGCTTTATATTTTACAACATCACCATTTGTATTACGCTTAGCTTTAAACACCCACTTATTCTGTACAATGTTTTTACCTTCTGGTTTAGGAACTAAAACCCACGCCTTATTAACCATCATGGAATCAATTTCGCACTTCATGGCTTTATGCCATTCCTTAGAGTAAGGTGATGACAAGGCTTCACTTACTGTACATGGTTCACTTGGATCAGAACAATGAGTGTAATGCAGAATGTAATCAGGATATTGTCTAGGTCTTCTTTATCGCTGGGGGTAGCGACGCGCTTCCTCATTGTGCTGTGATGGATTATCTTGATGATCAGGCTCAACTTCCACTTCTTCATTATGCTGTGGAGCTGGATCTGGAACATCCCTATCACATGCAGTCAATAGTGGTTTACTGTTTTCAGTGGTTAGGGGGTATTATTGTATTCCCTGGTACCACTGGAGGATCTGTTAGAGCAGAGAAAGACATCTCATCAAAAATCACATCTCTTGCTGTGATTAATTCATGGGTTACTGGATGCAGGAGCCGGTACGCCTTTTTCTCATCCGAGTACCCAACAAATACCATTCTCTCAGTCTTGGGATCAAGTTTTCTTCTCAGCTGATCTGGATTATGATCGTAGGCATTACATCCAAACACTTTTAAGTGCGCCAGGACTACTTTTTCTCCAGTCCACATTTGTTCTGGTGTTGAATTTGGTGTTTTCCGTGCAGGAGACCTGTTGACAAGATATGCAGCTGTATTGACAGCTTCTGCCCACATGCGTTTGTCACAAGCTGCGCCTTGCATCATAGCGAGTGCTCTTTCATTCAGAGTCCTGTTCATGCGTTCTGCAGTTCCATTTTGCTCTGGTGTGTACCTCACTGTTAGCTGATGCTTGATGCCACGCTGTTTGAAAAACTCATCCATAGCTTTATTACAATAGAATTGATTAATCACGTAGGCCTACCGTAATTATTGACGACAGCCGTTTGATAATTTGGGATTTCCAGAGGAATGATTTTTATTTTTTTGGTATATAGGGTAGGCCTACACATGCTGAGATTAGAATTGAAGAGTTTTTTTTGTAATAACTTATCAATACTGTTATTACGTTTCCAAAGTTGCATAACCGGAGCGCGGTAAAAACCAGGGCCAAAATAAGGTTTAGCCATGCACAATGCCTCATGCAAGTCACAGAACACCGAATACGAGTTAAGGTTACGCCCACTTTGGTTGCAGCGCTTGGCTTCACTCAAACGAGCTCAGGGCATCTCCTCTTCTTCTTCCCTCCATGCGCTTAAGCGACCCATCTTAGAGACTTTTTCTTCTTCTTCTTTTTACTTGGGCACACATGAGCTTCGCCCAATGGCAAGATGGGTACTGCCCGTGTGCTGGGCAGTAAAAGACCAAAACACCAAGTACAAAACATCAAGGATAAATTGAGGATCTGTGATAGTGAGGAAAACACGGTGTAACAACATCTGACAGTTTCTAACTACAAAAATACCAGGAAACACAGGGGACACAAAGGTACAAATCTTCACACCGAAGTGATCCATCTTGGTGACTGACAATTACATGTACACAAACAAGACCGGATCACAAAAAAGGTGAAAATTATAAAATAACTCGAATGTCACATAAAAACTTGGTGAGGATATCAACCAGCGGGACCGCCGGAGTATGCAACAAAGTCGTCAAATTGAGCGGTAATTGAAAACCCAGGGAGAAAAGAGAAGCGTACATTTTAAAGCGTTGTGTATCATACTGTGGACATTGAAAAAGTATGTGAGGAAGATCTCCTTGGTAGTGACCGCAGGTATCACAGACAGGAGAAGCACGAGCATTGATGTGATGGAGATAAGCAGGGGTGACAGCATGATTGAATCGCATTCTAATGATAGTAGTGATGTGACGTCGAGTATAGGATCCTTGCATAAACCACGGCTGAACTGGTATCGAGGATTGAATATATGTATATGGTGTTGAGTGTTTACGTACATATTCCCTCCACTGCTGGTGCCATTCTTGGATGATGAGTTCATATACATGTGGCAGAAGTTCAGGATATGGGAGAGCCATATCAATAAGTGTCCCCTGACCCATTGCAGCTTCTTTAGCTAAAATATCAACCTGAACATTGCCATAGATATGGGAATGTCCTGGGATCGAAGTTAAGATGACATTAGTTCCTGCCATTTCTATTTCATACAATTGTTGTGCTAAATTAAGTAAAAACCAATTATCACATACGATTATGTTTTGTAGGGCGAGGAGAACACTTTGCGAATCAGTACATATGAGTACATGAGACAGACCTTGTTGTTTGATATAAATACAAGCCTGACGAAGGGCAAAGATTTCAGCAGTAAAGATTGTAGTGTGAGAGGGTAATACATATTTGCGCTCAACTTGTAATGACGGGGCGAAAAAAGCTGCACCCACACGAGGTGGGTGGGCAAGTTTTGAACCATCTGTATAAAACAGGGTATGTTGAGGATAGTGACTCATAATATCATGGAATATACGGGAAATTATATGGGGGTGTGATTTAAACGTTTTTGTGAGTTGGGGGAGACTTGTCTGGAGGATGTGTGGGTGATGGCTGTGAACCTGATATGCGATGGTGTACATTGGGTTGAGACGTGTTTGTACAATCATCTGTCGAGACGGCGATACATAGTTAAAAGCGCGGGAATACGATCTTGAGATAAGAGATGGCGTTGGTAATATTCATCTAATAAGCGTAATTTGTTTAATAGAGGTGTGTGGGACAGTGACATTTTCTGTAATATATATTTAGCACACGAGTACTGACGGCGTAAAGCGAGTGTTATTTCGCCTGTCTCCACCAATAAAGCCTGTGTGGGTGTGGATGGGAGAGCTCCGATGATGATGCGCAGGGCTTGGTATTGTAACCGGTCCATCTGGATTAAGCGAGTAGGTGTCATAATGTCATAAAAGGCGCTCCCATAGTCTAATACCGAGCGGAAAATATTTTTATATACCGTCAATAACACCGATGGCGCTGCGCCCCATGAGCGTTGGGTAAGAGCTTTGAACACTGGGAATTCAGGTTCTAATTTTTGCGTAATGTGATTTAGATGACGTTGCCAATTAAGTTTATCATCAATGTACAGACCTAAATATTTGACGACCCGAACAACTTCAATTTGGCCTTGTTGATATACCACCGGCGACGTGTCATATAGGCGTTTATGGGTAAAAATCAGAGCCGCGTTTTTCGTTTGTAACGTTACTAAGCCGTGGTCTGTGAACCACTGATGTGCCTGCGATAGTGCCGAATGTAAATCTTCCCTGCAAGTGTTGAGATTGGATCTAGTAGCATATATTAATAAGTCATCGGCAAATTGAATCAATCTGGCATGCGGAAGTATGACAGTTTCCAGGGATCCGGTATAAAGAGAGTATATAACATACCACTTAAAATATCGCCCTGGGGAAGACCCTGCGAAGTATATCTATTGTTAAGTACCGCATTACCTGTGCATAAATATATACGTCTACGTACTAGGAAATTATGGATAATGCTGAGAAATATTAATGGGTAACGATGGGAATATAATATTTGTAATAAAATGAAGGGGTCTACCGAATCGTAAGCTCCCTCAATGTCCAAAAATATGGCTATAGTATGTTGTTTTCGTCCTTTCGCCAGTAGTACGTCAGTGAGAAAAATATCCAGTGCGTCATTAGTACTACGTTTTTTAACAAAGGCATATTGAGTTTTGGGGAGAGCATCGTAATATTCTAAACACCATTGTAATCGTCGAAGTAAAATTTTTTGATGCACTTGCCGAAGGCAAGAACTCAACATTATTCCGCGATAATTATGGGCGTTCTTCGCGTCGGCTTTAGGCTTGAGTATTGGGAGTACTTCGAATTGATTCCAGTCTTCGGGGATTATACCTGATAGCAGAATGGAATTGTATAGGTTCAAAACGATTGTCAGGGCTCGAGGGGGAAAAACCTCAATCATGCGATATGTCACCGCATCAAGACCTGGTCGTGTATATTTCTTCCCGTGTGTAACTTGCCAGATCTCTGTGGACGAGATGGGTAGTAGCAAAGTCAAGAATCTCGGGGATTCGCGATAAGGGTTGGGGGAAAAAATGGAGCGACGGAATCAGGGGTAAGGTTCCGATAAAAGGTTTCATAAGCCTGCGTGTTAAGGAATCGCATTGGGGACCCCGTGACTACATTCGACATTTTTTATTGTTGACCATTAAGTACATTGTAACCTATGACTGCTAAAAGTAGAAATAAAAGTACGCCATGCAGCACGTAGTTTGAGATTAAAATATTGTTGAATTGACGCACATATTCGTTTATAAATAAAGTAATTAGAGGGATTAAAATTCTTTCGAAACCGTTTGAGTTCTGCGTTGCGTTTCTTAACCCACAGGAAGCATTCCTGATCCCCCCAAGGCGGGCGATGGGTGCGTTTGTTAGTATGAGGGGTGGGTGTCGCCCGAGAATGATAAATAGTTATATATGCATCAATGACATTGGTCAAGGTGGCATAAGCAGACAAAGGAGTACGATGTTTCAGCGGGAGATGATCTTGTAAATAATTAGAAAATAAGACAGAATCAAAACCATGGGTCGGTCGTTTGAGTGAGAACGTTGTGGGTGCGTGTGGGATGGAGGTACTAGAGCCATAATGTATCAGAATGGGATAATGGTCACTTTGATGCAAATCGGGAATCGTTTGCCATGTCAGGTGGTGTGCCTGGTCTAACGTGGTGATAGTTAAATCACCGCACTAGATGGACTATTCGGCGGGGTCAAGCGGGTTGGAGTACCATCATTTAGGAGTTGATGTGAAGTGACTGCATGATGAACATGGTGGCCTTTGGGATTAACTCTTCCACTGCCCCAGGCTGGGTGATGTGCATTAAAATCTCCTAGAATAGTGTGGTGTTTTAACTGGCCGGCATGGCGAAAAAATAGATACCATTGTCGTTGAGTACCTTGAATATTCGGTGGGCAATATAAGTGTGTGAATAGACGATTGTTTATTTGTAACATTTGAATATCCATAGAAGGCAGAATAAAATCACATTGTAGCTGCGCGAAGGGGAGATGTTGTTTAATTAAAGTACATATGCCACGATAACCTGGGCCATCGTGACGTATGGCATGATAGTCAGGAATGTTAAAACGCGTATGAGAATATAGCCACGTTTCCTGTAGGAAAATTATGTCAGGATAAAATTCTTCTATTAAAAGCAATAATTCATGTCGTTTGTTGACAATACTCCGGCAACTCCACTGGAGTACCCTCATACAGAACAAAAAAAACACCAAGTTAACGAGTATCAGACGACGGACGATCAACGTGGGTAAGAGAGGGTAACAACGGGATTATGTTTTCGAATAAATTTTTTACACAATGGCTCCATTGTACATTGTGACCTAAAAGGTCCATTAATTGCCGGAATTCGGCGAGGATGATGCGGGTGGTGTCATTCGAGTTCGGAGCCGCTGGAGGGTGCGAGACGCCACCAGCCACTTCTTCAATTGGGACCGATGGGGGAAAACTCATGCTGGAAGTGGAGGGTGTGGCAACAATATTAAGGTACCCCTGTCGATCATACCCAAGGGGGGTGATAGACCTGGGTGATTTGTGAACTGTTTCGGTGAATTTCCTTTTTCGTGGGGGATCAATTGGTCGTGATTCAGTTGGGGGCGCTAGTGGGGGGAATTGATTCGGTAGCGTTACCGTTTAAACTCTTTCTGATGTTGGTTGACGATTCCACTATACGATTTGTTGTCAATGCACATTTGACGTTTGATAGCTACTTGCTGAATGTGTGTTTCGCATCTCGCTGCCCCTGCCGGGTGGTTGTCTTGACAGTTGGCGCATTTGAATATAACTGCCTTGCAGTCGGATGTGAGATGGCCCAGGGCGTATTTGCCACATCGAGGTTCCCTTGCGCGACAATGTAATTGAACATGGCCATACCGTTGGCATTTTTGGCAACGGATGGGATTGAATATAAATAAAGTTACTTCCAACATGACATTGAAAATGCATACATAGGTGGGCAAATCTTGTGTATCAAAAAAGATTTTCACCGTACCTGTAGGTAACGTTTCTAGCTTATCATCAATCATTTTTTTTTTCTGTTCAGCCGTTGGACCCGTGCCACAGGGGCGGGGGAGTCCATGTAACGTATGATTTCCTCGTGGGTAAGCGACAGATCGACTCCACGTATAAGACCTACACGTTGCACATTAGCGGATGGGATAAATGCAGATAAATTTCGTTCAATGAGAAGGGGGTGTGTTAAAAAAGAGTTAGCCATGGCCGAAGTTGCAAATTGTATCTGCACGCGGTTGCGACCCTTTTTTTTTGTATTCCCTTGATGCCTGGAATTTGTTTCTCAAAAATTAAACGTCCCAAGGCTATGGGGTGCAGATTGCCCACATTCTGATCTACTGACTGTACAAATACTATGAACAGATAACAGCTTATGATTATCTAATTATGGAACAGGATTTTGAATTCTCTGCCGTAAAAATTCAGCAGTTTAAGTTAATAATTGTATGCGTATACCGTTCTCCGTCAGGAAAGTTTCCTCTATTTATAGATAAACTAGAATTGTTACTCAATAACATGAGCAAAGTAAATTTCGATATAATAATTTGTGGGGATGTAAATGTGGATTTCTTAAAACTTGATAGAAATTGTGAATTATTAAACCAGTTACTAATTTCCTATGGACTGAAACCTACAGTAAATACACCAACAAGAATAACAAAATTTAGTAAAACCACTCCTGATCAAATTTTTATAAATACAGATAAATATCACCATTCAATAGAAGTCTATTGTCCGGGTTTTAGTGACCACCATGGACAAATACTGAGTTTTGAAGTATCCGAAGTAATCAATAATAATGATAATGGAGTAAAATCAAAGTGCAGGTCATTCACTGAATCAAATGTTACATATTTCAATGACTTATTAAATAAGGAAACATGGTCAGAAATTTATGAACTAGAAAATGTAAATGATAAATTTAATGCATTTAACAGTACCCTAAAACACTATTTTGAAATAGCATTCCCCTTTAAACGAAGAACTGTTCAAAATAACAAAACTAGCAATTGGATAACAACAGGGATTATAAATTCATGTCAAAGAAAGAAATTTCTACACAAATTATATAAACAATACCACACAACACCTGAATTCAATTTATACTACAAAAAATACACTAGCATATTAAATAAGGTAATAAGACTAGCAAAGAAAATGCATAATGATAATTTTATTTCCCAATCATCTAATAAAAACAGGGCTATGTGGTCTGTAATAAAGAAAGAAACTGGAAAATCTGCTAAAATACAAAGGAACATTACACTGACCAGAAATAATAAAGTGATTAATAATCCAGAGGAAATAGCAAACACTTTTAATGACTATTTTCTGGAAATTCCGCAAAAATTATTAAATAAATCACAGGTAAATACACTAAATTCTAATAATAAAATAAATATATGCAGTGATTCTTTATTTATAAATCATGTCACAAGTGAAGAGGTAAGAATAGTTATAAAAGAGCTAAAAAATAAATTCTGTGCTGGCATTGATGGCATCCCTGATGCAATTTTAAAGAAATGTGCAGAAAATATAATAAATCCACTTACGCACTTAATAAACAGTTCAATTCTCTCAGGAACTTACCCGGATATTTTGAAGTTATCAAAAGTAATTCCAGTGCACAAAAATGGTTCAAAAGATGAATTAGATAACTATCGTCCTATTACCTTACCAACTGGTATTGCAAAAATTGTGGAAAAAATTATGTATAAGAGACTGATAAGTTTCATAGAAAAAAATAAAATATTATCAAACTCACAACATGGATTTAGAACGGAAAAATCTACACAGACAGCAATTTACGAATGTAGTAATAGTATACTGAAATTAATTGACAATAAGGAACATGTAACTGGCCTATTCTTGGATTTATCGAAAGCATTTGATGTAGTTGACCATAAAATCCTCCTTACCAAACTAAATCAATATGGTGTTAGAGGTCTAGCTAATAAATGGATAGAGTCTTACTTAAAAAGGCGTAAACAAATAGTAAGCTTGAGACACAAGGATGATGGAACCAAATTACTTAATGAAACATTGTCCAATGAGGGAATTATTGAATTTGGAGTACCCCAGGGATCGGTTTTGGGCCCACTACTCTTTCTTCTATATATCAATGATATAACACAGAACGTTCATTCACATAAGGAAATTTTGTTTGCGGACGATACAACACTCGTAATAAAAGGTGAAACTAAACAGGTCATACAGCAGTCTGCTGACTCCGTTACAGGAGAGTTAACCAAATGGTCACAATATAATCGCCTCATAATAAACTATAAAAAGACAGTATGTCTAAATTTCCACACTATACAGAATAGGAATCCTGCGATGCCCAATATAACATTAAATGGTCATCAAATAGAAAATAAATCAGAAACAAAGTTTTTAGGACTATGGATACAACAAGACTTGAAATGGAATAAACATATACAATATCTGAATACTAAACTGAACTCGATGTGCTTTGCGTTACGTATTTTGAAAACCTGCACTAGCATGCACACATTAAGAAATACTTATTTTGCTTATTTCCATTCATACTTAAGATATGGGATCATATTTTGGGGTATGTCGCCAGATGTACTAAGCACGTTTAGGATACAAAAGAGAGCGATTAGAATTATGGCAAATGTACACTCTAGAGAATCATGTAGACCTCTGTTTAAAGATTTAAACATTCTCCCACTGCCCTGCATATATATCTTTGAAAGTATTATGTTTTTTAAAAAGAATTTAATGAATAAAGATGTTTTTCTTAAAACAAACAATGATGTTCATAGGCATAACACAAGACAAAATCAAAACATTCATATTTCACACACACACACAAGCATATATCAAAAAGGAACTTTTCACACTGGAGTTAAATTATACAATAAACTACCCCAGTATATAAAACTGGCCCCAAAAATAAAAACCTTTGATAGAATGTTGAAAGCTTATCTGCAGTGCCATTGTTTTTACTCAGTAGTTGAATATTTTAGCGTATAGGAGTGATGGAATCTATAACTATATTTTACTTTTTTAATTTAATTTTAATACCTAGCTGTATGTTGTTGTATTTATAGAATTAAGTTTTCATATTATGATAATAGAGTGAGGTGTAAATAGTTGTGCAATAAGATTGTATCTATTAAGATTTGCTATTATAATAAGTTATAAATAGTTTTAATCTTAGTAATATATACCTGTTAGTTCTTTTATTTTATGCATGTAAATTCTGACGTGTCCTATATCAAAAATGTATTGAATGCATGTATTTGATCAAATGGAATTAATAAAAATCTATCTATCTATCTATCTATGTAAGGACCGCGATGACGGTCATTATAACGATGTTGTGCTGCTAAATTAATTGTAGGCACAGTGATATTCACTACGGGCGTAGCCGGAGAGACTACCGACGGCATGATCTCAGGGTTATCCACGACAAACATGTACTCCATCGAGACCTCGTTGTCTATAGTGACATTTTCTGGGTTACTCACATTTAACAAGGGTGGTGGGCCACCACTGGCCTCACCCATGTTGGAGGCACAAGAAGAAACAAATAGACACTAACCTGTAGTCTGTGGGAAATCTAATCACACTTACTACTACTACCTCCCAACACCACAAATGTCTGACCCCAACACACAGGCGAGTACTTCCGCTGCTGAATGAAGTGTTTCGTAACGCGGTTGAGACAAGACTGCCATCTTAGAGACTTACTACGTAAACATACATAAAGACCGAGTCACACATAAGGGGGCGGGGGAGTTCAAAAAGTAAGGTTATTTATGCTTATGGCATTGTACACAAAAACGATATACTATTTACATATATATACAACAACAAAACTTAGCCCTACAGATTTCACAGCTGATTAATAATCCAGAGGAAATAGCAAACACTTTTAATGACTATTTTCTGGAAATTCCATAAAAATATTAAATAAATCACAGGTAAATACACTAAATTCTAATAATAAAATAAATATATGTAGTGATTATTTATTTATAAATCATGTCACAAGTGAAGAGGTAACAATAGTTATAAAAGAGCTAAAAATAAATTCTGTGCTGGCATTGATGGCACCCCTGATGCAATTTTAAAGAAATGTGCAGAAAATAATAAATCCACTTACACACTTAATAAACAGTTCAATTCTCTCAGGAACTTACCCGGATATTTTGAAGTTATCAAAAGTAATTCCAGTGCACAAAAACGGTTCAAAAGATGAATTAGATAACTATCGTCCGATTACCTTACCAACTGGTATTGCAAAAATTGCGGGGAAAATCATGTATAAGAGACTGATAAGTTTTATAGTTTTTTTTTTATCAAACTCACAACATGGATTCAGAACGGAAAAATCTACAGACAGCAATTTATGAATGTATTAATAGTATACTGAAATTAATTGACAATAAGGAACATGTAACTGGCCAATTCTTGGATTTATCGAAAGCATTTGATGTTGTTGACCATAAAATCCTCCTTACAAAACTAAATCAATATGGTATTAGAGGTCTAGCTAATAAATGGATAGAGTCTTATTTAACAAGGCGTAAACAAATGGTAAGCTTGAGACACAAGGATGATGGAACCAAATTACATAATGAAACATTGTCCAATGGGGGAATTATTAAATTTGGAGTACCCCAAAGATCGGTTTTGGGCCCACTACTCCTTCTTCTAGATATCATTGATATAACACAGAACGTTCTTTCACATAAGGAATTTTTTTTCGGACGATACAACACTCGTAATAAATGGTGAAACTAAACAGGTCATACAGCAGTCTGCTGACTCCGTTACAGGAGAGTTAACCAAATGGTCACAAGATAATCGCCTCATAATAAACTATAAAAAAACAGTATGTCTAAATTTCCACACTATACAGAATAGAAATCCTGCGAAGCCCAATATAACATTAAATGGTCATCAAATAGAAAATAAATCAGAAACAAAGTTTTTAGGACTATGGATACAACATGACTTGAAATGGAATAAACATATACAATATCTGAATACTAAACTGAACTCGATGTGCTTTGCGTTACGTATTTTGAAAACCTGCACTAGCATGCACACATTAAGAAATACTTATTTTGCTTATTTCCATTCATACTTAAGATATGGGTTCATATTTTGGGGTATGTCGCCAGATGTACTAAGCACGTTTAGGACACAAAAGAGGGCGATTAGAATTATGGCAAATGTAAACACTAGAGAATCATGTTGACCTTTGTTTAAAGATTTAAACATTCTCCCACTGCTCTGCATATATATATTTGAAAGTATTATGTTTTTTAAAAAGAATTTAATGAATGAGGATGTTTTTCTTAAAACAAACAATGATGTTCATGGGCATAACACAAGATAAAATCAAAACATTCATATTTCACACACACACACACACACACACACACACACACACACACGAGCATATATCAAAAAGGAACTGTTCACTGTCTGTCTGTCTGAAATATTTGATAGAACGTTGAAAGCTTATCTGCAGTGCCATTGTTTTTACTCTGTAGTTGAATATCTTAGTGTATAGGAGCGATGAATTCTATAATTATATTTTACTTTTTTATTTTAATTGTAATACCTAGCTGTAAGTTGTTGTATTTATAGAATTAAGTTTTCATATTATGATAATAGAGTAAGATGTAAATAGTTGTCCAATAAGATCTCTTAAGATCTGTTATTATAATAAGTTATAAATAATTATAGTATTAGTATTACTAAAATCAGTAATACAAGGATTCAGCAGAAGAGAATCCTCATAAGCTCTCCACTCCAACTCCCAACACTGACCTGCACGTGGTGTCCCCTGCTAAGCTGAGCAACCCAGTGGAAGGTTGGGTAATCAATCCCAGCGCGAAACTGGGTCAGTGAACAGACTAGTGTTGGGGGGGGACAGAATTATTTTCTCAGTTCTTTCACCATTCTCAATAACATTCAGGATTGTAATTCGAGGATTTATCCTCCCCTCAAGGTGAAACCTTAGATAGTCGACCATGAAAAGTAATTTGAAGAATAATTCCGCCGTCTGTAATAATAGATTACAGAAAAGACAGCATTCGGATACGATGGGCTGCCATGCGGAAGATAATGACGAATAGGAGCGTCTGAAAACTCATCAAGTAGCAAACAAACAAATACTACGGAAAATCAAACCTAAACAAGTCTCATTCTTTTCTACACATAATGTTAACTCTCTGGTTCAAACTGGAAAATCGAAGATCATCACGGATATCATGAGAAGTCATAAAATTCTAATTATGGCTCTTCAGGAAATTAGAAATAGTGATCAAGACCATCTGGAATCACAAGGATACAGACTATATAAAGGAATTCCAGGAAAACGAGATATGAAAAATTGTCCACAATTTGGTAACGGATTCTTAATAGATCTCAGAATCATTGACTCGATAACAGAATTTAAATCTCAATCCTCCAGACTTACGACCCTAACTTTGAAATCGGCAAATAAAACATATACAATTATTAATGCACATGCTCCTACTATTCAAAAAACAACAACATTAAGGACAGAGAAGAAGTACAAAAATTCTGGGATCTTTTGGATCAAACTTTAATAAACATCCCTTCATGAAACATCAAAATTCTCCTTGGTGATTTCAATGCGCAACCTGGACAAGAAAGAAGATATAGAGATATCATTGGAAAATGGACAGCACATAAACGAACCAATAAAAATGGTCAAAGATTAGTCGAAATTTGTAGAAACCACAAATGAATCTCTAAATCAACATGTTTTAAAAGACAGCCCCATAAATTGAAAACTTGGAAACATCCTGACTTCAGAAGGGGTGAATGGCAGTTGGATCATGTCTGCATGGATAAATTACACCATCGCGAAATTCACAATGTTAAGGTTCTAAGGGGAGTAGACTCAGGATCAGACCACTATGTGGTAAAGATAAAAATAAAATTAACTCAAATGGCCAAGAAAAACCTAATAATAACAATAGGAGGAAATTTGATCCATCTACCTTAATAAAAATATAGAGTACTGAGAAATAACAGGAGAAGAATCTCAACACTAAAACATTGGACGAATTAATCACTAAATTAAAATCAATAGCAGAGGAGTTAGCACCAATAAATCCAAGGAAAAAACATGAATGGTGGAATGTAGAATGTGATCAAGCAATAGAGAAAATACACCAAGCATGGGTAAAGCATCAAGCTCTAAAGTCAGAAGAATCAAATTTAGAACTAACTATACAAAGAAAATTAACCCATAAAATCATCAGACAAACGAAACGTACTCATCTTAAAAATACACTGGAAAAGATAGAAGACGATTTCAAGAAAAAGCAATCTCGAGATTATTACAAAACATTTGGTAAATATCTAAAAAAAAAATGAAGTTCCAACATTAATGTTGAAAAATCAAACAGGAAAGTTAGCACATTCTAACCAAGAAAATACAGAGATCCTTGCAGAAGCATTCGAGAAACTGTTAAATTGTGATGATCCACTGGAAACCCTGCAAGTAAACACTGATACACCTATTTTAACTTCACCTGATTTAATAAATCCTCCAAACATCAGTGAAGTAGAACTCGCAATTAAAGAACAAAAAAATTACAAAACTTGTAGCGAAGACTTAGTCTTTGCTGAAATCTGGAAAAATGCTGGTAAACCTGCGATTATAAATCTTCATCAACATCTAGTTAAAATGTGGATTACTGAAGAAATTCCTGCACACTGGACCATAGGAATAATCCATCCATTATTTAAGAAAGGAGACAAAACGAACCCAGATAAGTACAGAGGAATTACCCTTCTGGACTGCACATATAAAATTTTCTCTCGCATAATTTACAACAGGATCAAAAACATTCTGGAACCACAACTTGGAGAATATCAATGAGGATTTCGCCCTTACAGAAGTTGTCCAGACCAAATCCTTAGCCTGAAATTAATAATGGGATATTACAAAAACAGAAATAAGCAACTCTTTATCTCTTTTATAGATTTCAAGAAAGCCTATGATAGTATTCATAGACTGACACTGCTAAAAATCCTCAGATCATACGGTCTCCATCCTAAATTGATAAAAATCATTCAATTAACATTAACAAACACAAATTCGAAAGTTAAATTTAGGGGAGAAATATCAACAGCTTTCACAGTAAAAACTGGTATCAGACAAGGTGATGGATTATCCCCTCTGCTTTTCAATGTGGCTCTTGATTATATCATGAAGGTTTGGCAAAAGGAAAACCCTCCTAAGATCAAAATTGGAACAAAACCATCAATAAAAATAAACTGCTTAGGATTTGCAGATGACTTGGCTCTTTTAGCACTAGACAAGGAAGAGGTTTGTACTCAGATCACTAGTCTCCAAGAAATTGCTCAAGGGATAGGATTACAGATATCCTTTGAAAAAACTGAGATCATGCCTATGAAACCCTTAGATATAAATGAAGTCTATATAAATGATCATAAAATTAACCTAGTTCCTCAATTTAAGTATCTTGGAGAAATTATAACACATAACTTAAATGAAAAAGTAACTTGGATAAATAGAACAAATAGAGAGTTATATTTGAAATGTGAAAAATTGACTGATGTAATGAGAAAGAGAAGATTACAGTTTTTTGGGCACATCTATAGAATGGAAAATAGTAGACTAACTAAACAGATCTTCAACTTACTGACTATTTACAAATCCAAACCCACATGGTTCATTGAAATTGACAAAGATTTGACAAACGCCAAAATTCAGACAGACACAATAACAAACAGATCACTCTTCAGAGAAGCTATTCAAAACGCAAAATTTCAAGAAAGGAAGAAACAAACAACTGGCAGAAAGTGGACTCAGGGGGAGAAAGATCGTCACTCTAGAACGATGAAAGAAATTTGGAAACAACGGAAATTGAATACAATGGACAATAGCCAACGTTGATTCATCGTACCCTCCAAATGGGTTATTCGAAAGAAGAAGAAGAAGAACAACAAATAAAATGAAAAAGGCACAATCTCTAACCTAATCAACATATAATAAAAAATGCCTATCAATAGCTACTAAGATCCAACATTATAAAACTGTAACTCTCCCAGAAGCCACTTATGCTTGTGAAACACTGTTCCAAATTAAAAATGAACAAAGAACTGATCAGCTCCTCAAAACGGAAAGAAGAATCATTAGAACGTACATAAATAAAGAGTATCAGGTTGAGGGAGTCTGGAGGATTCTCCCAAGTGAAACTGTCTATCGTGAGATTGATCCAATCACCAGCACAATGAAGAAGAAAAGAATTTCATATTTTTTTCACATCTTACGGCTTCCAGAAAACAGAATTGTACGCCAACTGGTGATGAGAAATCTAGGAAAGAAAACTGGAGGAAAATGGATCCAAGAAATCCAACAAGATCTCAAAGCAGTTGGACTCAAGATAACAGATGCCGAGGAGAAAAATAAAATTAACACCATTCTTAAAACTCACAAATTTTCTGCAGAAATGACACATAGAAAGCCTATGGAGTTTTCAGATGAGTTGAGAAAATCCCGACCTGAAAGAATGAAAAAGTACTGGAAAGAGCGCAAGAACCAAGCAATACTACCTTCAAAGAAGAAGTGATTGTGGAACGACTCAAGTGGTCCAATGTGACCAATCAAGATTAATAATAATAATTAGTATTACTACTTTTATTTTATAGATGTAAATTCTGACGTGTCCTATATCAAAAATGTATTGTATACATGTATTAGATCAAATGGAATTAATAAAATCTATCTATCTATCAGTTCGTCTAGCCACTGTATGGCCTGAGTAGATGTCGCCAGAAAGTCTTCCATTGATCCAGAGTACGCCCTCCTCGGACATTCTGCTATAATATGGTGGATGGTTTGATTCACTGCACCACAGTCACAGCTGGGGGGAAGTTCGCATGCCCCACTTATGAAGCAGTGAGCCACATCGCCCGTGCTTGGTTCGGATTCTGTTGAGGGCAACCCGAGTTCTTCGTGGGAGATCAAAACCAGCCGGAAGGTGCTTGATGTTAAATAATGGCTGCCACTCCTTCGGAGCTGTGCCGTTCCAAACAGATTGCCATTCCGCTTTTCCATTATAGCTTCTGTTGGTGAGCAACTGTGCCGTGTGAACTGGTGGTGATCTCTATTTTAAGCGCCTGAATCCTACAGCTACGGTATGTCCTGGTGGATAGGAAGGGATGTGTTTGATGTTATTTTTCTGTACACTCTTACCAGGTTGTTGAGGCGTCTTATATCTGGAGGCTCAATATGACTCAACACAGGTAACCAAAACAGAGGAGTAGATTTAACGGTGCCGCTTATACGCATGGTTTGATTCAAGACTACATCGATCTTCTTAACATAAGGACTTTTTAGCCACACAAAAAGTAAGGTGACATTTTTTGAAAAAAGTAATTAAGCAGAGGGGAGCTACTCCGGCCTCCGCGCTTCGGCTTGCCATTGCATAAGCTGCTGCATGACGTCACCGGGTGTTCACCTTCGTGACCGACCATGTACACCATAGAGCTAGGGATAGGAATTTATCGGTGATTTCAGAGTGAAGAAAGCGGTATTTTAAAGTGGCAAATTCGGTGGTTTCAAATGCACTTTTCGGTACTTTCAAAATGATATTTTTTTAATATGATGGATAACATGCATATTTCATTCATCCTTCAAAGTATACTTCAGTGAAGAGATCCAAATTCTCTTGTGACAAACGGTGTCACATATCACTTAACGTGCTATTGTAAGCTGAAAATCAAAAGTTCACAGTTAATGTTTGAACAGGTTATCCAAATGGTTTTCAACACAGATTCTGAGAACTTTGGAATTACAAATGTCATTCCTTGCAAAACTCCAACAATGTATGTCTTGGTCCTATCATGCATCTGCTTCTTGATTAAAGTTTGCAGTTCCAGTCTTGTCTCAACCGCGTTACGAAACACTTCATTCAGCAGTGGAAGTGCTCGCCTGTGTGTTGGGGTCAGACATTTGTGGTGTTGGGAGGTAGTAGTAGTAAACTATGATGAACTCCACCGGGAAATTGAAACTCTGAAGAAAGAGAGAAAACCCGTCAAGGACGCAGAAATGGCAGCATCTAGAGCTATCAACGAATTGGAGGAACTAAAACAGTACCAGCGCAAGAACAACTTGATAGTGTATGGAATACCCACTGAAAGAGAGGAGGATGTATTTCACAAAATCACGGAGATTGGTAAGGCGTTAGGAGTTGAAATCACCAGGGCAAACATAGACGCAGCTCACCGCCTCCCGTCAACAAAGCCTGGGCTTCAACCGATAATTGTGAAATTAAATAATAGGTGGAAGAAAGAAGAGATTCTCAGTAGCAGAAGACAAAAGAAGACCCTGAAGACGAGTGAAATTGGTTACAGTGATGGTGGTAATATATATATCAATGAACACCTGACCCCAAGAAATGAAACCATCGCCAAAAAGTGCCGTGAATTGAGACAACAGGGAAACATCTTTGCAACTTGTGTCAGAGACTGCAAAATATACATTCTGAAAAATCAAAATGGTCCCTCAAAGCTTATATCAAGTGCTGAAATATTGGATGAACTCGCCCTTTCAAACTAAAATCCATGTAATAGTAAGATATCTACTAATTATCCCATATGGAACTAGAATTACAGAAATTAAATTTTTCAGGTAATCCAAATAATAATACACTAGAATTAACCGAGAGTAACTGTAATACACAGCGATTATTATAAAATTAAGGACAGTAAACAGATAATAACCGATATCAGTACACTAAAATGCGTACACATAAATGCACATAGCATAAAAAACAAGTTCGATGATATCCAAATAATTTTAGACGGAATCAAGAGATGTCCTAGCAATCTCAGAAAATTGATTAACAGAACAAACAAAAATGTTTTTCAATATTAAGAAATATGTTGCATATCACATAGTTAGGAAGCAAACTGGAGGGGGAGTATCTTTGTATATTTCAAACAAATGTAGCAGTACCCTTGTAAAGGAAACAAATTCCTCCCACAGCATACTGCATATTACTGTGAGAAAAGGCCATCAAGAATACAATATAATCACTGCTTATAACCCTCACAAAAGCAACATTCCACACTTTCTAACTGATCTCGAAGTAATTATTAGTTCTTACTCAACGAATCCTGTTATAATACTAGGTGATATGAATATCGATCTATTATTTGGAGACAGATATACTAGTAGTTATAATAACCTAGTCAAATCATATGGTCTAGTCTTATGTAATACAAAATATCCAACTCGTGTAACACAAACTAGCTCTACTCTAATTGTTCATGTATTGGTGAACGACTGTTACAAAATATCTAATGTCTATAATATTGATAATGATTTGAGTGATCACATTTACAAATCTGTGAAATGATAAACAAAAAGATAAACAGGAACTCAATATGTGATGATAGGCCAATAGAAAAGGATAAAATAAACTACAAAAACTTAATAAATATTTAATAACTCAAGAATTTGTATGCAATGAAACTAACATCAATTACTACTACAATAAATTCTGTGATTTTATTAATAAAGGAATAGAATTCTGTACTATGAAATATACGAATAAGGAGCCAAGTGCCCCCCCAATAAAAACCTGGATCACACAAGATCTTTTAGCACTAATACACAGGAAAGATAAGATATATACAAAAACCAAAGTTAAAAATCCATCTGCAGAAATTTTAGAAGAATATAAAATTATTAGCAACCAAGTTACAAAACTTAAGAGAAACCTACAAAGAAAGTACTTTGACTAAAAAATTCAAAATGCAAATAATCAGAGGGAAGTGTGGAGTGTTGTTAATGAGATGTTAAATAGGCCAAAGAAGGGGAAAAAGGAAATTGTCAAACTTATAGTCGACGGCACAAATATAGAAAAAAAGGAAAATATATGTGATGAAATTAATAAATATTATGTCAATATTGCTAACAGTATATGGGAAAATCAAGGAAACGGTTCTACCTCGGACATTACAAGCTATAAAAATACTACTAGCACTAAGAAAATCTTTATGTTACCTACTGATGCTAATGAAATACAATCAATTATAAACTCCCTAAAACACAAAACAATATAAGTGAGGACAACACTACTAATGTCATGCTACAATTGTGTCTTGAGGGCCTTACACCATATCTTGTCAAAATAATAAATCTTTCACTGATGACTGGTATATTCCCCGATGCCTGTAAAGTCTCTAGGGTGGTCCCGATCTACAAAAAAGGAGACAAAACCCACCCATCAAATTACAGACCCATTAATATTATATCTGCTATAAGCTAGGTTCTATAAAAAGCGTTGTTAAACGAAGACTTATGAATTTCTTTATGAAAAATGATTACTTTGCAAACTGCCAATATGGGTTTATTCCAAATAGAGGAGCTGATAGTGCTATATTTGAAGTAGTAACTGATGTAGAAAAGGCATTAGATGAAAACCAACTAGCTGCTGGTGTACTAATTGACCTTCAAAAAGCCTTCGATCTGGTTAACCAAAAAATTCTCCTTAGTAAACTAGAATTTGCAGGCATCAGAGGAGTGGCACATGATTGGTTCAAGAACTACCTCACAAACAGAAAACAATATGTTGCAATCGATAATGTAAAAGGATCTGAAATGAGAATTGACACATGAGTACCTTAAGGTTCTGTTTTAGGACCAATTCTTTTCTTGGCCTATATTAATGATATAGTATTATTAGAATTGAAAGGCAAGCTTAAACTATTTGCAGATACTTTTATACTCTATCTGGGAACATCTGAACAGGAAATTATGCTAAATATTAATTATGATCTCAATAAGCTGGTGGATTGGTTGAGAGCACACAAAATGGTTATCAATATCACTAAAATAAAATATTTATTCTTCCATAAACCAGCATACAAGATTGAGACCACAAACATAGTCAACATAGCCAACAAAGAAATAGAAAGGGTTAAATCGGCAACATAATTAGGTTTCACACTAGATAGTACACTAACCTGGGAAAATCATGTACAAAATGTCAAACATAAAATCAGCCCTTTAATTGGTATTATTTTCAGATTAAGATATAGCTGTCTTACTAGCCACCAATTGAAAAATATATAGGCTACTTTGCTCTGACACATTCACATCTAATGTACATGAATTTCATATGGTGGTATTGTAAGAAGGAGCTGATAAAAAACTTGAGATACTCCAGAAACGTGCTATAAAATATATATTTGGATTTCCTTGGCTCACACCCTCAAATGAATTATACTCAAGAACTAAAATTATGCCACTGCAAAAACAAATAGCTATGTCAGCTACAGTATTTGTATACAAATTAGAAAACAAATTGATACACACACATATCCATTTTACCCATGCAAATGACATTCATCATTATGCAACAAGAGGAGTAAATCGAATATTCACCAGCCATTCCCAATCCATTAAATTTGGAACTAAAGGAATTATGCCCTCTATCATAAAGGAATACAACTCGCTACCATTAGGCATAAGGGAAAGTTTCTCTATAAAAACATTTAAGAGGAAAACAAAAGACTTCCTATTAAGGAATGAATAGCCCATATCCAATAGCCTTAAGCAATGCAATGTATCATACCGAATCATCTCTGTAAAGTTAGTCACTAGCAATCTAATATAAGTTACTATTAGGACCCCTTCAGACGAGGCCACTTAGGGCCCCTTCACACGAGGTCACTTAGCAGCGCTTCTCTGAAGCGCTTCCGTTCATAAATACTATAGATAAATGACAGCGTTCACACACAGCCAACGCCACAGAAAAGTGGCGCAGCAGACGCTCTGTGTAGTTGACTTCGCCGCTGGTGGCGGCCACAAAAAGAAGCGCTTCTCTTCGCGAAACCAGGATCTAAATCGTTGGTTTCAGACGAGGCTGCAGCCACGCCACTAATTAGTGGCGTATACGTAGCGCGTTAGTGGCACGTCGGTAGCGCTACTAACGGACGGCTCGCCACATGGTCGTGTATTTTCACGGCCGACTGGATGCCAGCTGCGCTCTCCACTACCGGCCTAGACAATGAGGCTTTTTACATGAAATCCCGTTAGTTACTCAACTGCTCACACAGCGCAGTCAACACCGCATAGCATAACAAAGACTTATGACTTATTATAATTTCCGCAATATCAAAATGCAAATTATATCACAAAATAAAATAGCGTGATATTAAATCTGAGAGAAACTAGGCATACCTTACTCCTTATTAAAATAGAATTCCATTAGGTTCACACGGTTTTTATAAAACTTCATTAACATTCCTGCTGAGTGGTTAGCACAGAAGGCATTTGGAAGCAACCGGTAGCCTATTTCGGCTTGTGCAATACGGTCTAATATTCGTAATCGGTGATACAAATTTCTCTGCAATGACGCTGGCAAGTCCGTTGCTGCGGTTAGATTAATGAGTGGAGAGAATTAGAGTTCTGAGAAATGCAATCCAAGCATTTCATACAAGAAATTATTTCCACTGAGCATACAACGTAACCCAGACTTGCAGTTTTCATTGTCGGCAAATGTATTGCTTAAACTGTAATTTGATGTTTGTTGATGTTAAAGGGCCTAACATCGAGGTTATCGGCCTCTCTATTTTTTTGTTGCGAAAATGAAATATGATGATGAAATGAACACCAGAACTAAAACTTACAACTAACTTACGGATTAGTAGAAGAAAAGGACAAAAGGAAGCAATAAGGGAAAAACAATACAGGTAACAGAAATGCCATAAACCCTCGAAAAATGAGAATTGATGGATTTAGAAGGATGTAGAGCCATGAAAGGCACATAGGAAGGGAAATAAGATAGTCCGCCCCAGAGACACTGGAAAAAGGAAAAAAAAAAGATCCAGCTCAGGTATCCTCCCGAACTCAACAGCGTTGAGCCCTTGAGGGTGTAGTACTATCCAGGGCGCACCTTCAGTGGTGGGTCTACACACCCCGTGCCTCCTTTATGACCTTGTGCAGAAGGAAAGAGATATGATGACAAGAAAAACAAGAGATCTGACCCTTTGAAGAACGAGGGTATCAGGAAAGATGGGACAATGTACAATTAAGGCGGGAATTTGAAAGACTTCCTAGACCTTGGATATCCTAATACCGTCAGGGTTGGAAGAGAACAAGAGTTGATCAAGGGAGGCCGACAGGAAATTATCCAGAGAGGACCCCGGCACAATTAAGTGGAAGCAATCGCGAACTCAGCTGGGCCGTGGTCAACAACCAACGTCCCACAAGTTGTAAGCCCCTAAGGGAGGGGGAGTGTCGTAATGTCGTAAGTAAACGAAAGGTGATCAAGGGTGGTTGACATGAAATATGGCTGAAAGGGGCCCGGTACAAGTAAGTGCAAGTAATACCGGACTCAGCTGGGGTCTCGTGGTCACCAAACCAACGTCCCACTAGTCGTAAGCCCCTAGGGGATGTACTGAAGAATGATTCAACAGAATCGTAAGAAAACTTTATGATACCCATTTTTCAGAAGATACCTTATGGGTATGCACTTGCCGGTTGATTCCGTAGTTAATTGGATATCTTCGTAGGCCTCAGAGGCCAGAAAGTCCTTAACATGTGCGTTACTAGCAGTGGTAAAGTAATATCCCGGCATTTGCCTAGATGGAGTGTAGAAAAACCACACTCGGGATATTTTCTGTCAGTGCTGGGTTTTGAACCTACGATCTCTAGACTTGCTACAGCTGCCCTCACAGCCGTGGTGCACGATTAAACGACTACAATTACAGGGGCAGATGACCTCGTAGTTCCGCCCCTTAAAACCTCAATAAACAAACAACTAACTACGATCACAACTACGGCGTGGGACTCTTAAAATGATTTTTTGGACATGCGAAAGTACGCAAAGAACTTTTCGTCATCCTGTTGTAGATCATCGAATAAGGTGTAGAACAGTCCTCGATTCTGCCTTTCCAAAACCAATGGATGCACCCAGAATCTTCTTGTTTTCCGTTTAAGTCTCTTTTTCCTCCGTATGAGGAGCATGGCAAGAATTGTATCATCTTCTAAGTCCATGTTTACTGGAAAACTGAGCTACGCTTGGTGGAAGCGCCACTAACGCTTGGTAGAAGCGCTACTAACGCTTGGTAGAAGCGCCACGAAGCAGCGCTGCTAAGTGGCCTCGTCTGAAGGGGCCCTTAGCAGCGCTGCTTCGTGGCGCGTTGGTGGCGCTTCTACCAAGCGTTAGTGGCGCTTCTACAAAGCGTTAGTGGCGCTTCTACAGAGCGTTAGTGGCGCTTCTACCAAGCGTAGCTCAGTTTTCCAGTAGACATGGACTTAGAAGGTGATATAATTCTTACCATGCTCCTCATACGGAGAGGAAAGAGACTTAAACGTAAAACAAGAAGATTCTGGGTGCATCCATTGGTTTTGGAAAGGCAGAATCGAGGACTGTTCTACACCTTATTCGATGATCTACAACAGGATGACGAAAAGTTCTTTGCGTACTTTCGCATGTCCAAAAAATCATTTTAAGAGTCCCACGCCGTAGTTGTGATCGTAGTTAGTTGTTTATTTATTGAGGTTTTAAGGGGTGGAACTACGAGGTCATCTGCCCCTGTAGTTGTGGTCGTTTAATCGTGCACCACGGCTGTGAGGGCAGCTGTAGCAAGTCTAGAGATCGTAGGTTCAAAACCCAGCACTGACAGAAAATATCCAGAGTGTGGTTTTTCTACACTCCATCTAGGCAAATGCCAGGATATTATTTACCACTGCTAGTAACGCACATGTTAAGGACTTTCTGGCCTCTGAGACCTACGAAGATATCCAATTAACTACGGAATCAACCTGCCAGTGCATAACCATAAAGTATCTTCTGAAAAATGGGTATCATAATGTTTTCTTGCGATTCTGTTGAATCATTCTTCAGTACATCCCCTAGGGGCATACGACTAGTGGGGCGAGGGTTTGGTGACCACGAGACCCCAGCTGAGTTCGGTATTACTTGCACTTACTTGTACCGGGCCCCTTTCTGTCATCTTTCATGTCAACCACCCTTGATCACCTTTCGTTTACTTACGACATTACGACACTCCCCCTCCCTTAGGGGCTTACAACTTGTGGGACGTTGGTTGTTGACCACGGCGCAGCTGAGTTCGCGATTGCTTCCACTTAATTGTGCCGGGGTCCTCTCTGGATAATTTCCTGTCGGCCTCCCTTGATCAACTCTTGTTCTCTTCCAACCCTGACGGTATTAGGATATCCAAGGTCTAGGAAGTCTTTCAAATTCCCGCCTTAATTGTACATTGTCCCATCTTTCCTGATACCCTCGTTCTTCAAAGGGTCAGATCTCTTGTTTTTCTTGTCATCATATCTCTTTCCTTCTGCACAAGGTCATAAAGGAGGCACGGGGTGTGTAGACCCACCACTGAAGGTGCGCCCTGGATAGTACTACACCCTCAAGGGCTCAACGCTGTTGAGTTCGGGAGGATACCTGAGCTGGATCTTTTTTTTTTTCCTTTTTCCAGTGTCTCTGGGGCGGACTATCTTATTTCCCTTCCTATGTGCCTTTCATGGCTCTACATCCTTCTAAATCCATCAATTCTCATTTTTCGAGGGTTTATGGCATTTCTGTTACCTGTATTGTTTTTCCCTTATTGCTTCCTTTTGTCCTTTTCTTCTACTAATCCGTAAGTTAGTTGTAAGTTTTAGTTCTGGTGTTCATTTCATCATCATATTTCATTTTCGCAACAAAAAAATAGAGAGGCCGATAACCTCGATGTTAGGCCCTTTAACATCAACAAACATCAAATTACAGTTTAAGAAATACCTTTGCCGACAATGAAAACTGCAAGTCTGGGTTACGTTGTATGTACAGTGGAAATAATTTCTTGTATGAAATGCTTGGATTGCATTTCTCAGAACTCTAATTCTCTCCACTCATTAATCTAACCGCAGCAACAGACTTGCCAGCGTCATTGCAATGAAATTTGTATCACCGATTACGAATATTAGACCGTATTGCACAAGCCGAAATAGGCTACCGGTTGCTTCCAAATGCCTTCTGTACTAACCACTCAGCAGGAAAGTTAATGAAGTTTTATAAAAACCAAGTGAACCTATTGGAATTCTATTTTAATAAGGTGTAAGGTATGCCTAGTTTCTCTCAGAGTTAATATCACGCTATTTTATTTTGTGATATAATTTGCATTTTGATATTGCGGAAATTATAATAAGTCATAAGTCTTTGTTATGCTATGCGGTGTTGACTGAGCTGTGTGAGCAGTTGAGTAATTAATGGGATTTCATGTAAAAAGCCTCATTGTCTAGGCCGGTAGTGGAGAGCGCAGCTGGCATCCAGTCGGCCGTGAAAATGCACGATTATGTGGCGAGCCGTCCGTTAGTAGCGCTACCGACGCGCCACTAACGCGCTACGTATGCGCCACTAATTAGTGGCGTGGCTGCAGCCTCGTATGAAAGCAATAATCTAGTTCCGGGCTTCGCGATGAGAAGCGCTACTTTTTTTGGCCGCCACCAGCGGCGAAGTCAACTACACAGAGCGTCTGCAGCGCCACTTTTCTGTGGCGGTGGCTGTGTGTGAACGCTCTCATTTATCTATAGTATTTATGAACGGAAGCGCTTCAGAGAAGCGCTGCTAAGTGGCCTCGTGTGAAGGGGCCCTTAAACTAAACAATATAATGTTACAAAATTTATAAATATACCATGCTGTAACTATGTTACTTGATTGTCCCTAACACGAGCTCAGGCTCATTGGGACCTATGTAAATAAATAAATAAATAAATAAATAAGTGTGCTTAGATTTCCCACAGACTACAGGTTAGTGTCCATTTGTTTCTTCTTGTGCCTCCAACATGGGTGAGGCCAGTGGTGGCCTACCACCCTTGTTTAATGTGAGTACCCCTGAAAATGTCATTATAGATAACGAGGTCTCGATGGATCGCATGCTTGTCGTGGATAACCCTGAGACCATGCCGCCGGTAGTCTCTCAGACTACGCCCATAGTGAATACCACTGTGCCTACAACTAATTTAGCAGCACAACATCGTTATAATGACCGTCACCGCGGTCCTTACATAGTTTTTGTACAGTCAGTGGATCATAATGTGGGCAATCTGCACCCCATGGCCTTGGGACGTTTGTTTTTTGAGAAACATATTCCAGGCATCAAGGAAATACAAAATAAGGGTCGCAACCGCGTGCAAGTACAATTTGCTACTTCGGCCATGGCCAACTCTTTTTTAACACCCCCCTTCTAATTGAACGAAATTTATCTGCATTTATCCCATCCGCTAATGTGCGACGTGTAGGTCTTATACGTGGAGTCGATCTGTCGCTTACCCACGAGGAAATCATACGTTACATGGACTCCCCCGCCCCTATGGCACGGGCCCAACGCCTTAACAGAAAAAAAATGATTGATGATAAGCTAGAAACGTTACCTACAGGTACGGTGAAAATATTTTTTGATACCCAAGATTTGCCTAACTATGTATGCATTTTTAATGTCATGTTGGAAGTAAATGCCTGTAAAGTCTCTAGGGTGGTCCCGATCTACAAAAAAGGAGACAAAACCCACCCATCAAATTACAGACCCATTAATATTATATCTGCCATCAGCAAGGTTCTAGAAAGCGTTGTTAAACGAAGACTTATGAATTTCTTCATGAAAAATGATTACTTTGCAAACTGCCAATATGGGTTTATTCCAAATAGAGGAGCTGATAGTGCTATATTTGAAGTACTGATGTAGAAAAGGCATTAGATGAAAACAAACTAGCTGCTGGTGTACTAATTGACCTTCAAAAAGCCTTCGATCTGGTTAACCATAAGATTCTCCTTAATAAACTAGAATTTGCAGGCATCAGAGGAGTGGCACATGATTGGTTCAAGAACTACCTCACTAACAGAAAACAATATGTTGCAATCGATAATGTAAAAGGATCTCAAATGAGAATTGACACAGGAGTTCCTCAAGGTTCTGTCTTAGGACCAATTCTATTCTTTGCCTATATTAATGATATAGTATTATTAGAATTGAAAGGCAAGCTTAAACTATTTGCAGATGATATTTTTATACTCTATCTGGGAACATCTGAACAGGAAATTATGCTAATTATTAATTATGATCTCAATAAGCTGGTGGATTGGTTGAGAGCACAGAAAATGGTTATCAATATCACTAAAACAAAATATTTATTCTTCCATAAACCAGCATACAAGATTGAGACCACAAACATAGTCAACATAGCCAACAAAGAAATAGAAAGGGTTAAATCGGCAACATAATTAGGTATCACACTAGATAGTACACTAACCTGGGAAAATCATGTACAAAATGTCAAACATAAAATCAGCCCTTTAATTGGTATTATTTTCAGATTAAGATATAGCTGTCTTACTAGCCAACAATTGAAAAATATATACTTTGCTCTGATACATTCACATCTAATGTACATGAATTTCATATGGGGATATTGTAAGAAGGAGCTGATAAAAGAACTTGAGATACTCCAGAAACGTGCTATAAATCTATCTTTGGATTTCCTTGGCTCACACCCTCAAATGAATTATACTCAAGAACTAAAATTATGCCACTGCAAAAACAAATAGCTATGTCAGCAACAGTATTTGTATACAAATTAGAAAACAAATTGATACACACACATATCCATTTTACCCATGCAAATGACATTCATCATTATGCAACAAGAGGAGTAAATCAAATATTCACCAGCCATTCCCAATCCATTAAATTTGGAACTAAAGGAATTATGTCCTCTATAATAAAAGAATACAACTCGCTACCATTAGGCATAAGGGAAAGTTTCTCTATAAAAACATTTAAGAAGAAAACAAAAGACTTCCTTTTAAGGAATGAATAGCCCATGTACAATAGCCTTAAGCAATGCAATGTATCATACCGAATCATCTCTGTAAAGTTAGTCACTAGCAATCTAATATAAGTTACTATTAAACTAAACAATAATGTTACAAAAATTATATATATGCCATGCTGTAACTATGTTACTTGATTGTCCCTAACACGAGCTCAGGCTCATTGGGACCTATGCAAATAAATAAATAAATAAATAAATATTCAATCACATCCGTTGCCAAAAATGCCAACGGTATGGTCATGTTCAGTTACATTGTCGTGCAAGGGAACCTAGATGTGGCAAATGCGCCCTGGGCCATCTTACATCTGACTGCAAGGCAGTTATATTCAAATGCGCCAACTGTCAAGACAACCACCCGACAGGGGCAGCGAGATGCGAAACACACAGCAAGTAGCCATCAAACGTCAAATGTGCATTGACAACAAATCATATAGTGAAATCGTCAACCAACATCAGAAAGCGTTTAATCCGTTAACGCTACCGAATCAATTCGCCCCACTAACGCCCCCAACTGAATCACGACCAATTGATCCCTCGCGAAAGAGGAAATTCACCGAAACGGTTCACAAATCACCCAGGTCTATCACACCCCTTGGGTATGATCGACAGGTGTACCTTAATATTGTTGCCACACCCTCCACTTCCAGCATGAGTTTTCCCCCATCGGCCCCAATTGAAGAAGTGGCTGGTAGCGTATCGCACCCTCCAGCTGCTCCGAACTCGAATAACACCACCCGCATCATCCTCGCCGAATTCCGGCATTTAATGGACCTATTAGGTCACAATGTACAATGGAGCCATTGTGTAAAAAAGAGTATTCGAAAAAATAATTCCGTTGTTACGCCCTCTTGCCCACGTTGATCGTCCGTCGTCTGATACTCGTTAACTTGGTGTTATTTTTGTTCTGTATGAGGGTACTCCAGTGGAATTGCCGGAGTATTGTCAACAAACGTCATGAATTATTGATTTTAATAGAAGAATTTCATCCTGGCATAATTTTCCTCGAGGAAAGCTGGCTATATTCCCATACGCGTTTTAACATTCCTGACTATCATGCCATTCGTCCCGATGGACCAGGTTATCGTGGCATATGTACTTTAATTAAACAACATCTCCCCTTCGCGCAGCTACAATTTGATTTTATTCTGCCTTCTATGGACATTCAAATGTTGCAAATAAATAATCGTCTATTCACACACTTATATTGCCCACCGAATATTCAAGGTACTCAACGACAATGGTATCTATTTTTTCGCTATGCCTGCCAGTTACAACACCATACTATTCTAGGAGATTTTTAATGCACATCACCCGGCCTGGGGCAGTGGAAGAGTAAATCCAAAAGGCCGCCATTTCCATCAAGCAGTCACTTCACATCAACTCCTACTTTTAAATGATGGTTCTCCAACCCACTTGACCCCGCCGAATAGTCCATCTAGTGCGGTTGATTTAACAATCACCACGTTAGATCAGGCACACCTCCTGACATGGCAAACGATTCCCGATTTGCATCGAAGTGACCATTATCCCATTCTGATACATTACGGCTCTAGTGCCTCCATCCCACACACATGGTTTTGATCATGTCTTATTTTCTAATTATTTACAAGATCATCTCCCGCTGAAACATCGTACTCCTTTGTCTGCTTATGCCACCTTGACCAATGTCATTGATGCATATATAACTATTTATCATTCTCGGGCGACACCCACCCCTCATACTAACAAACGCACCCATCGCCCGCCTTGGAGGGATCAGGAATGTTTCCTGTGGGTTAAGAAACGCAACGCAGAACTCAAACGGTTTCGAAAGAATTTTAATCCCTCTAATTACTTCATTTATAAACGAATATGTGCGTCAATTCAACAATATTTTAATCTCAAACTACGTGCTGCATGGCGTACTTTTATTTCTACTTTTAGCAGTCATAGGTTACAATGTACTTTATGGTCAACGATAAAAAATGTCGAATGTAGTCACGGGGTCCCCAATGCGATTCCTTAACACGCAGGGTTATGAAACCTTTTATCGGAACCTTACCCCTGATTCCGTCGCTCCATGTTTTTTCCCCAACCCTTATCACGAATCCCCGAGATTCTTGACTTTGTTACTCCCCATCTCGTCCACAGAGATCTGGCAAGTTACACATGGGAAGAAAATCACACGGCCAGGTCTTGATGTGGAGACATATCGCATGATTGAGGCTTTCCCCCCCCTCAAGCCCTGACAATCGTTTTGAACCTATACAATTCCATTCTGATATCCGGTATAATCCCCGAAGACTGGAATCAATTCGAAGTACTCCCAATACTCAAGCCTAAAGCCGAAGCGAAGGACCCCCATAATTATCGCGGTATAATGTTGAGTTCTTGCCTTCGAAAAGTGCTTCAAAAAATTCTACTTCGACGATTACAATGGTGTTTGGAATATTACGATGCTCTCCCCAAAACTCAATATGCCTTTGTTAAAATACGCAGTACTAATGACGCACTGAATATTTTTCTCACTGACTTACTACTGGCGAAAGGACGAAAACAACATACTATAGCCATATTTTTGGACATTAAGGGAGCGTACGATTCGGTAGACCCCTACATTTTATTACAAATATTATATTCCCATCGTTACCCATTAATATTTCTCAGCATTATCCATAATTTTCTAGTACGCAGACGTATATATTTATGCACAGGTAATGCGGTACTTAACAATAGATATACGTCGCAGGGTCTTCCGCAGGGCGATATTTTAAGTGGTCTGTTATATTCCATTTATACCGGATGTCTGGAAACTGTCATACTTCCGCATACCAGATTGATTCAATTTGCCGATGACATATTAATGTATGCTACTAGATCCAATCTCAACACTTGCAGGGAAGATTTACATTCGGCCCTATCGCAGGCACATCAGTGGTTCACAGACCACGGCTTAGTAACGTCACCAACGAAAAACGCGGCTATGATTTTTACTCATAAATGCCTATATGACACGTCGCCGGTGGTATATCAACAAGGCCAAATTGAAGTTGTTCGGGTCGTCAAATAATTAGGTCTGTACATTGACGATAAACTTAATTGGCAGCGTCATCTAAATCACATTACTCAAAAATTAGAACCTAAATTCCCAGTGTTTAAGGCTCTTACACAACGCTCATGGGGCGCCGCTCCGGCGGCGTTATTGACGGTATATAAAAATATTTTCCGCTCGGTATTAGACTATGGGAGCGCCTTTTTTATATATTATGACACCCACTCGCTTAATCCAGATGGACCGGTTACAATACCGAGCCCTGCGCATCATCATCGGAGCTCTTCCATCCACAACCACACAGGCTTTATTGGTGGAGACTGGCGAAATACCACTCGCTTTACGACGTCAGTAAATGTCACCGTCCCATACACCTCTATTAAACAAATTACGCTTATTAGATGAATATTATCAACGCCATCTCTTATCTCAAGATCGTATTCCCGCGCTTTTAACTATGTATCGCCGTCTCTGTTCGTATCGACAGATGATCGTACAAATACGCCTCAACCCAGTGTATACAATCGCATATCAGGTTCACAGCCATCACCCACACATCCTCCAGACTAGTCTCCCCCAACTCACGAAAACGTTTAAATCGCACCCCCATATCATTTCCCGTACATTCCATGATATTATTAGTCACTATCCTCAATATACCCTGTTTTATACAGATGGTTCAAAACTTGCTCACCCACCTCGCGTGGGTGCAGCTTTTTTCGCCCCGTCATTACATGTTGAGCGCAAATATGTATTACCCTCGCACACTACAATCTTTACGGCTGAAGTATTTGCCCTTCGTCAAGCTTGTATCTATATCAAACAACAGGGTCTGTCTCATGCACTCATATGTACTGATTCGCAAAGTGTCCTCCTCGCACTACAAAACTTTATCGTTTCCGATAATTGGATTTTACTTAATTTAGCCCAACAATTATATGAAATTGAATTGGCAGGTACTAACGTCATCTTAACTTGGGTACCAGGACATTCACATATCTATGGCAATATTCTATGGCTCTCCCATATCCTGAACTTCTGCCACATGTATATGAACTCATCATCCAAGAATGGCACCAGCAGTGGAGGGAATATGTAGGTAAACACTCAACACCATATACATATATTCAATCCTCGATACCGGTACGGCCGTGGTTTATGCAAGGATCCTATACTTGACGTCACATCACTACTATAATTAGAATGCGATTCAATCATGCTGTCACCCCTGCTTATCTCCATAACATCAATGCTCGTGCTTCTCCTGTTTGTGATGCCTGCGGTCACTACCGGTCACTACACAGTATGATACACAACGCTTTAAAATGTACGCTTCTCTTTTCTCCCTGGGTTTTCAATTACCTTCGTCAACTCTTGTTCTTTTCCGACCCCGACGGTATTAGGTTATCCGAGGCCTAGGGAGTCTCTTCCCTTCCCGCCTTAATTGTCCCTAGTCTCATCTTTTCTGATACCCTCCTTCTGCGAAGGGTCAGCCTTCTTTTTCTTTTCCTTTTACCTCCTGCCTTGTGCTCAAGGCCTTTAAGGAGGCAGGGTGTATGTAGCCCTACCACTTCTGGTGCACCCTAGATAATGCTACACCCTCAGGGGGTCACGGCTGGTGAGTTCGGGCGTTGGCGACCCCGAGTGATTCCTGAGCTGGGTCCGTTTTTCCTTTTTGTCCCTTCCCTTTGGGGCGGACCTTCTCCTCTCCTCTCCTGTCCTCTTTTCATTATAATTACTTTTCTCTTTAAGATTCCCGCACTGTTTTTGTTACTTGGTACACCGTGTATCTAAATTCCTTTTAGCGATTTTTAAGGTATTTTTCATCTACGTTGCATTTTGTAAGTTTTTTTCTATCTAAATTACATCTCGCGATTGTTTTCAACTTCAATTGCATTTTGTAAAGATTGCCAATCTAAATTGCTTTTTGGTAAGTCTTTCAATGCAGGTAGCCGGGCCTTTTAGTGAGAATTTTGAATTTCAATTGCATTTTGTAAGTATTTTCAACCAAAGCCGCATTTCGCACGAATTTTGAAACTGAATTGCATTTTGTTTGGTGGGCATTTTGCACATATTTTGATTCTTAATTGCATTTTGTGGGTATTTTGAATCTAAATTACATTTTGTCAAGTATTTTCAATCTAAATTGCATTTTGTAAGTATTGTCAATCCACATGAGTCCTTTGAATCTACCGTAAATTTTGTAAGCATTTTCAACTTCAATTGCATTTTGTAAGTATTTTGAATTTCAATTGCACTTTGTGAATAATTTGGATTGGAACTGGGATATTTCAATCTGAATTGCATCGTGTATTTTCTATTTCAATTGCATTTTGTAAGTATTTTGAACCTCAATTGCATTTTGTACGTATTTTCGATCTCATTTGCATTTTGTAAGTATTTTGAATTTCAGTTGCATTTTGTAAGTATTTCGACGCTACATTGCATTTTGTACGTATTTTGAACCTAGCCTACATTTTGTGGGTATTTTTCAATCTATCCTTTTTGTGCATTTGTTCGTTCTAAATTCCCTTTTGTCAGAAAATTTTGTGAGTTGTTTCAATCTGAGTTCCTTTTAAGTATTTTCCGTCTCACTTAATTTTTTTTCTAGTTTCCATTTCATTATCATTTTCGCTATCACCCAGATCATTAGGGGCCGATAACCTAGATGTTAGGCCCCTTAAACAACAATTATCATCATCATCATTTTCAATTACCGCTCAATTTGACGACTTTGTTGCATACTCCAGCGGTCCCGCTGGTTGATATCCTCACAAAGTTTTTATGTGACATTCGAGTTATTTTATAAATTTCACCTTTTTTGTGATCCGGTCTTGTTTGTGTAAATGTAATTGTCAGTCACCAAGATGAATCACTTTGGTGTGAAGATTAGTACCTTTGTGTCCCTGTGTTTCCTGGTATTTTTGTAGTTAGATACTGTCAGTTGATGTTACCCCGTGTTTTCCTTACTCTCAAAGATCCTCAAACTCTCCTTGATGTTTGTACTTGGTTTTTGGTCTTTTACTGCCCAACACACGGGCAGTACCCGTCTTATCATTGGGCGAAGCTCATGTGTGCCCAGTAAAAAGAAGAAGAAGAAAAGTTTGCAGTTCGTTGTATCATCCTCTTATAACCTCACTTTCTTCCTGTGTTCCACAGAAAGGGGACTTCTTAATTTTCTTTGCAAGGTCCTCATTGATGTTCATTGGCACTATTTCTGCTGGATCAAACGCACACATTTGTAAATCTTGTTACCAGGGTCAACGGATCTTGAGCTAAGAGCATGGGAACCAGCATTTGCTAAAACTGAATGTATTTTCCCTCTTTTTAACACATTTCCACAACCCTCCAACAGCTCCTTAATGTTGGTACTGTACCCGTTCGTCCTGGGGATGCGATGACCCATCTGCTATTACATCGCATTCCTGGATTTCCTGGACAGAGCGGAGTTAAATGAACCTCTAGTCAAATAAGGAATGTGTCGGAAATTCAGTTGAAATATCACAAAAGCAGAGGGTAACACGAGATAAAGTATCTCCAGGGTCGTTACGGGTTTAAATTTAATTTTAAAAAATGCAAATATAAATGGGCGCCATCAACTGAATCCCTAGCAAACCACATCCTTCCTAGTTAAGCCTTAATTAAGACAAGGAAAGAAATAGGAAAATCACATCATCATCAGATCACAACTAAGATAAAAACAAATGTATTCAACTTTGATAGTCAGACAGACATATTAAACACTCATCCTACCTAAGAGCATGGTCGAACGCCAACGTTAAATTGTCATTGTCCAGAAAATCGAACCATCTCTATTCTACTCAAAGTGTATTTAATCCACATAAAATAGGAAAAATTTCTAAAGTTCTCTTGGGTTCTCAGGATCACCGTAGCACTATGTCTTTGCGTCACTGACATTCGTGATAACTGAGACCTAACTTCTCTTTAAATTAACATCATGAATGTGGATGTAAAAATATTAATTAATCTATCTAAACACATATATTCTAATCACATATTTAAATATCACATAATTTATGGCTTGCATGGCATTATTCAAATGCAGAATATTTTAGTAAAATGCTCCTAAACATCGAATAATTAATTTACACTATTTACACTGTCATTAATAATTGCTTGTTTGTGAATCACAGAAAATCCACTACTCATTGGTTATAATCATCATCATCATCAAAATTAAATATTTCTCACTTTAGTTCTCATCTCAAAATTCAATATATTCAAGTCAGAATAATTAATTCATTATTATCAAATCATTTAAATGAATATTATAATCATCAATTATTTATGCTCTCTAATTATTCACAAACTCTCGTTTCACCATCTCCTTCAGATTAAATCATCTTAAATCATCAATATAAATTGTTTAATTCATCAACTCAAGTTGCAATTCTTCAAATCATATCTCAATTAAATTTATTTAAATCCATTCAAATTTATTAATCATCAGCTTCTTTAATTAATTATCACCTTCTAATTCAGTTATTCATCATCTATTTAATCATCTATTAATTTATCTAAATCAGCTTATTTATTCAATCATTAATTCATCCATTTATTTAATTCATTGATTTATTCCAAAATTTAATTTATCAATTTATTTAAATTTTATTCATCTGGTTATTTAGATTTTTATTATTTCATCTAGTCATTCTGATTTTTATTTCATTAGGTCAGATCATTAATATGCTTAAATTTCAGATTATTATTTCATTAATTATTATTATCAGAAAATCTTGTATTATCAACTTTATTTATTTGTTTAATTTCCTAACAAATTGTTTAATATGGGTTATAGAACGTTGTCTTACAGTTTTATCACTTCCAAGTTATATCTCGTATTTAATTATCATGCCAAAAAATATTATTGCCTTCACAAATTCACGTTGGATCTCATTATCCACAACTACATTATATATTCTCACTTTATCAAATATCACATTTGAATACCACAATTATTCCACATAACTCCATAAATATTCAGCGCACAGCATGAATCTCAAAATTATGCTAGACTGGGTTCGACAACCTCATGTCTGCTTCAAAATACATTAGCAATATTGCAACTTCCACTTGGCAACTTCCACAAAATGCCTATCACAAACTTCACTTAATCACGTTGCATGATCTACAAATTATATAACTGGCTTCAAATTATCAACGCACACAATCTCCAATAACTGTAATTAATCTGATCACATCTAGACAACTTCTTAAACAATTAGGAAAAATATTACCTTAGTAATCGTAATCAAATTCAAAATCTGCTTTCAAATAGCATAAATTCTCTTAAAATTCTCATAATTCACTTCACAGAAAAACACCAATGTGCTATAATCTCTCACATCAAAATATGCAATACTGATCTGCCTCAAAATAAATCTGACCATTAATGATTCATCTTACAAGATTCAATTACTTTAAATCCTTCTAAAAGGTATCAAACTCAATCATAAAAATTATCAAAAGCATCAGCTGTATCAGCTGTTAACTGAAAGTACTCTCAAATGAGTATAGCAACAAAATATTGGATTGGCAAACAAGAATTACAAATGCAACCCTGCTGACATTTATTTCTAATTTATTTAACAAAATTCGACTGATATGTGACTAGTAGTTTCTTGTTTGATCCTCTTACAATCTCAAGTACACTCGGATGATAAAAATGAGTTCCTCAATGGCGAGTAAGATGAGTATCCACCACACAATCGTATAAATACAAAAGGCCTCGCCCCGATGGCTAACATGATAATGCCCTGAACGATGGGTAAAGATGTGTACCACCACGCAATCGTATAAATACGAAAGGCCCCATCTCGTCGTCTAATGAGTGAATGTACCAGATTGGAATCAACAAGTCTCTAGTTGTCACATAAAAGCGATATTCATTCACTTGAGTGAATAACATCTTAATATCTCCAAACAATCCAATGGAAAAATCCCTACTGATGAATAATACACACTCGCTAGTATGTAATGAACTGACGAAGTGATTTAAATAATCCAATTGCAGATCACGAGTTCGAAATACTCGTCACAAAAAAACTGTCCAAGAAAAACTATCCTTACTGGAAAATGTCTAAAAGACCTAACATCTGCTTAATAAAGCCAACCAATGGTGAGAATTTCGTATAATGGTGCCTGCCATATCATATGGTAACGCCATATTCTAGCAAATTGGAACAAATAATGTCTAAGCCATGTCTAAATAATCGTAGAACTCCTACTAGAAAAATATATACAAGTATGCCCAGTGTTCATGGAAAAATCATATCAGAAAGTCATAACTCTTACAGTACCTTCTCATATCAGCTGTTAATATATTTCAAAGATCGTCGATTATCCTCGTGTGTAATAAATTTCTCGAAAGATCGACGTGAATATCGTTTCGCCCACGCAAAAACGATCGCATTCATATCCCAAGTGAATCAGCTGTTAGACCTCCTCTTCTTCAGGAACCGAATCCATCGCTCCGTGGTGCCATCGCGTCTCTGTCTTCGTTTACTCCGACATGATGAACTGCATGTTATCCATAGCGGATACTGTCCAAATCCTTACGTAAATGTTCATAAAAGCAGCGTACCCCATATTCTTCTTCTAAGTTACGCCACTGTCCCATACAATGTTCGGTTTGCTTGTTAAAAGTTCAATCTCCACAGCGGTTAAGTCTCACTTGCAGAAAATAAATTTTATTTATGAGAGTGTATAAGTTTTTGAAACACCCTGTAGCTGTGTTCGTACTCGATATTTTATAATAATTCAAGAAAAAGAATTATGTTAATGCACATGCTAATGTTCATAAGTGCATATAATTGTAACACTTCGTTTGCCTTAAAAGCGTTAATGTTAGCTTGACCCCATGGTCGCTCTACATGTTCCGTTTTGAAATGCATAAGTCGTAATGTCGTTTGAATATCTAAGTTCATAATTGCAGTATATTACAACCATCCGCCTGCACAATTCTATTACTGAATACAAGTCCCAACTCAATGTTGTAACTGAATGTTGAAATGAAGTTCAGCTTCTTTAATATTGCCTGCGTATAAAAGTCGGAAACAGCCCGCTCGTATCTACTGCACTGTTCCAGAATGATCTACGCTTAAAGCCGGCCTCGCCATGCCGTTTCACTGTGCTGTTCTGCGTTACAAAATGCAGCTCGAAATAAAGTTCTCAATCTCGTATTACAATGCTGTTCTGACCCCGGCTTTTCTCCTGCCTACACGGCCCGTACAACCTGCCTCGTAACCGGTCCTCTTGCCATCTACCGTACGTTGCTCGCCTTGGCTCACTGACCTACTTCCGCTCTCTGCTTGGTTAAATAATACTGTTCGTTTTCACGCCACGCAACAAGTGCTGTGCACCGCTCAACTTTGCCGTATGCTCTGCGCATGTGTCCTACTCAGCTCGCTGGCTGAACTCGACTGATGTGTCTGAACTGCGTCGAGGAGCTCGTACCTGGCGCTGTCACGTGATGCTCTCCCACCTTCTGTGGTTGTGCGTCACAAATATAATCTCGACCACCATCATCTCGGCTATTAAGGGATTATCTGTCTTTCTTCAAGTTATTACCATATATAATGCTTGACATTTCTTCTCCTCTGAGATGATTAAACACTATGTTCCATTTAGATCTTAATAAAACTTTAATATTCTTCCCATAATTCCATCTGCTTGACTGGCAGTGCCTTCTTGATCCTTGGCCTTCTACGTCATTTCCTAACATTCCTCTCGACTCGATGTGAGCGCTATCTTTACAATTCTTCCCATAAATCTCAACTACGGCTCAATGTCAGCTGGCGTAGCCGATAGCCTCAACTAGGTATCGGGTACAGTACCACAATCTCCAGAAATAGATATCCATCTAGAAAGTTAACAATTGGATAAGACTGGCCTTCTAATAAAGGGATGAGTTCAGTGATGTCTGTGCCAAATTCGTTGAATCTCAAGTATTTCGTCTAGATTAGATTAGACTTTTATGAAATCCATTTGATCAATTACAAGCATACAATACATTTTTATATAGGACACGTCAGAAATTACATCTATAAAATAAAAGAACTAACAGGTATATATTACTAATACTGAGCCGTTATTACAGCTCTAGACATGTCTCTGCTCTCGCCTCCATCTGATTTGTATATTTGCTTCTGCGAGTATGATGTTTATGCTGACTCTCGTCAGAGCGCTCCACCAAACAGGTAAGAAGGAAGTCTTATAATTGGGGCGATACTCTATAGAGTGTGTTCCTGTCGTCTGTTGACAAGATGGTAGGTCTGTCCAATATTGTAGTCGGTCTTGGTCTGTCTTGTTATCAGTCGTCACAACGACAATTGTTAACTTTTGAGGATCTACAATAGTAGATATGTTGAAATCATCAAGGCGATAAGATGTAGTGTACATAACTGGAGTTCCCGAGGAGGCTGGAATAGCCTGGGGCTATTCACTAGCTTCTGCCCTATTAGTTCGGAGTAATGACAAGTACCAATGTAAGAAGGAATTAACTACCTTGAATTTAAAATTATATTGCATTGAAGAAATCAGGAAGACTAGATTGGACCTCTCATGTATTAAAAGCGATGATGTAACATTTGGTATCCTGGAAAAGATCATCTTGTTGAGGAAATGATCTGCCGTATGAAAGATGTTCTGCTTCTTATTTGTGATACTGATCACTGTAGAATGTCACGTTCCATGACGGAGGAAATAAGAAATATTGTGTTCGACGAAATGTTGTTACAGTTTGTGAGGGTGAACAAGTGGTCTACTGAAAGGTACGTCATGTTGTGTTGAAGTTTATTCATATGTGAGGTCTGCGCCTGAAGTACAATTATTTATAATTTTTGAGTCACCGGCATTGTGATACCGTGTTAGGGTTGACTATCATTTTGTTATGTGGTTAGTAGTTTCAATTAGTAAGGTAACGTAAAGGTTTTCATTTCACTCTAATCACTGTAGGATATCCTAGTTTGGATCTGTTTTAAATGTTATTCAGTACGGAGTATAGTTATGAGGTATGGTGATGACGTCGGTGTTAGGTTCTTTAAAAGATGTGATTTTCTGTAGGCAGGGCCGTGGAGAGCGGCGACGGGCCCTGGGGATGGAATCCCCCCCCCCCCCTCTATGAACAAACTCGGTAATCGTTAGTAAATCCTTGTAAATTTACACAAACTGATTTTGCGCAATTTTGTTTTTGCACAAAATTTTCATCACGAAATCAATTACAAGAATATAAAAAAAACAGAAAGCAATAATAACAATAATAATAATAATAATAATAATAATTGTAGCATGCTGAACTGCTATGCCCAAGATCTCGGGTTTAAGTCCGGCCGAAGTCGTCGAATTTTTAAGAGCGTTAAAATCCTTCAATATGCCTTTATTCGGAGGGAAAGTTAAGCCGGCGGGCCATGTCTTAGATTTATGGCATGTAAAAGAACCTCCCACTACAATTGGTAGTGTGTAGCCAAAATTTGTAGGTTATTTGGTAAGAAACGCTCTATCAAGTTCCAACGTTCGCCGCTGTGTGTCAGTGACAATGACGTCTGGTAGCCAAAGTTGGAACTACTTGAAATTGAACTTGTTGAGCAGCTTAGGGGCGTTCAATTGGAATGTCCTTATATGACCATTGACTGCAATAAATACTGTATAATATACTGTATTAATAATATTTCAATTACATATTCCACTGAATCCAGGCTATATTTATTATCATAAGCAGAGCGTGAATTACTATCAATTTAAATAAGTTAATGCTGGTACGTAAAATTTTCAACAGTGAAACTGGAGGAATGCATGCAGAATTATTTGCAAATTCAATGTTTATACCTGACAAGCGCGTACCAATGCATTATTTTCAATTATCAAAAATAAATATCACGGGTAAAGCCATCGAAAACAAGATAAAATATTTCATTAAATTCACTATACTGTTTAGTTTTGGCGTTTGACAGATCTAAATTTGCCCCAAAGAGGTAACACTGTAAGCATGCACAGTGTTCTGATTTAAAGTTCTGCAGATCCTCTTTGATATCAATAATTTTAGAACTTCAGTGATACTCGTAAAAGCAATATGCTCGTTTGTCGTACACAAATTTGAAAATAAAATGCATTTACCGGACCGTAATTTCATCGCTTTTACAGTATTTAACTTGGGAGAAAAATTCACATTGAAAAAGGCTGTTGTCCATGAACTCGGAAACAGGTGGGTTCGAATTCCACCGTCGGTGATTCTAGGCTTATTTTCCATGATTCATCGTTTTAACCCTATAGCCAAAGACTGTAGTTGCACCATCGTACATTCATTTCCTCCTCAATTCTATCCCAAATTAATTTAAAAATATATGATTAACTTATGATATAGATTGTCGGACACGCACACAAAGTAAAAAGGACTGATGACCACGACGTCATAAGACCTGAAAATTAATCAACAAGAAGTTCAGTTCATTGAACTGCATGTTAAAATAGGTAGAAAGGGTAGGCCTATACTGTACACTGTGCAGTACTACGGTCTCTGTGACATTTGACGTACAGTAATCTCTTTTCATAATGAAAACATGACTTTTACACAAAGTCAAGACGTATTTTAAAATACGTTTTACATATAGGGTTTTTATATTGACATTCTTAAAACTTGCTGTCCTTGAAGAGTCACGTTCTTGGGTCTAGGCCTAAACACTGATAAGTGTTTTGGTTGAACGGCGATCACACATCATTGTTCATTAAACAAAGCAAAATATATTGTCATAATTAACCACAGGTATACTCATGTAAGTCAAGTTATTTATTATGTGCTATCAGCAGATTGCAGCTGATCAGTGATTGTTTTCACAAAAGAAGAAAATGTGAATTTGAACTACATTTTGTAATTTGCAGTCAGTGGACTTCTTATAACTTAATATTGCTTTGCAGTAAGCAAAACTAGAGCCAGGTTCTCCTAAAAATCCCCAATCCTATGACTGTTGACTATCGGGGGTGGATTTAAACCAAGATTATGGGGGAGTGGACACACCGGGGATCTGGGAGTATGGAATATCACCAAGCTCAGAGTGAGATCCGGGAGTCCTCCTCCGGAAAATTTTGCAAATATTAGGTCCAAATTATTGAGTTAAGAGCGTGATTATTTTTGTGATATTTTGGAGTAAACATTTGGTGACCATTGGCATCTATCTAGTGGCTATAGACAAGACTCTGCGTTATTGAAGTAAAAGCTCTCGCACCTTCAAGTAAGACTCCGCGGTGTAGCGCACCGATAACCGTGATGGGAGACTACAGCGAGTCTTCAGATCAGAGGTTCGAATCCCGGTGCTGATCAGTGATTGTTTTCACAAAAGAAGAAAATGTGAATTTGAACTATATTTTGTAATTTGCAGTCAGTGGACTTCTTATAACTTAATATTGCTTTGCAGTAAGCAAAACTAGAGCCAGGTTCTCCTGGTTTTTACACTCCCTCCAGACAAATGCCGGGATACCGTAATACCTTATTTCAAGTCCAGGTACACCTACCCTACTCTTAACCCTAATAATTACAGTAATAGTCGCGACGAGCAACGCATTCCCACTTTTCCCAGTCGGCAACTAAGAATACGGCATGCGATTGATCATGTCACAGAGGCCATAGCACAGCACAGTGTATGCCCTGTTTTTCGTCCAGCAGTGGGTGGTTTTAAGAGGGTCTAAGTTCCTATTCTCCAAGACAAATAGTTACAACAATGTTGCCAATACACCTCTCTTATTATACAACAACCACTAGCCTCCCCTTCAGCCTACACAATGAACTTGTTTCTTGGTTTTCTATTTTGTTCGCTTTTTTAGAATCTTATAATTTGCTTCATTAATATTTGTGAAAACTACTGCTTTTTTTGCTTTACAGTCAACTTTATTCAATAATGTGGAGGCCTTCAGAAACAAACCGGAAAATTAACACATCAGCAAATACTGAATTTAGGCTTTCTACAGTACTATCTGATGCAAACGAATCCCAACCGAGAGCCAATGGTTCATTGCTCGCCAGTGATACTAGACCTACTACCTACCAAGCACACGGGTTAAATGTCGTAAGCCCCTAAATGAATTAACAACTGTAACGACAAATAGGCCTATTATTAATTCTTGAGTAAGACTACGAATGACACCGAAGTCGGGAAGCCAAATCCTGCATTCCTGCTGCGGCTTCGTGAGGACCCGAAGTCATTTCCAAGTCGTAGATAAAGAGAGCAACTCATTTTATGTTTAACGGTACTGAGATGTTAAAGCGTCTCATGAAAGGGAATGATTCGCAAGGGAACATATCTCTTCGCGTCCTGAAAAATAAGTGCTTTGCAGATCGATGCTGCTCTTTGGAATAAACGGCGTAGAATTGTCCAATAATAATAACAGCCACTGCAGCAGATCAAAACAAAATTGTATTTATATTAATATTCGACAGTACTTTATCTTAATTTTCTTCTAAATTAAGCAGAGTTCAAATATTTGGTCTTAGGAAAATTCGCGCGGTTGCCTACATGCAATATACAGTATTAATTTCTCCGTCGCCATGCACACCACTGACATTACTTATTGTTGTTTTAAGGGGTGGAACGGCTAGGCCATCTGCCCCTGCCACTGACGTTACCTATTGTTGTTTTAAGGGGCGGAATAGCTACGGTAGGTCATCTGCCCCTACCACTGACGTTCCATGAGAGGAATTGGAAAACAAAGTTGAGTGGTTCAGTGCCCTAGCTTAATTGATATTTTTCTCCTTGTTAATTAAACACTCAGTCCAGAGTTACCTTAATTTCAGTCTTTGGATACATGTCCCAACTCTAGCAGGCCTACCAATAGTAATATAGGTTTTCAATAAATCCCTTAATCAGAAATGATTTGCGCAAGAAACCCAAGTACCTAGGATTGTTGATAGTATTGAATGAACCAGTTATAATAATTATTAAACTGTACCTAAAATGCAGATTATTCAAATGTTAGCATTGTTTTCTCAATTCAGTATACGAGAAAATGAACAATTTCGTATGCATTTCTTCTATCTACGTTTGACAACAGAATCATCCCACCCTTTCGCAAGATATTTAGCCAGCAATGATAATTTTAATTAGTGCGAGAGTGAAGTACTAGGGGAAGATGACCTCGCTGTTCCACCCCTTAAATCAACAATAACTATAAAGTGAATTACTGTGTGGGCGCTACTTTAAAATTTATTTTACTTACCTGCTGCAAGGCATACGATAAGTCTAGCTAGACAATATTCATTTCAGGCACTAACACCTCTATATATCTAAGCTCGATGTAACGCACCAATTTTGAAACTCTTGAACTAGCTGACCAAACACACCAGGGCTGCCCAGGCTCTCGTGTCTTGGCGAAATAAGTGAAGGGATGAGAAAGTTATTTGAAGGATTGGTGCATAAGCCGAATAAGCTAAATTTAGAATAATGGAATGCTCTCTCTGTCTTCAGGTATATTCTGAGAACAATACATAGCGAAGCCCCATAGCCTAAGTTGAGCACTTTGAGATCGTTGTTCTTCCTACAAGCGCTTTGTAAAGGAAAATATTGTCCACTTGACAGACTAAGTTTTTCAATCCTTGTAAGATTGTTCACAGACAATTCATTGCATTCAATAAATGATTGCCAGTAGCAAATTCAAGTCACATACAGGCAATAATAAAACAATGCCCGATCCGGCCCATCCTCCAAGGACGCCGGGCCCCCCTGGGAGGTTCGGGCCTCGGGGCACCAGCCCTGCCTGTCCCCCCCTCTCGTCGGGCCTGTCTGTAGGTAACGAACTACCATTAATGACGAACAGCTGATAATAGGCTATAGTACTGTAGTTAAAAGAAGGCAGCCATGTAACTGGTTTGGTGTTTGGAGAGATTAGTTCTGTTTTCATGCTATTAATAGGAGTTGGATTTTAAACAAATTATCCACACTATGATAAACGTTTGTTTATCGGCATTGATTTCCAGTTCGTAACGAAACGCCATTATCGACGAACAGCTGATTACGTAGTACTGTACTTGAAAGATGGCAGCCATGTAACTGGTTTGGTGTTTGAAGAGATTAGTTCTGTTTTCATGCCATTAATAGGAGTTGGATTTTAATGTAATTATCCTCACTATCATAAATGTTTTGTTTATTGGCATTGATCTTCAGTTGGTAATATTGATCTAGATTTCTGACGTGTCGTGTTAGTCGTGAAGTAAGTACCTTACATGCGAGATATGTAATTCTGTCATCTGGTGTCAGCTGAATATTTATCTTATTTGAGGAACAGATCATGTCAGGAATGTTTTAATTGACTATTGTACTATACTCCGACGAGTTTCTGATGGGAACTGGTGTAGGCTATTGGGGGTGATTTCCATGTCTTATTTTGATATCCTTTTATTGTTTATTGTCTTTTTACTTTGTAAATGTACTCTGTTGGCCTATAGAATGTTTCATACCAGAGTAACTGTGTTTTCTTTTAAGCTTGAACTCGACAGCACGGTTCTAATAAGTGTACCTTGGGTTATGTTGGCAGAAAGGCTCAGTCCTTCTACTTCCAACCTAAAGTTATACAATTCACGGTAGCAGAGGTTCGGACCTCGTTTGTATTGTACTTTAGGGATGTTTCAAATACTGTAACTATTTATAACTTATTATAATAACAGATCTTAAGAGATACAATCTTATTGGACAACTATTTACACCTTACTCTATTATCATAATATGAAAACTTAATTCTATAAATACAACAACTTAAAGCTAGGTATTACAATTAAAATAGAAAAGTAAAATGCACTTATAGATTTCATCGCTTCTATACGCTAAGATATTCAACTACAGAGTAAAAGCAGTGGCACTGCAGATAAGCTTTCAACATTCTATCAAAGATTTTTATTTTTGAGTCAAGTTTTATACACTGGGGTAGTTTATTGTATAATTTAACTCCTGTGTGAAAAGTTCCTTTTTGATATATGCTTGTGTGTGTGTGTGTGTGTGTGTGTGAAATATGAATGTTTTGATTTTGGCTTGTGTTATGCCTATGAACATCATTGTTTGTTCTAAGAAAAACATCTTTATTCATTAAATTCTTTTTAAAAACATAATACTTTCAAATATATATATATATGCAGGGCAGAGGGAGAATGTTTAATTCTTTAAACAGAGGTCTACATGATGCTCTAGTGTTTACATTTGCCATAATTCTAATCGCTCTTTTTTGTATCCTAAACGTGCTTAGTACATCTGGTGACATGCAAGCAATGCAAAGCAATGCATGCAATGTGTGCAAGCTAGTGCAGGTTTTCAAAATACGTAACGCAAAGCACATCGAGTTCATTTTAGTATTCAGATATTGTATGTGTTTATTCCATTTCAAGTCATGTTGTATCCATAGTCCTAAAAACTTTGTTTCTGGTTTATTTTCTATTTGATGACCATTTAATGTTATATTGGGCTTCGCAAGATTCTTATTCTGTATAGTGTGGAAATTTAGAGATACTGGTTGTTTTTATAGTTTATTATGAGGCGATTATCTTGTGACCATTTGGTTAACTCTTCAGTAATGGAGTCAGCAGACTGCTGTAAGAACTGTTTCGTTTCACCCTTTACTATGAGTGTTGTATCTTCCGCAAACAAAATCTCCTTATGAGAATCAACGTTCTGTGTTATATCATTGATATATAGAAGAAAGAGTAGTGAGCCCAAAACCGATCCCTGGGGTACTCCAAATTTAATAATTCCCTCATGGACAATGTTTCATTAAGTAATTTGGTCCCATCATCCTTGTGTCTCAAGCTTACTATTTGTTTACGCCTTGTTAAGTAAGACTCTATCCATTTATTAGCTAGACCTCTAATACCATATTGATTTAGTTTCGTAAGGAGGATTTTATGGTCAACAACATCAAATGCTTTCGATAAATCCAAGAATAGGCCAGTTACATGTTCCTTATTGTCAATTAATTTCAGTATAGTATTACTACATTCATAAATTGCTGTCTGTGTAGATTTTTCCGTTCTGAATCCATGTTGTGAATTTGATAGTTTTATTTTTTCTATAAAACTTATCAGTCTCTTATACATGATTTTGTCCACAATTTGTGCAGTACCAGTTGGTAAGGTAATAGGACGATAGTTATCTAATTAATCTTTTGAACCTTTTTTGTGCACTGGAATTACTTTTGATAACTTCAAAATATCCGGGTAAGTTCCTGAAAGAATTGAACTGTTTATTAAGTGCGCAAGTGGATTTATTATATTTCCTGCACATTTCTTTAAAATTGCATCAGGGATGCCATCAATGCCAGCACAGAATTTATTTTAGCTCTTTTATAACTATTCTTACCTCTTCACTTGTAACATGATTTATAAATAAGGAATCACTGCATATATTTATTTTATTATTAGAATTTAGTGTGCCTTGGAGGCTGGATTTAGACAGCTCCTTAACCCGGTCCATGAGTCAATCCTAATTGGCTACATGGATAATTCTTGCCAGGCGCGTCCACGTCGCGGGGGTGGACAATGGTACTGTAATATACCATGGAACTACAGTACCGGCTAAGTTCTGGTGAGGACCCAGTCCTATGGGGTATAACATAGGCCCCATGCACAGGGTTACGTGCGAAGACCTCAACGGAATCTGCAGCGGAGAAGATGGACTTCAGAACGGTGGAGATTGCGGAAGAGGCAACCCAGTACTCAGGGAATAGTATGAGTACAGCATCAATCGGCAGCGTCTGTTTCCCATGTTAGGGGCGGCTGCAAGGGCGTCTGTTCTCCATGTTAGGGGCGGCCTGAATAATAGCTGGCAGTAGCTTCATAAAATGCCTTTGGGAGTGGCGACCCCATCGTAATAATAGCCTAAAATGGAAATGGCACTTCCAATGATTCGGAAAAGGTTAGGGCGTACCCTGCAGGCGACGCGCAGTTCCTTCGGTACTGGGGGAACTGTGAGAAATGGGCGACCAGTAACCGAAATTAAAGTGGGAATCATGAATGTCATGAGCCTGACAGGCAAGGTGGAGGATGTGGTAGACTTCATGGAGAGGGAGAAGGTTGGAATGATGGGGCTGAGTGAAGTGAAATGGAAAGGTAAAGGCAGGAAGAAATTGAGGAAAGGATATACATTATACTGGAGTGGTGGCCAAGAGGCAAAAAATGGCGTGGGACTGATAACCTCGAAACAACTGGAGGAGTATGTTGAAGTGGTAGAGTGTGTGAGTGACAGAATAATGAAAATTAGAATGAAGATGAAGAATGACGTGATGGACTTCATACAAGTGTATGCACCACAGACTGGAAACAGAGAAGAAGATATTGAAGCATTCCTGGAGGATGTAGAAAGAGTAATCTCAGATGTAGAAGTGGTAATCATGGGAGACATGAATGCACAAGTCGGAAATGAGAGACAAGGAAAGGAAGAAGTCGTTGGACCATATGGATATGGGAAAAAGAACCGGGAAGGAGAGGAACTTGTCAACTTCTGTGAAAGGAATGGACTGATAGTGGGTAATTCATGGTTTCGGAAGAAAAACAGCAGGAAAATTACGAGATATGGGTGGGGTGATAGAAGAACAAAATCAGTAATTGACTACTTCCTGGTGGAAAGGACAAATCGCAGAAAGTTGATGGATGTGACAGCTTTACCAGGAGAGGCATTTGATGGGGACCATAGAGCTGTGGTGGCAAAATTTAGATGGGGAAAATTGGAAAACCTAAAGGAGATCAGAGAAAGTAAAATAAAAGTATGGAAATTGAAAGACAAAGCTGTACAGGAAGATTTTCAGGAGAGATTGAAGCAACAAATCCCAGTTACTGAAGTGGGAAATGTAGAAGAGGAATGGTCCCACTTTAAAAAGGCATTTGCTGGTGCAGCAGAGAGTGCTTGTGGTAGGACGTCAACAAGAGTGAAAGAGAAGGAGACACCGAGGTGGAATGAGGAAGTGAGGAAAGCAGTGAAAGAAAAGAAGTCTGCGTGGAAAGAATGGAACCGAGATCAAACAGAAGAAAGCAAAAGGAAGTATCACGACAGCAAACGGAGGTGTAAGAAAGTGGTAGGAGAAGAAAAGAAGAAAAGTTGGGAAGAATTTACACGAAGAATGGAAACAGATGTAAGTGGCAGTAAAAGGATGCTGTATGGGCTTCTAAGAAGTAAGAGGAAAGAAAGAGTTACTACAAAGCTGGTGAAAAAGGAAGATGGAGAGTTGTTAACACACCCAGAAGAGATAAAGGGACGATGGAAGGAGTATTTCGATAAGCTATTGAATGTGAGCAATTGTACTGGTGATATCGAAGTGACACAGCCTGACGACTCTATAATAGAAGATGATATAACAATGCTGGAGGTGGAATTAGCAGTACAGAAAATGAAGATGGGAAAAGCAACAGGGGTGGATGACATCAGTGTAGAAATGATAAAGGCTGCTGGACCTGTTGGTATGCAATGGCTGTATCGACTGCTAAAGTGTGTGTGGAAACGGAAATGTGTACCAGAAGACTGGGAGAAAGGGCTAATAATACCAGTGTTTAAGAAAGGGGACAAGAAAGTGTGTGATAACTATAGAGGGATCACCCTCATATCACAGATAGTAAAAATACTGGAAAGGATATTAGAAAGAAGAATGAGAAGAAAGGTGGAAGGAGAGTTGCAAGAGGAACAGTATGGCTTCAGGAGTGGAAGATCCACAGTGGACCCAATCTTTAGCTTGAAGCAGGTGATGGAAAAGAACTGGGAATATGGAGAGGATTTGATCATGACTTTCATAGATCTGGAAAAGGCATATGATAGTGTCCCCAGAGAGAAGGTATGGGAAACCATGGTTAAGAAGAGACTGGGAAGAGAAATGTTGGAAATGGTGCAAGCAATGTACAACAACTGTGTTAGCAGGGTACTGACCCCAGTTGGAAAGACAGATTGGTTTAGGAACAAGACTGGACTAAGACAAGGGAGTGTGCTGTCACCTCTTTTATTCATAATGGTAATGGATGAAATTGTAAAGGAAACAAAGGAAGCATATGGACATAAAGAAATGAAGTTACTGTTATTTGCAGATGATATTGTGGTCTGGGGAAGGAACACCGAAGAAGTGCAAAAACAACTAGATGCACTGAATGAAAATATTCAGAAGTATGGCCTGAAAATCAGTATAGAGAAAAGCAAGACCATGGTGATGACAAGAGGGGAAAGACAAGGAAAGGGCACTGTGAAAATTGGAAGTCAGAGTTTGGAAATTGTGGACACGTTCAAATACCTAGGAAGTGAATTGATGCAAACTGGTAGGTTGGACATGGAGATTGGCAGGAGGGTACAGCAGAGCAATGCATTCTATCAAAGTGTAAGAACACTTGTTTGGGATAAGGAAGTACCAAGGAAAAGCAAGGAGGTAATGTATAAAATGTACTATGTTCCCATATTAACTTATGCAGCTGAGACTTGGACCCTGACGAGCAGGCAAGAGAGTAGAATCCAAGCCAGTGAAATGAAATTCCTAAGAAGTATGATAGGTAAGACAAGGAAAGACAGAGTGAGGAATGAAGATGTTAGGAAGGAAGTTGGGATGGGAAAACTAAATGAGAGAATTGAGAAGAATAAACTAAGGTGGTTTGGGCATGTAAAGAGGATGGAGGAAAATAGAATACCAAGACAGATGCTGGAGGCCAAGTGCAACGGTAAGAGAGCAAGGGGAAGACCTAGAACAAGGTGGATCGATTCAGTGAAGAACAGCGTGAGAAAAAGAAGTCTGGACTGGGACAAGATCGTGGAAGAAGAATTGTGGAAGGAAAGAGGAAAGTGGAGAAGTGCCATAAATACCCCGACCCGGCAGGAGCTGGATAAGGGGAAATGATGATGATGATGATGATGAATTTAGTGTATTTACCTGTGATTTATCTAATAATTTTTGTCGAATTTCCAGAAAATAGTTATTAAAAGTGTTTGTAATTTCCTCTGGTCAGTGTAATTTCCATTTGTATTTTAGCAGATTTTCCAGTTTCTTTCTTTATCACGGACCACATAGCCCTGTTTTTATTAGTCGATTGGGAAATAAAATTATCATTGTGCATTTTCTTTGCTAGTCTTATTACCTTATTTAATAAGCTAGTGTATTTTTTGTAGAATAAATTGAATTCAGGTGTTGTGTGGTATTGTTTATATAATGTGTGTAGAAATTTCATTCTTTGGCATGAATTTATAATCCCTGTTGTTATCCAATTGCTAGTTTTGGTATTTTGAATAGTTCTTTGTTTAAAGAGGAATGCTGTTTCAAAATAGTGTTTTAGGGTACTGTTACATGCATTAAATTTATCATTTACATTGTCTAGTTTATACATTTCTGACCATGTTTCTTTATTTAATAAGTCATTGAAATATGTAACATTTGTTTCAGTGAATGACCTGCACTTTGATTTTATTCCTTTATCATTATTATTGATTGTTTCGGGTACTTCAAAACTCAGTATTTGTCCATGGTGGTCACTAAAACCCGTACAATATACTTCTATTGAATTGTGATATTTATCTGTATTTAAAAAAAATTGATCGGGATTGGTTTTACTAAATTTTGTTATTCTTGTTGGGGTATTTACTGTAGGTGTCATGCCATAGGAAATTAGTAACTGTTTTAATAATTCACAATTTCTATCACATTTTAAGAAATCCACATCTATATCGAAATTTTCTTTTCTCCTGTTATTGAGTAGTAATTCTAATTTATCTCTAAATAAACGAAACTTTCCTGACGGAGAACGGTATATGCATAAAATTGTTAACTTAATCTGCTGTATTTTTACGGCAGAGAATTCAAAATCCTGTTCCATAATTAGATAATCATAAGCTGTTAACTGTTCACGATCTAAATTATTTCTTAAGAAGATACAAGTACCACCATGGCTAATACTGTATTAGATCTAGCTAGTATAAACCCTGGGAATTGAATTAATTCGGGTTGTTCCACTTTCAGCCAATGTTCTGAAATACATAGTGCTGAGATGTCTTTAAGTTAATTTTTAAGCATTAGATTTATGTAATCAATTTTATTATAGAGAGACTGAACATTCTGGTGGTAAATTTTAAATTTGTTACTTTTGCAAGCTTGTGTTGATGATTTTTTACATTATTATAATTATTGTTGCTAGACAAATCCGAAATACCATTGTTTTACTCAGTTAAATTTGACATCAAAAGATACTCATCTGAATGCCAAACTTCACGTTTGGCTTCTTTTACCAGTTTCCCTGCTTACACTCTAAATATATTACTCACGCAGTGGGTGGAAAGACATCCGCAGTTCAATCCCAACTGCCATCTCCTGATGCGATATCAATAGATGCATTGTCAAAGGAAAAATTCCATGTTACGAACATGGGCCGTTTAACCAGTACTGAAAGCTTCTGCAGATTTAACACCAGACCTATTCTGAACAGCAGTTCCTTGAATTCAGATTTGCCAACATTTTATAGTTTAGATTTCTAATGTTCTTATCGTGTTTAGATATAAACTGCTCAAAAAAATTAAAGCACCACTTTTTTCAAAGGCCACCAAATTTTGAAAAGTTGACCTACAAGCTCGAAATCTCAGTATGACGTTTGTCCTGACGCCTACCAAGCATATGCTTCAGCACAACTCCCCAACTTGAGTAGTTTCGGGGTAGCATCCCGAAAACCAGCCCATTTTCGAAAACCGCAAATTGAAGTTTGCGAAAAACGCTGCAGGACTTGTCGCAGGTTGCCAAAGCAGTCGAAAATGAATGAGTCTTGCTCTTAAAGGTTCCACAAACACGTTGAAATCGTTACATTTGACGTTTGGGCATTTTCAACCCCTTCATCATCCCCTAAACATGGACTACCATTGGGGGCGTCTGAGAAGGTACCGGGTGTGTTTAACCACCTGAAAACCTGTACACCGTCCTCAGTTGCTGATTGCAATAAGTTCTTAAAGCCTCCGGCAATGTCCACACCCCCTAACACCCTCAACTGGCATGGGACCAAACCACCCCTTCTCGATTCACCCCTAAGGAAGGTTTTAATCGAGATGTTTATCAGTGCTGCTAATGGGGGGGTCTTCCCCTAACGTTTCAAAAACGGAACTGTGCCTTTGTCACCACCCCTTCCCCTGCAACCCCCATTTGTATGATTTTTCGAATCAGGCCCTTTTTAAGGGCTGAAACGACGTCTTAATCGCTGAAAGGGCTGTAAAGGTCCTTATAAGTAGTGGTGACACGAAATCAACCCCTTCCGATCGATAATTGACATTCTGTCCCCCAAATTCGAAATTTTTGCACCCCCAACCCTCCCTGTCTGGACGCGTAATGCGTCATGGCAGAGTTTTCAGATTTGGATGAAAATGAAGCTTATGGCCTGCAATGGAGCCCAAAACAGCAGGCTGGATAGAAATTCATCGGTAGGTTGGGAAACGGGACCAAAATTTTTCAAAAAAGTGTACAGCCTACAGTAAGTACGCCCATGCATAGGCAACCCACATCACGTCCATGCGTGTGGGTTGCCGATGATCGGCAATAGGTTACAAAGTTTGGCATTGGGAGAAAAATCACGTGATGTGGGTTGCCTATGCATTGGTGTACTTACTAGAGGCTGTTAACATTTTTGAAAACTTTTTGGTCCCGTTTCCCACCCTACCGATGAATTTCCATCCAACCTGCTGTTTTGGGCCCCATTTCAGGCCATAAGCTTCATTTTGATCCAACCCTGAAAACTCTGCCATGACGCGTTACGCGTCCAGACAGGGAGGGTTGAGGGTGCAAAAATGTCAACTTTGGGGGATGGAATGTCAATCAAACATCGGAAGGGGTTGATTTCGTGTCACCACTACTTCTAAGGACCTTTACAGCCTTTTCAGCGATTAAGACCTCATTTCAGCCCTTAAAAAGGGCCTGATTCGAAAAATCATACAAAAGGGGGTAGCAAGGGAAGGGGTGGCGACACAGGCGCAGGTCCTCTTTTGAAACGTTAGGGGAAGACCCCCCATTAGCAGCACTGATAAAAATCTCGATTTAAACCTTCCTTAGGGGTGAATCAAGACGGGGTGGTTTGTTCCCTTGCCAGTTGAGGGTGTTAGGAGGGGTGAACATTGCCGGAGGCCTTAAAAACTTACTGCAATCAGCAACTGAGGACGGTGTGCAGGTTTTCAGGTGGTTAAACACATCCGGTACCTTCTCAGGCGCCCCCAATGGTAGTCCATGTTTAGGGGATGATGAAGGGGGTTGAAAATGCCCAAACGTCAAATGTAACGATTTCAACGTGTTCGTGGAACCTTAAGAGCAAGACTCATTCATTTTCGACTGCTTTGGCAACCTGCGACAAGTCCTACAGCGTTTTTCGCAAACTTCAATTTACGGTTTCCAAAAATGGGCTGGTTTTGGGGGCGCTATCCCGAAACTACACAAGTTGGGGAGTTGTGCTGAAGCATGTGCTTGGTAGGCGTCGGGACAAACGTCATACTGAGATTTCGACCTTGTGCAGTCAACTTTCCAAATTTGGTGGCCTTTGAAAAAAGTGGTGCTTTAATTTTTTGAGCAGTATATCTTCAAAAAGGGATGATCGTTTAGATTTCTAATGTTCTTATCTTCTTTTAATAATAATGTTATTGGATTTAAGTTCCTTTAACTACTCTGGGTTTTAGAAACACCGGGGTGCTAGAATTTTGCTCAGAAGTGGATCTTTAACGTGATAGTAAATCTACTGACATGGTTCCCTTGCATTTGCGCACCCTCAAAAGCCAGCTGATTGCGCCAGGATACGAACCTGCAACCTTTGGCCCAGCAAGCTAGAACGTTACCGTTGAGCCTCGCAGCTAGTCTATCGTGTTTTAGAGGGATGGCCGTTTAGATTTCTAATGTTCTTATCGTGTTTAGATATATCTTCAAAAAGGGATGATCGTTTAGATTTCTAATGTTCTAATATGAAGGAGCTTAATTAAATTGTCTTAATGTTGAAAATTAACTTTTAAATATGAAATCAAAATACAGAGTTAAAATACAAATATTTGCTATCGAATTAAATTTTATTTTAAAGATTTAAAGAAACGTGTTATAGTTAACTATATCATTAACCTAACCGTAAATAACTTAAATATATTTTAAAAACATGAACTTTAATATTCTGTACTTAATCAATGTATAATGAACGTAAAATTGTACGTCACATAACAACAAATAAAAGAAGAATTTTAAGTATAATAATTTAGTTTAGAACTTCTTTATATAGAATATTGGCAGTTCTTCCTTCTGGTGCCTAAATGACTAAGCTACATGGAGAACTTACTATGGAACAGGCAACATAAAATTGTCCGTGGGAGAAACAGTCTTCGCGTAGGTCGATTCCTGCAAATGTTAAACTCTGGCCTTGTGTTCTGGAATGCACGATACGCAGTGAGCGGGCAGACATCCGCAGTTCAAACCCAACTGACAACTCCTGGCGCGATATCAATAGATGCATTGTCAGAGGAAAACTTTCCATGTTACGAACATGGGCCGTATAACCTGTACCGAAAGCTTCTGCAGATTTAACACAAGGCCTATTCTGAACAGCAGTTCCTTGTATTCAGATTTGCCAACATTTTATAGTAACTTTTCATGTGTAATATCTCTGTACTTCAACATGCATTAAAGTGTTTTCAAAATCACGTCTTGTGTAAATGTTGGAAAAGATAGTGAATGTGGTTTTTGGCGGAATGGATACTCGCTCGTAGAAATTATTTTCAGTAAAATAGACTGGTTCGAAATTCTGTAACCCCCGTGTGGGTGCGGGATAGAATACACCCACGGTATGCCCTGCCTGTCGTAGGAGGCGACTAATAGGGTCGACATGGCCGAATAACTTGCCAGTTTTTGATTTGTTCAGATCCCCTGTGGATGGGGAGGGCAGAATTCATCCACGGTATCCCCTGCCTGTCGTAAAAGGCGACTTAGAGGGGGCCTTATAAAGGTCGATTTTGGTTTTCTGGTCCCAGCTCTGGTTTGACCAATAGAAACAAACATGCATGCTGTTAGGGGAAGGGCCACCAGCTTGGCCATCTGGCCAGAAAGCCTAGACGGTATGCCCCATCCCGTCAGGTGGGTGCGCCATGTACCCTACAGTAGTATCCGCCTTACAACGAAGGTCCCTGCATGGCCGAATACTGGAGCAGAATACATCCTGTGCATGCCGAGGGGGAAGTGCCTGTTCGAGGCACTGGGACCCCGGGCAATATCTGCTATGCCAGGTAGGTATTGCCTTGGCTGGGTGGCGCCCACAGTGATAGCCCCCGTTCGGAGTGGGCAGTATTCGGGGAGGATTTCGTCCGGGATGCGTAGTAAACGATCACGGACACCTGTACAGGGTGGCACCCTTAAAAAGCCGTCTCTGGAGTGTAGACCGAATCCCAAGGTGTATACGCCTTGGGATGAGGCATTTAATAAGAAGTTCCCTGTTGACAGGTCTCCTCGCTACCTGGTAGCTACCAGGACAGACGGGGGAGATTTTAAACAGGTAAAATCGATCCTATTTTCAGAGGAAATCGAGGGGAAATATCGCGACCTTAACGGGATTTCCAAGCTCCGGAACGGGCAGCTCCTGCTGCATACCGTTGACCGGCAGCAAACCGAAGCGTTGCTGGAATGCACGCATTTCGGCGAAATTCCCGTTAAGGTTGAGAAGCACGATACGCTAAATGAGGTCCGTGGAGTTATATTCCATCGCGACCTCATTTTAAACAGCGACGCGGAATTGATGCGGGATCTGGGCAAGCGAGGCGTCACCAGGATTAGGCGCATCACCCGGAAAATTGGAAATGATAGCGTCGATACTGGCGCTTTCATTCTTCATTTTGAGGGTGATGTAGTGCCTAGGCAGGTGAAGGTCACGTCGTACCATTGCGACGTTAGACCGTACATCCCTCCACCTATGCGCTGCTACAATTGCCAGAAATTCGGTCATGTTTCTGCCAGGTGCACTGCCAAGGCGGTGTGTAGAGAGTGTGGCAAGGGGACACATGACGGTGTGGGGTGTACGCCTCCCCCGACGTGTCCTAACTGCCAAGGAAGTCACTCTCCGCGGTCGAAGCAGTGCCCTGAGTTCTGCAAGGAAGCAAAGATCCAAGAAATCAGAACATTGGATCGGCTTTCATATCACGACGCTCGAAAGAGATACCGTGATATGACTGCACCCGAATTTCCGGTATCTTTCGCGGCTAAGGTGACGCCACCTATCACCCCTGCCACTTTCGTTCCCCGTGCTGTACCCTCGACGACGAACTACTCTGAGATCGTAAAGTCTCCCCTCGCTGTCCAAGCGAGACCTGTCAGCCCGAAGAAGGTTAAACAACCTTCTTCGGCCATTGTGAAAAAGGCGCCGGTTATACCATCTAAACCGGCGCAATCGGAGAAGAAGTCATCTTCCTCTCCGAAACGGTCGGAGAAGAAGTCTTCCCCTGCCAACGAGGCAAAGAAGACTTCTGCGACCGGGGCTGGATCGTCATCCAGCCCATCTGATAAGACAAAGATAGTGGAGAAGAGGGGGACGGTTCGTCGCCGTCTCTCTCGCCCTCCTGCTGACGGGGTGGCTACTGTCTCTGCTGGCCTTTCCGCTCCCACTACCACCAAGGGAGCGAAGCCTGCCGAAGCCAAGCCCGTCCGTATGGAGGAACTCCCCTATAGAAAAGAAAATAGATCGGCGGAGGAGAGGGGAGCGGTTCAGCGCCGTTTCTCTTCCTCTCCTAAAGGCAGGGCTGCTCACGTATCTGCTAGCCATCCCGCTCCCACCACTACCAGTGGAGCGGTGCCAGCAGGAGCGACCTTGTTTTATAAGGACCCGGCGTCTGTGGGGAAGGGACCATCTACTTCCCCAAACACACGTCGGCGCCGATCCAAGAAGAAGTCTCTTCGGGGCGTGTCGGGGACAGACACCCAGTCTTCGGACCGGGAGAAAGTCCCTCGACACCGCTCTCGCTCTTCCCCAAGGGCGAGACCCGTGAGGTCCGACGACGACCGTGCGCAACCCAAGAGAGCGCCCGCTCCATTTTCTTCGTCTTCGGACGGAGATGTGGAGATTGAGGTGTGCTCTCCTGCCCCATCATCTCCAACTAGAGATGGGGAAGGGTGGCAAACGGTCAAGCATAAGTAGAAGACCCACTTCTACTTAAGTCCACACCATGGCACTATTACAATGGAACTGTAATAGCTATTCTGTTCATCTCGCTGAGTTACGACAATTAATATCTTCGTTTTCGGCAACCATTGTCTGTCTTCAGGAATCCAGGTTTCGTCCTGGACATGAGACAACAATGCGTCACTTCAAACTCTTCTCTAAAGAGCGGATGGACGGAGCTGTGGCCGCTGGTGGCGTCTGCACTCTCGTCCACTCTAGCCTCTTTAGTGAAGAGGTGCCGTTGCGTACTCAGCTAGAGGCAGTTGCAGTTCGTACTTCGTTGCCAGTAATGGCAACAGTATGTAACGTGTACATCCCACCTGATTCTCAGCCGGATTACGACCAGCTGGTGGATCTAGTCTCTCAGCTCCCCCCTCCTTTTCTCCTTCTGGGAGATATTAATGCCCACAACACCATCTGGGGCTCCGCTACCACTAGCGGTAAAGGGAGAGATTTTGAGAGGCTGATCAGGCGGCTGGACCTGTGTCTATTGAACACAGGGGAGCCTACGCACTTCTCTATTGCACACGGTACTTATTCAAGTATCGATATTACCCTGTGCAGTCGTGCGCTGGTTCCCCTGCTACAGTGGGGTGTACACGATGACCTTTGTAATAGTGACCATTTTCCAATTATCGTTACTCTTCCGAACCAGAGAGCCATCGAGTTACCAAGTCGATGGCTTCTCCGTCGGGCTGATTGGCCAACTTTCACGGCACGTGCGGTGTTTGCCGAAGATACCTTTGAGAGTGTCGACGATCATACCATTCACATAACGAATGGTATTTTGACTGCTGCTGAGGAAACAATACCTTCCTCATCCGGCAACTCACGCCGGAAACTTGTCCCTTGGTGGACAGCCGAGATTGCAGCAGCCATTAAAGATCGTAGACGTGCTTTCAAATGCTATCTGAGGCAAAACACTATGGCCAACCTTATCACCTTCAGAAGGATGCGTGCTAGAGCCCGATATCTGATTCGGGAGAGTAAGAAAACGACGTGGGAAAAGTATGTGTCGTCCATGACGGCGCATACTCCTTCATCTCAAGTGTGGACTAAGCTTCGTAGGATCTCCGGACTCCCGACATCACTATCGATACCCGGAGTGTCCATCAATGGGGACATCATCACGGACCATCTCGCCATTGCCAACAGCATTGGCTCGCACTTCTCCGATGTATCCTGCTCCGGGAGTTACGATCCTACATTTCTGACTCTGAAGCGGGAGGCAGAGACTCACCCCTTGTCCTTTGCCACTGCTGCTTCGGAGTCCTATAATGTACCATTCTCTGAATGGGAACTGCGCAGTGCGCTTGCACTGTGCAGGGATACGGCTCCTGGACCGGATAACATACATAATCAAATGTTAAAACATCTGTGCGAATCCAGTATGAAAGAACTGTTGATCCTCTTCAATCGTATATGGATTGAAGGGGAGTTTCCATCTCAATGGCGAGAGGGGATCGTGATACCGATTCCTAAGGCTGGAAAGGATCCCAAGTTTGTAAGCAGCTATAGGCCCATTTGTTTGACAAATGGCCTATGTAAGCTGCTCGAAAAGATGGTGAACCGTCGACTGGTGTGGTTCTTGGAGGATAAAGGTCTCCTGTCTGAGTACCAATGTGGATTTCGCTCTCATAGGTCCACCACTGACCATCTGGTGCGACTTGAGAGCGCCATACAGGAGGCTTTTTTCCGGAAGCAGCACCTAGTCACGGTTTTCTTTGACCTCGAGAAAGCCTACGACACCACATGGCGCTACGGGATCCTTTCCACCCTTCACAAGTGGGGACTCCGTGGTAACTTACCGACTTTCATTGCGAATTTCATGTCCGTCCGACTCTTCCGTGTAAGGGTCGGTAGGACATTATCGCAGTACTATACCCAAGAAAATGGAGTTCCTCAGGGTTCAGTGCTGAGTGTCACCTTGTTCGCGATTGCCATTAATGGCATTGTTGCCGCCGCCGGGTCCGCGGTAGTTCCATCGCTGTATGTAGACGATTTAGCTCTGCATTACAGCTCTGGAAGTATGGCAGTCGTGGAACGGCAATTGCAGCTAGCCATCAACCGGGTCGACAGGTGGGCTCACGACCGGGGTTTTCGTTTTTCAGCAGCGAAAACCTCCGTCGTCCATTTTTGTCGGCTACGGAGGCTACATTTACACCCTGAACTACATCTCAGGGATGCTGCGTTGCCGTTGGTTGACACTTATCGCTTCCTGGGGCTCCATTTTGACAGCAAGTTAACGTGGCAGCACCATATACGGCAATTGAAAATGACATGTCTCAGGAAACTGAACATGCTCAGGTTTCTTAGTGGCACTACGTGGGGGGCTGACCGTGCGGTGCTCCTACGGTTCTACCAAGCCCTCGTCCTGTCCCGGCTAGACTATGGTTCTGCGGCATACGGTTCAGCAAGGCCGGCAACCTTGAAAATGCTGGACAGTATCCACCATAGTGGCGTTAGGCTGGCTACCGGTGCCTTCCGGACCAGCCCGATACCCAGCCTACTCACCGAATCGGGTGTTCCACCTTTAAATTATAGACGCCAACATATGCTTTTAGCATATGCTGCCAATGTGCGTCAAATGCCGCAACACCCGACCTATCAAGCTCTCTTCGGTACCCAAAACCACCAGGGTTACGCCAACCGGCCTCGTGCCACTCGGCCGGTTGGTATTAGACTTGATAGCTCGTGCACTGAAATAGGAGTGGCTGTAGGTCCCTGTACGATCCGGACATCTAGCGAGGTGCCTCCGTGGCAAGTCCCGCGTCCGGAAATTCGGTTAGATCTTCACCAAGGTCCTAAGGTGAACACGGATGCGTCCGTTTACCGGAGGCAGTTCCACAGCATAGTTCACCAATTTCCGGACGCTGGCATTCTATACACGGATGGTTCGAAGGTGGACGAGAAAGTGGGTTGTGCTTACGTTATTGATGGTGCAAATACCAAGATCTCTTTGCCTGAGGCCTGTAGTGTGTTTACTGCGGAGCTCGTTGCCATCTATGAAGCTCTGCAGTTTGCACTACAGGATGCACGAATCCACTTTCTCGTGTGTACCGACTCTTTGAGTTCGTTGCAGTCAATTGCTACATGTTTCCCGCAACACCCCCTAGTGCAGCGAATCCATGACCTACTAGCCGGGCTGTGCCACGCTGACACTCGAATCACCTTTCTGTGGCTTCCAAGCCACATGGGAATTGCGGGAAATGAGTTAGCGGATCAAGCTGCAAAAGAGGCGGTATCACTACCACCTCGACCAATGGAGGTACTCGCTAGAGATATTCGCTCTCAGTTACGCCTACAAGTTCTGGCTTTTTGGGAGAGTCAGTGGCTAGCTGACCCACTGCCCAGTAAACTGAGAGCGATCAAGGGAACTACTCGCGTGTGGCGGAGCTCCTTCCGGGTCCGGAGGGAGTCCGTCATTTTGTGTAGGCTAAGGATAGGTCGTACAAGATCCACCCACTCATACCTAATGAGAAGGGAAGACCCCCCACTTTGTACCTGTGGAGCCGTATTCACCGTGGCCCACATTTTCACCGAGTGTGTGGATCTTGCTGACTTACGAAGAAACCTTGGTTTGCAGACGACACTCAAACTTATATTAGCCGATGACGTGGTGGCTGCTGATCGCGTTATCCGCTTTATAAGTGAGAGTGGGTTAGGGCCAGCAATCTAAATTTTCCAGTGAACATTGACTCAACGACTTGTTCGTTTTTGAATGATAATGTTTTGTTTTTTCCGTAATTTTTGTTAATTTTTATAATTTTTATTTTTTATTTAATTGTTTGTTTTTGTTTTATTAATTTTTGGTCTTTTGAAATTTAGATGTCCACCTCAAAATTTTAAATTCAATTCAAAATTTGTATTCTTTAATCTGTGTTAAGAGGGGCAGATGACCTCGTAGTTCCGCCCCTTAAAACAACAATAACTAACTAACTAAATTCTGTAAGTACATATCGAGGTTTGTGACGACGGGATGCCTTTAGTCAGCGACGGCTCGTGGGGTGTAAGTTCGGTGAAGCCCAACACACGCTCATGTGCAGTAAACGCATAGATTTTGAATAGGTGTGTTGGGTTATCTAGCTAGGAGGAAATCTGGTATCGGAGTAGTATAGTACTTAAGACTTGTGATATTGCATCATCACGACCGGATATTGTGCAATATTGATGACGTCATAGCCCTTTTGGTGACGTCATGGGCCCTTAGAGCGAGCACGTGGCTATATTTCCAAAATTAGGAATGTTACAAAAACGTTTGTTTGACATAAATGAATGGTCTTGAGCTGCTCTAGCCCCAAACCAAATTTCAACTCTCTAGGACAAAAACAAAATTAATTTTGAAAATAGGCTATATTTCCAAAATTAGGAATATTACAAATAGGTTTGTATGACATAAATGAATGGCCTTGAGCTGTTCTAGCACCATACCAAATTTCAACTCTCTAGGACGAAACAAAATGAATTTTGAAAATAGGCTATATTTCCAAAATTAAGAATGTTACAAAAAAGTTCGTTTGACAAAAATGAATGGCCTTGACCTGCTCTAGTCCCACACCAAGTTTCAACTCTCTAGGACAAAACAAAATGAATTTTGAAAATAGGCTATATTTCCAAAATTAGGAAATCTATAAAAGAGTTTGTTTGACATAAATGAATGGCCTTGACATCGTCTAGCCCCATACTAAATTTCAACTCTCTAGAACAAAAGAAAAAGAATTTTGAAAAATGCTCATTATTTTGGAAACTATGAATTCTACAAAAAAGTTTGTTGATCATAAATGAAAGCTCTCTATCCCCTCTACCAGTAAACCAACTCTCAGGTCTATAGGACAAAAATGAAAAAAAATGTTCAAATGGGGTCTTGTTAGCAGAAAGTTTTGGGTGTACTAACATTTGAATGATACTATATGGGCGCGACGCCCATGGAGAGCCAGTTGGTTATCCACACGCGTTTGCTTAGTGCTCCGCATGTGTTAGCAGCAAGAAGAGATTGACCTTTGACCGCTTGAAGCAGATAACCTTTGCCCGCGGCTTGTTATCGTTCTTTGGCTGGCGCGAGCAAGCCGAACGTGGGGGGTCCGGCTTGCTAATCCATATAGGACGTGCAGCTGTTAGTTAACATTTTGTGTGTGCTTGCATACTCTGTGGTCTCATTCTGCATAGACCGTTTTATAACACAAATACAAATATATCTTTGACTGCATGAAATGCATATTGGCTTGTTTGTTTTAAATTCTTAGCCATCATTATTGAACTCTGAAATTATTTTAATGAGAGAACAAGTTCGGATGTCAGTTCACAAAGCTCCATTCATGTGATATGTTTAATGAGCTTTTTGTTTCTTTAACTTCATAATATATATGAGCAGAGATGGTTTGGGAGCCATAGTTGCTCTCATCATGAATGTAATTGAATGTGTTATCGAGAAGTTGTGCCGCATAGGAGAGATGAAATTAATAGCAGAGCGAGCGAGGGCGCTAAACTTCAATTATCTTATATCGGCTGTAAGAGTAGAAGAAGGAATAATCATAAACAATTTAAGTGTTCAAGAAAGAGAAATTTTCGAGTTTGAAGTGAAGGAAATAGTGCCAGACCGACGATAAACTGCTGATTTAATATTAAATGGACTAAATATTGAGATTATTAATGTTTTGATTAATAGACTTCGAGAATTCAGAGTGAGGGGTGAGGAAACTATTAGTATGAGTCCTTTTCATGGACTGAGGTTGGGGGATTTTATGACTCCTCCGCCTCCTCTAACAGAAGAACGTGACGAAGAGGATGAGGAGTGTGTTGGAGAAGAAGAAGAAGAAGAAGATGATGATGATGATGATGATGATTGTCAAATCATTAATTAAATGGACAGGGGTCACTGTTTTTATTTAAAATGTCACATTTTTTTTAATATATTTATTTCGATCATTTGTGGTTTACGATAATTATATAATACGAAAAGTGAAAAAAAAAGCTAAGATCTTCGTTCTTAAAGTGGTAAGTAGTTCTTTTTCCGCCAAGATGCTGAGAATTGAAGAATCTCTCTGCTGAGTTGAATATGCTGGTGATCTTGTGTGGAAGGTAAGTACAATCATTCTTTTATTTCTTGAGTGTGTTGGTTTTAGTGAGCTGAAAATATATATAGACACATTAATAATAATAATATTTTTTGCGATGAATTAAAAAACTTACATTGTTTTAATCAGAATATGTTTTTGTTCGAAATCCAAGAGTTGTGAGTTGAATCGAATCCTAGCCAAGATACGAAGGCTCAGGTTCCGTTTCTACGTAGTACTTTGTCAACTAAGTAAATATTAGGATGTTTTGTTCGTTGTAATTCTGCTTCATAAAATGCCCCAAATATCGGCAAATTTGTATTATCTTTTAAAAGATATGTTCGTGGATTAGTATTTTGAACTTTATAAATTGTAAATAATTCCGTAGTCCAATTAGCTTCATACCCCTTGCTGAAATGTTTCTTGATTTTTGATATTCTTACAATGTCGCCAATTTTATACTTTGGTTTTCTTAAAGTTTCATTATATTGTGTTGGCAAGCGGGGTTGATTGTTTCTTTTTACATCAATAGGTTTCATGCCAATGCTGCGATGTATTTTGTGATTATACTTTACTAATAACTCAGGCAAAATATTTACCCATCTGTATGAACCACGTGTTGTGAATTCTTTCCTCATCGATTCCTTAAGAGTTCGATTAAATCTCTCTTCCACGCTCGCTTTAATGGAGCTCCATGTGGAATAATTCTTTAGATTTTGTTTCTGAGACCATGTTTTGAATTCACTGTTACAAAATTCTGTTCCTCGATCAGTGTGAAAATAATTTGCTAATCTTTTACTTTGAGAATAAACAAATTTTAAACTTTTTACAATCTCACTTCCTTTTTTGGTTTTAAGAGGAATTGCCAATGCATATTTTGAGTAAACGTCAATAATGGTTAATAAATATTTAAATTCATTATTCCATTTTGCAAGTTTTGACATGTCCACAAGATCAGCTTCATTGAGGTCATCGATTCCTTTGCTAATAACATGTCGTCTTTTAAACTTTTTTCTAAGAGGTGCATGAAGTTCTGCAATTTCTCGTCTGATTTCGTTCATAGTTATTTTCTAAACAAAGATTTATAACATACTGTGCATTGTTTTACAAATGTTTGAATTTTTATTCAATATATCCTGCATTTCTTAGTTCTTCTTCAATTGCAAAGATTTCGCTGTCAAGTCCTGTGTGACCTGCAGCTTTCGATGCAATTATTTTTTTAAGTCTTGATACTAATTCGTTGGTTAATTCCAATAGACAAATTCAATATTGTGTCCTCCTTCGAATTTCAAAATGGCTTGTGGTGTGATGTGTTTCTTTTGACCATATCCAGTATGCATCGTAGTATTTGCTTCTTCAGTCTCACCTGTTGTTTTTATAATTCTATCCATGCCTTCAGTAAGAAGGGGTTCAATTATATTTTTATACTTATGAGATTGTGTTCCTCTCGGAGCTGCAATGCTTGCATAATTTCTTTTGTGCACGTTTGAAACATTTAATAATTTCAAATAAGAACTTAAATCACTCCTATATATTAGAGAGTGATCTGGTACTTTCCTTTGAATCAATTCAAGTAGACCTTCTGTTATAGGAAATTTTTCACCGCCAACTTTTATCCACTTTTTATCAAAGAAAACTCGTTCACGTCCCAAGTATTGTTTATCATTTCTTATCGTTATACCAAATGTTCTATCCACGTTTTGATTAATGAATGGATCAAAGTAGCGGTTAAGTAGTGTAATTATTTTGATGCTATCTCCATATTCTTCGTTTTAAGTAGCAGTTGATTCAGAATCACCATTTTTTTCTTTTTTAATTTTTTTTAGTTGACGTTGTATTAGCAACAGCTACAAGCTGATTTAATGAATTTGTTACTGGTTTATACTTAGTCTCTATATCTAATTCGTGACGTCTAACATCATTTTGAAGTGAAAGATACTTGTCTGTCACATCTTTTTTTAAGCGAGAAAGTTTATGCTTTACTCGACTTTCAACTTTAATCTTAGAGCTCTTCTCCATGACTAAACTAAAATTGTAGTTGTTTTACTTATTTATAGTATATTCAAAATCAATTTGAAGAGGCAGATCGTTGGTTTTATGTTTTTCAGGGTCTCTAAGTCGAAACTGTATTTCATCTTGTTCTTCAACTACAATGTCACTGCCATCCAGTTCAATCTCTTGACGTATATTTAAAATTGCATACACAATTGGAGATCTTGGTGAAACAAAAATTGGTTTTAATATACCTTTATAGGGAAGTTGGTACTGTTTATTATGATTATGAAGCGTGTATACCGGTGAATGGATTGATGGTGTGTTGGAGAATTTCAGAATAAATTTAGATAAGTTCTTTTTCTTTACTTCATCTTGTAAAATACCATATTCTTCTTTGGATGCGGTAAAACTTTCGAGTGGTTCTTTGTTAACCAATTGCTCAATTTTTTCTAGTTCAGTTTTTAACTTGTTATATTCATCTTTGGATGCAGCAACGTAACTTTCAAGTTATTCTTTTTCAACAATATTTAGATTGTTAGCAACACCCTCAATACGAGTTTGTAAATTGCTTAAAATTTATTTTAGTTGATTAACTTCAGTTCGTGAAGCAGCATAGTGTTCAACAAACCGTTTATTTGTTACATCTTGGTCGTTAACAGGAAACTCGACATTTGTTTGTTTTTGATGTTGTAGATTGTTTACAGTCTGTTTCATTTGTTCAAATTCATGTCATGAAGCGGCATATTGTTCAACAAACGTCTTATTTGCAACATCGTTATCGTATATGGGATTGTTTACATGAGTAATTCGTCTACTCATCATATTTAAAGTCCCACCATCGTCTACGTTTAAGAAGTTTTGTTTATTAAGTTTAGTGATTAAGTCTTCTAGACCTTTTCGAGAAGCAGCAAAGTTTTCTAAATAATATTTGTTTATTGCATCTAAAGAATCGATTGGTGGAGATATGTTTGTTATTCTTCTATTTAACATATCGACGGTTTCATCATCTTTGTTTATATTCAAAAGAGATTTTTAATTTCATCGAGATCTTTTGTTACATGAGATTTAAGAAAAGAATACGATACCGCATCTTGATTTTGAATTGGTTCTTTAACATTTATTATTCTTTTGTTACCCATGTCGAGACTATCATCATCAAACGGAAAGTGATCCTCGGAAAATTCGCTCACTAAACCATGAATGAATTCTACTCGTTGTAACACTTCGGTTATTCGGTTTTCCAGATATTTTTTTATATTCGATGTATGTTGCTGCATTGCAATAAGGTTTACTGCATCATTTGCAGATGCTGGTAAAGCTAAGCCTGCGAGACGTTTGTTTTCAAAGTCAAGTTGTTGTTTCTCTATTTTACAAATTGAAAAAAATTAAATCTTTAAGGTCGTTAATGTTTCGTTGTATGTCTTCTTTAGACTCAATTTTATTTAGCTCATTCAATAACTTCAGTACATAACCTTTGTTGCAAGCATCTTCAACATGTATGGGTGTTCCAACATCTTTTAACCGTTTGCCGTTAATACTTAGATGTCCGTCGCTTGTTGTTGTTACTTGATTTCCATATTGCAGTAGCTTATCATCAACATACGATTTAGTTGCAATATCATGGCGTGAAGTTGGTGGTCTGATATACACGTTATTGATTTTGTTAAACGATGTCATAGTTAGGTTGTTAACCACACAAAAAGTATAACGCGAATGAGCATTTAGCTCTTTTGAACTATTATTTATAACTGAAAATAAACATCAAATCCATTGCGATATCGACCATTTTGTAAATCGCTATCTTTATCGATAACCAAAAAGCCAAACTTAGAGTTTTGCCAACAATAAGAACAAATATCAAAGAACTGATCATAGCTCATATCTGTATTTACATGATCGTTATATACATGACGCAAGTTTGTTCCGTCTTGTTTAAAAAGAATTAAAAATTAGCGTTATCTCTAATTAGATGTTTAGGTACACAAGAATATGTTTCACAAAGATAAAATACGTCAACATCGTGATGACGACCTCTACTGAAATAATATTTCATGTATTGTAGTTTCTTGCTGGCTACATCATCAAAAACAAATATAGAGTTTGTCTAGGCATAACTTCATAATTATCAGAAAAAATCATTTTTTATTTCTTTTATAGAGTCCAAAAACTTTTTTAATTCAACATACTTACTTTGAGCAAGTGATTTAGAATAAATATGAACGTTTTCAAAACGAACTCCATTTTTGTGACATAATAAATTTATCATTACGTTTGTTTTGCCACAGTTCGATGGACCGCAAATGATACTTCGAATAGTGTTCGGTAGTAAAACACCATGCTTTCTTTTTTCACTTTTACTCTGGTTTTCACCATTAGTAAATGAAATTACTGGTAGAGTGTTTGACTGCTTAACAAACTTCAGCATGTCAACGTTTACGTCTGAGAATGCACACTGCACAAAAAATCACATCACATCAACATATATTGTTTCCATAAGTATCATAACTTGTATTATATGGAACAATAGTAGGATTTTCAGGATTTAAATCAACGTTGCCGACGTAAAACCCTCTTAAATATAGACAATAGGGTGCCCATTTTTATGATCATTTAAAGGAATATCGTTTTCTCTCCAATTTACAATTTCAATCTTACAGAATATACATTTCACCTTATCACCATGACCGGTAAAATAAAATCCTGCTGATACTAAACAAAGTTCGTTTGGACAGGGAAGAGGCCAATTTTGAAAAGTTTTAAGTCTTTCATATTCAGATTTTAATTCTATGCTAGGAGAAATATTGTTTACGTAAGGGCAAGAAAAAGCCCATTTCTTATGGTCTTCAAACGGATCATCATCTTCTTCCCAATAACTAAGTTGCAGATTACAGAAAGCACACCTGACCATATCCTTATATCCATAATAGTAAAATCCTACAGCTGCCAACCATGCAGTGTACGTAAAACTGTCTGAAGACCAGTTCTTAAATGTTTTTAGCCGATCTCTTTCAGATTTTAAATTCATTCCTTTTTGACTCAATATCATTTGCATTATCTGTCTCTTGGAATACTTTACACAATTAAAATACTTCATGATTCTGCTTTACTTCACAAATAAAGATGTTCACCACACGAAGCTAAATGTGAACTGATATGAATCAACAAAACACGCTGGCTAATAAGCATGATTTCCGTGTGTTGGGTTGGCCGAGCGGTCTAAGGCGTTAGACTTAAGATCTAATTTTCAGAAATTGAAAGCGGGGGTTTGAATCCCTCACCTGACAATATTATTTTATATACATGTGGAGTGAGGAGGTGTTAGATCATTAAAAAAACACTTTAATGTGAAGTGGTACAAAGACCTTTCCTTCTTTATTCATTTAGAATTACAATTAATACAATTTTATTTCTCTTGTATGAGTGTTGAAGTAATCTCATTCTTTTAGTTGTCCTGATGAGTGTGTGTTGAGATGATCTTTTTCTTTTAGTTGTCCAGATGTTTATTTTCTGTAGACAAAAATATACACTGTGTTAAAAAAAAGCAAACAAAATATGTATAGGTGTCAACTAGTAGATTTAATGAATTACCTTTTATGGATAGCGATTACAGTTATCACATTTGCAGCGAAGATGAAACAGTTGAAATTTTCCTTTTAGATGATCTGGTAGATGTTCCCACTCCAGACGAATTCGTTGTGGCTCATATATAGTCAGTATGTTTATAGGAAAGTAGATCCAATCAAACTTATTAAAACCTTGAAGTCCATTGTTTCGAAACTTGTTTATTATCGAACAAACGATTTTCATTGTTAGTTTTAATGTAAATCTTTATTTATCAAGTGAGAAATACAATACAAAATACAAATCATCTTTTGAAATGCTTGTCACATGTCACGCGAACACGCACAGACTTTGCACTGACTCGTCTTTTGTTCTCTTCTTTATTGTACATGTCTATTTCACCAGGTGGCACTACTGTGCTATTTTTCTTTCAAATATTAACACTTCCTCCAAGGAAAATTCAAATACAAATAAAAAAATAAACAAGATGAACTATTGAACACTTTTCAGCCTCTAAGATGTCATCTTCTGCATGCCAATCCTCTCACGCAGCATCTCGAATCTGACCCTCTCCAGAGGTTTAGTTAGAAGATCAGCTAATTGATTGGTCCCGTCGATGTGCTCCAGCTCAAAGTCTCCGTTCAAAAATCTTTCCCTCACATAGAAATTACGTACCTCAATATGCTTGGATTTTCGATGGTACTCCGGATTTTTAGCCAATTTAACAGCACCAGCATTGTCGATGTAAAGCGTAAGAGGTTTGTCAGCAGTTCCCAGTAATTCAGAAAACAGTCTTTTCAGCCAAATCAATTCCTTTGCTCCTTCACTTGCAGACACAATTTCAGCTTCAGTTGTCGATGTTGACACAGACTTCTGTAACTGACTTCTTCACGATACAGCTCCATGATTGTAGGTCGAAATGACACCCGTCATTGAACGTCTCGTCCTCTTGTCACCGGCGTAGTCAGCATCACTGTAGACCTTCAAAACGTCCTCTTTCCTATAGACGATTCCATGGTTCACTGTGCTCTTTAAATATCGAAATATCCGTTTCACTTGACTCCAGTCTTGAACTGTATGATTCTCCATGGCTCGAGCAGCTTTGTTGACCGCGAATGCGATATCTGAACGAGTAGCTGTAGTCAGGTACATCAAGGATCCCACCGCCTCACGATAAGGAACCCTGGCCGAAACCTTTTCTCCGTCTTCACTTTCTTCGCGTCCAACTGGGGTAGACACTCCATTTGACTCGGCCATCCCAAATTTTTCTAGAATTTCCCTCGTGTATTCCTCTTGACTGATTGCAATTGATCCATCATGGTTTTCTTGTATCTTCATGCCCAGGAAATTGTTGAGAGATCCTCTGGTCGTGTGAAATTCCTGCTGAAGTTTTTCCATGAACTGCTTGATGTCTTCTTCGTTGCCAATTACCAGACCATCATCCACAAAGATTACAACAGCCAACCACTTTCCATTTTTGTTGCTGTAAAAGAGACAAGGATCAGCTTTGCTGTTTTTGAATGCAGCTTTCTCCATGAATTTTTTGAAACGCTTGTTCCAGCAGCGTGGAGCCTGTTTTAAACCATATAAGCTTCTCTTTAGATGACACACTCGGCGAGTACCGTCCTGATGAACTTCTGGCTGTTCCATGAACATATCTTCTTCAAGCTCGCCGTTCAAGAAGGCCGTCTTGACATCAAATTGACCAAGTTTCATCTCCTTTTCAACAACTACTGCCAACAGAGCTCGAATGGTATCATACCGTGCAACAGGGCTGAATGTTTCTTCATAATCGATTCCTTGCTGTTGCACATAGCCTTTGGCTACAAATCGTGCCTTGAAGCGAACTTCTCCACTGTCCGTTGTCTTCTGTCGAAGAACCCACCGATTTTTCAGGACCCGTGCACTATTTGGACGCTCAACCAATTTCCAGGTATCATTTTCCTTTAAGGACTCCAATTCTTCATTAATTGCTTTCAGCCACTGATTTTTATCACTAGACTGCAGCGCTTCCGAGTATGAGTCAGGATTCTTTTCAGCGATAGATGGTCCAGCCATGTACATGTAATTTCCACTGATCATCCACGATGGCTTCTTACTTTCACGTTTGCTTTTCCTTCTTTCTTCAGTCTCTCCTTCTTCCTCATCTTCGCTTCCTCCGGAACTGGATGCCGAAGTAAAATCTTCAATTTCGCTTAAGTTCTCATCTGACTCTGACCTCCTCTGTAGGCCTACATCAGACGATGAATTAGACTGATTCCGCTCCACACGTTCTTCAAGCGTCACTTCAACCTTTCCGGCGTTGGCGCGCAGATTGCAGACAACTTCAGGTTTGAATTTCACATCATGGCTTAGAACAACCTTTCCCTGAGTTGGAATCCAGACTCTAAATCCATCCCTGTCGTTCACGTACCCAACCAGATGTCCAAAAACAGCTTTGTCGTTGAACTTTGAGCGAAAATTCTTGTCGATATGCACGTAGCATTCTGTTCCGAAGATCTTCAGATGACTGAGACTTCCCACTGGTCGTCCATACCACAATTCATAGGGAGATTTGTTTTCAATGGATGACTTCCCAGTGCGATTCAGGAGGTACACCGCAGTGTTGCAGGCTTCAGCCCAAAGTTGTTTCGTTAACTTCCTGGGATTCAGCATAGATTTTGCGCACTCCACAATCGTCCGATTTTCACGTTCCGCAACTCCGTTTTGTTGTGGTGTGTACGGCGTAGTAATGCTGTGTTCTATGCCTCTGCTTGCGAGTAGTTCAGAAACCTTCTTATCAAATTATTTTCCTCAATCACACCTGAACAGCTTCACGACGTGTCCATTTGTTTTGGCTTCATTCAGGAACTGTTCCAGAACGGTGTATACTTCACTTTTGCGCTTTAAAAAGAAAACTCGTCGAAACTTGCTGAAATCATCCTTGAAACATACGTAGTAGCGTGCCTTTCCAAGAGATTCAGTAGACATTGGTCCATTCACATCGGCGTGGATTTGTTCACCGGTGGCTGTTGGTCGATTCAATCGTGTCTTAAATGACAGTCGATGCATTTTTCCCAGTGCACATCCATCGCAGAAATCCCCTTTACACATGTCTACATTGATGTTCATCTGCTTCAGTACATTCTTGACATGCGCTTTGTGTTGATGACCAAATCGTTCATGGTAGATCTGCAGCTTGTCCGACGATGTAGCTAAATTCACTTGAATGGGTTGCGCCGGTTTCACGACGCGCATGTCAAGTACATACAGACCATGACTCACACGTCCAGCCATCATCGCCTTTCCAGTAACCTTGTCTTCAATTCTAACAGTTAGGTCGTCAAGTCTTGCACAAAAACCTTTCCTTGCAGCAGCTTTCACAGAAAACAGATGAGCCATTGGATCGGGAACATACAAAACTTCAGTCATCTCAGCACTCAACCAAGCGTTGTTCAGCCGCACTTGAATGTTTACAGTTCCTTTGCCGTGAGCTAGCATGCTCACACCTTGTTTTCCTAGCAAAATCTTCTCTGGAGCAGCAAACTTGACGTATGTTTTAAAATACTGTTTGTTCGCGGTGATGTGATTTGTGGCGCCACTGTCGCAGTACCACTCGTCGGCTTGAACAATGTCGCCGTCTAACGCACTCATCGCATGTGTCAGAAACGAAACATTGTTTTCCTTATTTTTGTTTCTAGTGTCACCCTCTTTCTTCTTCACTGGACATTCACTTGCCCAATGGCCCAATTCCTTACATTTGAAACATGGAAACTTCTGCTTTACTCGTTGAACATTTTTCTTCGACTTGTCATCAGCGCTGCCTTTGCCACTGCCATACTGGGAATGCTTCTTGGGTGCACTACGTACCACAAACGCAGTCGATTCCACGTTTCCTTGGTCACGCAGTTCAATCGTGCACAATTTTTCAATCAACAAGTTCACAGTTTGATTTTCCGTCGGAATCGTGTCCCACACATCCTTGAAATTATCATATTCTTTTCCCAGCGTGGATAAAATTCGACCGTTCAAAATCCTTTCAGATAACGTGTTTTCGTTGTGATTTTGTAGTTCGTCGTTCAGATTCTGATAAAGCTTCTGTAACTTCGCGACATGGGTGCTGATGTCCTCCTTGTCGTCACGTGTCACTCGGAAGAATGACTCGATCAACATGTTCAGTCACTGCGTACTGCTTCGTTCGAACCGTGCGCTCAATTTTGTCCAAATTTCACTGGCATTGGTGCACGTCAACACGAGCTCGGCAACAGATTTTCCTAGCGCACCTGCTAGCAAACTGGCCGCTTTCGCGTCTTCTTTCAACCACTGCTTATATGCCGCTTTTTGTTGCCCAGTTGAATCTGCCGGCAACACAGGACACTTTTTCGAACCATCAACAATATTTTCCAATTCATACGACCGCAAAACCATCAACATATGCCATTTCCACTTTGCCCAGTCTTCAGGTCCTTCAAGTTTATCCACTTGAACTTTGTAGTCACTGCCGGCTGCCATTTTGAGGTTATCCTTACTCACAAAAAATACAGCACGTGTTCCACAGGCGCTCAGCTTCAGATCCACTCACGAGATAATACCATTTACACGTGTCCTGGGTCCATAACCTGTTAGTTTTAATGTAAATCTCTATTTATCAAGTGAGAAATACAATACAAAATACAAATCATCTTTTGAGACGCTTGTCACATGTCACGCGAACACGCACAGACTTTGCACTGACTCGTCTTTTGTTCTCTTCTTTATTGTACATGTCTATTTCACCAGGTGGCGCTACTGTGCTATTTTTCTTTCAAATATTAACATTCATGATGCCATCAGAAGAATTTAACCACTGTTGAACAGCATTGACATTAAATTTAGCACAACTATTGCTTCCCATTGCAGGAGATGGTAAATGTTTTGGACAATCTGTAGGTAAACGTTAGCTATGCTTCAACATTAGATCTGACATTCCATCAATCGTATTAAAATCGATTAATGACCCAGGGGAAAGGTTTTTAGTGCAAACAAAGAAAATTCATGTGGCAAATTATATACAACTAAATATTCATATTTAGATTTAATTGAGTCAAAAAAAAGAAAGAGTTTTTTCACAATACGGTGCGACCCATGTGAACACAGGACTGAATTAAGGTATATTGCTGTTATTTAACATACAGTAAGCAAGTTCCAAACTGCCGTTTGGTAGCTTGCGAATGTCTGCAACTATTGGCTGCTTCTTATTCCAAGTGCCAGCATCAGTAGAAGGAGAGTTTGTTGTTGTCAATTCCATGATTGCAACTAAAGTGAGAATACTTATTTACTTGCTTGCTTATAACTTAGCAAATGATGGTTTAGATAATTACTTCATTAGTTAATGGTCTGTGTGATATTTGACGATCATGAATAAGAACACAATAAAGATTTGTATCTTCAGGTATATTCTCACTTGTCTCGATTTCAATTCGCACATCAACTGAAGATGTCTCCACTGCCTCCACTTGCTCGAGGCAATTAATTAAAATAATCGGACAATGAGACTTGAATTCATCTCGTGAAACTAGAGTCTCTGAACGAAAATCATCGATCTGATAATATACATTGCGAAATTTAACAAACATGTCATACAATTCGCTGTAGTCATTTATAGCAATTTCAGAAGTTGGCATTTCATAGGGATAAAAAATTGAATTTAAAAAAACTCTTATAGATTTAATGTTACAATGGTAAAAATTGGAAGAGCACGTATTTAGTACATTTCTTTTAGTTCGAAAACCTAATAAAAATTGACGCGGTTTTTGAGTTTCAGAAGTTGTCATTACAGTCCAACTATATTTAGTTGTTCTAGGAAGAGATGGCAAGACATGAACATCCCATGATCGAAAACCAACTTGAATGGGAATATTTTTCTGCATTAGTTTTAATCTTTTAATTTGTTCTTCGTCCGATAATAATAAAACAGGAATTTTTAGATAAACTTTAAATAACTTGACCTTAGAAATATCATTTTCGGTTGCAGATTGCAACGCACGTGCGTCACTCGACGATCGGAGAAGTATTAGCTCATGCTTGCAGTTTAAAATCGGCTTTCTATAATTCTCTGCTAAACCTAACAGGTTGCTTAGAGGAAATATTACATGGAAACGTTTTGTGATACTATCAACAATATTTGCTTCACTTGCTGGTGTTGTTAAAGGGGGAAATAACCAGCATTTTGTAAAGCGGTAAATTCGTTTTTTTAATATGATGCAAAAGTTTTTATAGAAGTTGTTATACCTAGATGGCGTGTACGATCAATTTCTATACCATTTATCATAACGCGAATTTCGCCAAAACGATTACCCCCAGAATTTTGGTCAGGATGTGCTGTAGTAGAAGCAGCCGGATTTACGTTATAAGTAATAATTTGTCCTTCTAAGTGAAGAACACCTTCTGATAATAAAACTATGTTTTCTTCATTTTGAATCGGTATTGGAATTTCATCATTATTTTCGAATTTATTAGCTGAATAAGGTTGATAAACTCTTTCTTCTCGTCGTATAACTCTGTTGTCAACCTCTCTTTTACCCGTTATGTTAAACATGTTAACAGCTTCAAATATAGATAGAAACTAAATAAGATTAACAATTGCATATATATTTATATTGAAATTAAAGTACGCGATAGCCTAAAGACTGTAAGAAATGTTTCTTGTTAGTCGATAACTGTTTCTTAGATTTTAAGGTGCGATGGCGTTGTTTGGTTGTTGTTGTTTTTTTTTAGAAATTTTAGCTGATTGATTTATATTTCTTTTTCGAATCAGAGTCGACTTCGTTTTTTTCAAACTTTGAGTATTATATAGTATAACCATATTTGTGAATGTCTTCTAGTAAGCTTACTCAAGTAGAATGAAAATATAACAGTATTTCATTACTTTATATAGCAAGATATCGTGCTGGACGAATAATTAATTCTACAGTTAAATCTTCATCTTTTAAATCAATGAGCTGTTGAAGATGGTCTTCAAGTTGCACAGACACATGTTGAATAACCTTGCTGTTCATAGGCAAAAAATTATTTGTTGTTGGTTGTACAACAATCGGATAACCAGCATGAACACGAGCTTTAAAATTATATAAAGAGTGTGTTGGTTTATGGTTCAAATAAGAACTCGTACCAAGCACAAGGTTGCAACATACTCGAATATTATTAACAGTGTTAATTTTAATCATATATTCACAATGATGAGTTGTGTTTGCCTCGAACTTTTTATGAGAAAATCCTAACAAATCTGCAATAGAATCTGCAACACCAAAATCTATAGCAGAGTTTTTCGAATATAGTTTATAATTAGAGAACACTTTATCATAATTAATATAAATATATGAAGGAAATTTGTCTTTTTCACCAAATAAATGTGCCAATAAATGTGCTAGTAATAATTCATTAATCTTTGCACTTAATTGTTGAAACGTATAGCTAGCATCGGGTATTATTAAAATTGATGTATCCACATCGTTCATCTTTATGGCTAAAACGTTATTATTTTCGTTAATTTTTACTTCACTTTCGATTCTATTTCGATCAATCTCAATTTCCTTTTTATTCTCTTTAGGGTAAACTTTCTTTTCAATACCTAAAGCCTCTGCTACACTGTTGGGTACACTGAAATCAATATTAAACGGAGAAGACAAAACAAGACGGTTGCGTCCTTTTCCATTTATATCCTCTTCCAAATAAAGATTTGTTTTTTTGTATATGATTTGTTATAAGTTTCGACAATGAGTGATAACTAAGTAAATCATCAAATGTTGAGGCTAGATCTTCAAATTCATAAATACCTGGTGGTACCACTAAATCAATTGATAAAAAAAATTAGTAAAATGTATGCGAAATTTATTATTTCGGTTGGTAACATTTCGAATAGAATTAGATGTATACAAACCTGCAAGTCCTATTTCAAAAAACTCTGCTCCTACAAGATGAATAGGGTTCTCCAATGTAACATCAGTCTTTGAGCCTTCAAGAGTTATCCGTCTTTCGAAAGCCATCTTTGAAATGTTTAAAGACGGTCTGTGTTCCCCTAATTTATACAATACAAGAAGACTAAACATGAATGTCCACAAATCGATGAAGTAATTGATTGATATGAATGAAAATTATATTGTAGATAGCAATTTTAAGACATGTTAAAATTTCTAATGGCGGTCTTAAATTATCGATACTAGCAAAATAATGCACGTATTTACCTCGTTTACTGAAAGTCACCCAATCTGAACCAGATTTAACCATCGGTTCAAGGTTAACAATACAGTTTTCATTTTTCCGAGGATGTCTTGGAAACGTATCTCGCATAAAGACTCCTCTAAAATTTGGAATCTTTAATTGCTGTGCGTATTTAGCTAAATCGAAATTACTTAATGCTTTATTTGGTATTTGCTTAATTATCTTTTGTATGCAGGAGGATTTAAATAAATGCCTTGACCTGCTTTTCCTCGCATTGCTTCTATCATTCGATTGTGTGTTTTCATTTCTTTTAATTCTTCTTGTGCAGCTTTCGCTTTGTTTATAGCAGACGCTACCCCGGCTGCTCCACATGCTAGACCCCCCAAGCCCGACAAGGCTGCAAATACGGAAGTAGGGGTAAAATACCACCTTGCTTTTTTGATGCTCTTTTTTAAAATCTTTTCTTGTTTTTTTTTTTAAATTTAATTTTCGTTTACCTCCTCCATTCTTAGACTTAGCTTTCATTATGCCACTGACTGTTAGTGCAGCCGCTCTCTCTCCTAATGATGCGTCACGAGATTTATACGAGATCAAGCTTTTGAAGCTAAAATTTTATCAGCCTCTCTTCTTTTGTTTGAATCTTTATGATTTGCGTAAGCAATGTCGTGCTCTTTGCACGCTTTGTCTAATATATTTATTCCTGGATCACCACGGCTCAATCGCTTTTCTAATTTTGTTCATGGTCCACAATATTCATATTCCGGGATATGTAATTCCACGGGTAAATTATCAATAGTTTTATTAAGTACACGACTAATTAATGATCCACTGCCTGATCGTTTATATTGAGTGGCAGAGTTGCTCCTCTTACAACGCATCATTACTAAATGATAAGTAATATAATGTAATTATATATATATTTCAGGAAAATGGGAATGGTGGGGGGGGGGAGATGTAAATAATACACACAATTTGGGTTATTATTTATTCTCTTTCTCATAAGCAAAGGAACACACAAAAATTAGTATTATTATCAGAATAAAAGTGTGTGTGTGAAAGAAATAAATTAAGTAAGAGAGATGAAGTGCTTTAATCTCAAATTTGTTTCTAATCTTTTTTTTTTTCAGAGAAAAATGACCAAACGGTAAAGTAACAATTCCGTTTTCAGTTATGTGTCTTTTATCATCGTTTGATGAAATTGCCAACTTATTTTGCCGAACAGTAAATACAGAATGAGATTTTGAAATTATACAAACTTGAACTTTGTTGGCTTGATCTCAGTTATAAAGACACTTTCGATACTCATCAATATTCATAGTTTTACTCACACTCTTCTTAATGCCTTTAGCCTTACACAAGCTATTAATTTCATCACACAATTTTATTGCATACATTTTGGGTCTTAACCCCACAAATTCTTCAACAATCCTTCCAGCATGTTCATCTTTCATTAAACCAATTTCACCTTTATTTTGTCTGACAATGCCAAAAGGATTGTTTGTTTCAAAGTTTCCAGTATCAAACAAATTTGAATGCTGTTTTATGAACTCATAAATATCATAATAGAATATATACATAAAACTATCGGTGTCTGTGTACAACAACCTCACATTTGATTCAGGATTTGCTAAAATAACATTGTAATGAAAGTCATTCATTTTACATTTAGACAAATCTAATATAGATGCACCAACATATACTGGTTGATTGTGAAAAATCTTTAGTCTGCTCATCTCAATGACCATACATTGTTCATCGAATATAATTCTATGTTTAAAATTAGCCTTAGCTATTAAGGTCCTAGCACCATAGGGTCCATGCCATCTGGTAACCCATTTGATGTACCTTAACTTCCTCACATTCATCTGTGAACGACCAAAACTTGCATTATTCATCAATTTGTAAAAAAAATTTTTTTGCCTGTTTTCGTTTCTCTGTGTTCACATCAATATATGGTTTTAGCCATTGACTCTGATTGAATTCGATTATTCTGTGAATACGTTCTAATTTCATTCCTAGTTGAATACATTGCTTTAACATTCTATAATGCAAAACATAACGTTCTTTATTATCTAGGGTAGCCATTAACTTTGTCAACTTTTCTGGACATAGAGGGTAATCTGAATGTTTGTGATGTAACTCTTGAGTATAACTCAAATCTACTTCCAAGATATATCCGATTTCTGAAGTATCATCAATAGTTAAAACATTAAACCCTTCAACATTTGCAACCCATTTAAAGCCACCTGTTGGAAGATATTCCATCATAGCATATCCATATAAATTATTAACTTCAAAGTACATTATGTAGGACTCTTGTTTTTACTCATCATAAGTTTTCATATACTTATTATTAGCAATCGCATGTCGTGTTTTACACTGAACATTACCTCCTCGAATAGATCGTTCAAAAAAGTGTAACATATCAATATATTGAAGCAATTCAAGTTGAACATTGTTTATCATTTTCATTGCACACCAAGACATAGATGGAGCTGTGTAAAAATGAGCTGCATCAATGCCATACGTTTCCATGCCATTCGATCAAAAATTTGCAAAGACATCCGCCAAAAGAAGTGTGTCTACTTTTAAATACAAATCGGCGTATTCTCCTAATGTTTGACAGGAAAACGTTTCCCACACCAATTGAGCAAACTCATACTCCTCGTTCGATATTGTTTGATTATAAAGACTGCTATAAAACTTAGATATTTCAGGTAATTTAGTTTCGTTAAGTACATCCATACTTGTGACGTATTCATATGGAAACACGCCTTTTCTCGCAGTAAGTCGAAACTGTACATCATCATTAAAATAACGTCTAGTTATTTGCTTTGAATCTTCTCTTAACGGAGATGAACATTCATCTAGTGAACAGGACAAGAAATGATATGTATCGATACATCTTAACTGAATGAATCCATTCATAACCTGTACATATTTTGTAAATCCTTTATAACGTTCCATATTCATTGCTAACAAACTTATATGACCAGGATTATGTAACACCTCTCCATCTTGTTTCTCACAAATTTCTTTAATTATAAAAAGTTAATCATAGGCCGTTAGATTATGAAATGCTATAGGCAGAACCTTTGTTACTTTGTAATTTAAATTACAACTATTGTGTGCGCTTCCTCTATATTTTCCAGTTATGTGACAATGATCGCGTACTTTGAGTTCATTATCTGCAATCGGTTTCTCGCAAATATGATGAATTTTACTTAACAAAAATAATCTTTCTTCATTTTCCGTCATCTTTAACATCAGTTTAGCTGATAAATAATATTCTTGAAGTTTATCTACAATACTATAAAGTTCCTTTACAAACAATTCTATGCAATTATTTCCCCTAAAGAGTTTAAAACTGCACAAATCACTATCAAAATTACAATGAAGGTATAATGAAATGCTGAAAGGAATATGTTTATGTGTTAATGTAGAGTTAGGAATGTCACTATTTGGAAAACAAGAGGAAACAGGAGACAACACGCATTCAGTGTCTGCATAAATTATAAATGGAACTGTATCTTTAAATTTAAATTCTGTAAAATTAACAAATCTTTGTTCGTCAGTTGGCAATATGCTTTTTGCAACAGGAAACTGTTTACAGTCCGCAAAGTGAACATTTAACTCATCCTCAAGAAAATAATGTGACAAACAACATCTACATATATAAATCCGTCTCTGGGTGCTAGTGACGCTTAAACGCACAAGGCGAGCGAGATTTCTAATTAAACAAAAGTGATAACTTTCACTGTTTCCAATCTGCAACATCAATAAGTCCACACTCCTTTCATATACTTTATCTGATACATACAAAGTTACAATAGTATTTTTTTCCTTTTACTTCGTTTGTTCCCATTCATACTCATTTGTTTTCATCATATTGTGCTCCATACACATTTACAGAAATATTGTTTTGATTTTCAAACTTGTTTAAATATTTCATTTGCATTGGAATTGGAATATCATCTAAATTTAAAACATCTCTGTAAATAGGATAGGAAGAAAGATGATTCACGTTTCACGATTTTGGATACAAACCAGCAACCACACTCCACGCAAAACAAGCTTCCTTTGTATCACACAAATTTAGCACTGCATGTTTATTGACTATTACATCAGGCAATCTACTAGTATTGGACATTCCTACTTGAAATCGAACATATTTATTTATATTAATTCTCAAACTATGAATTTTTTCTAAAGCCCACCCTGAACGATTTGCTTCAAATTCGCTCATTTTTGTCAATGTACCTTCAATGATATGATTATTATAAAATTCATTTACATCCGTATACTCGAAAACTACTTTATTTTTGACAGCAAAATATTTTGTTTCTGATATGTCGCGATGCACATATTGTTCACACAAAACTGAATTCACCTTTAAAGCTTGTACAGTTAACGCTTTCTTAACATACTCTGTAAACCAAATATTAGCATTTGCTAAAGATTCGCGAAGATCCAAAAACTCATTCTTAACATTTGAAACTGCAAGTGTGTACACTCTAGAATTGAATTCCTTTTCAATTAACTCACAGCTTAAGAAAGATTCATCCTTGATTTGAATTGTAATTTCTTCACAATTCACAGCTTGTTGCAATATGTGCTCACTAATAACTCTCCAACATTCAATCAACTCATCACTGTTCTCAATCAAGTCCGTTTGAGTGTTTTCCCCGATTTGATATTGTACAGCCTGGGGGCAGTATCCCCTGAGACCCACCCCGCCATATTTTACCAAAACCACCCGCATAGGCAGACCATAAGCCTCATGCATTTCTTCAGACACAAGAGGGCCCGGTATACTGCTGACGGCCACGCTTACGAAATATAAACATAAACACGGAAAATGGAGCGACAGATATGAGGAAATGCTGACCAGGCAGTGGGGGAAGGCCTTAAAGCCTAGGCCTGGAGGAACCCCATCATCTGTTCTGTTCTGTTCTGTTCTTGGCCAGCGGCCCTGCCCGACGAGGTCCGTTCCAGCTCTTCACCAGGTGAGATCTAGCTGAGCTCAGAGTCCTTTAACTTTGTAACCACCTACCCTGAACAACTGTACACTTAACAAATTGTACTACATTTCATATTTGTTCAAACTCCCCAAGAGGGACATCACATCACATCTACAGGCCAATAAACACATGGTCAGTAAGCATACACGTTTATTACTAATCACACTCCATTTTACATCCTTATGCCCAACCTGACCTCAGTTATAATTGCCCCTGACCGTAGAGGCCAGAAACTGCATCGTCCGGTTCTATTGTACTCGAGCAAGCTACTCGAATGCAGAGTGCCGAGTCACCGACTCTGCACATTCGCTGAATTGCTCACTCTACTTAATTGCCAGGCTAGATTAGCAGCCTGCACTTAGACATTCATCCCCTGGCAGGTAATTGCATCCTGCAGAGACGCCCCCAATAGCTTAAGCACTCACACCAACACACTATACTGGTAGTCTCTCCCAACTACGGGAAACTACCCTCATCCGGAAGCAGCCCTCAAAATTAGCGCACCAACACTACCGTGTTTATCCCACCCCCAACCAAGGGATAAAGCATATTTGGTGGAGGCGCCACTACCACGCAAAATAAGGGTAAGGTACTCAAACAACGAGCCCTCGTGGTAGAGCGATCCGTACCGCAAGCAGCCAAGCAAAAGTTGAAATTTTTTTTGGGTGACAGCATTATATATTTCCTTTCACTCTAGGGACACAAGGTAAATTTTGGTCAACCCACCCCCCCCCTCCCCCCCTGGGAAGAATCAGAAATCTAATACATTACAAGCCGCACACATTTCTTTTTATACACACACTTGATTCAGGATGGCCCCCCTATACCGTCTAGCCGTGCTGAGGAGCATTGGGGAATACCAGGAATTAATTGCCTGGCACAAGGTCTTTGAGACAAGGCAGGACTACCTCAGAAGGTATCAGCAGCTCCTGCACGCCCAGTATATGAGAATTATAAGGGCACTTGTCCGGCCAATCCGCAGCGCCAAGAATCGAAAGATTTGAGCGGAAATCCCCACCCTCCGTACACAAATCACTAAAGCACACTGGAAACTACACTGCAGACACGAAATCATGTTCCAGCAATGGGAGACACTCATCAAAGAACACAAACGGATAGGAACTAGCGGTACTAAAGTTGCCGAACAGGCCATATGCCTCAATAGGCAGTACGCCCAAATATGGGAAGAATATCAGGAACTCCAAGCCAACAAGGCCATTTTTGAGTTCACGGCAGGGCCACCAGCCCAGCCAAGAGAGGACATAGGCGTAGATACGATAATTCAGCAATTCGCGAAGATGTCCCTCTCGACACGTACCGCTACACAAGGGAAGGAGTCTATCGTGGCCATAGGCCAAAAAACGGTCAGACTGCCCCCCAATACATTGCAAGAGCGCTCACAGACAATTACACGACCCCTACCGCCAGTTCAGAAGGCGATTTCGCCAGAATGGAAGCGGACACCAACATGTGCACCCCCAGTGCAAAGACATACAGGGGGATTGCTTGCAGTTCATCAGCATGTAATACACACACCTGCACGCACTATCCTGCCTCCGAAACAAAGTACACGGGGTTTAAGGGAAATTTTACATCCCACCCCACGAGGCCAGGCAGACAGGAGGGCATACACGCCCACAGACACTAATAGAATAGCGCGGAGCCAACACAGCCCTTCAGGCGCCAGCATACCTACGCCTATTAACAGGCAATACGGGGAACGTTGGTTTAGGCCTGCTTTACTTAAAACACCCCTAAAAGATAGTAAAGAAGCACCTCAATGGGAACCTGAGGCCTATGCCCTCATAACAGGGCGCAGTAATTCACCCCGACGAGCGAGGGCGCGCGCATAATAGTGAAATTCACTGACCGCACAAGCCCATGGATAAATGTTCCCAGGACAAAACACACGGAATTTCCACATAAAAAGCTGAAACATTCCCAAGACCCTCACGGGGGCGCGTACACACAATTAACACAAAAGACAGGTTCCACCCCTGTAGAGGGTAAACACACAAAAACACATGCACAAATCTGTACAATTTGCATGCGTATATATATTTTTGATCCATAGATGTACGTTATTTCTTACACTGCCCATAGCAGGAATTTTTCTTGTCCCCTATGACGTCGCTCAAACTAAGCATAAATACCATGAGATAACACTCACAGTTCTGGGAAAAATACTGTAATATATTTTTGAGATCACACAGTAAACACAGTTACCATAAAAAGAGTCAATAACACTGATAAAAGTGTCATAGAGACACAGGCCCAAAAGGCAACAGGAATGATCATCCTGAACAAAGACGGTCTCAAACCCGCGACCTTCTGAATACCAGGAACGCAAGGCCAGGTAGCTATCCAATTGGAGGATACAGCAATAAGGGACAGTCACGCTAACAGGGATTAATATGCATAAAATAATAAAACCTCCTCCGACATCTAGTAACCAGACACGCGACTAGAAGCCCGGAGATACACGCACATAAATACATCACCTACTCACAGAGACATACCAAGAACAGGAACATATTCGCACCAGGTCTACAATAACACAAAATTTGGGGACACAATATATATGAACAGAGGTAGGGTTTCTTACATGAAGAGGAACCAAGGCACACCATGTATGCAAACAATAGAAAAGCGTGTTAGCAAACTCACGCACATTTGCCCAACACATGCGATAAGCAGACCGCTACACTAGCAGCAGGTATTTCACACGCCATTGAAACTTGACACTATCGCTAGTCAGCGACAAGACGTAAATGAACATGCGAACTTCGCAAGTACCAGACAGGCTAGGAACAATCTCACTCGGGCAGTGATATACACAATCATTCCCTAGAGGACTCAAAGCCACATTACGCCCACAAATTAAACCCAGGGTCGACCAAAATTCGTACAGACAACAAACATGGGACATACATACAGGGGCGTAGGTTCGTTCTAAGGTACTCGCTACAACAGCCTACTTAGGGCATTAGCGACCCCGGGACTGCCAATAGGGGACGTACCGGGAACGCCAGGCCTCTACGGAGACCACAAGACACATTTTTGGACCATAGAGCACGACATCTGAATACGGAGGACGCCACGGGCACAGACAAACGCCCACGCAAAGTAGGTAACACCACATTTCTACGGCCAAAAATCATGGCAATTTGGATTACCCCGGACATAAAATGATAGGGAAAGACACAATGGGGAACGAATCGCGAAAACAAATTCCCAAACAAGCTTGTAAGCGGAAAAAAGGTGACAAGGTAGCACCTTGGCCTTACAAGAATGAAAACACATGTCAACATACAGACAGTGGCGAAAGTCACGTTTCGTTAGCCTTCATACTTAACATTAAAGACTTTCTGTATACAAGGACACAAAACAAATGCGCAAAAAAACACTGCGTTGCAAATAAGCGAATTCCAGCGCGTTGCGACACACTGTTGCCGGTAGGCATTCTTATAATAACAAGACGTGACAATGACATGCAGACATGATGACACGGACATAAAAACAATAACAATAACGACATACAGTAACACGGATGTTGATACAGAAAGGAGAGCGCCATTACAATAGGCTCTGCATCCAATAGTACACAAATACTGTGGGCCGGATTAATCTCGGGAATACAGGCTACATACGCCTACCATTACCGACACTAGGAACATGTCTACAAGGGTGATAACACGCAGCACGCGGCACTTGACAATTAGCCACGCGACACGAGATAAAGCCTTCTCCGATAACATCCCACGCGCCAGCAGACGTCAGCGATAGGCGACCTCACACATACAGCCGCGCTAATTACAGCCACGGCCACTTCCTTCCTACACGCGCCCAACACCCAGGGGCGGATACAGACAGATTTCAGAAGGAAACAACCCCCCCCCCTAATAATTTCTTTTTTTGGTTTATTTTTTATCTCTAAAAATCATTACAGGCGATCAGGCTATGCCAATTCATACTTACAATCACATGCTACCCCAACGTCATGAACAGGAGACCAGGTTAGGCCGTGACGTCACAGCGTCACCGCACTTAAACATCCTAAGGGCAGCCCGAGGGCGATGCCCACAGACACAAACATTTTCACACAACGTAGATATCACAGACCCACAGGCACTCCACCGACTGGTATTTTAGAAGACAGTAGGTGCTTTATGGCATCTCAACTTAGCCAGCGCACATCCCAAGGAGCGGGTAGAGAACATATAGTGACTAAGAGAGGATGACACACCACAACAGGAGTAGAGATGGATAATGCCATCAGGATGGCCATGGTATCAACTACGGGCTACCATCCCAGCACCCTTCTTCCTACATACCCTGTCACCTACAACACTATCCAACACAGACATACAGATACATAAAAACCGCTACACTACATTTCAAAATATACATCGGGGTTGATAGACTTCATGCTTCTAATAAATTAAGGTTTGCTACACCTTGGCCCCAAACGCCTACACCTGAGTAGTAGGTGTGTCGGAAACCAATATCAAGCGGCAATGCACATCTCTGTGTAGAGAGATGAGGCCATATTTATACTAACAAGTATTTTATTAAATAATCCCGCATGCAAGGGAAATAAACTTATCGTATCCCAACACAATCCTTATCCTCAAGTGAGAGCGGACACGCCTCACATCCATCCCAATGCATGAAATATCCTATCCACACACCAGGGATTGTATTATTATTACACCCGCATGACATTTTTAAATTTTGCACACCTGGGAAAAACCCACCCCATCCACTCACAGTAAATACCTCCTAACAGCATCATTGGCTCCCGGCCACCATAAACATGGAGTCCAACGATGCACGACCCCCTCCCACCACTCTTTAACCCCATTCAGCAAATAACACCCCCGGATCCTAATAACAAGTGACCAAACACCCTACAAACCTACCAACACCTCTAGGAAAGTACCAAGGCATCAACGCTGGAAATCCGACACGGCAATGACAAGCCTAAAGTAGCCACTGCATCTCGAAGATTCTACAACCCCAGAACACTAAAAAAATTACATAATTACAGGGTACACACAAACATATTTGCAAAGCACACTTATTTTAAAAAAGGAATCTGACATCACACTAGATGGTGATGAGAAGGTAAACGGAGGGAGCAGAAGCTCTACGGGAGGGCAGGGACGGGGTCAAAAGCCAACAGATCCTGACCCAGACTAAAGACGGAATAACGTAAGGTCGAAGCAACGATGACTTAGTGCGGGCAAACGACGAGATCACGGGTGTGCCTAGCCTGCCCCCGTGTCGGAGAAGGTTATACCTATTATGCGCTACGGTCATCGAAGCCAGACCTGCAGGGGAGACTTTTGTCGGCTAGTAGGAGAATTAGCCAGCTCCACACTAGACTCAGGAGACGAACCTAGAGACGACCACATTAGGACTAGACTCTTAGCTAATTGTAATATAGGTAGCGTTCCTATGGCGGGGAGCGATTCTTCCATTCGAGGAAATGAAGATAGTGTGCCAAGGGTCCAGCGGGACAACCCCTGGCCACGCAAGACCTCATCCGGATATGGGGCGAAGAGGATTCCCGGACGCTAAATTCCCGGATGATATTATTTTATCGGATGATTTTTTCCCGAACGATGTCCCGTGCCCACATAAATGGATGACAGCGAGTCTCCAGAGTTTAAATGGTAACGCAGAGGGCGGCCAGAGATGTAAATGAGGAATGCGGCGAGCTCTCACAGGGGTCTGGGCAACCCAGTAATAAATTTAAATGAATGATAAATGGCGAATAAAGCGAATATAAGCTACAACAATAAAGGATATCCGCGCGAGGCGTTTGCTTCTTAGCAACGCAAGTGCACAGGCCTATATTAATTACTAAGAGGGGGAAGTCGACAATTAGTTTAAGAGGAGGGGACTACGGGCCCCTGCTGGGTTCTGGTCCCGGCAGGAGGTCACAAGAGCCCCCCGGAAGGGAAACCGACCGGGACGAGCCTCCGATCAAAATTCTAGTATATAAGATACAGTTCCATTTAAAAAGGCAACTTAGCACTGTTATAAGCACTGTTGTAAAACAGCAGCTACAGCACATTTCGGCACAAGACTAATGACCATTTCGGCTTGTAAATACAAAATATTTTTTTCCATTTAAGTATTAATTAAAACACTTTTTAATTAAGATAGAGCGTTCGGCACCTGGCAACTGAAACCGTTACCAGGGTAAGACCGACAACACATAGCGAAAACACGCGCATGCGATGTGAACGCGACACAGAGCGTTCGGCACCTGGCGGCTAGACGTTGCCAGGATAAGTCCGATAAACCGATAAAATAACGATCAGTAAATATAACAGGGCGGAGGCACTGAAGCCGTCCGACCCATCAGCGAGGTATACGGTACAGCCACTGGAGCTGACCGACCCCGATAATACACGAGACGTCCGAAGAGGTCTCAAGGGCGGTGGCATCATCCAAGCCGACCCTTAAAACAGCGCTGCGCGACATGTGCACACAAGGTATTGGCCACATGTGCTTAATTTACATGCCTTTTCTTTCAGCAAAGAGCTCCACCACTGCAGCATCGTGGGAGCACAATTGACCATGGTAAAGGTAAGGTGGATCACCGACGTCACATACACACTTCACACAATGAGTTTACACTGGGGAGACACACAAATACACACATACCCAAAGAGTAGAAACTAGTAGCATGATAGAATACGGCCACCTTAGACTAAGTTAGATTTAGTGGCGCCATATATTAAGATCTATGAACAATACCAGAGATAAAGGGTATTCTGATAAATGCATGTAATCCACCTTTGCAGATTCACCAAGAGCCAATACGGGTGCGTTCGATGGCGCATGAACAGCACTAATATCATTTTTCAGAGAAGGCAGACATATATGCATTCACCCCTTGTAAATATAGCCCCCAAACACACATACCCTACACTAATTATGCCACACACAAATACACTGCTCCTAAACTATTTCAGTCGCGCCCTTAAGGCGACGGCGCTGCAGCCAGCAACGTCAAGTGACCGTGGGGCACCGAGCGATGCTGACGCAACCACACACAAAAAACGCTTAAATAATGAGCGGAAAACGATAGCCAGGGGAGACGCAGCCTTGTGAGTGTCTGTCCTAGCCATCAAGGTGAATTTTTCCTGCCCACGGGGAGAAACTCACGAGCGTATAACAGTTGAGCGGTTTATCCACTAAACCGCAGGCACAGGTGAAAGAAATAAAGGTTGAAAGGTACGTACGAATCGGCGGATAATAGGAGAAAGTATGAGAAAGGCCAGATGAAAGCAACAGAGAAAGGTACCGAGCTCGTAAATGATAAGGTTTATTATTAGAACAATGATTATTGTCACTATTGTTATTCTTATTATTAATATTGTTAGCACTACTATGCATCATGATAAAATGTGAATATGAATTTACTATTGCCACACCTAGACACCGAACACGTTTATACACACTTTTGTCTCTTTCCTTTCTATTCTACTAACGATAAAATTTGTGAAGGTGTCCCGTTTCATCCCAACAACAATAAACCATTCTGATATACCTTTAACTTATACCCTGGGGCACCTGTTTTTCTATTTTCTTCCAGCTTTTATACTTTATAAACACAAGGTACGTGCAGGGAGCAATTTTTTCCCACACAGCGTCGGACGACACAACCACCCTTCCAACCATGTTTTTTTCCTTCCTGCATAGCACCTATACACATATACCTATGTTTTTTCTTCCTCTTTGCGTTAACAGCAATACCATCAAGAACATGTATTTGTCTGTATTTTTATTTTTCAATGTCAACTTTTATAACGATTAATTTTAGATGAACAATGAACTATGTATATACCCATAACCCACCCCCTCTGAGCACACGCTAAACTCACATCACCACCAGGATAACACGACATCGATACACCTACACGACACCGACACTGAAGAAGAAGAAGAAGAAGAGGGACAAGAAGAAAACAAGGAAAAATCATTACAGCGACACGCCCACTCTATTTCCCGTTCGCGAGGACGCGAACAAACGACGAACGGGACTTGTACAGCCCGGGGGCAGTACCCCCTGAGACCCACCCCGCCATCTTTTACCAAAACCACCCGCATAGGCAGACCATAAGCCTCATGCATTTCTTCAGACACAAGCGGGCCCGGCATACTGCTGACGGCCACGCTTACGAAATATAAATATAAACACGGTAAATGGAGCGACAGCTATGAGGAAATGCTGACCAGGCAGTGGGGGAAGGCCTTAAAGCCTAGGCCATGAGGAACCCCATCATCTGTTCTGTTCTGTTCTTGGCCAGCGGCCCTGCCCGACGAGGTCCGTTCCAGCTCTTCACCAGGTGAGATCTAGCTGTGCTCAGAGTCCTTTATCTTTGTAAACACCTACCCTGAACAACTGTACACTTTACAAATTGTACTACATTTTATATTTGTTCAAACTCCTCAAGAGGGACATCACATCACATCTACTGGCCAATAAACACATGGTCAGTAAGCATACACGTTTGTTACTAATCACACTCCGTTTTACATCCTTATACCCAACCTGTCCTTAGTCATAATTGCCCCTGACCGTAGAGGCCAGTAACTGCATCGTCAGGTTCTATTGTACTCGAGCAAGCTACTCGAATGCAGAGTGCCGAGTCACCGACTCTGCACATTCGCTGAATTGCTCACTCTACTTAATTGCCAGGCTAGATTAGCAGCCTGCACTTAGACATTCATCCCCTGGCAGGTAATTGCATCCTGCAGAGACGCCCCCAATAGCTTAAGCACTCACACCAACACACTATACTGGTAGTCTCTCCCAACTACGGGAAACTACCCTCATCCGGAAGCAGCCATCATAATTAGCACACCTACACTACCGTGTTTATCCCACCCCCAACCAAGGGATAAAACAATATGATATTTAAATAGCAGCGTTTAGTTCACTTCTAAAATTAGAAACACTTTCAAATGCATTGTCCAATTGGTTTCTTATATTTTCACTGTTATTATGTATTACAATATCAACCTTTCTACGTTTGCTAGGAGGTGATGCCATTGTTGTCCAAGCAATTTTCAACTTGCACTGTTGTTAATACACCACCAGCAGTTGCTGTAACATTGGCTCAACATAAACCTATAATCTGTTAAAGTATATTTAAGCCATTGAGATAAATTATTGCTGTAATCTCCAGTGAACAATGAATGGCTTCAAAGGGAAATTCGTCCTGAAGTTTACCAAGCAAATTGTTTCTATACTCATTCAATTTTGTTACTTCAAAACAAGTCATGGGAAATTCAATTTTGTAAACCTCATCAAATGTGTTGTATCGGAAGAAACAAATAAAATGTACATCTTCGCATAATTCTTGTAACAAATATCTAAGAACTGTTTCTGTCACCTCTCGCTGTCATCTGATTTGCTAACATTAGTAACGTAGACTGAAAATGTTGAAATTCCACTCGAAGATGTCCATTTGTTAAAACAAGCTTCTTTCTCATTATGACTCACCTCATTATCATCTTCTCCTTTTTCTTCAGACTGATGAAAGCATACACGATGATACTCTATTACCGGGTACGATCGATGTTCAGTTCCACTCAGAAAATTAACAGTTTTCCACTTCATTTTGCTGTTCCTTTTATTAGTTTTTAGATAATCTGAGAAAAATAAACAAATTAAGAAATAATTAGCAACTAAATATATATCAATCGTTATATCAATACATATATATATATATATATACTCACCAAAAATTTACAGTTTTAAAACAACTTGATGTGAGCGGTTCTTCAACACCAAGTACACCAACATCAGTTTGCCTCTAAGTGAGTTTAGTTCATCAACCTCTGATGCGCATAGTTTTGCAAATACTGCTGGTAGAAATACACTTGTTAGTTCATCTTCAATGATAATGTCCACCACTATTTTTCTTCCAAATCTCGTCTCCACAGCCCGAATAATTTGGACCACATACGGTAAATCAATTATTAGTTCTGATAGTTTCCTATTAGAATACTCAACGCAAGTGGCTAAGTTATTGAACTTCGTTAGAACATCCATCACACACACAATTTGTTCCTCGGCGTTGACTTTCTTTATTTCTTTCACACACACTCTCTTCGCGCAAACGTGAAAGTTAAAGTCATCCACGCACACATGCATTTATATATCCTTCACCCCCACCTACACTCAAGAAACCAAATGCTACAAAACAAGCTTCTGACGCAATCATCTCATAATTTTTTGAATCACTATTACTTAAAGAAGGCAAAGATTACATTCTTACCCAATGACGTTAAAGGTCTACCACGTCTCACGCGAACACTGCAGACATATCACGTGATCGCTCGCACAGCTGCACACTTGCACGCGTATCAGATGACGTCAACACCCATTAATTTTTATCTCCATCGCATAAATAAGCCAAAGGTTATCTGCTTCAAGCGGTTAATGGTCGACCTCTTCCCACATTAACATGTGCACGTGCACATGCTCGCTCTAGTGTCGGATGATGGTTATCATCCAAATAAACAACCTCCCATGACGTCAACACCCATTAATTTTTTATCACCATTGCATAAACAAGCCAAAGGTTATCTGCTTCAAGCTGTTACTCCCGCGAACACTGCAGACATATCACGTGATCGCTCGCACAGCTGCACATGCTCACACTCACATGGCTATCAGATGACGTCAACACCCATTAATTTTTATCTCCATTGCATAAATAAGCCAAAGGTTATCTGCTTCAAGCTGCTAAAGGTCAACCTCTTCCCACGCTAACATGTGCACGTGCTCGCTCTAAGCGCCCATGACGTCACCAAAAGGGCTATGACGTCATCGAGATTACCCAATATCCGGTCGTGATAATGCTATATCCAAAGTCGTAAGTACTATACTACTTATCGGGGTGATGCTTTGGGAAGACAATTGCATACAAATCAACCGCTGTATTATTTTCATGCACTTATTTTAAATAGCATAACATACGTATAAAATTAACTAAAAGAGCAAATATTACTCACATTCGGTCACATCTATTGCTTGTATGTTAAATCTATTCTTCGGTCCTTTGAAGCAGCGAACTTGGCTATGATGTCATCGTAAAAGGACATTGTATTCATGAAGTCGTTGAGCAGTGACTTCTCTAGGGATATGGTTGCCAGCGCAGTCAGCCTCTCCTGGGATGTTGAATTCTTTAAGTATGTTTTAATCCGCTTAAGGCATGAAAAGCTTCTTTCTACTGAGGAACTGGTAGACGGTATAGTAAGTATTAAACAAAATAATTTGCACGCTTCTTTGAATACATCCTTAAGTTCATTCTTATTGAGTGACAAAATTATTTCCTCCAAACTGGTATTTTTGTAGGTAGAACAAGAATAGATGTACTGAAGTTCGTTTTTCAACCTGTGTGTGTCAAATATCGTGGGATTAGAGATTTTTAAGTTCTGTAGAGCATCAAGAGGGAGGATTTTAGAATATTCCTCAAACGTAGAGCTATCTTCTAAGCAAAGAAACTGGAGCTTCTGCATATCTTGAAATCTTGTATCAATTTCTACGGAGACTATATCCAACATCTCAAAATACATCACTCGTTTTCTGTTTTAAAACCAGAATGTTTTAAGTTCAATTTTAGTTTTCTTCTCAGCCATTTGAAAATAGGTTTTACACTTTTCTTCATTCCTTTTACCTAGTATAAGTTGCCGTGTAGTGTTTATTTTTCAGAGGCAAAAGTAAATGTCCAGAGACTTTTTTTGGAGCACGTTAATAATATATTAGCAAGCTCAAAAATGTCATTGAATACTATTGATAAAAATGTGAATTGGAAGCTATTAAAGTTATAAAACAACCCCTCTGATTGACGAATGGTCTTTTCGTCTGACTGAGGGCCGTGCATAAGTCTTTCAAAAATATATTTCAATCCCTCCCACTCCTCGACAACCACGTTTAAAAGCTTTCCATGTGACGACCAACGTGTATCCACACCAGATGGTATTCGTTTCGCAATTACTGAATCAGCGACGAAAGTTCTTTTGGCTGATGAATGAAAAATGAGGGAATACCACCCAGACTCGCAAAAAAACGGCACTCTGATATGTTGCTAATACTTTGCTTTACCACTAGATTTAATCGGTGTGCCAAACAATGTACAAATAATGCTTGAGGGGCATCTTCCTTGACCTTAGTTTGAAGACCGTTTAGATGACCTGCCATGGCACTAGATCCGTCATAACACTGGGAAATCAATTTAGTTTTGTAAGAAAATTCACTCAAAACAGTCTGAAGCAAGTGGAACAAAGTAATCGCTGTACGGTCCGAACTAACTTCATACAAGTCAAGAAACCGTTCAACTAGCGCACCTTTGTAAGTAATATACCGAAGTATCACCGAACACTGCGATTTCTTTATGATGTCAGTTGTATCGTCGACCTGAACTGAAGAGAAAGGGATTTCTAAAATTTCTTCTTTCACAGCATCCCTAATGAAGGTATAGATGCAGTCTATTAGCTCACACTGTATGGTTTTCGATTCTCCGCTAAAAACTTTCTTTATCGAAGCATAATGCTGTTGCATTTCTAATGAGCTGCTGCAAACTAGAAGTTTCAACAGTTCTTTGAAATTCCATCTATTTAAGGAGGAGTCGCTCTCATCATGGTCTCTAAATGCCATTTCCTGTTTAGACAGAAATAAAACTGCTTCGATTGGTAATCGCATGAAAAGTATGTTAAGCCTCACATTCTCATTAAACTTTGTGATGTAAAGACGAGTATTTTCTCTTAAAGCGTCAGCAATTTCATTCTGATTCTTTTTAAGTTCTTTAAATCCCACGGCACTTTTTATATGCTCCGAGGAACCTTCGTGCTTTTGGAAAGACCTAGTAGAACAGGCCATATTTTCAAATCCTGTGTAATTCCAGACTCCCTGTTTCACTCCTACAATAAGACAAGGCCAACAAAAGAGTTTCTGCAAATACTGAATACCGCATAACCACGGATAACTCCTATACCAAGATACCTGGAAATTTCGCGTGTGCACCTTTCCGGAGGCAGAACCAGTTTTTTTTCTCATATGTCAAAAGTGGTTGGGGTTGATCGCTTGATAATTTTTTAATCCTCCTCCTTCCTCTTAGAAAACGGAGTTTCTCTTAAAATACAAACTAAATCTACGGACGGTCCCATGTTAAAACACGCCTTGGAGGGAACACTATTATTTAACTCTATAAGAAAATATTTAAATACGACCTCTCACTCTACATACTCGTACTTATATTTATAACATAACTGAATTTCAAACGCAGTTCATCTCCAAACATACACCTATAATTATGTTAAGCTTAGCACAGTAACTATAAAACGCCACTGCTTCTGTATGCTCTTCAAAAGCGCTCATTCTATTTACACTTCACTCACATCATTCATCATTCTGAGTCCAGCATCCAAGCAAGCTGCACGCCACTGCTCCAAGCTCCATCTTTTAACGCCAATTGATGAAATCGATGATCCACCAGTCTTGCCTGCCTTTCTACCAAGCCTGGTCCTCGCTATCGCCACGATTCTTCGAAACACGAGCTATTACACTAGGAGTGCTATAAGGCGAATTTGTGTTCGCCGGGGTTGAACTGCAGAAGAATTCATCCTACTACTAGTCGTATTCCGAGCACCTTACCCCCCCCCCCCCTCAATCTTTCCAAATCAAGCAATTCCTGTCTCCCCTGAGTTTTTACCACAAGTTAAACTCATCCTACCACCCCGCCAAGCAGCCAATAATTAATTAATGATTCAAGTAACTTCAAACTTATCAGCGCACTCAACGTCACAGCTCCAACTATATTTAAACTGGATAACTTTGAGTGACTGGTAATTTTGTATTTCTCTTTCCCTTTCACTGGTCTACCACTATTCTCTCACGAATCACAATTTAACAACACAATTTTTACTATAAAAGAATACTTCGTACACCACACGTTCAGATTTATAACAAGCTTCTTGTTGCTACTGTTGGAACAGTATCAACAACTCTCGTGACAAAATATTCTAGTAAATATGTCTTTGCGTGATTGTGTTTTAGCGTGATTGAGATACTGACATTGACAGCAATGGTCTATCAGCGGGGAGCCGGAGTTATATTCGGGTGCGTTGGGATAATATCGTTACAGCTTGTGCGAGGCAGCCAACTATCCCAGTTACTCGAAGGGCTGCACCAAGCGTAATACTTCCGCATACATACTGCAGGCGGTTTTGTGCGTTGTCATGGCGACCGTTCAGTTATACGTCACAAGTCAGCCCATACTTCTGTGAGCATTAACAGGGCTACACTCAGGACGCAAGGCGCAATCGTGAAGGAAAAACGGACTGCGGGGCTTGCTTAATTACTAATAAGTATGAGCGCTAAGCCAGTTGTGTAATCGCAAAATATAAAGCGCACTCTTCGTTCTTTTTTACGAATACGGTAGGATTTAAAGAGAAAATATAGGGATTCAGAAAATGATAAGACAATTGTTTTGAGAAATGTTAGTGCAGCAGGGTTGTACCTGATGCACCCGAAATGCCGCTACTGCCTTTAGTGTTACGGAAACGGCAATAGCCGCCACATACTGTAGCTTATTTGCTACTGCCATAACAACCTGACTGATATGTTTGTACTTAACTATACGGGATCTGTGAGCCCCGTGTTTATGAAATTGAACGTAGCTTGATCGCTACCTTTATTTAGTAGCCGCTACTGTAGTGTTACAAAATTAAAGGTGGTATTGGAAGGCGCTATCTCACACTAATGTTCGTTATTGTAGTTCTAAAACATAGAAAGTTATTTTTAAATTATGATATAGATATATCTTGAAAGAGGGATGACCGTTTATATTTCTAATGTTCTTATCGTGTTTTAATAATAATGTAATTGGATTTACGTTCTTTTTAACTAATTAATTGGTATTCTGCCCGAAGGTAGGTCCGAGCCTCCGAAGAGGCTACCCCCAGCCGGAGGTTACTTGCGGTAGGGTGGCTGGGGCCTTTCCGCTCCTCCTTATGTTGGCCAACAGCGCGCAGTGCCTAGAACCGGCATACCATCCAAGTTCTGACTGCACCCAATGTTGCTTAACTGTGGAGTTCTCATGGGATCCGGTGTTTCAACACGGTTAGGCCGTTGATTCCTTTTAACTACTCTGGCTTTTAGAAACGCCGGGGTGCTAGAATTTTGCCCCGGAGGGGATCTTTAACATGACAGTAAATATATTGGCATGGTTCACTTGCATTTGCGCACCCTCAAAAGCCAGCTGATTGAGTCAGAATACGAACCTGCAACCTTGGGCCCAGCAAGCTAGAACGTTACCGCTGATCCTCGCAGCTAGTCTATCGGGTTTTAGATAATATGCGGATTGGTATTGCCTCCTACAGGGATAGATGGACAATTGGATGTCATGTCTTGAGCTACTGTTGCCATGCATACGGACTTGCGATTAATTCATCAGTTTATCAGAGCGTACTGTTGCCATGGATACGGACTTGCCATTAGTTCATCAGTTTATCAGAGCGAAGACAGTTTTCTGGGAATATCTTTGAAACTGTTGGTTTTAGGGCCTTAAAATGTGGTTCTCGGTGTTCCGTAGGGACTTACCGAGTATTGTTTCTCGCATCGAGGGGATTAAAATGAGCTATGTCCGGTATTTATTCGACAACTTCGATATTTTGTCCCAGTTAAGTATAACAAAAATGTAAAATCACATTTCACCCCTATTCGCCCCTTTAAAATCGGAATTCTTAGTGCGCATCTACACTACGGTAGGAACATATCTTCAAAGTTTCATGCAATTATCTCCAGTAGTTTTTGCTGTGCGCAGATTATCAGTCAGTCAGGACATCTTCCTATATATATATATATATAGATAGATATTGATTTTATTTCGAATACCTTCCGTTCCTATTTTCTTTTGATAGTGCATTTCAGAAATGTGCCGGCCCCGTGGTGTTGGGGTAGCGCGCCTGCCTCTAACCCGGAGGCCCCGGGTTCGATCCCCGGCCCCGTCAGGGATTTAAAAACTGACGTGAGGGTTGGAACGGGGTGCACTCAGCCTCGTGAGGACAATTGAGTAGCTGTCTGACAGTGAGACAGCGCCCCGATCACGAATACCAAGATTAACGGCCGAGGTGACCCGACGCGCTGATCACGTGTCACCCCAATATCTGCAGGCCAAATGGCTGGGCAGCGGTCGCTTGGTCGGCCTTAGCCCGTCATGGGCTGGATAGTGCCAGGGGTTGACTTTTTTTATTTCAGAAATGTGCAATACTTAAATATGTTCAATAGATAACTCCCATTTGGTTCTACTGCCAAATTTAACACACAAAAAATGCATTTAATCTTTCATCAGGTATCCAAACGTTATTTTGTACTGGAAAATATTTCATGTTACGATACTGAATTTAAAATAATTACTCGCAAATATCATACAATTGTTTATAACATTTAAATAAATATTTATTATTATTATCACCTCGTAACGAGATTTTAATGTCAGTAGACATATTTAAATTATTTTTGAAAAGTCCATAATTAAATAGAAATGCAAACGCATTCATGTTTAAAGATTATTTTTAAAGCAAAACTAAAATGACATCAGTGTGTCACTCTATCAAAATATCGCTGATCTAAGCTTATTTAAACTGACTGTACTGTAAATCACTGGTCGACTGACTATTCCAATCGGAACATAAATAATGTGAAAATATTCACCTAAATTCAATGCGTAGATTGTGTTGAGTAGTGGTTTTTGATCGGTTCTATACCCACCGCCACCGCCACCGCTGGAATACTAAAATGGCAATATCTCGCGAACCAATCAGGCTAGAGACTTGTACGAGGTGTCAAATTACTCAGGCGAACACCCCCTTTCCATTGGACAACATATTTCAACCCCAAAAATAAAACCTACCCCTACTAGAGGGTGAAATTGAATTTTTTAGAGAATCTCTGTTACCAATTGCAACATGTGAGAGTTGGAATGCCGATATGGATTTAAACGTTGTTCTACATAAAGTGCATATGTTTGGTGGAAAGCCACTATGAATTAGCATGCCCACTCATGGCTTTTGTAAGAGGGTGGGGGAGCGGATCCCTATAGATGGGTTATTGTTGACGGGTCATTGTTGGCGGGGTCATTGTGGACGAGTCCTTGTGGACAGGTCCTTGTTGACAGGTCATTGTTGACGAGTCCTTGTGGACGAGTCCTTGTGGACGAGTCCTTGTCCCTTTGGACTGATCCCTTTGGACGGGTCCCTTTGGCCTGGTTCCTACGGACTAGCCCATGAATTTATTTAAATTATGTCAAAGGGCCTAACTAAATTTGTGTGTGTGTTGAATTGACGTTGTTCACTAATCCCCCACTACTATAATGTAATAACGATATGAAAGGAAAGTGATGAAATACATGTGAACACGTGTGAGATGTCATTATTAGCATTCTCCTTGTGAAACAAGTCACATCCTGTTTTGATTCATACGTGAGAAAATGCGAGTTCATGTGTAATATGATCTAACACACAGGTGTTCACATGTGCACGTGCACGATAAGAGCTAACAAGTCACAACCTGTTTTGGCAGTGGTGGGAATAAGGCTAGAGACATGTACGAGTAGTCAAATTACTCCGGCAGACAACCCCTTTCCTATGGATAACTTATTTCCAGGGGCGGTTCCTGAGGTGGTGCCCGTGTGCCATGGCACCACCAATGGCAATGTAATGAAGAGAGAATATGTGACTTTTCCCTCTCAAGAACAGTTTATATTACATTTACATTTTGAGGAAATTGTATGCATATTCTGCATTTATTTGAACGAGCGTCAAACCGACATGCGTTCTGGTGGCGCTTCATTGAATTACTGAGCCAGAGCCAACCGGCACTACTTACGAATATCAGACCGCATCAGACACTGTACTGCAATAAGGACTAGTTTGGCTTGAGTTTGTTTGTGTTGTGTTGAGACTCATATTACCCTGAGGTAGAGCCAACGGCCCCGTGACGCGGAGCTTCAATTCTATCCACGAGATAGCAGCACGTCACAGGTTCAAGCGCACATTACATACACGTTAGAACTGCTGAACTGCTTTATCTTTCAACCACTAGAGTACAGCATATGGCAACACATCTCCAGTGATACCAGCTTGACGATATATCGCTGTGTCTAGACTATTAAATAAATTCAAACCACAAAATAGTTTTAGTTCTTTATTGTTTGACATTTAGCAACTTTTTCAGGCTCATATTGATGACGGGGATTATTTGTTCTCTCTTTGTAATGTAAAAATTCGGAATTTTTCAACGAGTTTTACTGTGTTTCGTTAATTTAATTTGGCGGCGCAGTTTCACGTCCCAAGCGTAAAGACAAATTCTCAAGTTTGACTGCAAATGTGTATGAATAGTGTCCGTCGTTAAATAGCTTTTGTGTTCATTTATATTGGATGCAGGGGTTATCCTTTCCAATCAATCCGTATGTACGATAAGTAAGGTTGTCTTAGAGGTAGGTCATCGTGTTCATTTCATCTCACCTATGTATTTAGAGACAGCAACTGAAATTGCGACAAAGAGGCTGTGCGCGCGTGTGTGTTAGCAATAGCCATGCTTGTTTATTCCTATATAGACATGTTACTTAAACTTGCATAGCATTGTGTATCATGCGGCATTGACCATATAAACACCGTTTTAATCTAAGTGTGCTTTTTGAATCGATATATGCAAGCTAGGTCCCTTAATAAAATTTGATTTGTTTCATGTTTGAAGATCGCATAGCTCGAGCGCGACGTACGAAGACGTAGAAATCTCAATGGGCTCTGTGTCACCTTTCGGAAGTGTAACAGTGAATAAAATAAGCGAGTTGTTACAATCTCCATTTAGCAATAGGACCCTCACTGAAAAAAATAGACATAAAAAACTGGGTAGGCCACTTCCTAATTTAAATCTCCAGCAACGGTCAAAAAATCGATCCCACAAATTCAATCCGGAAATTTATAGCAAAAACAAATGGATTTGTGGTTCCGAAGAAGACAATACATTCTTCTGTCTTCCTTGTGTGTTGTTCGGCGGTGATGGGAGTTGGAGTAAGACAGGTATTAGGGATATAGGACACATATGGTTTAAAATTAAAGTCCATGAATCATCAAAGCGACATATGGATAATGTTTTAAGCCTCTCATTTCTGGGCAAAACGAACATTCAAAGCAGGTTGGATAGTCAGTACAGACAAACTATTATCACTCACAACAAACAAGTAGATAAGAATAGGTATGTCTTAAATTTAATTATAAACTGTATCCGCTTTTGTGGTGCCTTGGAATTAGCCCTTAGGGGACATGATGAAACAGAAACATTCGAAAACAAAGGCGTATTTCGCGAATTGATTCAGTTTAGTGCTGAATTGGATAAGGACTTGAAAGTTCATCTCAGCCAGTCGCCTGTGTTTAAAGGCATCTCCAAGACTATTCAAAACGAACTGCTCGAATGCATGCTCCAGGTGTATCACGACGAAGTGTCCAAAGAAATAAAAAAGGCTGACAATATAGCAATAATCGCTGATGAAACAACTGATGTGTCTTGCAATTATCAATTGGTTATTGTGTTGCGCTACGTTGTTGAAGGAAGAACAGTAGAAAGATTTTGGAACTTTATTAATCCCGAAGGCCAAAATGCTCATGTCATCGCAGACAGCATTTTAAGTGAAATCGACCCCTTAGTGGGTGATCAACCCACTAAATTGATTGCCCAAAGTTATGACGGAGCATCCGTTATGAGTGATGGATTAAATGGTGTGCAAAAGTTAATCAAGGATAAGTACCCTAATGCAAATGTTATTCATTGCTATGCGCAACAACTTAATCTCATAATGTCCACAGCAGCCTCCGTTAATCGACATGCTCGCATCTTTTTCGCTCATCTCACAGGAATTTGTTCATTTTTTCGCATTCGCCACAAAGATCGAAAGTGTTGCGCGAGATCATAGAGAAAAGTTTGCCTCGAGTATCACTCACACGATGGAATTACCATTCGCGTGCTGTGAAAGATATTTATGAAAATAGGGAACACCTCGTCAAAGTTATGGAATCCATCGAAAGCAATGGGTCCATTAAGTTACCTTCCACCATTGAAAAAGCTGGAGCATACAAGCAAAGGCTTAATGACAAGAAATTCATTTTCTGGCTAACATTTTTCAATAAGATAATGCCTCATGTTGACATAATTTTTAATCAGCTGCAAAAGAGAATTACTGACCCAATTAAAGTGAAACAAGACATTCAGCATTTTGAAGGCATCATACAGGCAATCAGGGGCAATATTGATGAAATAATGAATGAGACTTTTATCGAAAGAGGCGAATCCTTACCTTCTAAAAGACCCCGGATTGATAAGGACTGTAGAAAAAGGGACGCTCTGGAAGTATGTGATGCTATCCTTTCAGATATAAAAATTCGCTTTCAGTTCACTGGACTCCTCACAGCTACCAACCTATTCGCAGTTCAATATTTTGACAATTATATCAAAAGCTTCCCAGACCTGTACCTTGACGAAATGACGAGCGTATATACATTTCTTGATAAAAGAAAGTTGAAGGGTGAGCTGCAAGTATTCTATGCTAGGCCTGAATTGAGAGCGGTCTCTGGTGCCGTTCCATTTCTGTCGTTGATTCTGGAAGATGAGCTATGTGATACTTTTGAAGAGACAATCAAAATCTTGAAGTGGCTGATCACAATGCCTCTCTCAACATCGGAAGCGGAGCGGTGTTTCTCAATGCTCAAACGGATAAAGACCTTTCTTCGGAACACAATGAAGGAAGAGAGATTAAGTGCCTTAGGAATGTTGTCGTGTGAGAAATCATTTGTGAACAAGATTGAGAACTTCAATTCAAAGGTGATAGACGTATCTGCCTACAAGAAAGAACGAAGAATGAACTTTCAGCACCGCTCTTATTAATTCAAATGAAGGTGTCGATCGAGGTTTTGGAACAAATATTTTTGGTGAGTAGGCCTAGCATATGTTGTTTTCTTCAAATTATTTTTCTGAGAGGTTTGTTCAATTATAATTCTTAAAAATGGTTTTTATTTAAAATGCATATCGATCAAAATATGTGTATGATATAATATTGTATGGCCTCGGTGCCAGGTGCAAGCTTTGTTGTTTGACACCCAAAGGGCAGCTTGCATGTCGAATATTTGTTGTTCCTTGGAGGGCCATGAAAGTCAAGAAAGTTAGATATCTAAGCTCCTTGACACTATAGCACTTTCTAGTAGAGAAAGGAGGAACTTTTGTTTTGGCGAAAAATCCCGAGATATAATATTTGTAGTAGTTACGCAATTTCTCAATTCACTTCAGCTGACACTTCAATTAAAAACGTCTTCTACAATAGCACAGTTAAATAATGTTAAACATATAACTTATTGCATAAAATATGCACTACCGGTACCTGCAACTTTGAATGATTTTATTGCAAATTTTGTATTTGCTGGCACCACCAAGTGAAAAATCACCAGCCGCCACTGCTTATTTCCACTCAAAAATAAAATCTACCCCTACTAGCCCTAGAACTGCGGACCGTCTTCCAGGAAGACGGTGTGTTGTTTAATCAAGTGCGACCGTCTCTCTGAAAGACGGTCTTGGAATTCAAATATAGTAATACTCTTAGCCTTAAGATGGCACTAATTTCAATTTATGATGGTTCCCGATGCTTTTATCTTTCGTAGTGTAAGTCTTTGGCAAACAAATGACAGTATGCAAGCTATTATTTGGCTGCAGAAGTGGAAGTACTTCCATGTTGATATTGAAGTTGCATTGAGCAAAATGGCCGCCAACTATGTAGACGATTCAGAAATTTAGCACTTGATTGTTGACGATTCGTGTGATAGCATGGACGACGACGGTGATTATTGTGTGGATTCGTATGAAAATGAAGATGGTGAAAGTAGTGGCAGTGATACCGATGAACAGGATGTCACGCAAGTTATGGAAATCCCCATCAATGCAAGCGATGTTTATCATGTTCCGACAGACCCTGTACACATGCCTAATGTTAGCCGCGAAGGGGTAAGTGTGAACTAGACTGATATTCAACCCGAAGAAAGGTACTTTCCAGGTAAAAATGTACCGTTTATCGTTCATCATCCTGGGCCTGTGAACTTGCCTCCCCGTAATCGCGCGCCGATTATGTACTTCAAAATAGAGAAATGTCATATTTTTGTAAAAATAAATTTCTTTTTAGTAAATAACAGGTATTATTTGAAACTGGTTCTTGAATTAGTAACAAAAAACTATGAACTTTTCATTTATGATGTCTCTGACGAACATTTAACTCGGCAATATGGTTTTCTAGAGCAGAAAAGTCAATATTTTTTTATTTTTTTATTTTTTATAAAATACTTTTTATGATTAATTCAAAGTGACGAGTCTGAATGATTCAACTATATCAATATAATATAGAACAGTCATTCAGCTTTATATTGGTGTATGATAAGTCATATTCATGAACACAGTATGCTTACAGATACCAAATTCCTTTAGTGTGTACTTTATGGGAATTTACTGCAGCATTTGACAGATAAACCTGCAGCAGTTCTAGGGCTAGGGGGTGAAATAATAATTTTTAGGTAAAAGTCGCTTTCCATGTGCAACATGTGGGAGTTTGTATGCCAATATGAAATTAAACTCGTTCCACATAAAGTGCATGCATACAACTGAATGCCGCTATGATTTATCATTTTTGTTTTTTGTTTTACGAATGCGCAATTGGGGTTTTTGTAAGAGGGCGGGCTTTTTGAATAATGATTTATAGATACGTTTTTTTTACAAATTAACCAAAGATCCAAAAACTAATAGGTCATCGGCTTTTTAATATCTTATGAACTAAGAAAGCTAGGAACTTGTATGAGGGGTCGTTGGACTTGTGGTGACGCCCTGTTTTTGAATGTGTTATTCATTTTTTTGTCAAAAGGGCCTAACTGCACTTTCGTTAATATCTCGCTAACTAATAATCACAGAGGGTCGAGTGAGGTGAAATAGGACTTAAAATGGCCAACCCCTCCCCATGACCAATGATTTACCAAAAAAAAACCAGCAAGGTCATTAACCTAAGATTGTATCAACTAATAATCAGAGAGGGACAAGTGAGGTGTCACAAGACTCAGGATGGCCAACCCTTTTCCATGACCAACGAATTTACCCAAAATACCCAAAACAGCAAGGTCATTGACCTAAGATTTTATAAACTTATCAGTAGAGAGGGTCAAGTGAGGTGTCATAGGACTACGAATGGTTAACCCTTTCCCATGACCAATGAATTTACCTCAAAAATTCAAAACAGCAAGGTCATTGACCTGAGATTTTATAAACTAATAATCGGATATCAACATGTGAGGTGTCATAGGACTTAGAATGGTCAACCCTTTCCCTTGGCTAATGAATTTACCCAAAAATACCCAATACATCAAGGTCATCGACCTGAGATTTTATAAACTTATAATCGGATATGGACATGTGAAATGTTTACAGTGAGTGATGAAACATAGCTAGGTAGTGAAAGAATTATTGTAGGCTACATGTATGGAGACTGACAAATCTTTCACCATTGGAACTTGTTTTCAGATCAAACTGCAGTACAGAGAGAGTATAGGTTGTAGGTATGGGATAATAAATGTCAAATGGTGTATACAAAATCTGATTAATCGATTCAAGAAATAAGAGTAGTCAATCTTTAATTGATTGGTTAAAGAGGATAGCTAAAATCCAAAATGGTGACTACATTGAACTAAACTGAACCAAGCTGAATCAAACCCAACCAAACCGAACCAAACTTAATCAAAAACAAGCCAATGGTTTAAGTGTAAAACTTGTGGTTGAATGTGGGCATTGGTAATGTCAGAAAGGAAAGGGATAACGCTCTACCTATAGAGGGTAAGGTAAAGCTAGTGCATGATGCTAATGCACACACACACAAGTACATGAACCACACACAACCATCCTATGCAGTTATTATGGGTTGACTGTTAAAACTTGCTCAGTGGTTACTGGGACAAGATGGTCGCTACACACAACAAGCTTTAAATACCTGAGGCTAATAATCTATACACACACTCACACACACTTGTTCTAAACTAAACTGTCTTGCTGGCAGAGCTCACACAGTAGGTAAATGACAGAAATGCTTGGCTAACAGAAATACAATCATTTTCGGTTGTCTAATGTTACCAGCTAAACATTACGTGCTATAGTGGTGAGCACATGTGCCTCTTTCACTGGAGATCTTAACTCGATTTCTAGCTCTAAGACCTAGAACGAATCAAACTAAGAAAAAAGGGTATGGTGACGCAGTGGTTAAACTGTTAGCCTTTCACTAAGGTAGACTAGGGTTTGATTTTTTGGTTAATATGCATGTCATAAACAATCAAATAAAAGCAGAGATAATGTTTAAAACTGATTACACTTGTCTCTTTTCAAATTAGTACTTAGATTACAAATACAAACGTGGAATGGGTTTGACATACAGTTAATGCTTCCTATCACATACCAGACTGCAAGAAAGCCAAACAAGCAAAAGCAGTGGTAAAATCGCTATGTGTAGAGAAATACCTAACGGTTTTATGAACTGGCAAAGGTATGTCGCATAAACAGTGCAGGATACAATCCAGCAACCATAATTTTTATCTCGTGGACAAGAGAAAACATATATAGAGAGAGAGATATACAGAAAGCTTGTGTGTGTGTGTGTGGGTAGCATTGGTTGTTTGACCAGAGAAAATACGGTGAGGTAGGGTGGGGAGAGGGAGAATTAGCACTTATATATGAATGGAAAATAGATTTTTTTCAATCGTTTTGTTTTTCAAATGTAGTGGTAGATAGTCGTTTTTTGTAAAACATTCTTACTTGCAGTAGTAATAAGCCTCTATGGTTCCGCTAACACATAGATAGACTGTATTATTGCCATGGTCAAGCACTCACATTAAGATCATTTACAAAATCATAAAATGAAAAATAAAAATCTTGTTTTGGAAATATCGTTTTTCAACATACACACAAAATAAATATATAAAAAATTTGTAAACAGCAAATTGGAAAATCCATGTTTCCATATAGACAACATTTAAAAACCTTAAACGGACATTTAAGAAAATATATGCAAATGGCAAATTGACAAATGTGTAAATATGAAAATGAAAAAATCCATGTTTCCATATCATGAAAATGAAAAACATCAAACTGTCATTTTAAAAAATGCAAATGGAAAATTGACAAATTGCAATGTGTGAAATGTGAAATTGAACAAATGGCTATCATTATATAAAAAAAGAACATGGTGCTCTATGGTTGAGGTGTGAATCAAACCCTCTCTACTTATTTGGACCACTCGAGACTGAGTAGACTAGTTTTAGTTGTCATACCACTTTTAAAAGTTTTTGTTAAATCTAGGAATTGAACCCAAGAGCTTGTAGGGGGGATCCAAGGTTATAATATGTTAAACAGATAGCCTTGAATGTAGGGTGTGGTAGTTATATAGAGATGAGACGTTTCGCTCGGGGCATGGAGATCTGCATCAAACCAGTCAAAAGACTGACGACTCAAACAACAACATGTAGAGCTCACCAAAATAATGTTGTGTAACGGTAAATGTTAGTCAACGAACAGTAATGCATTACTAAAACCCATGACACGATACCTCAGAGCTTTTCTAAAATTATTTTAAAATGCCTTTAACCCTATATTAAACACCCAGTTCACAAGACTCATAACTGCAATGTTATGGTCAAACAAAACAAAATCTATATTTCAAAACAAACAAGTGGTTTAGTCAATGTATACTGGAAAAAGTTTTATAAACACTCAAGTCCACAAAAATAATTAAATTAGTAATTGTCAGGTTGACCGAGTGGTTATGGTGTTTGACTTAAGTTCAAATTTTCTGTACAAGAAAGCAAGGGTTCGAATACCTTACCTGATATAACTATTGCCTCAACATGACTTGACCACACTGTATTATTGTGTACTCGGTACACAAACCATAGATAGAGTGTATTGTTTAAGGTCTCTTTGCGAACATAGTCAGAGACTGTTGATGGTTAACAATTGCATTAATAGTGGGACATAGGGATAGCAATTAAGAAAAACAGACAATACCCATACACTTTTTTTATTTATTTAATGTAAGTACTTGTACAATAGTTATATACAAACTACAACTCTCTTTTGTCTATTACTATCTAGTCCTTTTCGATCCACTTGCATAACAAGGCAGATGACTTTGTAGTTCAGCCCCTTAAAACAACAACAACACTACCTCTTGCATAGTCTGTGATGTTGATGACTCTTGAGGCGTGGAAGATGGATACAACATAACTTTTACAACAGGGGTTAAACGTTGCTCAACAATCAATGCACTATTTTGAGTAGCAACATCTTTCTCTTGTACTAACTTATTAGCATTCTGATGATTTTTTGCCAACACCATCAGTGTTTTGTCTGGAGCACTACATTGATGATCACTCACACTTAAAACCACACCATTTCTACTTTTCATATTGCCTCGACATCTTGTTGACCTCTGTTTTGAGCATCGCCAGAATATTATTCCTTTTACATTTTGTCGTCTATAGTTATACGAGTAGCCTTTATAGAGTACACGTTGTTTACCCCGGTTAGTTGTAGTAAGTTCCATAGTAGTAATTAACCTGTTAGTATGATTTGCACACTACAAAGGTTATCTCTGTTCTGGTAATAGAATTATTTAGCGTTGGCTTTTATATTTAATATGTACAGTTAAAAGTGATAGAAAAGTGGTAGAAACGTGGTAGCAAAGTAGTAGACAAGTGGTAGACAATTGGTAACATTGTGGTAGAAAAGTGGTAGCAAAGTGGTAGAAAAGTGGTAGAAAAGTGGTAGAAAAGTAGTAGAAAAGTGGTAGCAAAGTGGTAGAAAAGTGGTAGCAAAGTGGTAGCAAAGTGGTTGAAAAGTGGTAGCAAACTAGAAAAGTGGTAGAAAATTGGTAGAAAAGTAGTAGAAAAGTGGTAGCAAAGTGGTAGAAAAGTGGTAGCAAACTAGAAAAGTGGTAGCAAAGTGGTAGAAAATATTACATGTATTGTTAAGAAATAGTTTAAGCGGTTACATGGATTCATTACACTATAATTTTAGCATCACGAAGCTCATTTTCTATATCCAAAAGTTCTTCCTCATATTTAGTATGACCAACCTGTTTACAGGTATGCAAGTACTGAAGCCGCTGGATTAGCTTATTGGGATTGTTCCAGTAAACAAATTTAACAAATGATTTTTTTGGGTGTAAACCATTATCATCCTCATCATCATCATCATCATCATAATCACCATCATCATCATGGTTATCATCATCAATATAATTATCATCAATATAATCATCATCACTATTACTATCTAATCCTTTTTGTTCATCTTGCAATGCAACAACCTTTGGCATAGTCTGTGTTGTCTTTGATAGTGTTAGAGGTTTCTTAGACGTTAACGACTGTCCTAACATGTCTTTTTCAGGAGATAATAAATGCTCTTTAACAAACAAAGCACTATCTTGAGCCACACTATTTTTTTCTTGGTCTTGCTTTTTTACCTTGGTTAGAGTATTTTGTCCATTTAAATGAGTATTATTTTGAGATTTACAATGATGATCGATTGAAATAAGTATGTTGGAGCCTTTTGTTTTAATCATTCCTCGACACTTTTTAGATCGTTGTTTCGAACAGCACCAAATAACAGTTCCATTTTTATTAGTTCGTTTTACAATATATGCATATCCTTTATAGTAAGCACATGGCTTACCATAGCTAGTCGTTGATACTTCCATGTCGACTGTTGAGCATAAACTAATCTCTAGTAAAGTTAACTCGATAATAAAAATGATAGTTTGTAGTATGTGCAGTTTAAAGTAAGAGCAAAAGTGAGAGTCAAATGGTAGAAAAGTGTTAACAAAGTGGTGGAAGAGTGGTAGCAGTTTATAGTAGTCATGATCTTTTTTTTTTTTTTACCAGAATGTGATTTGAGTAAATGTAATTTCTAAACCTTAGCAGTGAGTAGTCAGTTAGTCTTGGTTCAGACAAGCGTAAACAGTTCTCCAATGAATCAGAGATCAAGATTTTCATTATGAAACAGTTGTGTGTAACCAATTAGGTATCGGTACTTGATAGCTTCACACATGAACAAAAATTCCAACATATCTGACATCAGATTTTCATTATGAAACAGTTGTGTGTAACCAATTAGGTATCGGTACTTGATAGCTTCAGACATGAACAAAAAATCCAACATATCTGACATGAATTACATGATTTGAAAGTTGACAAAGAATATCCAATCAACCATTGTAGTTGCAATGTCAAACACACAGACAAAATCAGCATGAACTTTAAAGTAACAGGAAAATTCTATGAAATAGACTATGCATGAAATTTGGAAATACACATTAGAAGTTTGCAACACCATCCTTCTAGCCTGTCTAAATTATCGACATGGAAAGTGTGCACTGCCCCTAACATTAAACCAATTTATCAATAACGCAAGTCAACAATCAAAACATTTTGTCTTGAGTCTATCATTTAATGCATATATTCTGTCTACATTGAACAGTAACAAAAAACGCCATTCATAATTAATTAAGTTTGCTTTAATTCGTTATGTAATGATAAATACATATTTAAAGTTTTGGCTGACTGTTCAGAGTGAATCGCCTTTGAACACATAAGAGAGGGAATATTTTAAGACTTAACCTCTGCTCACCTAACATAACCTAAATTTACCTAACCTAACCTTGTCATATAGGTAAGAAACGGGTCAAGCTATGCTTTCGACTACCGAGTTTCAGCTACTTTTCAAGGTTACTCTCTCGAACATTGCCGGAGACTGCTGATAAACACCTATGTTCCCAAGGCGGCGGCTTGCAACGACTTACATGATGCGCTTCCCCCTTTTCATTGATCCCTGTGGATTTGTCCCTTTGGACTGGTCCCTGTTGACTAGCCCCTTTGGAAGGGCCCTTTTTGAATGGAGTCATTTTTGACGGGTCCCTGTGGACAGGTCCTTTTTTCTGATCCCTTTGGACCGGACCCTTTGACATAATTTGGATAATTGCATGGGCCAGTCCATAGGTACCAGTCCAAAGGGACCGGTCCAAAGGGATCAGCCAAAAGGACCTGTCCACAGGGACCCGTCAAAAATGACTCCATTCAAAAAGGGCCCTTCCAAAGGGGCTAGTCAACAGGGACCAGTCCAAAGGGACAAATCCACAGGGATCAATGAAAAGGGGGAAGCGCATCATGTAAGTCGTTGCGAGCCGCCGCCGTGGGAACATAGGTGTTTATCAGCAGTCTCCGGCAATGTTCGGGAGAGTAACCTTGAAAAGTAGCTGAAACTCGGTAGTCGAAAGCATAGCTTGACCCGTTTCTTACCTATATGACAAGGTTAGGTTAGGTAAATTTAGGTTATGTTAGGTGAGCAGAGGTTAAGTCTTAAAATATTCCCTCTCTTATGTGTTCAAAGGCGATTCACTCTGAACAGTCAGCCAAAACATTAAATATGTATTTATCATTACATAACGAATTAAAGCAAACTTAATTAATTATGAATGGCGTTTTTTGTTACTGTTCAATGTAGACAGAATATATGCATTAAATGATAGACTCAAGACAAAATGTTTTGATTGTTGACTTGCGTTATTGATAAATTGGTTTAATATTAGGGGCAGTGCACACTTTCCATGTCGATAATTTAGATAGGCTAGAAGGATGGTGTTGCAAACTTCTAATGTGTATTTCCAAATTTCATGCATAGTCTATTTCATAGAATTTTCCTGTAACTTTAAAGTTCATGCTGATTTTGTCTGTGTGTTTGACATTGCAACTACAATGGTTGATTGGATATTCTTTGTCAACTTTCAAATCATGTAATTCATGTCAGATATGTTGGATTTTTTGTTCATGTCTGAAGCTATCAAGTACCGATACCTAATTGGTTACACACAACTGTTTCATAATGAAAATCTGATGTCAGATATGTTGGAATTTTTGTTCATGTGTGAAGCTATCAAGTACCGATACCTAATTGGTTACACACAACTGTTTCATAATGAAAATCTTGATCTCTGATTCATTGGAGAACTGTTTACGCTTGTCTGAACCAAGACTAACTGACTACTCACTGCTAAGGTTTAGAAATTACATTTACTCAAATCACATTCTGGTAAAAAAAAAAAAAAAGATCATGACTACTATAAACTGCTACCACTCTTCCACCACTTTGTTAACACTTTTCTACCATTTGACTCTCACTTTTGCTCTTACTTTAAACTGCACATACTACAAACTATCATTTTTATTATCGAGTTAACTTTACTAGAGATTAGTTTATGCTCAACAGTCGACATGGAAGTATCAACGACTAGCTATGGTAAGCCATGTGCTTACTATAAAGGATATGCATATATTGTAAAACGAACTAATAAAAATGGAACTGTTATTTGGTGCTGTTCGAAACAACGATCTAAAAAGTGTCGAGGAATGATTAAAACAAAAGGCTCCAACATACTTATTTCAATCGATCATCATTGTAAATCTCAAAATAATACTCATTTAAATGGACAAAATACTCTAACCAAGGTAAAAAAGCAAGACCAAGAAAAAAATAGTGTGGCTCAAGATAGTGCTTTGTTTGTTAAAGAGCATTTATTATCTCCTGAAAAAGACATGTTAGGACAGTCGTTAACGTCTAAGAAACCTCTAACACTATCAAAGACAACACAGACTATGCCAAAGGTTGTTGCATTGCAAGATGAACAAAAAGGATTAGATAGTAATAGTGATGATGATTATATTGATGATAATTATATTGATGATGATAACCATGATGATGATGATGATTATGATGATGATGATGATGAGGATGATAATGGTTTACACCCAAAAAAATCATTTGTTAAATTTGTTTACTGGAACAATCCCAATAAGCTAATCCAGCGGCTTCAGTACTTGCATACCTGTAAACAGGCTGGTCATACTAAATATGAGGAAGAACTTTTGGATATAGAAAATGAGCTTCGTGATGCTAAAATTATAGTGTAATGAATCCATGTAACCGCTTAAACTATTTCTTAACAATACATGTAATATTTTCTACCACTTTGCTACCACTTTTCTAGTTTGCTACCACTTTTCTACCACTTTGCTACCACATTTCTACTACTTTTCTACCAATTTTCTACCACTTTTCTAGTTTGCTACCACTTTTCAACCACTTTGCTACCACTTTGCTACCACTTTTCTACCACTTTGCTACCACTTTTCTACTACTTTTCTACCACTTTTCTACCACTTTTCTACCACTTTGCTACCACTTTTCTACCACAATGTTACCAATTGTCTACCACTTGTCTACCACTTTGCTACCACGTTTCTACCACTTTTCTATCACTTTTAACTGTACATATTAAATATAAAAGCCAACGCTAAATAATTCTATTACCAGAACAGAGATAACCTTTGTAGTGTGCAAATCATACTAACAGGTTAATTACTACTATGGAACTTACTACAACTAACCGGGGTAAACAACGTGTACTCTATAAAGGCTACTCGTATAACTATAGACGACAAAATGTAAAAGGAATAATATTCTGGCGATGCTCAAAACAGAGGTCAACAAAATGTCGAGGCAATATGAAAAGTAGAAATGGTGTGGTTTTAAGTGTGAGTGATCATCAATGTAGTGCTCCAGACAAAACACTGATGGTGTTGGCAAAAAATCATCAGAATGCTAATAAGTTAGTACAAGAGAAAGATGTTGCTACTCAAAATAGTGCATTGATTGTTGAGCAACGTTTAACCCCTGTTGTAAAAGTTATGTTGTATCCATCTTCCACGCCTCAAGAGTCATCAACATCACAGACTATGCAAGAGGTAGTGTTGTTGTTGTTTTAAGGGGCTGAACTACAAAGTCATCTGCCTTGTTATGCAAGTGGATCGAAAAGGACTAGATAGTAATAGACAAAAGAGAGTTGTAGTTTGTATATAACTATTGTACAAGTACTTACATTAAATAAATAAAAAAAAGTGTATGGGTATTGTCTGTTTTTCTTAATTGCTATCCCTATGTCCCACTATTAATGCAATTGTTAACCATCAACAGTCTCTGACTATGTTCGCAAAGAGAGTGACCTTAAACAATACACTCTATCTATGGTTTGTGTACCGAGTACACAATAATACAGTGTGGTCAAGTCATGTTGAGGCAATAGTTATATCAGGTTAGGTATTCGAACCCTTGCTTTCTTGTACAGAAAATTTGAACTTAAGTCAAACACCATAACCACTCGGTCAACCTGACAATTACTAATTTAATTATTTTTGTGGACTTGAGTGTTTATAAAACTTTTTCCAGTATACATTGACTAAACCACTTGTTTGTTTTGAAATATAGATTTTGTTTTGTTTGACCATAACATTGCAGTTATGAGTCTTGTGAACTGGGTGTTTAATATAGGGTTAAAGGCATTTTAAAATAATTTTAGAAAAGCTCTTAGGTATCGTGTCATGGGTTTTAGTAATGCATTACTGTTCGTTGACTAACATTTACCGTTACACAACATTATTTTGGTGAGCTCTACATGTTGTTGTTTGAGTCGTCAGTCTTTTGACTGGTTTGATGCAGATCTCCATGCCCCGAGCGAAACGTCTCATCTCTATATAACTACCACACCCTACATTCAAGGCTATCTGTTTAACATATTATAACCTTGGATCCCCCCTACAAGCTCTTGGGTTCAATTCCTAGATTTAACAAAAACTTTTAAAAGTGGTATGACAACTAAAACTAGTCTACTCAGTCTCGAGTGGTCCAAATAAGTAGAGAGGGTTTGATTCACACCTCAACCATAGAGCACCATGTTCTTTTTTTTTATAATGATAGCCATTTGTTCAATTTCACATTTCACACATTGCAATTTGTCAATTTTCCATTTGCATTTTTTTAAAATGACAGTTTGATGTTTTTCATTTTCATGATATGTAAACATGGATTTTTTCATTTTCATATTTACACATTTGTCAATTTCCCATTTGCATATATTTTCTTAAATGTCCGTTTAAGGTTTTTAAATGTTGTCTATATGGAAACATGGATTTTCCAATTTGCTGTTTACAAATTTTTTATATATTTATTTTGTGTGTATGTTGAAAAACGATATTTCCAAAACAAGATTTTTATTTTTCATTTTATGATTTTGTAAATGATCTTAATGTGAGTGCTTGACCATGGCAATAATACAGTCTATCTATGTGTTAGCGGAACCATAGAGGCTTATTACTACTGCAAGTAAGAATGTTTTACAAAAAACGACTATCTACCACTACATTTGAAAAACAAAACGATTGAAAAAAATCTATTTTCCATTCATATATAAGTGCTAATTCTCCCTCTCCCCACCCTACCTCACCGTATTTTCTCTGGTCAAACAACCAATGCTACCCACACACACACACACACACAAGCTTTCTGTATATCTCTCTCTCTATATATGTTTTCTCTTGTCCACGAGATAAAAATTATGGTTGCTGGATTGTATCCTGCACTGTTTATGCGACATACCTTTGCCAGTTCAAAAAACCGTTAGGTATTTCTCTACACATAGCGATTTTACCACTGCTTTTGCTTGTTTGGCTTTCTTGCAGTCTGGTATGTGATAGGAAGCATTAACTGTATGTCAAACCCATTCCACGTTTGTATTTGTAATCTAAGTACTAATTTGAAAAGAGACAAGTGTAATCAGTTTTAAACATTATCTCTGCTTTTATTTGATTGTTTATGACATGCATATTAACCAAAAAATCAAACCCTAGTCTACCTTAGTGAAAGGCTAACAGTTTAACCACTGCGTCACCATACCCTTTTTTCTTAGTTTGATTCGTTCTAGGTCTTAGAGCTAGAAATCGAGTTAAGATCTCCAGTGAAAGAGGCACATGTGCTCACCACTATAGCACGTAATGTTTAGCTGGTAACATTAGACAACCGAAAATGATTGTATTTCTGTTAGCCAAGCATTTCTGTCATTTACCTACTGTGTGAGCTCTGCCAGCAAGACAGTTTAGTTTAGAACAAGTGTGTGTGAGTGTGTGTATAGATTATTAGCCTCAGGTATTTAAAGCTTGTTGTGTGTAGCGACCATCTTGTCCCAGTAACCACTGAGCAAGTTTTAACAGTCAACCCATAATAACTGCATAGGATGGTTGTGTGTGGTTCATGTACTTGTGTGTGTGTGCATTAGCATCATGCACTAGCTTTACCTTACCCTCTATAGGTAGAGCGTTATCCCTTTCCTTTCTGACATTACCAATGCCCACATTCAACCACAAGTTTTACACTTAAACCATTGGCTTGTTTTTGATTAAGTTTGGTTCGGTTTGGTTGGGTTTGATTCAGCTTGGTTCAGTTTAGTTCAATGTAGTCACCATTTTGGATTTTAGCTATCCTCTTTAACCAATCAATTAAAGATTGACTACTCTTATTTCTTGAATCGATTAATCAGATTTTGTATACACCATTTGACATTTATTATCCCATACCTACAACCTATACTCTCTCTGTACTGCAGTTTGATCTGAAAACAAGTTCCAATGGTGAAAGATTTGTCAGTCTCCATACATGTAGCCTACAATAATTCTTTCACTACCTAGCTATGTTTCATCACTCACTGTAAACATTTCACATGTCCATATCCGATTATAAGTTTATAAAATCTCAGGTCGATGACCTTGATGTATTGGGTATTTTTGGGTAAATTCATTAGCCAAGGGAAAGGGTTGACCATTCTAAGTCCTATGACACCTCACATGTTGATATCCGATTATTAGTTTATAAAATCTCAGGTCAATGACCTTGCTGTTTTGAATTTTTGAGGTAAATTCATTGGTCATGGGAAAGGGTTAACCATTCGTAGTCCTATGACACCTCACTTGACCCTCTCTACTGATAAGTTTATAAAATCTTAGGTCAATGACCTTGCTGTTTTGGGTATTTTGGGTAAATTCGTTGGTCATGGAAAAGGGTTGGCCATCCTGAGTCTTGTGACACCTCACTTGTCCCTCTCTGATTATTAGTTGATACAATCTTAGGTTAATGACCTTGCTGGTTTTTTTTTGGTAAATCATTGGTCATGGGGAGGGGTTGGCCATTTTAAGTCCTATGACACCTCACTCGACCCTCTGTGATTATTAGTTAGCGAGATATTAACGAAAGTGCAGTTAGGCCCTTTTGACAAAAAATGAATAACACATTCAAAAACAGGGCGTCACCACAAGTCCAACGACCCCTCATACAAGTTCCTAGCTTTCTTAGTTCATAAGATATTAAAAAGCCGATGACCTATTAGTTTTTGGATGTTTGGTTAATTTGTAAAAAAAAACGTATCTATAAATCATTATTCAAAAAGCCCGCCCTCTTACAAAAAAACCAATTGCGCATTCGTAAAACAAAAAACAAAAATGATAAATCATAGCGGCATTCAGTTGTATGCATGCACTTTATGTGGAACGAGTTTAATTTCATATTGGCATACAAACTCCCACATGTTGCACATGGAAAGCGACTTTTACCTAAAAATTATTATTTCACCCCCTAGTAGGGGTAGATTTTATTTTTGAGTGGAAATAAGTTATCCATAGGAAAGGGGTTGTCTGCCGGAGTAATTTGACTACTCGTACATGTCTCTAGCCTTATTCCCACCACTGCCAAAACAGGTTGTGACTTGTTAGCTCTTATCGTGCACGTGCACATGTGAACACCTGTGTGTTAGATCATATTACACATGAACTCGCATTTTCTCACGTATGAATCAAAACAGGATGTGACTTGTTTCACAAGGAGAATGCTAATAATGACATCTCACACGTGTTCACATGTATTTCATCACTTTCCTTTCATATCGTTATTACATTATAGTAGTGGGGGATTAGTGAACAACGTCAATTCAACACACACACAAATTTAGTTAGGCCCTTTGACATAATTTAAATAAATTCATGGGCTAGTCCGTAGGAACCAGGCCAAAGGGACCCGTCCAAAGGGATCAGTCCAAAGGGACAAGGACTCGTCCACAAGGACTCGTCCACAAGGACTCGTCCACAAGGACTCGTCAACAATGACCTGTCAACAAGGACCTGTCCACAAGGACCTGTCCACAAGGACTCGTCCACAATGACCCCGCCAACAATGACCCGTCAACAATAACCCATCTATAGGGATCCGCTCCCCCACCCTCTTACAAAAGCCATGAGTGGGCATGCTAATTCATAGTGGCTTTCCACCAAACATATGCACTTTATGTAGAACAACGTTTAAATCCATATCGGCATTCCAACTCTCACATGTTGCAATTGGTAACAGAGATTCTCTAAAAAATTCAATTTCACCCTCTAGTAGGGGTAGGTTTTATTTTAGGGGTTGAAATATGTTGTCCAATGGAAAGGGGGTGTTCGCCTGAGTAATTTGACACCTCGTACAAGTCTCTAGCCTGATTGGTTCGCGAGATATTGCCATTTTAGTATTCCAGCGGTGGCGGTGGCGGTGGGTATAGAACCGATCAAAAACCACTACTGTGTTGATATTCAATATGAAAAGAAAATTCCAAATGCATACAGCTAGCTACTAGTAACATGTTCAGAGTTTAGCTCACATATTTCTCCGATGTTTCATGACGTGACGGGTCCTCGGTTGAACGTCACAGTCCAATGGGTCTTCTGAGATTCCATTTGCATGGCAAGCCTTCCCCTTGATCGTCCACGTCATCATCTGCTACGTCACTCGAATCCATCAAAATCATATCCGCTCGGTATTTAGCAGTTCACATTCACGCTCGGAATTATACGCTGATAAAGTCCACGACAACTTTCGCGAATGTCTGACATAATAGCTTGTGCTATTAGAAACATAATAGTGGTTTCACACACTTGCTCCACATTTTCAAAACTCGTAATAATGTTCACTTGCAAAGTCCCGTCTTCAACCTTTTATGACAGTCTGACATGGCGACTTGTTTTCAATGGAAATACTCTGACTATGGTGGAGTGTCAAAAGTCGAAGATACCTGCATTAGAGATCACCTAACATAAATACGGAATATGCGTCCACGCAACACGCGATGGCAATGTTGGTCTCATATCGTAGTCTAGCCTGTGCTTGGGTAAAGGAGAATGCTCCAACCTTATTCACATAAGCAGATAGGACCCACTAATACTACTATACTGGGTAAAGGGTACTCCCCCACTCAATCTGTTCAGAACAGATGGCCCCAGGCACGGTCGACTCTAGAAAGGTCGAAAGGCTGGGACTTGGCAACATGTTCATCAGTCATACCCTTGTCAGGCGGGAACACGAGGGGACGTTCAGTCTGGCAGGTGTTCTTGTTTATCTCATAGGGATATTTCCTTCTATTTTTTGTTTCTTACGCTTTGTACGTTTAGACGCTTTATAGTAGCGTTTATACTACCCTTCCAGATGAGTTTTTTTTACTGTAATCCCTAATCGAGAACACACTGACGAGTGTGCTTTGTATCTGGCAAATATGGTATTTTTTAATGCCTACGGTACATGGAATTAACATATATCGCACTTCATGTTTTAAACTTTGATTTTCCTGGAATGTTTCGGCACCGTAACAATAACAGATACATGTTGTATCCCCAAATGTAATGCAAATTAACCAAGTAAGGTTCCTGTACCGGTACAAAAAAGACCGTAGTGTGAAAGAGAGCCCTAATCCCAGAACCGTGTTAGAAGCTATTGTGATCATAATCTTAACTAGGAAATAAAGAACAACGTATTTGCAAAACAAATATAATGTAAGAACAAAATCAAATTACAAATAAAGAACAGATCAAGGAAGAGTTAATTAGTTAATTAGGTTAGTAATTACATCCAAACAACACCAAATACATCAAAGGAAGAACAAGGTAATAACATCAATTACAACAGGTAAGGCTTATTACAAACCCCGAAAATAATAATAATGCATTAATCAAGTAAAAGGAGAAAGGGCAGGGGAAGAAAATCGTAAAACCAAACTCCTCTTAAGAAGTCGAAAGTGTGCCCAAGATTCGGCAAAGGTTAGATTATAGCCCGAATGAAAGTTTAAACAGTAATTACCGATATGTTATGTTTGAAAATAGTAAACCTCGCAAGGAAGGTCGAAATCATATCACGAATGACAAAATGAAGTTTATCCGCTCGAATTTCTACGGAGACTATTCACGGTACAGTTCCCAAGTGACGAAATACCAAATACGTAATGAAACGGATCAAATTACAGCTCGACTGACTGCTTTCATCTAAAAAAAAAGGTAATGGCGACCGTCGCCAGGAAACGAACAATAATGCGAAACAAAATTTTATAAAAGAGAATTACTACCATCAGAATGCCAAGAAATAAAAGGAAAATACATTAATAATTAATATGAGAGCTGTGGATCGCACAATTTTAGGTTATGTGATTTGGCATAGGTTTGGTACTTCGTAAAGCTTACAAGGACTTGGCAGATTTTGGCCGATCTCAATCAAATGACATAAAACGGCTCCCAGGCCGTAGCACAAGGCAAACACAATTAATTAATCCATGAAGGAAATACGACATATAAACCAAGTAATTAGTGATCAGACACAGGAACAAAGCAAAAGATACTCAAATAAAATAAAAGGCAAAATTAGGTACAACAGAAATAAAACTCAAGGTTCCGCACCATTTACAATTAAACAAGTAGAGTAACAGATAAAACTTAATGCTGATCACAAGCCGAGAAAGAGATATTGCGTCTCGGACAAATCTGCCAACCCAAATCCCACTCACAGTACATCTTTAAACATATAAGACATTACCTTTGCTGCAGATTATAGTACATATTAAGAAATAAATTTCGCTTTAGTGTAATGAGTACAATACAAACTCTTCGGGGTTCAGATACGAGTAAAACTCGCCCCCAATAAATCCTTAAAAAATTACATCTGACGTGCTAACTCTTCCAAGATGGAGAGTCGAATTTTTTAAAATTAAATTGTTGACCTTAATTCAGTATTGATTCGGAACTGCCAACACAACCTCAGACTAGGCCAAAACCTGACAATAAGAAGGTCACAATTATCATTGCTTAACAGTTGTCGGCACTTGCAAAATGGCAATTGCCAATCACCTTTCGACAGGAACGAGGTCTCATCGGCCACAGCTGATAATATTCTAAAGTCTCAGGAACGCGATCTCATTGGCCACAGCTGATAACATTTGAAAGATGTGTGGGAAATACATGGAGAGATGAATCTTATTGATGTAGGTTGGATTTCTAGGTTAAGTTTATGGACATAGGCAAGTTGTAGAAACATCAGGCATTGTAACGTGAAAATCACGGTACAATTCTCCCCCCTCCAACTTTCACCCTGGGAGATGTGTTGACACCAATTTCCAACTCTTGGACCTATGAGAAAGGATGTGGTTACAATCGAGGCATTATGGCAGCTCCAATTCGGCATCAGTCAGGGCACTCCAGACGTCCGCCAGCAGAAAATCCAGAGAGACTCCCATCATGATGTTGGCATGCTCCTGAACTGCTATCAGACGACCCTGGTCTGACATCGCTGACAGCAATAGTACCTTTACAGCTCTTGGGCACCAGACTTTCTCTGCAACACATAAACCAACCCAGGAAACGGCCCTAGAAGTAGAGCTCCGGGTCATCAATCATCCCATTTCATGACCTGATCGCATATTAACTGCGAAGAATAAGATCCATACTCCATCACGTAGTTTGAGTTTGACTTCATAGTTCTTTTGTCATTTCTAAGTTGTCGACGTACATACTTTCGCATCAGATTTTATTTCAACAATAAATATATCTTCCCCTATTTCATTACATTTACCTTCAGCAGCCAAAATTAAAGAGAAGGTGCCATTACAAATTACGTTTGAAAATAAAAAGATCCACAGCCCCATAATTAAATGAATTAAAAGGCACACAACAAAATAAAGAAAATCAACATTACATGAAGTTTTAAAATTTATACATTAGGTCCGGTCTCCCTTTCGCCTGCAGATTTGCAGTACGATAGATGAGTCCGAAAGATTATTTTCTTTAAAGAGTCTTTCAACAACACAGTTACATGACCTAAAAATGACAAAATTTCATATGGACCTCTATATTGTGCTTGGAGCTTCCCCGAGATTTGGTGACCCGAAGCATTAGGCAAAAAATTCTTAATTTAAACAAGATCACCAATTTGAAACTTACACGGAGTACGTCTCAGATTGTATAACTCAGCAAGTTTATCATGAGATATTTTAATAGCCTGTTGTGCCTCTTTCCATATTTGTTTAACACCGTCTGAGCAATAAATGACAGAAGTAAACGTGGATAGACCAACAACTTTTAGGAATGACAAGTTACATCACTCACCAGATCCAGAAGAACAATAACAACATTTCCATAATCAATCAAAATAAGAATAAAGCAAGAGACAACACAATATCACAGTGAGGATACGAACTGGAACCTCTTACACACTCCATTCATACAGGCACATTCAAATTCAAAATTCCCCAATAAAATTTTACCTCCCATTAAAATAAAATTACAGTAATGCTCAAGTATGCAAGTAGGAATCGCCAAAATATCATAACAAATTACAAACACACCTTGTACTCCCTGGAACGTTACACTTTTTACGACACCAGACCTACACGGAGTAGCAGAGCCCAAAAAAGAAAAGAATTTCCCTGTACTTACCTTGCCCAAACGAAACGAATTCATCGTCTGGAGAACATTAATGGAATTGTATCAACCCCCCAAAATAACAACCTTACCTTTCATCGTCGCATCTCACAGCCTGCAATCAGTTAAAATCGGGTAAGCCTGGCCAGACTTCGAACCAAGTAAGATGCCACATTCTGTCCTCGGCACGAATCAACCAGTAGATACCACAGCGATAAACCACTTGCACACTTGGCTTCGTCTCAAACGATTAAATCTATCGTATGGAATATAAATACTTTCTAACCTTAACGCAATAATACATAACCTCACTTGACACCACCCGCAATATAATTCACAACAAAACTAGGTTACCACTCATACACACCGATTCATAGTTTTCACACGACAATATCCCAGAACGATCTCTTAGCAAACAGAAGATTTCCAAAACAGAGCATTCATCACGTTACACAAACAACCCAGTTCCAAAATAACAATAACATTTACACAAGATCGAATTCTAAATGAATCACACCTTGGTCAGATTCCCCTGAATAGTCAATTACGTTAAAGTCTACAACATTTTGCAGTATGACCTGAGCGCCCACATACAGTACACTTAAATGGTCTACCAACATCAGCATTATTAATTTTTCCATGGGGTCGCACAGGCCTAATATCAGGAGGTCTAAAGGTGGGAGGTGGAACCTTGGCACAAATCCTCTGAGCATCAGCTTGACGAATACATTCTGCTTCATTAGCAAGTGAAAGGTGAACACGCGGCGAAACATAATTATTACTAGCCCCAGGCAACGAGAGACCACTGGATGCACAAGAATATCGACGTGACCGTTCCGTAGGAACGCTAAGTTGTCTACAACCAACGGCAATGTTCATTCTAGATATCGAAGTAGAACAATCACATACCGGTCGAGAACCAGCACGAGCATGAGTGCCGTTAACAGACGAGTTAGAATTATGCATGGCTAAAACAGGCATAGAGTTACCGACAGAGGCAATTGGCCTACCAACAAGCATATTCACTTTCGGCGCAGACAAATCAACATAATTATTCAGACTGGTAACATGACTGACACATGAGACGATACAAGGATCAGAAGATAGATATAAGTTTCTTGAATATTCTCCAAGAAAAGTTTGCTTTACTGCACCGAATATTATGTCTAACATATTCACTACAATTCACACGCGAGCCTACATTATGCTGATAACTAGCATCCCCACTAGAACTAACTCTACAGCTCATTCTCGGGTTACTATAAACAGCAGAAAAACTAGAAGATGTTACGACAGAATTAGGTATATTAACAGACGATGTTATAAAATTCCGAACAGGCATACTATCGGATGTTCCAGCAGTTACATTATTCAAATTAGCACCACTAATTATGCCACTATCAACATTAGGAATAATATTTTCTAAAACTTTAGAACATACTACATTCTAAGTACTCACATTTGCAACAAGGCTAGAACTAGTCGAAGTTACTACTTGGTTCTCCAAATTAACATTTCGAGCATTATGAAAAATATAGGAATCACACTCCTCGAGTTTCATTTTGCAATCAGTTAAAATCTGAACGATGACTCGAACGATGACCAGAAACAATTAACACATCATCAATACGGGTAAACAGATATTTTATCCGAGAGCACATCCTATCATATTGGGCATTACTAATACCGTCCAAAAAGCAAAAATTAACTACATTTACAATTGCATCTACATCTGATACAATCTGGAACTTACTAGATTGAAATGCATCATCATCAAGCATTTGGTGAACCACATCCAACTCAGCATTCTCCGAAAGAATTGCCCGGGCCAAATCCTCATCTCCGGGTCCCTCCAAGTTACGTATAGAAAGTTCATACTTCACTTCGTCACTCGTCAAGAATTTGATTACAGGATTTGGACGAGCCATTACATGAAAACAGAAATACAACACAAGAATTAGAAAAAATACACAAGACACTCCTAACCTAAATAACGTTAAATTTCACGATAGATACAACCAAATATAATTTGAGAAAACGATAACCGCGCGAATGCTACCAAAAAACTGCACCGGTACAAAGAAGACCGTAGTGTGAAAGAGAGCCCTAATCCCAGAACCGTGTTAGAAGCTATTGTAATCATAATCTCAACTAGGAAATAAAGAACAACGTATTTGCAAAACAAATATAATGTAAGAACAAAATCAAATTACAAATAAAGAACAGATCAAGGAAGAGTTAATTAGTTAATTAGGTTAGTAATTACATCCAAAAAACACCAAATACATCAAAGGAAGAACAAGGTAATAACATCAATTACAACAGGTAAGGCTTATTACAAACCCCAAAAAATAATAATAATTCATTAATCAAGTAAAAGGAGAAAGGGCAGGGGAAGAAAATCGTAAAACCAAACCCCTCTCCAGAGGTAGAAAGAGTGTCCAAGATTCGGCAAAAGTTAGATTATAGCCTGAAGGAAAGTTTAAACAGTAATTACCGATATGTTATGTTTCAAAATAGTAAACCTCGCAAGGAAGGTCGTAATCATATCACGAATGACAAAATGAAGTTTATCCGCTCGAAATATTAAACCAAATACGTAATGAAACGGATCAAATTACAGCTCGACTGACTGCTTTCATCTAAAAAAAAAGGTAATGGCGACCGTCGCCAGAAAACGAACAATAATGCGAAACAAAATTTTATAAAAGGGAATTACTACCATCAGAAGGCCAAGAAATAAAAGGAAAATACATTATTAATTAATATGAGAGCTGTGGATCGCACAATTTTAGGTTATGTGATTTGGCATAGGTTTGGTACTTCGTAAAGCTTACAAGGACTTGGCAGATTTTGTCCGATCTCAATCAAATGACTTAAAACGGCTCCCAGGCCGTAGCACAAGGCAAACACAATTAATTAATCCATGAAGGAAATACGACATATAAACCAAGTAATTAGTGATCAGACACAGGAACAAAGCAAAAGATACTCAAATAAAATAAAAGGCAAAATTAGATACAACAGAAATAAAACTCAAGGTTCCGCACCATTTACAATTAAACAAGTAGAGTAACAGATAAAACTTAATTCTGATCACAAGCCGAGAAAGAGATATTGCGACTTGGACAAATCTGCCAACCCAAAGGCCACTCACAGTACATCTTTAAACATATAAGACATTACCTTTGCTGCAGATTATAATACATATTAAGATATAAATTTCGCTTTAGTGTAATGAGTACAATACAAACTCTTCGGGGTTCAGATACGAGTAAAACTCGCCCCCGATAAATCCTTAAACATTTTCACATCTGACGTGCTAACTCTTCCAAGATGGAGTGTCGAAGTTTTTTATTTAAATTGTTGACCTTAATTCAGTGTTGATTCGGAACTGCCAACACAACCTCAGACTAGGCCAAAACCTGACGATAAGAAGGTCACAATTATAATTGCTTAACAGTTGTCGGCACTTGCAAAATGGCAATAGCCAATCACCTTTCGACAGGAACGCGATCTCATTGGCCACAGCTGATAATATTCGAAAGTTTCAGGAACGCGATCTCATTGGCCACAGCTGATAACATTTGAAAGATTTGTGGGAAATACATGGAGAGATGAATCTTATTGATGTAGGTTGGATTTCTAGGTTAAGTTTATGGACATAGGCAAGTTGTAGAAACATCAGGCATTGTAACGTGAAAATCACGGTACAGTTCCCAAGTGACGAAAATCTGCGCCAGGCCTGGATTAGGGAACCTTTGAAATGGTTCGTAGATTGCATAAATTAGTCAATTAAGTGAAGAAATACTTTCGGTTATTGCCACTGTATTGCTAAACAATTATTCACAGGCAAGGAATGATGCTGTTGATGTCAGCAAACTTGGTTATGGGAAGAGAAAGTTGCAGCACTTTAGGAAGGAAACATAAGTAATCTGATGCAGTTATGGAATACCAGCAGCAACAGACTATTTCTATAATTGAAGTAAATCATCTACATATATGTGCGGCGGAATCGAGGGTTTATAGACCTACAGCGTGGGAATGTTATAGGAGATAGCCTACATTTTTTGCATCACATAACCCTCAATTGCATCTACTTACTCCATATTATTATTATAACACCGCCAATTGTTTCATTACGGTTGAGTTGGCAGCAAGCACAAGAGTGTAGTGCGGTATCTTTGACATAGTCTTTGATATCAGTGAAGTTCAGTGTCAAAACAATATAATATGTATCGTGTGAATTGTGAACCTTTCCACAACAAATAATAAAATATGCATTCTAGAGGAGTCTATGTCATTTATTAAGAAGTGAACCTAACATTATAAGGCGACCGTGACACGATTCATTCATAGAAAAAGGCTCCAGTGAAGAAATAAGATGGAAAGACACGCTAAAGAACCATAAAGCGGCGGTTATTTACGTGCTCACACAATCAAGTAGGCCTAATGATGTCGTTAGAAGATGATCAAACTGAAACGGAAAAAGTGCAAGTGCAACTTGAAAACCTTCAAGAGAAGTATGATGATATCTCTAATTTAGATGGGTTAATAGTTCAACAGATGATAGACGACGAGCGTGATGATGACGAAATAGAAACGGAATGTGAATCAGCTGATGATTACAAACACAAATTCCTTAGCTGTAGAACAAAAGCAACATGTTTTATGAATCCCGTTGTTTCCATTACCCCTGTCTGAAGGCAGGCGTATTTAGTGCCTGCTGGAAGAAGGCCAGACTAGTTCTTATTAGTAAAGGAAAATTGGGAGGAAATATGCCTTCATCATACAGGCCATTATGTATGCTGGATACGGCTGGAAAAGGATTAGAAAAACTATTACAGCCTAGAATATTGATGGCAGTTCAATCAGCTGGAGATCTATCTGCCCAACAATACGGCTTTCGGAAAGGGCACTCGACTATAGATGCTGTGCGGGTAGTTGTAGAGACTGCAAACAGAGCTCAGATGGGTAACCATTACTCACGTAAAGTTACGCTGCTTGTGACTCTAGATGTGAAAAATGCCTTTAACTCTGCCCAGTGGAGTGACATTTTGGTGGCACTTCAAGATAAATTTAGACTACCGAGATATCTCATGCGGATAATGAGGGATTATCTAAAGGACCGTATTTTGCAGTACGATACCGAGGAAGGACATAGGACTAAAAGATTAACCGCTGGGGCAGCTCAAGGATCTATTCTTGGGCCAGATCTCTGGAATATTGCATACGATGGCCTGCTTCGGCTGAAGATGCCCGAAGATGCAATATTGGTAGGATATGCTGATGATGTTGCTGCTCTGATTGTGGCTCGTGATATAGAGCTGGCGCAACTGAAACTCAATCAGGTAATGCGACGTGTCACAGATTGGATGACGGAACATAAGCTGTCATTAGCAGACCATAAAACGGAGATTGTTGTGCTGACGAGAAGGAGAATCAACACTCTTGTACCAATGCAAGTGGGAGGGACGATGATTAATTCATCAAGGAGTACGAAGTACTTGGGTGTGACGCTAGATACGAAGCTCACATTCTGGGCCCATATTCAAAGAGTGACGGATAAAGCAGCAAATATCTTGACCGCTTTGAGCCGATTAATGGGTAGTATTAAAGGTCCGAAGCCTAGCAAACGACGTCTCCTGATGACAACAGTCCAGTCCATATTACTCTATGGAGCTGAGATCTGGGCTGAGTCTTTACGGTTCGAGAAATATCGTAAAAGGATAGCAGCAGTACAACGAAGAGCAGCACTGAGGATCTCATGTGCATATCGCACTGTTTCAGAGCCTGCTGTTCTAGTGGTAGCGGGAGTAGCACCAATTGATTTACTTGCCTTAGAGCGTCAGGAAGTTTGGCGCACCAAAGAAGAACTGGACATACACCAGGCAAAGACGTCTGCACACAACCATTGTACGGAACGATGGCAACAGAAGTGGGATGATGAGACAGGAGGTCGATGGACAAAGAAACTTATTCCGCGTCTGGCTGACTGGGTTGATCGAAACCACGGAGAGGTCAATTATTATTTGACACAGTTCCTAACAGGCCATGGATATTTTCGGAGATCCCTGCATCACATAGGCGTGGCTAATAGTCCTTTGTGTCATTATTGTAATGAAGAGGATGATGCACTCCACACATTCTTTGTGTGTGAACGCTGGTCAACACATAGAAGAGATCTGCAAGCTTCTATAGGGGCAATCACGCCGGACAACATCCTACAGATGATGCTCCGAAATGATCAAACATGGAATCAGATAGCTATTTACATAGAATGTGTCCTGCGCCAGAAGAAGAGGGAAATGGATGCGTTCGAACATCCTTAAGAAAAAATGAAGAAAGAAGATGTCTGAATGACTAAGTAAGCACGACGTCACCCTGAAGTAATGCGAGAGCGGTTCCGGGGTGATGAACACATCGTGGGAAAAGGGAGGTGGTTTTTAGTGGGTAAGAATCCCACACTACTGTGGAGTGCGGACCCTTCGCATGTGTCTTTTGAAGATTTTCCACAGTCCCTCGTAAAAAAAAAATACCCCTCCACAAAGTGTAGTGAATGACAATGTTTGTGATAAAAAGAAATATAGACTTCCAAGAATATAATTTAAGAAGTTTTCTGGTGAAATAATTGATTGGTTATATTTTTGGAGCCAGTTCCGTAAAATTCACGAGGATGAAGACATTGGGAAGGAAGATAAATTCCAATATTTAATTCAGGCTATGACAGAAGGTTCCAGAGATATAAATTAGTTACTAGTTTTCCTCCAACTTCCGAGAATTATGACAAAGCTATAGAGAGTCTTCAAGCTCGATTCGGTAGAGAGGACTTGCAAGTGGAAGTTTATGTTCGTGAATTGCTCAAACTAGTATTGACGAATGCAGTCAATTCCAAGGAAAGGCCAACACTGAGTAGCTTGTTTGATAAATTAGAGTCACATCTCAGATCGCTGGAAAGTTTAGGCGTTATTACAGAAACATGTACTGCAATGCTGTATCCCCTAATTTAATCATCTTTGCCAGAAGACCTATTAAGAGCATGGCAGAGGAATACTTCCTTCAGGTGTGATTCCGTATCCAAAGATCGTTTGCAGCAGCTCATGGCTTTTCTTCAAAATGAAGTAGTAAGTGAAGAAAGAATTTCATTGGCTAAGAAAGGGTTTAGCATTAGCCCATCCCAAGGATCTAAGATTAAGGGAGACAAGAAAGCAAGGGATGTCATTGAACCAAATATGCCTATTGCTTCTGCTTTGTTTGCTGATGTTTTTAAGAAACAGGAGTGTGTTTTTGTCTTAAACCTCATTAGAGCCCAGAGTGCATTAAAGCTCAAAAAATGACTTTAGGGGAGAAAAAGAAAATCTTAACTGTTAAACACTGTTGCTTCAATTGTTTAAAGAAGGGCCATGCAAGTAGAGCTTGTAAATCGATTGTCAGATGCATTGTTTGTGGTGGTAAACATGTGGTATTAATGTGTTATAAGCTCCGTGACAAAGAAAATGAAAGTGTGTCCAAACAGAATTACGAGGGAGACAGGAATTAGGTTCACCAGGATGGCAATAATGTGGATAAGGCTTTAGCTAATGTGTCTTATTCTCCTGAGGTGTACTTGCAAACCCTGGCAGTTGTCGTTAAAGGAAAGGGTAAACAAAAAACTGTATGAGCTGTCATTGATACTGGGTCTACTAAATCCTACATTGCACGTGACCTAGCCGAAGAAATGGGGTATCAGTCAATCAGGAAGGAAACTTTAATACATTCCTTGTTTGGTGGAGTACGTTCTCGAGAAGCAAAACACGACTGTTACAGAATAAGTTTAATGCGATTGGAGGGAAACTATTCCAAGGAGCTGGAAGTTTTAAGCCAAGAGATGATTTGTGAAGATGTCCCATATATTAAGAATGGTTATTGGAGTGAGGAGATAAGGGATCTGAAAATATGTTTAACTGATTTACGAGAGCGAGGTCCTGGGCAGATTCTGATTGGGTCCGATGAGGCGGGTGAACTGCTCAATGGGAGGAAACATGAACTAAAATGTGGCCTAGTTTTGGTGGAGACTTCTCTAGGGTGGACACTAATGGGAAAAGTCATAGGTAACAAGACCCAAAGGGATTCGGCATCATTATTAGTGTCATCATTGTTTTCCCAACATACAAGAATTTCTGATCTCTGGGACTTAGAAATTCTTGGAATTACTGACCCTGTTGTGAAAGAATCTATCGTCGAGAGGAATTAGCGTGTTAGAAATAACTTCCTTGAGACTGCACGACTGAATGAAGATAACAGATATGAAGTGTGTCTGCCTTGGAGTGAACAACATCCACCTCTGCCTGACAACAGAGAAATTGCTCAGCACAGATTAGAAATCACTACAAAGAAACTACAAACTGAACAACATTATCAGGAGTACGATAATGTCTTACGAAGTTGGTTGGAGCAAGGAATCATCGAGAGGAAACCTGAAGAAGAACTGAAGAATGGTGGACACTATCTACCTCACCGACCTGTCTTCAAGGAAATCAGCACCACCAAGATCATACCTGTTTTTGATGCCTCGGCGAAGCAGAGAAACGCTCCATCTCTGAACGAATGTATTGAAAAAGGGCCTAACTTCATAGAGTTGATCCCCAGTTCACTAGTGAATTTCAGAGAAAATGAGATCGGTGTGACGGCCGATGTAGAAAAAGCATTTCTTCAAATAAGTCATAATCCTAGAGACCGTGATTTTCTGAGATTCCTTTGGTGGGATGAGGAAAGTACAGGGAAGGTAGAAATGTTCCGTCACAATAGAGTTGTCTTTGGACTTGCATGTTCTCCGTTCCTATTGTCAGCAACCATCAAACTCCACTTGAACGAGTTGAAGAGACAAACAGTCGATAATAGTACCTACTCAACTTCAACAATAGAAAGATTGGAAGAATGTTTTTATGTGGATAACTGTGCTATTAGTGTTAACAACAGAAATGACCTTCATTCATTCATGCGAGAGGCAAGTATAATAATGGATAAGGCATCTTTCAATCTCCGAGGGTGGGATTATTCTCAGGATGCTACAGCTGAAAATCTTACTCATGTGCTACGGCTTATTTGGAATAAAGGAGAAGACACCATTGAACTGAATCTAACTCATGTTAACGATTTCAAATATGATGTAATCCCCAAAAGAGAGCTATACTAGGAGCTGCACATAAGTTGTTTGACCCCATTGGCTTCTCATGTCCGGTATTTCTCTGTCCAAAATTAATCTTGCAAGAACTATGGGCCTCTGACTTGGGTTGGGACACCAAAGTAGGTGAAACAACAAAGAGAAGATTCATGATGTGGTTGGCAGAACTACCTCAGCTGTCTGAGATTAAGATTCCTAGATGTTTGATCGGTAGTGTCCAGTCGGTTTAAGATATATCTCTTCACGTGTTCTGCGACGCCAGTCAAACTGCGTATGCTGCAGTTATATTCTTGCGAATACAGAGGGTTGTCAATATAGAGCTACGATTTGTACAAGCCAAGACTAGAGTGGCACCCAAGAAGAGTATCACCATACCACGCCTGGAATTATTAGCAGCTACAATAGGGGTTCGACTAGTGACGTCAGTACTTCCAACATTAACTGCAAAAGAAATCGTTACTTATTATTGGAGTGACTCGTCGACTGTGTTGTCCTGGATCAAGTTAGACGAACCTTGGGGGACCTTCGTGTGGAACAGAGTGCAAGAAATTCGAAGACTGTCCAGAATAGAACAGTGGCGGCATGTTCCAGGAAACATGAATCCGGTGACCTGGCATCAAGGGGATGTAGCACAAAACAGTTACTTCAACAGAGATGGTGGGATGGGCCAAAATGGTTAAAACAATCCACTACACAATGGCCTAGCCCCGAAATTTCAACAAACGATGATAAAGTCTTCGAAGAAAGAAAAAAGAAAGTCAACACTATTACGGAGTTAGAAGACAAGTCCAATACCCAAGAATGGCACCTTGACTATTTCTCAAGTTTCCGTAGAACAGTTCGTATGACAGGATTGATTTTGAGGTTTCTGTATAATTGTCGACAGAAAAATAATAGGAGAAGAAACACCGAACTATCCATTGAAGAAACCACAGGAGCAGAAAAAGTCGTGATGAAGTTCATACAAAAGGAGTGTTTTATTGGTGAAAAGGATGAAAGATTCAACTCACTATGTGTTTTCATGGATGATGAGGGAGTGATGAGGCTGAAAACAAAAATTATATCGCGCAAAGATGATTATGCTTTCCGTTGTCCTGCTATCCTTCCTGCGAAGCATACAACAGTTCACGCTCTCATTAGGGAGAAGCACAAAGACTTATGCCATGCTGGAACCCAGATTCTGCTCAGTGGGCTCAGACAGAAATATTGGATCCTTGGAGGAAGGAGAACGGTGAAGGGTGCAATTAAAACATGTGTTGTCTGCAAAAGGTACCACGGAAAACATCTTGAAGCAGAACAATCTCATCTCCCCATAGACAGAGTGAGAGAAGCCTCAATTTTTGAAATAACAGGGGTCGACTTTGCCGGGCCTCTGATTTTGAAAGGTGGAGAGAAAGCCTGGGTCTGTCTGTTCGCGTGTGCGGTTTTTCGTGCAGTACACCTGGAGCTAGTAACATCTTTGGCTACTGCAACATTCCTCGAAGCTTTTCGGCGCTTCGTGTCCAGACGTGGAAGGCCAATGATTGTCTATAGTGACAATGGGACAAACTTTCAAGGCACCTGCAATATGTTGGAGACAATTCAGTGGGATAAAATTGCTGAATATAGTTCTGTGCACCAAATAAAATGGAAATTCAATCCTCCCTCTGCAGCATGGTGTGGAGGATGGTGGGAGAGGCTGATTGGTGTCCTCAAACAAATGCTCAGGAAAGTTCTGGGAAATTCATGTCTGTCGTACCAAGAAATGATGACTGTTCTGTGTGACATTGAAGCTGTCATGAATTCACGACCACTTACTTACCTGTCCAATGATGGAGAAGACTTGATGGCTATCACCCCTGCAATGTTCCTACAGGAAGTCAAGGAGATTGGAATGCCCGATATCGACATGATAGGGGACATAAAACTTGACAGAAGATTCAGGTACAGACAGAAAGTAAAGGAAACATTGAGGGCAAGATTCAGGAATGAATAGCTTGGACAGCTTATACAGAAGAACCACATTAGGAAAAGTCATCACAAACCCTGCGTAGGTGAAGTAGTACTGGTAGCCAGTGACAACACGAAGAGACTAGACTGGCCGCTGGCAAGAGTGACAGAGGTCATCCCTGGCAAAGGTGGTGTCGTGAGAGTTGTTCGCTTGGCGACTACAAAAGGAGAACTACTGAGGCCAGTACAGAGGGTGTATCCACTTGAAGTGACATCTGGAGAAGATCATGCTTTTAAGACTGCAAGTTGAGCGGAATGAAAATGAGAAGAAGGAGAAAATCCAAAGACAGTTAAACCATCTACTAATACTTCTGATCTCATCAGAACCAGTAGTGGGAGAGTGGTGGTTAAACCAAAGAGATATTTTGAGTGACTTATTTATTTCTGTGATCATTTATTTTGAGAAAAAGAAAAAAATGTTATTTTATTGTTTTGTTGAGTTGTTTCCACAACTCAAGGTGGGAGAATGTTGAGTTGGCAGCAAGCACAAGAGTGTAGTGCAGTATCTTTGACATAGTCTTTGATATCAGTGAAGTTCAGTGTCAAAAACAATATGGTATGTATCAAGTGAATTGTGAACCTTTCCACAACAAATAATAAAATATGCATTCTAGAGGAGTCTATGTTAGTTATTGAGAAGTGAACCTATCAATTACCATACTTCAGAGTAGTGAAATAGTGTAATATTTTGCTAAACACCTCTATGTTGGTAAATTATTTCCGTGTCACTCATGCCTAATATCAGCTGCTTGGCTCTTATAACAACTTTTCACGATCATATGCACGTTATTCATTTATTTCTGATTGTAACACTGGCCATGTATAGATAAAAATGAACAGATGTTTTGCTAAACATGTACATTATGTTTGTCCAATATTAATTCCGTAGTTTTTGTCGCCTCCCTTGCTAGCAAACAGCTGTATCAACTCAGGCGCTCGTGACGAAGTATGACTGACAATAGCCGTAGCTACAGTGTTGTCAGGTTGAACCTTCCGACCTTTCTAGAGTCGACCGTGCCCCAGGTCGTTGACTAAGCCTTTCAGACAACTCCAGATTGGCATTCCAAGAATTTTACAAGTGCTATCCACTGCATATTCGTAGTATGGTATTATAAAGCATTAGAGTCTCTACATACTAAGTGCTGACGTGTAGAATGACGTATGGTATTATAAAGCATTAGAGTCTCTACATACTAAGTGCTGACGTGTAGAATGACGTGGATTGAAACAGTATGACGATGACACAGTAAGACTGACAGAGTAATACTGTAATAACTGAGTTGGTACTAAATACTGAGTGCACGGGAATGCCTCCTTATATATGATTCCGAGCCGATGTGACAGAGCGCTGGCTTTGCTATCATGAAGACCTACCCTGCTCTTCGTTTGTCCGGGTTCACCCACTTGCATGCTCCTTCTTCAGTGCTGGTTTACAGAAATGTTCATAACGTCCGTGTTTCTTGTTCGATTTACATGAAACTTCTTCCGGCGGCATCAAGAATCCCTAGATAGAAATTCTCCATCGATTCCAAACCCCAAATGTGCAAAATTTCTATTTCCATCAACGAGTTTCTCCAAATTCCCCGTTAGCGCCACGGGTGTCTCCCTAGGGCAATCTCTGATCTCCCCGGCGAACTACTGCTCAGTGCGCTCTTCAAACTTGCTTCTCGCTGTCATCACACAAAAATGATATCATATGGGCATCCGTAATTCGGGTACAGTACATATGTTTGTCCGGTATTAATTCCGTAGTTTGTGTCACCTCCCTTGCTACCAAGCAGCTGTTCAGGCGCTCGCGACGAAGTATGACCGACAACAGGCGTAGCTACAGTGTTGTCAGGTCTAACCTTCCGACCTGTTGTAACGTGTTTTTCGAGGGGTTTTCATGCAACTGGCATAAGTCAGTAGGAAGACATTCTATATTTATTTACGCGGCAAATTGTTCAGCCAAGAGAATTTTTCATGTTAATTTATTATTATTATTAATTCATTATAATTATTATTAAGATATTTCGGAGCATTTTATAAAAATTATAAGCCTACAGATAGGTTTTCTATGTCTTAGAAAACGCTAGCAAGCAAATTATTACGAACGACAATATCATAGAAAATTATGTGATTGCGGAATTTTACGGAGTTTCGTCAGTTAGGGTATATTGAGAGACGTGACTCACTGGGAATTCAAGTACACGCTTAATCTTGTCGGAAAGTATTACGCAAGCGGAGTCGCATCGTCAAGAAGAGGCGAATTGTTGGAACGGAAATCGACTTCTCCCTCTCGCGCGCCGTGTGTAATGAACCGGAGGAGGGGAAGTGGCGGCGTGCTCAGCCAATCAGTGGAGACAACGTAAGCTGGAAGACGGTACCATGGTGGGGGAGCCAACGTGTGGATATATCGTTCGACGCGCCGTGAAACGAGGACTATCTGTGTAGAACTTGAGGAGTGTGGTTGCAAGTGCGTGTCGCTCCGATGTTCAGGGGAGTTAGTGAGAATCTGTATAGTTCTTGCCGAGTGTGGTTATACGCGGGAGTAGCTCCGATGTTCCGTGGGACGTGGAGAATCTGTATAGTTCTTGCCGAGTGTGGTTATACGCGGGGAGTCGCTCCGATGTTCCGTGGGACGTGGACAATCTGTATAGTTCTTGCCGAGTGTGGATATACGCGGGAGTCGCTCCGATGTTCCGTGGGACGAGGACTATCTGTGAAATACTTGAGGAGTACGGTTGCAAGTGCGTGTCGCTCCGATGTTCAGTGGAGTTAGCGACTATCTTGGTGAAACTTAACCAGTGTGGTTATACGAGTGTTTGGGTCCGAGGTACGGACCATAGAATTATCTAATCTACTAGAATATCATCAAATAACGAAGAAGATGGCGACGTCCAGGAGACTGTGGGAAGCTCACAGCATCATCAAGTACGAGGGGCATTTCCAGTGGTAAGCGCTAATGACGCAGAAATACGCAATCTCTCATTTCTCTTGGTTTTATATTTCATATTTCAGTAACTTCATAGCTTGGAAATAAGAGTAAAATCAATTTATCAGACACCGTTTTCACGTAATTTTCTATCGGTAATATTAAATCGCAACGCTCCAATTTAAATTTTATAGTTATTATTATTATTATTAATTTTGCTATACTTGTTTTATATAATAAATTCATTTCTTTTACAATGCAATCTTTGCTTTCAGTAGGTAGCATTAGATATAGACCAATTCCTTCTCCTGATACAATTGTTTGTTGGGTTAATGATCAAATCATACCACGATCTGAGTGATTAGATTCTTGAAGGTGTTCTACCAGAGCTAGACGTTGTTAAATACAAATTTAGATTTCAACATTGCATTGAGGTCTTGGCGCCCATTAAAACAACATAGCTTAGGCAAAGGTAAACAGTTACATTTATCACCCAACAGTGTGAATTGCAAAACCGTTTCATTTGTCGCTACCAACATGGGGCACTAATAACCATTACATTTGTCGCCGACAACTTGGGGCTGAAAACCTAATAACATTTGTGGAAGGAGAAGGGTATTTATTTCTGTGCCTGTATTTTGGGGGTTATTTGTCTTTATCAGTGTATATCATTATGGGGGATGAGAAAGAAAGACAGATGAGGTTACGTAGTGGTCATCAACTGGAGAGTGATGATACAAGCAGTATGTCGAGTGATGGTAGTACCGGGGTAGCGGAGGTAAATCCCGATACTGAAACAGGGAGTGTAGGCGGCCAACCAGAATTAAAAACTTTACTTCTCGAGTTCATGTATCAGAACAAAGTTAGTAGTGATGCCTTAAATGCAAAATTAGAACAGAATAATGCAAAATTAGAACAAAACAGTAGGGAAAATAAAGAAAGTACAGAAGCCTTAAATGCAAAATTAGAACAGAATAATGCAAAATGAGAACAAAACAGTAGGGAAAATAAAGAAAGTACAGAAGCTTTAAATGCAAAATTAGAACAGAATAATGCAAAATTAGAACAAAACAGTAGGGAAAATAAAGAAAGTACAGAAGCTTTAAATGCAAAATTAGAACAGAATAATGCAAAATTAGAACAAAACAGTAGGGAAAATAAAGAAAGTACAGAAGCTTTAAATAAAAAATTAGAACAGAATAATGCAAAATCAGATAAGAACAACAAGGAAATTAGTGTGAAAATGGAGCAGATTAGAGGAGAAATCAGAGGAGTAATGGAAGAGAAGGTTAAAGAGATCATTGCAGATGTAGACAAGAAATTAGGAAAAGTACAGGAGGAGTTAGAAATTAGAATCAGTACACAGGCTGAAAATTTAAAAGAACTAGTGCAACTGGAAACACAGCAGGTCAAAAAGCAATTGGGGGGAGAAATTGACAAAATTCAGGTAGCAACTAAAGAGGTTAAGGAACAGCTGGGGGGGTAGAATTGAGAAAGTCCACTCGCAAATAGTTGCAGAAGTAAATGATTTAAGAGAGAGTAATAGAGAGAGCATTAGCAAGATTGAGGAGAAACAAGCAAAGCTATATGATAAAGTAGAAGAATCAGAAGGAAACATTAAATTAACAGTAAACAGTATTGAGAGGAAGGCTGAGGAGAAAATCGCAGAATTAGAATTAAAATTAAAAGCTAGGATCAGGCAAGAAAATAGTCAGAATAGGCCAGTTTTTGTGAATAGCACACACAGGGAGGTAGAACTGGGTAAGTTCAGCAATCGACAGGGGTGCCCAATGGAGTTCATGAACACTATAGAAAATAAATTCGGGGAGAGGTTGGAAAATGATAGTATTGAGTGGTGCCAGGTAGTTGAAATTTTAGAACAAGTGTTTGTGGGGGAAACGAGGAATTGGTTTGCTGTCTACAGAGACAAGTTTACTGACATTAATGATTTTAAAATGAAATTCTGTGAAAAGTTCTGGAATGAGGTTATTCAGTCGCAGCATCGTGAGGGAGTAGTGTGTGGTAAATATAACCCTAAAGGAAGCTCCACCATGACCGAATACTTTTTAGGGCAGGTATTAGTGTGTAAATATCTGGATGGCTTGAAGGAGGAAAGTGATGTGGTAAGGTTGCTACTTAGGCACTTTCCCTATAGGATCAAGGAGGCTGCTTGTATCCAGAATGTAAAGACTATATCACAAGTAGAAAATTTGTTAAGCACATTTGATGCACTAGGGAGAGGGGGTTATGATGACAATTTCAATCGGAACCAGGGTAATAATAATAATAGACCTAATGCAGCCAGGCATCAAGAAGTTCAAGGGAACGGTGGCGAGGGAGCCAACGCTCAAAATAGAAATAATAATAATCAGCTAAATCAGAACAGAGGAAATGGCTATGGTAATCAGTATCAATGGCGGAACAATGATTTCTGGGGAAATCAAGGGAGGAACAATGATTACAGGGGAAATCAAGGGAGAAACAATGATTTCAGGGGAAATCAAGGGAGAAATTATAATGACAATAATTACAACCAGAATAGGGATCAAGGAAGAGGACAGCCTAGTGGTAGTAATATACAGCCAAACAATGACAACACAGCCCAGAACAACCAGACCAATTCAGTAGTTAGTAGTACTACGACCAGCTGTAGCGGTTCTTTAAACGCGAACCAGGCTGCGAAGTAAGGTCAGAATCTCAGTCTGTAGCATGCCCTGTCCATACAATTTTACAGGAACCCTATGACCTAAATGTAAGAAATGAATTATTACATGAACTAAATGATGAAGGTATTATTCAGGAAGTGGTTAGTAAGAGCCCCATAGTAAAATTTAACGTGTCCGAGGCGTACACAGATGTTTTAATTGATAGTGGTTGTATGAAGAGTTGCATAAGTAGTGCATTTTATGATAAAATGAAAGGAACTGGAGTAAATTTTGAGGAGATGCCAATTAAAAGCACTTTTGTTATCACAGCTGTTGGGAAGAGGTCTAAAGTAATTTATAAGCAAGTTTTAGTAGACATTAAAATTAATAATCATGTAGAGAAGCAGATTTGTCTTGTAATTCCAAATTTAGTATTCAGTGTTATCTTGGGTTCAGAGTGGCTAAGTAGAGTGTCTGGTAACTTATGTTATGATGTAGGGAGTTTGAAATTTAAATGGGGTGATTCTGAAGTAGAAGTAGCGTTCAATGACCATATTCAGAGGAGTAGTATTGTAGGTGTGATTTGTACTTTAAATGAGATATCGCCAGCCGTAGAGCGGGGTTCTCCATGTTTTGTGGGCAGTGTGATTACGAACGGAAGTTTAGAGGACTCGTTACGTGAGGCTGCATTTCAGGGAAATATAGAGGATGAACAGTGTGTTCGGCTCTATGATGTGTTATGGTGTAATAGGAGAGTTTTTGAGGATCGCATTGGTATGGCCAATTGCTATACACATTCATTGAACGTTATTAATAGGTCAGTATTCACAGGACATAGATATCCTGTACCTTTCGCTTATCAGAGTGCAGTTGAGGCACAAATTAACCAGATGCTTGAAGATGGTATTATTGAGCACTCGAACAGTCCATATGTTAATTCTTTGATCACGGTACCCAAGACCGACGGCACTGTTCGTATTTGTTTAGACGCTCGTTTGGTTAACAGTAGAATTAGTTCAGATCAGCTGAAATCTATGTCAATAGAAGAATTAATGCAAACATTTGAGGGGAAGAAGTATTTCACTTGTGTAGATTTGAGTTCCAGTTTTTGGCAAGTGCCACTTATGTACGAAGATAGACCATTTACAGCTTTTAGTCATAAATATAACCTTTATCAATTTTGTAGAACACCTTATGGGTTAAAGAGTAGTTCAGCAGCTTTAATTAGGGCTTTAAACATCGCATTAGGGGATGACACAGGAGAGTTTGTAACCATTTACATAGATGATATGGTAATTAGTTCACGCAGTTTTGAGGAGCATCTAGGTCATTTAGATATAGTTTTTCAGAAGTTAGATCAGGCAGGGTTCACTTTGAAGCTGTCTAAGTCGTCATTCTGTCAGTCAGAAGTGACATTTTTAGGTCATAGAGTGTCGAATAGAGGTGTAACACCAGAAGAAAGTAGGGTTAATAAGATACTTAACGCAGAGGTGCCACAGAATGTTAAACAGTTAAGAACTTATCTGGGAATTTGCAACTTTTTCAGGAGGTTCGTTCTTAAATACTCAGGGTTGGTAGAACCATTCAGGGAATTGCTTAAAAGTGGGACTCGGTGGAGATGGGAGTCCAAGCATGATCAGGCTTTTAGAGCGCTGAAGGAAGGTTTTGAGAAAGCTGTAGTGCTGAAATATCCGTTAAAAGATAAGGAATATGTGGTTATGACAGATGCTTCACATATAGGCATTGCTGGAGTATTATGTCAGAAAGATGATGAGGGTAATCTGTGCATTGTATCTTTAGCCTCGCGAGGACTGACAGCAGCAGAGAAAAGATACACGATTACTGAGTTAGAGCTTTTAGGTATTGTTTTCAGTTTAGGGAAATTTAGAATGTATTTAGTAGGGGGGAAATTTGAGATCCACACAGATCACCATGCATTACTGTATATGAGGACTTGTAAACTCAGTTCTAACAGAGTTAGTAGGTGGATTCTTGCTCTGCAGGAATACGAATTCACAGTAAAATATATTAAAGGTAAAGATAACATTCTTGCAGACATGCTATCGAGGGACACTAATTTATGTAGGGATTATCCTGTGGTTAAAGCAGAGGATGGTATTTTAATATGTGCATGTGTGGACAGTAGCAACAGGGCATCGTTACAGACACTGAGGAATATGCTAGTGGAGCAACGTGATGACGTTCATTTAAAGGGAGCCACTTGCAAGGTTGGAAGCAGGTGACGCAGAAACATTTATAGTTTCCAAACGTATTGGGAAAACAGCATATGTGCTGGAGAATAGTGAGGGAAACAGATTATACGGGACGTGTAATATACATAGTCTTCGAAAGTATGTGTCATAAAGTGAGGATGTTTAGCTGGCGAGCCAGCCTATCAAATGAGTAAGTGTGGTATTTGGTGCGTGGGAGGAGTTGGTCTTCCAGGCAGGCGTATCAGAAGTCACACAGGGGGGTAGTATGTAAGTAAATGAGAGTTTTTTAAGGTACAGGGAAATATGACGGGATTGTCGGATGCTCTTGAGCACTAAAATGTCTCGATACACCAAGGCCAGAATTTGGTAGCGCTGGTGAATTCCCATTTGCCTCCAAGAGATGGGTGAGCGCTTGAACAGGGTATTTTTGCTGAAGGCGTCCACGAGGCAAAAGATGGGCCATCAGAATGCGAGACAGTCCTTCATGAAACTCATACATATCAGCACACGTGATTTCTGTTTACGGCCTCGCCATGTAAGATTTGTAAGTGTGTAATTTAAGGCAATTTGTATAATGGTATTATATGTAGGAGGAGAACGGGTCTGTGTTGAGAACTAGTATTAAGTAGAATATGGTCTACGGGAACTTAACAAGACAGGGCGATTACGGCACAGAAATATTTGGTGTTATATGTAATGCGCATTTACGTTTTTTTTTTTCAGAAGTCAATATTAATTTAATCTACTTTAAAGAGAGATTAAGTATTATGGTCACGAGGCGCTGCCACAATAGTGTGATCGTGTGCTCAGTGATAAGTGAGATTAAATTTCACCATAAGGAAGGGACCTCCAGTGAAATTAGGAAGTTCTATGGAGATATAAATATATCAGAACACCTTCAATGCGTGTGATATGACATCATAAATACATAGTGCTCACACATTAATTATGTCTATTTCTCCAACATAGAGAAATTTGAGAGGCGGAAATATCCGTGGAACACTACTCTATATGTAAAACATTGGACTGGTTGCAAAGTGCAATCCATAGTGACAACAAATTTTGACGCAAAGCGCGTGAAGAAAAATTATGAGTGTATATATCTGTAATTTAGGGTGATTTCATTAATGTAATATGTATTTTGGATGGGGTTTATTAACGTGTCTGGGATAATCGGATAATGGACCGTCGTCACGGTAAATCATCCGATGATCCGAGGCGAATATGTAACGTGTTTTTCGAGGGGTTTTTATGCAACTGGCATAAGTCAGTAGGAAGCCATTCTATATTTATTTACGCGGCAAATTGTTCAGCCAAGAGAATTTTTCATGTTAATTTATTATTATTATTAATTCATTATAATTATTATTAAGATATTTCGGAGCATTTTATAAAAATTATAAGCCTAAAGATAGGTTTTCTATGTCTTAGAAAACGCTATCAAGCAAATTATTTCGAACGACAATATAGAAAATTATGTGATTGCGGAATTTTACGGAGTTTCGTCAGTTAGGGTATATTGAGAGACGTGACTCACTGGGAATTCAAGTACACGCTTAATCTTGTCGGAAAGTATTACGCAAGCGGAGTCGCATCGTCAAGAAGAGGCGAATTGTTGGAACGGAAATCGACTTCTCCCTCTCGCGCGCCGTGTGTAATGAACCAGAGGAGGGGAAGTGGCGGCGTGCTCAGCCAATCAGTGGAGACAACGTAAGCTGGAAGACGGTACCATGGTGGGGGAGCCAACGTGTGGATATATCGTTCGACGCGCCGTGAAACGAGGACTATCTGTGTAGAATTTGAGGAGTGTGGTTGCAAGTGCGTGTCGCTCCGATGTTCAGGGGAGTTAGTGAGAATCTGTATAGTTCTTGCCGAGTGTGGTTATACGCGGGAGTAGCTCCGATGTTCCGTGGGACGTGGAGAATCTGTATAGTTCTTGCCGAGTGTGGTTATACGCGTGGAGTTGCTCCGATGTTCCGTGGGACGTGGACAATCTGTATAGTTCTTGCCGAGTGTGGATATACGCGGGAGTCGCTCCGATGTTCCGTGGGACGAGGACTATCTGTGAAATACTTGAGGAGTACGGTTGCAAGTGCGTGTCGCTCCGATGTTCAGTGGAGTTAGCGACTATCTTGGTGAAACTTAACCAGTGTGGTTATACGAGTGTTTGGGTCCGAGGTACGGACCATAGAATTATCTAATCTACTAGAATATCATCAAATAACGAAGAAGATGGCGACGTCCAGGAGACTGTGGGAAGCTCACAGCATCATCAAGTACGAGGGGCATTTCCAGTGGTAAGCGCTAATGACGCAGAAATACGCAATCTCTCATTTCTCTTGGTTTTATATTTCATATTTCAGTAACTTCATAGCTTGGAAATAAGAGTAAAATCAATTTATCAGACACCGTTTTCACGTAATTTTCTATCGGTAATATTAAATCGCAACGCTCCAATTTAAATTTTATAGTTATTATTATTATTATTAATTTTGCTATACTTGTTTTATATAATAAATTCATTTCTTTTACAATGCAATCTTTGCTTTCAGTAGGTAGCATTAGATATAGACCAATTCCTTCTCCTGATACAATTGTTTGTTGGGTTAATGATCAAATCATACCACGATCTGAGTGATTAGATTCTTGAAGGTGTTCTACCAGAGCTAGACGTTGTTAAATACAAATTTAGATTTCAACATTGCATTGAGGTCTTGGCGCCCATTAAAACAACATAGCTTAGGCAAAGGTAAACAGTTACATTTATCACCCAACAGTGTGGGCTAGCAAAACCGTTTCATTTGTCGCTACCAACATGGAGCACTAATAACCATTACACTGTCTAGAGTCGACCGTTGTTTTGTCTAGGCAGCGGAAGGTCTTTCTTCAGTGTGCATGCGTCAAGCATTCTTCTTCGTTGCCAAAGTAACCGGAAGCCGTCCCGAACCGAAACCTTCCAGCCAGTGGCCTCCTAGAACTACAGTTGAAACGCCACTAGCTGCGGGGTGTCCGGCTCTGGCATTTCTCACCAGGCATATATAGGTGAAGTAAAGATGGGGATACATATTTTATAAATGTAGGGTAAAATGCGGAAATTTCGATGTGTATCGCGGTCTTTACATGGCCTATATAGGTGAAGTAAAGATGGGGATACATATTTTATAAATGTAAGGTAAAATGCGGAAATCTTGTTTTCGTGGGTTATTGTAAATGCCAATTTCTTTTTTGTTACCCCCACCCAAAATCCCCTATTCCTCAAGAGTTTCCCGTAAGCTTGCTAGAGGAGTGTTTAGTGTCTTTCGTGACGTCGTCAATGATGTCATCAACGCCGCCATTTTGTTTTAGGGGAATTTAAAAAATGTATCGGTATCTATACTACTCCCGAATTGGCAACACAGGATATAAACACGTAGGATCACATGCTAAGTTTTGTTCATAAATATCGTATATTTTGATAAGACAGGCCGTTCGTATTAACTATTTCAACACCCGTGAAAATCCTCGTGGTAAATCAGACCTACTGAAAGTTGTACCAGTGAGTATTTCCCGTATTAAGTTGTATGTGTAACCAATGCCTAGTAATGAATTCAACCAACAAATTCATCACTAAAATTTCATTAAAATATTTCAGATGCCCGGGAACTGTTGTGTGCCTGGCTGTGAGGTAAATTATGGAAGCACTATTAATACAACTGGTTATATTACTACGTTTTGATCACTACAGCGTGGTGGACTTTCAGTACCTAGTAATTTAGTTTTGATATATATCTTCATGTGGCCTCTATTTTCCTGTACCCTCGTGTGGGTTGCGGTTTAGAATACACCCACGGTATGCTCTGCCTGTCGTAGGAGGCGACTAATAGGGCCGACAAGACCGACTGGCATGACTGACTTTGATTTGGAAGACCCCTGTGGATGGAGAGGGCAGAATTCATCCACGGTATCCCCTGCCTGTCGTAAAAGGCGACTAATAGGGGGGCCTTATTAGGGTCTTTTTCGACTTCCGATCCCACTTTTGGTTTGTCATTTAGAAATAAACGTGCATGCTGCCTAGGGATGGGCCACCAACTTGGCCATCTGTCCAGAAAGCCTAGACGGTATTCCCCATCCCGTCAAGTGGGAGCGCTATGTACCCTTGCAGTAGTATCTGCCTCATAACGGAGGTCCCTGCACGGCCGAATACTTGAGCCGAACATATCACTGTGCATGCCGAGGGGTATGTGCCTGTTCAAGGCACTAAGAAGCGGGCAAGACTTTATTACTATCGCCAGGTAGGTATTGCCTTGGCTGGGAGGCGCCCACAGTGATGGCCCTCGTTCGGAGTAGGTAGTATTCGGGGAGGATGTTTTCGGGATGACGCGTAAGCGACCCAAAAACAATACACAGGGTAGCCCCTTTAAAAAGCCGTCTCCGGAGTGTCATATATTAATCCCAAGGTGTATACACCTTAGGGATACATCTTGGGATGAAGCATTTAATAAGCAATTCCCCGTAGACAGGTCTCCTCGCTAACTGGTAGCTACCAGGACGGACGAGGGAGATTTTAAGCTCGTGAAATCAATCATTTTCTCGGAAGAAATCGCGGGGAAATATGGAGACCTTAATGAAATTTCCAAGCTCCGGAACGGGTAGCTCCTGCTGTATACCGTTAGCCGGCAGCAAACCGAAGTATTGTACGCAATTCGGAGAAATTCCTGTTAAGGTCACCAAGCACGAAACAGTAAATGAGGCCCGTGGAGTTATATTCCACCGCGACCTCATTTTGAACACGGACAAGGAACTAATGCTGTTTCTGGGGAAGAGAGGCGTCACCAAAATTAGGCGCATTACCCGGAAAATTGCAGAGGATAGCGTCGACACCGGCGCTTTCATTCTTCATTTTGAGGGTGATGTGGTTCGTAAGGTCACATCCTAACATTGTGATGTTCGACCTTACATCCCTCTACCTATGCGCTTTTACCAATGCCATAAATTCGGGCATGTTTCCGCCAGGTGTACTGCGAAGGCCGTTTGTAGAGAGTGTGGCAAGGGGACACATGAGGGTGAGAGGTGTACGCCTCCCCCGATATGTCTCAACTGCCAAGGAAGTTACTCTCCACGGTCATAACTGTGCCCTGAATTCACCAAGGAAGCCAAGATTCAAGAGACCAGGACTCTTGATAGGCTTTCATATCACGACGCTCGCAAGAGGTACCGTGATATGAATGCCCCCGAATTTCGGGTATCGTTTGCTGCTGCAGCGACGCCCTCAATCACCCCTGCCGTAAAAGTCCCCAGTGCAGTACCCTCGATGTCCTCATTTAGTTCGATTTTTAAATTCCCCTTCGCTCTACCAGAGAGCACTGTTTGCCCGAAGAAGGTTCCAGAACCTTCTTCGGCTATCGTGAAAAAGGCACCGGCTAAACCATCCAATCCGCTGCCTTCGGAGAAGAAGACCTCTTCTTCTCCGAAACAGTCGGCAAAAAAGTCTTCTCCTGCTAAGGGGAAAAAGAAGACTTCGCCTACTGGGGCTGGACCTTCTACCAGCCCACCTGATGACTAAAATTGTAGAGGAGAAGAGAGAGAAGGTGCGTCGCCGTCTCTCTCGCCCTCCTGCCGACGGTGTGGCTACTGTTTCTGCTGGTCTTTCCGCTCCCACGACCATCAAGGGAGCGAAGCCAGCTGAAGCCAAACCCGTCTGTATAGGGGAACTCCCCTACAAAGAAGAAAGATCGGCGGAGGAGATAGGAACGGTTCAGCGCCGTTTCTTTTCTTCTCCCAAAATCAGGGCTGCTCAGGTATCTGTTGGCCATCCCGCTCCCACCACCACCACCAGTGGAGCGATGCCAGTCCCTCGACATCGCTCTCGCTCTTCCCCAAGAGCAAGACTCGTGAAGTCCGACGAGGATCGAGCGCCATCCAAGAGAGCGTGCGCCCCCCCCCCCCCCCCCCATTTTCTTCGTCTTCGGACGGAGATGTGGAGATTGAGGTGTGCCCTCCTCACTCTTCAACTCCAACTAGAGATGGGGAACGGGGGCAAACGGTCAAGCGTGAGTAGAAGACCCACTTCTACTTAAGTCCACGCTATGGCAATATTAAAATGGAACTCTAATAGCTATTCTGGTCATCTCGCTGAGTGACGTCAATTGATATCTTCGTTTTCGGCAACCATTGTCTGTCTTCAGGAATCCAGGTTTAATCTGGAGATGAGACAACAATGCGTCACCTCCAACTCTTCTCTAAAGACTGGATGGACCGAGCTGTGGCCGCCGGTGGCTACTGCATTCTCGTCCGCTCTAGCCTCTTTAGTGAAGTGCCGCTGCGTACTCAGCTAGAATCAGTTGTAGTTCGTACCTCGTTGCCAGTAATGGCAACAGTATGTAACGTGTACATCCCGCCTGATTCTCAACTGGATTACAACCAACAGGTGGATCTAGTCTCTGAGCTTCTCCCTCCTTTTCTCCTTCTGGGAGATGTTAATGCCCACAACACCATCTGGGGCTCTGCTACCACTAGCGGCAGAGGGAGAGATTTTGAGAGACTGATCAGGCGGCTGGACCTGTGCTTGTTGAATACAGGGGAACCTACGCACTTCTCTGTTGCACACAGCACTTTTTCGAGTGTCGACATCACCTTGTACAGTCGCGCGCTGGTTCCCCTGCTACAGTGGGGTGTACACGACGACCTTTGTAATAGTGACCATTTCCCAATTATCGTTACTCTTCCGAACCAGAGAGCCATCGAATTACCAAGTCGATGGCTTCTCCGTCGGGCTGATTGGCCAACTTTCACAGCACGTGCGGGTTTTGCCGAAGATACCTTGGAGATTGTCGATGATCCTACCCTTTACATAGCGAATGGTACTTTGTCTGCTGCAGAGGAAACAATTCCCTCCTCATCCGGCAACTACCGCCAGAAGCTTGCCCCTTGGTGGACGAGATTGCAGCAGCCATTAAAGATCGTCGACGTGCTTTCAAATGCTAGCGGAGGCAAAACACCATGGCCAACCTTATCACCTTCAAAAGGATGCGTGCTAGAGCCCGATATATGATTCGGGAGCGTAAGAAAACGACGTGGGAAAAGTATGTGTCGTCTATGACGGCACATACTCCTTCATCTCAAGTGTGGACTAAGCTTCGTCGGAAATCTGGACTCCCGACATCATTGACGGTACCCGGAGTCTCCATCAACGGAGACATCATCACGGACCATCTCGCCATTGCCAACAGTATTGGATCGTACTTCTCCGATGTATCCTGCTCTGGGAGTTACGATCCTACATGTCTGACTCTGAAGCGGGAGGCAGAAGATCACCCCTTGTCCTTTGCCACTGCGGCTTCATAGTCCTACTATGTACCATTCTCTGAATGGGAACTGCGCATTGCGCTTGCTCTGTGCAGGGATACAGCTCCTGGACCGGATAACATACATAATCAAATGTTAAATCATCTGTGCGATTCCAGTATAAAACGACTGTTGGTCCTCAATCGTATATGGAGTGAAGGAGATTTTCCATCTCAATGGCGAGAGGGGATCGTGATACCGATTCCCAAGGCTGGAAAGGATCCCAAGGTTGTCAGCAGCTATAGGCCCATTTGTCTGACAAATGGCCAATGTAAACTGCTGGAGAAGATGGTAAACCGTCGACTGGTGTGGTTCTTGGAGGAGAGACGTCTCCTGACTGAGTACCAGTGTGGATTTCGCTCTCATAGGTCCACCGCTGGCCATCTGGTGCAACTTGTGAGCGCCATACAGGAGGCATTTCTCCAAAAGCAGCACCTAGTCACGGTTCTCTTTGACCTCAAAAAAGCCTACGACACGACATGGCGCTACGGGATCCTTTCCACCCTTCACGAGTGGGGACTCCGTGGTAATTTACCAAATTTTATAGCGAACTTTATGTCCGTCCGACTATTCCGAGTAAGGGTCGGTAGGACATTATCGCAATATTATGCCCAAGAGAATGGAATTCCTCAGGGTTCTGTGCTGAGTGTCACCTTGTCCGCGATTGCCATGAATGGCATTGTTGCCGCCGTCGGGCCCACGGTAGTTCCATCGCTGTATGTAGACGATTTAGCTCTGCATTAGAGCTCTGGAAATATGGGAATCGTGGAACGGCAATTGCAGCTAGCTATTAACCGAATCGACAGGTGGGCTCACGACCGGGGTTTTCATTTTTCAGCAGCGAAATCCTCCGTCGTTCTGTTTTGTCGGATTCGGAGGCTACATTTACACCCTGAACTACATCGCAGGGATTCTGCGTTGCCATTGGTTGATACTTATTGCTTCCTGGGGATCCATTTTGACAGCAAATTAACGTGGCAGCACGATATACGGCAACTAAAGACGGCGTGTCTCAGGAAACTGAACAAGCTCAAGTTCCTTAGTGGCACTACGTGGGGGGTTGATCGTGCGGTGCTGCTATGGTTCTACCAAGCCCTCGCCCTGTCCCGGCAAGACTATAGTTCTGCGGCATACTGTTCAGCAAGGCCGAAACCTTGAAAATGTTGGATAGTATCCACCATAGTGGCGTTAGGCTGGCTACCGGTGCCTTCCGGACCAGTCCGATACCGAGCCTGCTCCCGAATCGGGTGTTCCACCTCTAAATTATAGATGCCAACATAATATTATGCTTTTAGCATATGCTGCCAATGTGGGTCAAATGCCGCAACATCAGAGCTATCGAGCTCTCCTCAGTACCCAATACCACAAGCGGTACGCCAACCAGCCTCGTGCCACTCGGCTGGTTGGTATTAGACTCGATAGCTCGTGGGTGCTGAACTTTTAGGGTCAACGCCACATTCAAATGGTGAGCTTTTTTCTCGGTCATAATCCATTAGGATTAAATAGAGATGTTGACAAAATTTGAAAAAGTATTGCAAAAGCATGAGCTGTTACAATTACATTATAAATTTGAAGAGTGACTAGGTCCCTGTATGATTCGGACGTCTAGCGAGGTGCCTCCGTGGCAAGTCCCGCGTCGGGAAATTCGGTTAGATCTACACCGAGGTCCTAAAGTGAACACGGATGACGGACGCAGTTCCACAACATAGTTCACCAATTTCCGGACGCTGGCATTCTCTACACGGATGGTTCGTAGGTGGGTTGGGCCTACGTTATTGATGGTTCAAATACCAAAATCTCTTTGCCTGAGGCCTGTAGTGTGTTTACTGTGGAGCTCGTTGACATCTATGAGGCTCTGCAGTTTGCACTAGTCAAACAAAAAAAAACAAGTCAACCCCTGGCACTATCCAGCCCATGACGGGCTAAGGCCGACCAAGCGACCGCTGCCCAGCCATTTGGCCTGCAGATATTGGGGTGACGCGTGATCAGCGCGTCGGGTCCCCTCGGCCGTTAATCTTGGTATTCGTGATCGGGGCGCTGTCTCACTGTCAGACAGCTACTCAATTGTCCTCACGAGGCTGAGTGCACCCCGTTCCAACCCTCACGTCAGTTATAAAATCCCTGACGGAGCCGGGGCTCGAACCCGGGGCCTCCGGGCGAGAGGTAGGCGCGCTACCCCAACACCACGGGGCCGGCAGTTTGCACTAGGGGATGCACGAATCCACTTTCTCGTGTGTACTGACTCTTTGAGTTCGTTGCAGTCAATTGCGTCATGCTTCCCGCAACACCCTCTGGTGCAACGAATCCACGGCCTTCTTGCCGGTTTGTGCCGCACTGACACTCGAATCACCTTTCTGTGGCTTCCAAGCCACATGTGAATTGCGGGAAATGAGTTAGCAGATCAAGCTGCAAAACAGGCGGTATCACTACCACCTCGACCAATGGAGGTACACTCTAGAGATATTCGCTCTCAGTTACGCCGACAAGTACTGGAATATTGGGAGAGTTAGTGGTTTGCCGACCAAATACCCAGTAGACTGAGAGTGTTCAAGGGAACTACTTGCGTGCGGCGGAGCGGAGCTCTTTCCGGTAGGGAGTCCGTCATTTTGTGTGGGCTAAGGATAGGTCATACAAGGTCCACCCATTCGTACCTGATGAGAAGGGAAGACCCGCCTACTTTGTACCTGTGGAGCCGTATTCACCGTGGCCCACATTTTAACCGAGTGTGTGGATCTTGCTGACTTACGAAGAAACCTTGGTTTTCAGATGACACTCAAACTTATATGCGGGATTATTTAATAAAATACCTGTTAGTATCAGTATGCCAACGGCCTAGCCGTGTTGAAACACCGGATCCCATGAGAACTCCGCAGTTAAGCAACATTGGGCGCAGTCAGAACTTGGATGGTATGCCGGTTCTAGGCACAGCGCGCTGTTGGCCAACATAAGGAGGAGCGGAAAGGCCCTGGCCACCCTACCGCAAGTAAACTCCGGCTGGGGGTAGCCTCTTCGGAGGCTCGGACCTGCCTTCGGGCAGAATACCAATTAATTATTAATTAGTATCAGTATGGCCTCATCTCTCTACACAGAGATGTGCATTGCCGCTTGATATTAGTTTCCGAATCACCTCTAATACTCAGGTGTAGGCGTTTGGGGCCAAGGTGAAGCAAATCTTAATTTATTAGAAGCATGAAGTCTATCAACCCCGATGTATATTTTGCAATGTAGTGTAGGTGTTTTTATGTATCTGTATATCTATGTTGGATAGTGTTGTAGGTGATAGGGTATGTAGAAAGAAGGGTGTGGGGATGGTAGCCCGTAGTTGGTACCATGGCCATCCTGATGGCATTATCCACCTCTACTCCTATTGTAGTGTGTCAACCTCTCTTGGTCACTATGTGTTTTCTACCCGCTCTTTGGGATGTACGCTGGCTAAGTTGAGATGCCATAAAACACATATTGTCTCCTAAAATACTAGTCTGTGGAGTGCCCGTGGGTCTGTGATACCTACGTTGTGTGAAAATGTTTGTGTCTGTGGGCACCGCCCTCGGGCTGCCCTTAGGATGTTTAAGTGTGGCGACGCTGTGTCGTCACGGCCTAAACTGGTCTCCTGTTCATAACGTGGGATAGGGTAGCATGTGATTGTGAGTATAAAGTGGCATAGCGTGATTGCCTGTAATGAATTTTAGAGAAAGAAAAAAACAAGAAAAGAAATTATTAGGGGGGGTTGTTCCCCCATGGAATCTGTCTGCATCCGCCCCTGATTGTTGGGCGCGTGTGGGAAGGAAGCGGCCGTGGCTGTAATTGGCGCGCTTGTGTGTGTGAGGTCGCCCACCGCTGACGTCTGCTGGCGCGTGTGATGTTATCGGAGAAGGCTTATCTCGTGTCGCGTGGCTAATTGTCAGATGCCGTGTACTGCGTGTTATCACCCTTGTAGACATGTTCCTAGTGTCGGTAGTGATAGGCGTATAGTAGCCTGTCTTCCGAGATCAATCCGGCCCACAGTATTTGTGTAATATTGGATGCGGAGCCTGTTGTAATGCCGCTCTCACTTCCTGTATCAACATCCGTGCCACTGTATATCGTTATTGTTATTTTTTTTTATGTCAGTGTCATCATGTCTGCATGTCATTGTCACGTCTTGCTATTACAAGAATTCCTTCCGGCAACAGTGTGTGGCAACGCGCTGGAATTCGCTTATTTGCAGCGCAGTGTTTTTTTGTGTATTTGTTTGGTGTCCTTGTGTACGGAAAGTCTTCAATGATTTGTATGAAGGCTAACAAAACGTGACTTCCGCCACTGTCTGTATGTTGACATGTGTTTGCATTCTAGAAAGGCCATCATCTTTCTTCGCTCACAAGCTTGTTTGGGAATTTGTTTCCGCGATTCGTTCCCCATCGTGTCTTGCTCTACTATTTTAAGTCCGGGGTAATCTACATTGCCATGATTTTGGCCGTAGAGATGTGGTGTTACCTACTTTGTGTGAGCGTTTGTCTGTGCCCGTGGCATCCCCCGTATTTAGATGTCGGGCGCTATGGTCCAAAAAAAGTATATTGTGGTCTCCGTAGAAGCCTGGCGATCCTGGTACGTCCCTTATTGGCAGTCCCGGGGTCGCTAATGCCCTAAGTAGGCTATTATAGCGAGTACCTTAGAACGGGCCTACGTCCCTGTACGTATGTCCCATGTATGTTGTCTGTACGAATTTTGGTTGACCCTGGATTTAATTTGTGGGCGTAATGTGTTTTTGAATCCTCTAGTGAATGATATTCTCTCGAGTGTAATGCCGGACTGTCTGTGAGTGCCTTCAGCCGACGAGTGTGTCACGTACTCGCGCTGAGCATGCAAAAAGCGTCGGGTTACTTCATGTGATAACGTGCTGCCGAGGTCGTATTTCCTGTCCGGCAATGAACATTTGAAGTATACAGCATTTATGCCGCGCCCCTGTCACGAATGATGTGAGTGTTTCTGACATACGTTTTCATGAGGCCCTCTTTTATTCATGATGAACGTGCCTTATATTTCTGCCCTACCATCGTGGTAATGCTATCTGTGCCAGACCTGTGTAGTTTATGTGCTTATACATGTATTCCTCGTATGTTAAAGAACCTTCCTGTGTTCATGATTGTGTGGCCCAATCGTTTTTGTGCTTGTGTGCCCTGGTCTCTGGTTGCATGTGTGGCAGCTAGATGTCTGTGTCAGGATCGTATCTACCTTGTAAAAGAACCTTCCCGTGTTCATGATTGCTGTCCCCGTGTCCATATTCCTGGTTTAATTGTAATGTACTTGCGAATTGCCTTAATTTTGGCCAGCTTTTGGGAGTGGATTTTCCCCTGTAAATGTGTCTATTTGGTGTCTAGTCGCGTTGGCTGAGTTTTCTGACTTTCCAGGTTGAAAGAACTGTGTGTTGGATGTAACTGATCTTCCGTCGGTCAACAATTTTGCTTTTCACGTCGTCCGGTTTTATTGGGTATTCGGACCCGTGATCCCGTGTGACGCTCCGTGTTTTATGTCTGCGTTTTCTGTTGGGATTTTGTGCGTCCCTAGTGTGGCCTCTAGTTGTGTTGTCGCGCCAAAATGCCGTTGGATAGACTCCTTTTGGCACGTTTGTATCGTGTTTTTGTGTGTTGAATGTGTTAGGCCCTGATGCATACCTTATACCTTTCGGTAGCCTAAGCTGCTGGAGGCTGTAGTCCGTCTACTATGTATGTAATATGTTTGATGCAGGCATGCGGGTTTGACGCAACCCACAAAGGTATGGTATCTGTTCTGTGCGTCCGCATATGCCTTGGGCTAATGCCTCGGGACCACTATTTCTGTATTTTATGTGCCGTGGCGTGTATTGTATGTTTAAAATACGCGTGCCAAAATGTACATTATTGTGAGTGTTTTGTGTAATTCGGAACGTCCCTCGTACTTTAATTTCGGGAGTTATCCGGCTTTGAAAATGGCGTGAATGATTGTGTGTATTACTGCCAGAGTGAGAGTGCCCCTAGCCTGTCTGGTACTTGCGAATGCCGCATGTTCATTTACGTCTTATCGCTGACTGGCGATAGTGTCGAGTTTCAATGGTGTGTGAAGTACCTGCTGCTAGCCTAGACGTCTGTTTATCGCATGTGTTGAGCAAGTGTGCGTGGGTTTGTTGACACGCTTTTCTATTGTCTACATACATGGTGTGCCTTTGGTTCCTCGTCATGTAAAAAACCCTACCTCTGTTCATATATATTGTGTCCCCAATTTTTGTGTTACTGTAGGTGTGATGCGAATATATTCCTGTTCGTGATATGTCTCTCTGACTAGCTCATGCATTTATATACGTGTCTCTCCGGGCTTCTAGTCGCGCGTCTGGTCACTAGATGTCGGTGGCAGTTTTATTATTTTGTGCATATTAATCTCTGTTAGCGTGACTGTCCCTTATTGCTGTGTCCTCCAATTAGATGGCTACCTGACCTTGCGTTCCTGGTATTCAGAAGGTCAAGGGTTTGAGACCGTCTTTGTTCAGGATGATCATTCCTGTTGCCTTTTGGGCCTGTGTCTCTGTGACAGTTTTGTCAGTCTTATTGACCCTTTTTATGGTAACTATGTTTACTGTGTGACCTCAAAAATATATTACAGTATTTTCCCTTGAACTGTGAGTGTTATCTCATGGTATTTACGCTTAGTTTGAGCGCTGTCATAGGGGACAAGAAAAATTCCTGCTATGGGCAGTGTAAGAAATAACATACACATATGAATCAAATATTGTACAGTTTTGGGCATGTGTTTTTGTGTGTTTACCCTTTCTAATTTAACTATTGCCTGCCAGTATATCTCAAGTGTTATCATGCTGTATGGAAGTGTAAGTCGGTGATGTTGTATTTCCAGACCGCGCAATTTGCTTGCCCCTGGAGTGTCGTGTTTGTGTGAATGCATCCCGTTTGTGTGTCTAACCTCTACAGGGGTAGAACCTGTCTTTTGTGTTAACTGTAGTGTACACGCCCCCGTGAGGGTTTTGAGAATGTTTCAGCATTTTATGTGTCAAATTCTGTGTGTTTTGTCCTGGGAACATTTATCCATGGGCTTGTGCGGTCAGTGAATTTCACTATTGTGCGAGCGCCCTCGCCCATCGGGGTGAATTACTGCGCCCTGTTATGAAGGCATAGGCCTTAGGTTCCCATTGAGGTGCTTCTTTACTATCTTTCAGGGGTGTTTTAAGTAAAGCAGGCCTAAGCCTACGTTCCCCGTAGTGCCTGTTAATAAGCGTAGGTATGCTGGCGCCTGAAGGGCTGTGTTGGCTCCGCACTACCCTATTAGTGTCTGTGCGCGTGTATGGCCCCCTGTCTGCCTGGCCTCGTGGGGTGGGCGGTAAAATTTCCTTTATACCCCGTGTACTTTGTTTCGGAGGCAGCATTGTGCGTGCAGGCGTGTGTGTAACATGCTGATGAACTGTAAGCAATCCCCCTGTATTTTTTCTTTCACTGGGGGTGCACATGTTCGTGTGGATGGGCTAATGTCCTACCAGCTGTGTGTGGTTATGTATGTGTGCCGGGTGTGGACATCTGTATGTGTCAACGTCTGCCCTTGCACCCATGGTCCTGGCTTCGAATTTGCCACTGCGTACGTAGTCAGGCCTGTATGCCAGGTGGACATGTATGCCCTATCGTCGTATCGTACTGTGGATGTCCAGATGTCATGCGGGTGTTGTCCTCGCTCATCCGTTTGCCCCATCAGGTCGTTTCGCCGCCGATCGCGGGTCTCATCCCTCGTCGTGGCGTGTATCCCTGCTGTCATTCTAGTTGGGCCTCTATAGTCCTCTATAGTACGGCCGCCTGTAGGCCCTCTCCCGCTCTTCCCTAATGTGTCTTTCCCTGTCCCCCTTAGGTGTTTGTTTGGATGCCCTTTTACGTAACGTCGGGGTGGGTAGCCCCGTTCTTCCCTGTGTTGGTATTGGAGGGATATGTCCCCGGTTTCGCCTATGCTCTGTCCTAATGGTCTTCCGGGCTGGTTCCGAAAATTGTTTATGTGTGTGCGCCTGCCCCTGCAGCGTTTTGGAGCTTACCCTGGTCGATTCCTGTGGTATGTCCACGGCTGCCTCCTTTCCCTTTGTTTTGTTGGTGTCTGAGATGGACATCCGTGTGAATTGCTGCGTTAAGATGTCGTCTCCGTGCTTTGTGAGGTTTCCTGTTGCCAGCTCAAAATGAATGTTAGTAGTTTGTGGCTCAACAAATTCATCCCAAAGCTTGGCGTAATCGCTCGTGAGCTCTTTGGCTTGGTCGGGTACCTTTGTGTTCTGTGTTTGCGCCCTATGGTGTTCCTCCCTCAGTCTGTAGTATTGTTGTGTCTGCTGATCGTGTCTTTTTTGTGGCCGCCAGTGTGTAAGATTTAATTGTATTCTAATTGTGGCTATTCGAGCCCTGATTTTCCGGGACTTTCCGCTAGTGCTCTGCGGGTTGGTAAATGCCCTCATGATCGGTCCATATTGCCTCTGCACGAGCTTTTGCATTTTTCGCAAGCGGTCCTGCTGTGCCCTAATTCTGCTGTGGGATGCTATGATCCCCTGGTACAAGTCAATGTTCCTCAGCATGGCCTGTCGTGCGGGTGTGTGTTCATATTTATATATGTGTTAAAAATAAAAAGAATTATGTTTTGCAATGACTCGCTATACTGGGGTGGGTTGGTGGGTTAAAAATTCCCTTGTGTTCCCAAAGAGGAGAAAAATAATGCTTTCTCTCAGAAAAATTCAAATCTCGCTTGGCTGCTTTCGGTATGGATCGCTCCACCACGAGGGCTCGTTGTTTGAGTCCCTTACCCTTATTTTGCGTGGTAGTGGCGCCTCCACCAAATATGTTTTATCCCTTTGTTGGGGGTGGGATAAACAGAGTAGTGTAGATGTGTTAATTTTAAGGGCTGTTTCCGAATGAGGGTAGTTTCCCGTGATTGGGAAAGACTACCAGTGTAGTGTGTTGGCGTGAGTACTTAATCTATTGGGGACGTCCCTGCAGGATGCGTTTACCTGCTAGGGGATGAATGTCCAAGTGTAGGCTGCTAATCTAGCCTGCCAATTAAGTAGAGTGAGCAATTCAGCGAGCGTGCAGAGTAGGTGACTTGACACTCTGCAGTCGGGCCGCTTGCTCGAGTACAATAGAACCTGACGATGCAGTTCCTGGTCGCCACGGTCAGGGGCAATTATGACTAAGGTCAGGTTGTGTATAAGGATGTAAAATGGAGTGTGATTAGTAATAAACGTGTGTGTTTACTGACCAAGTGTTTATTGGCCAGTAGCTGTGATGTCCCTTTTTGGGAGTTATAAAATAAAGTACAAGTTGTAAAGTGCACAAATGTTTTGGGTAGGTGTTTACAAAGATAAGGAACATTGTGGTGTTTGAAGCCATATTTTCAGTGTTGCCTTAGTAAACAAGAGTTTAGAGTAAGGAATCTGAGCACACGGCTAGATCTCACCTGGTGAAGAGCTGGAACGGACCTCGTTGGGGCAGAGCCGCTGGCCAAGAACAGATAATGGGGCTCTTCCGGGCCTAGCCTTTAAGGCCTCCCCCCACTGCCTGGTCAGCGTTTCCTCATTGCTGTCACTCCAGTTACTGTGTTTGTGTTTGTATTACGTAAGCGTGGCTGTCAGCAGTATGCCGGGCCTGCTTGTGTTTGAAGAAGTACATGAGGCTTATGGTATGCCTATGAGGGTGGTTTTGATGAAAGATGGAGGGGTGGGTCTTAGGGGGTACTGCCCCCGGGCTGTACAAGCCGATGACCTGGTGGCTGCTGATCTCGTCATCCGCTTTATAAGTGAGAGTGGGTTAGGGCCAGCAATCTAAATTTTCCAGTTAACGTTGACTCAACGACTTGTTCGTTTTTGAATGATGATTTTTTTGTTTTTCAGTAATTTTTGTTTATTTTTATAACTATTAGTTTAATTTAATATTTTTGGTTGATTAATTTTCGGTCTTTTCAAATTTAGGTATCCCCCTCTAAATTTCAAATTCCATTACAAATTTGTACTATTTAATCAGTGTTAAGCGGGGCAGATGACCCCGTAGTTCCGCCCCTTAAAACAACAATAACTTACTTACTTACTAATTATTCTCCAGTGCATTATAAACTGTACTCAGTCGTCAAGTGCTTTTAGGTAGATTTCATTAGAAAGCTACCTATTTTTAAATTAAGTGACCAGTGGAGCATTATTGTTAGACCCTCAACATTAAGCTTGGAGGCCTATTGTGACTATGATGAGAGAATTTGTGGTCAAAAAGTGAATAATTTTTTATCAAAGACATTCTCTGAGTTCGTAAGAATAGTCTTAAATATTTTTTGTGAGCTCGTCAAGCATACCAGCATGAAAAGAGGCACAGTACAGCATTTTATTATTACCTTATCGGGAATTGACAGTGAATAGCATGATAATATTTATCCTTTATGTACCCCAAAAAGATTAAGGCGATACACCTTTAAAAGGATTTGCAAGACAATGCTCGTTGAGTGGCGGGAAGGCCGACTGTCCAGAGCCGTGGCTTGTGGTCGCTTGCTGAATAACGTAGCTCAAACTTGTTTTAAAACATATATTGAAAATCAACATAACAATGAATACATATTATTTGACAGTTGCACATAAATACAAGAAGCACACACTTCTCAGAAAATGGAGGGGGAACCCATGAATTGTTTGAAAATGGCAAGGCCAAGAACACGCGGAAACTCCACGAAATTAGGTTGAGAAAATAAATTAAGTAAACTAGAAATAAATCAAATGACCATCAGAGCCACAAAGTTACATGAGATCGTACCGAGTTACCAAACGTGGCTTCTAACCACGAAAACCCACTTCTCATATTTGCAAGGTCAAAATCCAAAAGAAATATCACCAAACATCAAATGAAAAATTATTTCACATAACACCGAAAACACGCGCACTCATTAGGCAAGGATTCAGTTAGCATAAGGCGCAAACAATAAAATTAGGATGAATTGAAAAATAAAATTGCCAAATTTCTCAAGATGGCGTCAGCCTGACGCTGTCAAGCATGCTGAGAGCATGCATCACAAAACATCGATAATATTAACGAAATCTGCGTTTCGTATGCAAATCATATGTTCCACAACAAGGTAACGCTTTAAGGAACGCGTAGCACTAAAATAATGATATTCAGGTCTCACCAGACCACAATTTGCCAAACATTAATCAGAGCGATTATCTAGTACGTCTGAACGTACGGCCATCTTGCCAAAAACCTTTTCAAAATAATAATGGAAAACAAAACTAGTGACAAAACAAAGGACAGTCACCAGTAATTTAAACACATAACTCCCACCAAAAAGAAACAGGTTCTTCATACGAATTTAGGAAAACAGTGTTACATATTAAACCTTAAGCTAAAAACCTAATTTACGTTGACACCACTAAATGAATTGGTAGCAAGCATTAAAAGGGAAGAAAATAATTAAACAAATCGGAACCTTTAAAATCTGCGCAAATTTCAGGCCCTTAAGAAATAAAAATATTAGATCATAGAAATAGCACCAAGAAAATTATCAAGGCTTGCTTGCAATACCAGAAACCTAAAGTCTTTCGTTTCCCTAATTGGGCCAAATGAATCACCACGACACAGTGATTCAAGAAAATCTAAGTATTTGAAGTATAATTCATAAAAAATAAGTTCAAAATAAATAATGTTAAATTTCAAAATTAATCAGTCAATTTCAAGTTCCTCTCATACCTTCCGAGCTCGGCCAGGGCCGGAGCCCAGGTCTCCACGCCCACTTTCTTTTCATGTCATGTTGAGATTGATAGAGCACACTTCTTCCATGGCGTCACTTTTCCAACAAGCAGTTAGCCCGCCAGAGTGGCCTAGCGCAGGCGCGCAACTCACGTCGTGCTGCCGAGGGTAGGTAGAGGCAGATTTCGAACTAAATTAACAAGTAAAGACATAGAATGTTTCTGCAGGTTAGCCAACACAATTTCCCACTTTAGTCGCCTTTTAAATGTACGAAAACACTCCAGTTCGTATTTTATGTTGGTATTTAAAGAGCGGGGAAGCCTCCGTGGCTTAGGCGGCAGCACGCCGGCCTGTCACCGCTGGGTCCGTGGTTCAAATCCCGGTCACTACATGTGAGATCTGTGCTGGACAAAACGGAGGCAGACAGGTTTTTCTCCGGGTACTCCGGTTTTCCCTGTCAAAATTTCATTCCAGCAACACTCTCCACTATCATTTCATTTCATCTGTCATTCATTTAATAATTGCCCCAGAGGAGTGCGTCAGGCCTCGGCAGCCGGCACAGTTCATATCCTCGCCGCTAGCTCGGGGCCCCATTCATTCCATTCCTGACCCGGTCGGAGACTGGAAGCAGGATGTGGATTTTCATTCATTTCATTTAAAGAGCGGCAAAGTTCCTTGTGCTGATTGGTCACACCGCCACTTCATAATTTAAATTTGAATAGAGCGGCAAATTCAGGACATGAATGTTCATAAAATTAGACAATAATGTCAAAAGGAAGTTCTATAGTCAGCAACAGACATTATTGAGACAATGCAGTTTATAGGAAGTGTTAATATTTGAAAGAAAAATAGCACAGTAGCGCCACCTGGTGAAATAGACATGTACAATAAAGAAGAGAACAAAAGACGAGTCAGTGCAAAGTCTGTGTGTGTTCGCGTGACATGTGACAAGCATCTCAAAAGATGATATGTATTTTGTATTGTATTTCTCACTTGATAAATAAAGATTTACATTAAAACTAACAGGTTATGGACCCAGGCCACGTGTAAATGGTATTATCTTGTGAGTGGATCCGAAGCTGAGCGCCTGTGGAACACGTGCTGTATTTTTTTGTGAGTAAGGATAACCTCAAAATGGCAACCGACAGTGACTACAAAGTTCAAGTGGATAAACTTGAAGGACCTGAAGACTGGGCAAAGTGGAAATGGCATGTGTTGATGGTTTTGCGGTCGTATGAACTGGAAAATATTGTTGATGGTTCGAAAAAGTGTCCTGTGTTGCCGGCAGATGCAACTGCGCAACAAAAAGCGGCATATAAGCAGTGGTTGAAAGAAGACGCGAAAGCGGCCAGTTTGCTAGCAGGTGCGCTAGGAAAATCTGTTGCCGAGCTCGTGTTGACGTGCACCATTGCCAGTGAAATTTTGACAAAATTGAGCGCACGGTTCGAACGAAGCAGTACGCAGCGATTGAACGTGTTGATCGAGTCATTCTTCCGAGTGACACGTGACAACAAGGAGGACATCAGCACCCATGTTGCGAAGTTACGGAAGCTTTATCAGGATCTGAACGACGAACTACAAAAGCACAACAAAAACACGTTATCTGAAAGGATTTTGAACGGTCGAATTTTATCCACGCTGGGAAAAGAATATGATAATTTCAAGGATGTGTGGGACCCGATTCCGACGGAAAATCAAACTGTGAACTTGTTGATTGTAAAATTGTGCACGATTGAACAGCGTGACCAAGGAAACGTGGAATCGACTGCGTTTGTGGTACGTAGTGCTCCCAAGAAGCATGCCCAGTATGGCAGTGGCAAAGGCAGCGCTGATGACAAGTCGAAGAAAATTGTTCAACGAGTAAAGCAGAAGTTTCCATGTTTCAAATGTAAGGAATTGGGCCATTGGGCAAGTGAATGTAAAGTGAAGAAGAAAGAGGGTGACACTAGAAACAAAAATAAGGAGAATAATGCTTCGTTTCTGACACATGCGATGAGTGCGTTAGAGGGCGACTTTGTTCAAGCCGACGAATGGTACTGCGACAGTGGCGCCACAAATCACATCACCGCGAACAAACAGTATTTTACAACATACGTCAAGTTTGCTGCTCCAGAGAAGATTTTGCTAGGAAACGAGGTGTGAGCATGCTAGCTCACTGCAAAGGAACTGTAAACATTCAAGTGCGACTGAACAACGCTTGGTTGAGTGCTGAGATGACTGAAGTTTTGTATGTTCCCGATCCAATGGCTCATCTGTTTTCTGTGAAAGCTGCTGCAAGGAAAGGTTTTTGTGCAAGACTTGACGACCTAACTGTTAGAATTGAGGACAAGGTTACTGTAAAGGCGATGATGGCTGGACGTGTGAGTCATGGTCTGTATGTACTTGACATGCGCGTCGTGAAACCGGCGCAACCCATTCAAGTGAATTTAGCTACATCGTCGGACAAACTGCAGATCTACCATGAACGATTTGGTCATCAACACAAAGCACATGTCAAGAATGTACTGAAGCAGATGAACATCAATGTAGACATGTGTAAAGAGGATTTCTGCGATGGATGTGCACTGGGAAAAATGCAACGACTGTCATTTAAGACACGAATGAATCGACCAACAGCCACCGGTGAACAAATCCACGCCGATGTGAATGGACCAATGTCTACTGAATCTCTTGGAAAGGCACGCTACTACGTATGTTTCAAGGATGATTTCAGCAAGTTTCGACGAGTTTTCTTTTTTAAGCACAAAAGTGAAGTGTACACCGTTCTGGAACAGTTCCTGAATGAAGCCAAAACAAATGGACACGTCGTGAAGCTGTTCAGGAGTGATGGAGGAAAATAATTTGATAACAAGAAGGTTTCTGAACTACTCGCAAGCAGAGGCATAGAACACAGCATTACTACGCCGTACACACCACAACAAAACGGAGTTGCGGAACGTGAAAATCGGACGATTGTGGAGTGCACAAAATCTATCCTGAATCCCAGCAAGTTAACGAAACAACTTTGGGCTGAAGCCTGCAACACTGCGGTGTACCTCCTGAATCGCACTGGGAAGTCATCCATTGAAAACAAATCTCCCTATGAATTGTGGTATGGACGACCAGTGGGAAGTCTCAGTCATCTGAAGATCTTCGGAACAGAATGCTACGTGCATATCGACAAGAATTTTCGCACCAAGTTCGACGACAAAGCTGGACATCTGGTTGGGTACGTGAACGACAGAGATGGATTTAGAGTCTGGATTCCAACTCAGGGAAAGGTTGTTCTAAGCCATGATGTGAAATTCAAACCTGAAGTTGTCTGCAATCTGCGCTCCAACGCCGGAAAGGTTGAAGTGACGCTTGAAGAACGTGTGGAGCGGAATCAGTCTAATTCATCGTCTGATGTAGGCCTACAGAGGAGGTCAGAGTCAGATGAGAACTTAAGCGAAATTGAAGATTTTGCTTCGGCATCCAGTTCCGGAGGAAGCGAAGATGAGGAAGAAGGAGAGACTGAAGAAAGAAGGAAAAGCAAACGTGAAAGTAAGAAGCCATCGTGGATGATCAGTGGAAATTACATGTACATGGCTGGACCATCTATCGCTGAAAAGAATCCTGACTCGTACTCTGAAGCGCTGCAGTCTAGTGATAAAAATCAGTGGCTGAAAGCAATTAATGAAGAATTGGAGTCCTTAAAGGAAAATGATACCTGGAAATTGGTTGAGCGTCCAAATGGTGCACGGGTCCTGAAAAATCGGTGGGTTCTTCGATAGAAGACAACGGACAGTGGAGAAGTTCGCTTCAAGGCACGATTGGTAGCCAAAGGCTATGCGCAACAGCAAGGAATCGATTATGAAGAAACATTCAGCCCTGTTGCACGGTATGATACCATTCGAGCTCTGTTGGCAGTAGCTGTTGAAAAGGAGATGAAACTTGGTCAATTTGATGTCAAGACGGCCTTCTTGAACGGCGAGCTTGAATAAGATGTGTTCATGGAACAGCCAGAAGGTCATCAGGACGGTACTGGCCGAGTGTGTCATCTAAAGAGAAGCTTATATGGTTTAAAACAGGCTCCACGCTGCTGGAACAAGCGTTTCAAGAAATTCATGGAGAAAGCTGGATTCAAAAACAGCAAAGCTGATCCTTGTCTCTTTTACATCAACAAAAATGGAAAGTGGTTGGCTGTTGTAATCTTTGTGGATGATGGTCTGGTAATTGGCAACGAAGAAGACATCGAGCAGTTCATGGAAAAACTTCAGCAGGAATTTCACACGACGAGAGGATCTCTCAACAATTTCCTGGGCATGAAGATACAAGAAAACCATGATGGATCAATTGCAATCAGTCAAGAGGATTACACGAGGAAAATCCTAGAAAAATTTGGGATGGCCGAGTCAAATGGAGTGTCTACCCCAATTGGACGCGAAGAAAGTGAAGACGGAGAAAAGGTTTCGGCCAGGGTTCCTTATCGTGAGGCGGTGGGATCCTTGATGTACCTGACTACAGCTACTCGTCCAGATATCGCATTCGCGGTCAACAAAGCTGCTCGAGCCATGAAGAATCCTACAGTTCAAGACTGGAGTCAAGTGAAACGGATATTTCGATATTTAAAGAGCACAGTGAACCATGGAATCGTCTATAGGAAAGAGGACGTTTTGAAGGTCTACAGTGATGCTGACTACGCCGGTGACAAGAGGACGAGACGTTCAACGACGGGTGTCATTTCGACCTACAATCAAGGAGCTGTATCGTGGAGAAGTCAGTTACAGAAGTCTGTGTCAACATCGACAACTGAAGCTGAAATTGTGTCTGGAAGTGAAGGAGCAAAGGAGTTGATTTGGCTGAAAAGGCTGTTTTCTGAATTACTGGGAACTGCTGACAAACCTCCTACGCTTTACATCGACAATGCAGGTGCAGTTAAATTGGCTAAAAATCCGGAGTACCATCGAAAATCCAAACATATTGAGGTACGTCATTTCTGTGTGAGGGAAAGATTTTTGGACGGAGACCTTGAGCCGGAGCACATCGACGGGACCAATCAATTAGCTGATCTTCTAACTAAACCTCTGGAGAGGGTCAGATTCGAGATGCTGCGTGAGAGGATTGGCGTGCAGAAGATGACATCTTAGAGGCTGAAAAGTGTTCAATAGTTCATCTTGTTTATTTTTTTATTAGTATTTGATTTTTCTTTGGAGGTAGTGTTAATATTTGAAAGAAAAATAGCCCAGTAGCGCCACCTGGTGAAATAGACATGTGAAATAAAGAAGAGAACAAAATACGAGTCAGTGCAAAGTCTGTGCGTGTTCGCGTGACATGTGACAAGCATCTCAAAAGATGATTTGTATTTTGTATTGTATTTCTCACTTGATAAATAGAGATTGACATTAAAACTAACAGGAAGATTTCACTTTTGGACCATTTGGGAATGTTTTACTTCTTCTTGGGGTCCATAATCACTTTAGTGACCACTGGGTCAGAAGCTGGGTTTTGGGTTTAAGCGACCCCAGGGTTTAAAACTGGTCCAGAGTTTATTTTCCACAAGTAGTGTTGGCGCGAGTTCGGGCAGAGGTAAAGTGTGCTGATGCAATCGGCACACTTTATTTGTGATTATTATGTGTAGATTTAGCGGGCGATATATTCTGTTGTATTTTCGGAAACCTTTTCGCGTCGAAATCTATGTATTTACGAAGTTTTAGCAATTACCATGTGCTTTTCGGGGCAGATGACCTCGTAGTTCCGCCCCTTAAAACAACAATAAGTAACTATAAAACTCCCATGTGCTTGCGCTAGTCCTCTCAGATGACACATGGGCGGCGTTGCTAAACGTAATCACACGGCTTGAGTATTCCAATTCTACCTTGGTAGACGGCGATGAATTGAATGTTGCCAGGCGTAATAACATGGCTTGAGAATTAATTATAGACGGCGATGGCAATAGTCTGTTGACCATGGGAAACATGGCAACTTGTAGTTGCGTGATTCCCCTGTAGTGGCGCTCTTTTTAATTTTGTTACCAAGGAGGACAACATAATGGTTGTTGCGTTACTATTCCACTGCATCTTTGGCAATATGGCGTTTAAGATGTAATTCAACTGTTGCTCATAGCGCGTTCGTATACCGTCAGTGATAGGTGTTTTCTTTAGTCATTTTTCGAGGGTGACATTTGAAGTAACGCATTATTAATAGTGTACCAAAAGTGAAAAATATGTCTGAAGAGGTTTCTGTGCAAGATAACGGAGATACTTGCGAAAGTAAGGAGTTTCAGCGTTTCCTCTTTTCGCTGCGGAGACTGTTCTATGCATTTGCGCGAGGTGTTAGGTAAGGTGCATTACAGTACGCGTTTCCTCGATATGGTTTGTAATTTATGATATTTCTGACTTCGGTATAAAGCTGTTTTATTTTATTTTTAAGGGGATTAATTTTATGTTAGAGCAGGGTTAGGTCTTCTTTAATAGACTTGATACGCATACTTAAGTGTTTGTCACAATTTGTTTGGCTGATGTCTATTTTTTCTTATAATGGTATCTCATATTGGTTTCCTTATGAACATTTGGCTGACATTCCGGGAAATCATTAAGATCCATAATAACATAGCCTACATTTACTTATTTAAGTATACATGTATACATTAAAACTCTTATCACTGGATTAAATACATTTTATGCAAAGTCACACTAAACAAACAAGAGTCTATACTACCTTTGCCCAGAAGTTAGCGACAGCCAGTGCATTTTCTCTCGCCTGAAGCAAATCTTGTACTGTGCATGTTTGAGGGCACCTGCTGCACTGCAACAAATGAGACATAGTCTGGATTACACCACATTCACACAATGAGGACTCTATGTTGAAACCCCATTTCTGCAGGTTACACGCCTGCCCGTAATCTGTTCAGTGATCTCCAGGTACTCCATTTCTCCATATGACCAGGTGGTAGTTCTTCACTAGGTGTCAGCCATTCTTCGGAGGTATTGCAGCTTGCACGCCACAGATCGATTCAGGATTGCTCAGAAGTCCCCTTAAGAGCCTCGGTAGTTCTGAGGAAACTTTTCCTTAATTTGAGTCTTAAGGTAGCTGGCCTGTATCCATACAGAGGGTGAGCTTTAGATGTTACCACCTTCGTCTTCTCAATTTTTGCTGCAATCTCACGACGAATACTAGGAGGGGCAATGCCAGCAAGACTGTCCAATTTATCCAAAGGAGTAGGCTTTAGACATCCGGTAATAATGCGGCAGGTATCGTTTAGAGCAGTAGGGCTATCTACATTCCTGGCTAGGGTTGACTTGTACCATATTTGGGATGCATATTCCGCAGCTGAGTAACAT